>CM035119.1:114765592-115965592 GCA_020205555.1 Panax stipuleanatus | reverse complement strand
GATTTATAAAATAATAAAATCATTTTTAAATAATTTATTTAATATAATTATTAAATAAAATTATTATCATTAATATTAAAATATTAATGAAATTCTTATCAAAATATTAAAAGTTATTTATTATAACTTAAAATACTTTTTAAAACTTTAATATCATTTTTAAAATATTAAAACAATTTTTAACTAATTTATTTAATATAATTATTAAATAAATTAAATATCATTAATATTTAAGAAATTAAAATATTAATAAAATTTATGTCAAAATATTAAAAGTTAATTTTTATAACTTAAAATAATTTTATGAATTTTTAATGATTAATTTTTATTTATTTAATTAATATAATTAATTTTCATTAAAACCACCGCTAAAGAGCTTTAGTGACGAAATCTGTCGCGATAGGTGTTCTTCACCAACGAAGAACAGCGTTGGTCAAACCCCTGGGGGCTAGTTTGACCATATATAATTTTGATTTGAGGATGTTTCTAGGCATGAGAGTGCTTCAATGGTGTTCTACTAATGTAATACTACAAGTGTATAGCAATTTTTGGGTCTAACTATATCATATGAAGAAGATATAAGGGATCAAACCAGCTGTCAGAGCTGTTCTTTATTTTTTGGAATTTCCAAAAAATGAGGACAGTGTGAGGGGTCAGTTTGGGGCTTTAATAACTTGATTTCTATGTATAGTGTAAGTAATCCAGTGCCACACTTTTGTAGTATACATGTCAAAGAACAAAAGTACTATACTTATCAAGCTTAACAACATAACAGAAGCAAGATCTGGCTTGGTCAAAGTACATGCCAGAACTTGCTCTTGAAGATTTCTAGAATTTCCAGAAATCCGTCTAGCCAGTTGGTTAACCCTGTTTTGACCATTAATAACTTTGATTCTGATTATGATCTAGGTGTTATAGTGTCATGGTTCCATAGTCCACATGTCAGAGTATATCAATGATGCACTTAGACAAGCTAACAACATGTTAGATGCAAGATCTAAGCACAACAAAAAGCTGTCAGAGCTTTCCGGGCAAACTCTGGGTTTTCTAGAAAAAATTTTGTGACTGGTCAACGGGTTTTGACCAACAATATCTTATGATCTAGACATGATAAGATCGTGATTCCACTTGCAGTTTACTAACCACATAACATACTATATATATCAAGCTTTAAACACAACAAATCATTAACAGGGTGAGATTTATAGGCCCCAACTTTGGGCTGTCAGACACAAAATTAGGGTTCTTGGCAGTTTTAAGAAATTCTTGATTTCGAGCCTTTTGATGTTATGAAAACGTTGTTTCTCAACCCAAATCATCAATACACTTACCATAACATATATTTTAACACAAAAACATAAATTTTATCTAAGCATGCAAGATCTAGCTTAGGGTTAGGGTTTTATACCTTCTTGAACAAATTTTGTTTTCTCTCTCTATAATCTGATCCTTGAATGTTTGTGGGGAGTTCCTGGTTGATATTGGGACTAAATTTGAGAGAGAATTTCGTAGCCTAGAGAGCGAGTAAGAGTCTTGGCTTGGTTAAAAAAATAAGTGACGTTTTCATTTCTTTTTTTTTTCTTTAATTGCTATCCTTTTGATTCAATGAATCAAGGATTGCTAGCTATCGATTTTTGGCTGATTAGTGAAGATTTGAGCATGTGGGAATATCATAGCATTGATGAGTCATATATTTTGTAAAGATTTGCAAGCTATCCAATTAAAATAACACAAAAAGTTTATTTTAGTAAACTAACAAATAATTTTAAGGGTATTCTTGTCATCCCACACATTTCTACGGTTTAACCCTTAGGTTTTAACTCTTAGGGTTTGTCAATTAATTCTAAGGTTTGAAAAATTAAGTTCACGATTTAATAAAAATTTAATTAGAATGTCCTAATTTAAAATTAGGGTTTTAAATAATAATTAGGGTTTTTTGATATTATTAGGGTTCCCAAATTATGAATTAGGGTTCCCTAATCATTTTCCTTAATCACATAATATACATACTTTCATTCAAATATAAATATAATCAATACTTATATTTAATATTCGGATTTCCTTAAGAAAATAAATTCTTATTATCCATAATATAAATATATTTTTCTTTTAAATATAATTATATAATAATTGTATTAATCATAAAATTCCATAACATAGATCAAAATTTAGGATTTTGATCTATAATCACACTTTACATCATATACCATTCTTGTAAGACCCCAACTTTTATGAATAAAGATTTAATTTTTTATATATATTATTTCGAAATAGTAAGGTGTTGATTTGATAAATGTGAAAAGTTATGGGTGAAATGTGTGAATATTTTAAAATAAGCAAGTGGTTATAAAATATTCATTGTTGTCGGGGAATATTTGTTTGGTCGTGGAATATTCTTGTTGTCGGGGAATATTCGTACGACGACGCAGCTATTTGTAGACCCCACAACGGAGTAGCTGTTAGATATAGAAAGCGACAGAAATAACCTTTTTATAAAATAACGGCGTAGTTGTTATCGTTAGTACTGTTGAAATGCCCTGTGGTTAAAATACAGTAATACGCGATGTTGCACAGTAGCACACGGTATTGCACAGTATTTTGAATTATTGATTCTTACGTAAGAAGTCACTACTCAATTATTGTTACAGTAATTACTATTCAATATTTTATATTATTGATTCAATAATTGCATGATATTTTATTGATTCAATAATTACTACGTTGATATTTTATATCAATAATTGCTACGTTGCTATTTTATATGATTGATTCAATAATTGCTACAGTTGATATTTTGTATTATTGATTCAATAATTGTCACTGCACAGTATTTCACATTATCAACTCAATAATTCATATTATTTGAATAATATTATTAGATAACATTATTGTCAATGTCTAAGGAAGTTCTGTCTAGGAGGGGTTATTTAATTGCGCGCCAGTAAGGAGAAGTCCTTATCGGAAGACCCCCTCTTTCCTGGGAACGACCTGGTTGTCAATATTGTAGTTCTGTAATATTATTTGTGAATAATTAATTATTGATTTATATGATAAAAAAATATTTATTTTGTGGATATAAAAGAAGGAATTAGCGCTGATGTGGTTTTAATAGTATTTTGGTGTGGAAATCATCCGTTTATGGATTTCGGATAATTTATGTTTGGAATTTGGAAAAACTTCCTTCTACAAAGTTGTAGAGAATTAAATTTTCTATGAAAATGAAATATCATTTTTATTTTTCTGACAAAAGGGCTATTTATTATGAATTATTGAAGTTTCGGAAAATAAATATTTTTTAAATAAAATGGTGGGCCCCACTTTTGTCATTGCTTGGAAAATGCTGAATTTTTCCCACGAGGCGGCTGGATTTTTTTTTTTTTAAAGATAATATATTATTTTATTAAAAAAGTCTACTTTTGCATCCTAAGCTTTTCCTATAAATAGGGTGCTTAGGTTAGAATTAAAAATCACACCAGAATCAGAAGTTTTCTCTCGCTATAATATCGAGCGTATTTTTGTGAGTATTTAGATACTTTGAGTGTTACTATTCAGTGCAAGTTTTCTTCAGTCTTATATCCGATATTCCAGTCAGTGGTACTATTCTTTTGAGGTAAGGGATGTTATTTTCTTTCGTAAATGATATTATTCTTTTCAATATCATTATACCAAAATATTGGCATGAATTTTATTATGAAATTCTTATTTTTTCCGTCGGGATTACTATTCACGTATACGGCACTATTCACGGAAAAACTAAATTTTTTTCTATTTGTCCAAGTTGTCTGTTATGGTTACTATCTTTGATTGGATCTAAGTTTTGAGCTTTATTCTTGAATTTTGCTCCACAAAGTATTATTATGGAATATTCTTGAACTTGAATAAACTAAAATACGAATCCTTAATCTTGTCCTTTATTTCACTGGATTCGTTATTTATATTATTTTTCATCATCCGCAGTCCTAAAAGGTGATATAACTGAATATCTTTGGCCTGTAGAGCAAAGATAAATGATTACTTGATGAATATCTTTGGCCGTAGTGCAAAGATGACAGGTGTTGAAAAAAACATGACCATTGGTGATACAAATGAATATCTTTGGCCTGTAGTGCAAAGATGAATATGTGATTCGAGATGTATATTGATTGATGTTACATGGATAAAATATTGATGATAGACTTTTAAATCATAGAAGATAGTAGACTTCATTCTCTACTTAACTCTTCTAATGAATTGTTATTTCCGCTGCGAATATTGATCTAAAACTTGTTGTCCATAATATTTTATCTAAATTGTTGAAGACTAACGATAATTTATTTTCCGTTATCTTAGTCATAATATATTTTACTGGGCTAGTTGAGCTCACCCTTTTCATCTATTGTCCTCTTCAGGAAATGAGAATGTCGCATGATCTAGTCGAGGGACAGAGTGATGGTCCGAGTTAGAGCAGTAGTAGTCCTCGCTATTTTTGTAAAATAGTGGGATAATAATTGTAATAAATAAAGAATGAATTTGAATGTTGATATTTCGTATTATATACGATTTGTATTGACACTCACAGTTGTGTGGTCGTATTTTGCACGACCGTGTGATATAAAAGTTTGTATTTGAATTCTGTACCATGTATTTGGCGACTCAGAATGGGTTGGGTTGACTGGACCTATTCTGGGGGTGTCACAGTTGGTATCAGAGCCATAAGTAAAGAGCCCCGAGCCTCTATCTGGTGACTTCCTATGTATGGGGATGCACCGAAGCCAGACTCTCCGTAGGGGACGCCGTTCTGCATTGGCAAACTGATAGGTATCATTGTGAGGTGTTGTCCAAGGTTGGGACATGAGTCACAGTTGGTATCAGAGCTTAGCGATATGATCTCTGGCGGAGATTGGGGAATAGAACTAGGAGGGGAGAGACAAGTAAATCTTTCACTAGTATGTCCTACCTAAGCTTATGTGGTATTTAATTGGTCAGTCGGAGCATAGGGTTAATATGTGATATGTTAATTTATTTAATTAACCCTTATTTTATAGCAGTATTTGAGAATGGCAACTGAGAATGTTAACAACGAAGTGAATGAGATCGTTGAGACACCTTTAATTACCAACCAGGAGAACGTGCAACAAGAAGACAATGTTCATCTTGAAAATAACGCTGATCAGAAGATAAACAATGAGATGTTTAGAAGTTTTTTGTAGTTCATGCAAAACCAGACGAGGGAGACTCATGTGCAAAATACGGGTGGAGATAATAACAACTCGCGACTTGTTACTGCCAAGCAGTTCAAAGAATTAGGACCACCAGAATTTCAGGGAAAGCCGGAACCGATCAAGGCGGAGACGTGGGTTAAGCAAATTGCCAAGATATTTGATGTCTTGGGATGCACGGAGGAATAGAAGGTTCCATTCGCCATGTTTATGTTCCGTGGAGAAGCAGATTACTGGTGGGAGTCTTTGAAGCGTACCCAGCCTGCCGCACTCAAGATGTCTTGGGAAGCGTTCCAGAAACTGTTCAATGACAAGTACTTTCCTGAAAGTATTCGTCATATGAAGGAGGTAGAGTTTATCAGACTAGAATAAAATAACATGACGGTGTCCCAGTACGAGGCTAAGTACGCGGAGTTGTCCAGGTTTGCACCTCATTTGGTGGAGAATGAGGAATGTATGACGCGGATGTTTCTGAGAGGTTTGAAACCCGAAATACGTTAATACCTCATTTCTCACAAATTTTCTTTATATTCGGATGTAGTGAACATGGCCCAGTTGTTAGAACGAGATAGTGATTATATTCAACCAAGGGACAATCGTACCGGTGGCAGCAGTCATCGGAGCAATGACAACCAGCAGGGAGGAAAGTATGACCGAAGCGGTAACCACTCCGGTGGTAATCGTGGCCATGATAGTAGAAAAAGCGAATCGGGAAGAGATTTCAAGAAGAGAAGGTACAATAATGAGAACGTGAAGACGTCAACATCAGCACCAGCATTAACTGTTTCTAGGGGAGGAGAACGACCACCGGTCGTATGCTATAAATGAGGGAAAGAGGGACACATCAGCCCAAACTGCCCACAACAATTCAAAGCATGCTATAACTGTGGAAAAGAAGGACATATAGCTCGAGATTGTCCTGTTGCGAAACCAAATCCAGCGGGGGTGGTGATTCCCAAGATGGTTTTGGACAAGTCAAAGTCGGTGATTCCTAGAAGAGCGATTGTCGTGACAGCCCAAAACGCTAGAAATCCATACGAGGTGATTACGGGTAAGCTAGTCATAAACTCTTGCGAAGTTTACACCTTGTTAGATACCGGTGCTACCCATTCCTTTATTTCACCTGCTTGTGCTCAACGTTTGAACTTGACTTCTGATAAATTAGACTTTGACTTATTTGTTGAAACTCTATTGGGAGAAACCTTTGTTACATCCAAAGTTTACAAATCTTGCTTGATTCAGATTGGTACCCTTACCTTACCTGTTGATCTTATATCTTTGAAAATACTTGCATTTGATGTGATTTTAGGAATTGACTGGTTAACCACTTACCATGCCAAAATTGATTATTTTTGTAAGGTTGTTAGTTTTCATATTCCTAATCAACCTGTTGTGCGAATTCAAACCACCAAACCACTAAAATCAGTCAATATCATTTCAAATCACAAGGCTATTCGTTTATTGAAAAATGGATGTCAAGTTTTCTTAGCTCATGTCACTGATCTAAACCAGAATACATCAGATTTGAATGATATTTCCGTTGTTAATGAGTTTCCTGATGTATTTCTCGAAGAACTTCCCGGTCTACCCCCAGAACGTGAAGTTGAATTCTTTATTGACCTTGAACCCGGTACAAAACCTATTTCTAAAATCCCATATCGAATGGCTCCTATTGAACTTCAGGAGTTAAAGGTCTAATTACAGGAATTGTTAGACATCGATTTTAATCGTCCTAGTACGTCTCCTTGGGGTGCTCCTGTTTTATTCGTAAAGAAGAAAGACGGGAGTATGCGACTTTGTATTAACTATCGGGAGTTGAACCATGTCACCATCAAGAATAGGTATCCGCTACCTCGTATTGATGACCTGTTCGACCAGTTGTAAGGAGCACAATTCTTTTCAAAGATCGATCTTCGTTCTGGATATCATCAGCTGAAGATTAAAACTGAAGATATTCCAAAAACTGCCTTCAGAACTCGGTACGGGCATTATGAGTTCTTAGTCATGTCTTTTGGATTGACTAATGCTCCTGCTGCTTTCATGGATATGATGAACCGAATATTTAAGGAATATTTGGATCAGTTCGTTTTTGTCTTTATTGATGACATCCTCATTTATTCTAAAAGCCGTGAAGATCATGAGCACCACTTGAAGTTGGTACTTCAAAAGCTTCGTGAGAACAAGCTATATGCCAAGCTGAAGAAATGCGAGTTCTGGCTTGAGGAAGTAGCATTCCTTGGGCACGTGGTATCGAAACGTGGAGTATCTGTTGACCCAACGAAGATTGAAGCAATACAAAGCTGGGAGCAACCTAAGTCGGTGACCGAAGTACGAAGCTTTCTGGGCTTAGCTGGTTATTATCGGAGGTTCGTAGAGGAATTTTCTCGAATCGCTACTCCATTAACTCAGTTGACTAGGAAAGATACAAAATTCGTTTGGAGCGAGGAATGCGAGAAGAGCTTCCAAGAGCTCAAGAGAAGACTTATCTAGGCACCTGTTCTGACAATACCATCTGGTTCGGATGGATTTGTTATCTATAGCGATGTTTCGGGCAAAGGGTTAGGATGTGTTCTCATGCAACATGGGAAAGTCATAGCCTATGCCTCGCGATAACTCAAAGAATATGAGAGGAATTATCCTACTCATGATCTAGAGTTGGCAGCTGTCGTTTTCCCATTGAAGATCTGGAGACACTACTTGTACGGGGAAAAAGTGGAGATTTATACGGATCATAAGAGCCTTAAATATTTCTTCACTTAGAAGGAACTCAACATGCGGCAACGACATTGGCTTGAGCTGTTGAAAGATTACGATCATACCATCCAATACCATCCTGGAAAAGCGGATGTGGTAGCTGACACGTTGAGTAGAAAATCATATGCGGGAATGAGTGCGATGATGTCAAGTATACTCGTAGAACCAGCTTTGATTGATAAAGTTAAAGCTGCTCAAGCTATGGATCCGGAGCTGATGAAGATGAAGAAGAAGGTGCAAGAAGGTGTCATTCCAGAAGCAAGAATCGATGAAGAGGGAATACTTCGAGTCAACTCCAGACTTTGTGTTCCTAACGATTCTGACTTGAAGCATAAAATCATGATGGAGGCACACAACACACCGTTTGCAATCCATCCTAGGAGTACTAAAATGTATCGTGATCTCCGACATACATTTTGGTGGAGCAATATGAAGAGAGAGATCGCGGAGTTTATTTCGAGATATTTAACTTGTCAACGTGTAAAAGCAGAGCATCAAGTGCCGAAGGGTCCATTGCAACCACTTGAGATTCCAAAGTGGAAGTGGGAACACATTACGATGGATTTCGTTACGGGTCTTCCAAGGTTTCTGAAGGCATAGATGCGATTTGGGTTATTGTTGATAGATTAACCAAGTCTGCTCATTTCTAGCTGATACGAGAGACTTATTCCCTTGAACGTCTTGCTCATATGTACGTGAATGAGATTGTGAGATTGCATGGCATGCCAGTATCCATAGTTTCGGATCGTGACCCCAGATTTACTTCACGATTTTGGATCAGTTTGCAGAAAGCTATGCGCACGGATTTACGATTCAGTTCGGCTTATCATCCTCAAACGGACGGACAATCGAAAAGGACTATTCAAACTCTTGAAGATCTATTGAGACTCTGTGTTCTAGACTTCAAAGGGAGTTGGGATAAGTACTTACCATTGGTGGAATTCTCCTACAACAACAGTTATCAGGCAAGTATAGGCGTGGCTCCATTCGAAGCGTTATATGGGAGAAAGTGCTGCTCTCCAGTATGCTGGAATGAGGTGGGTGAAGCAACATTGTTGGTACCGGAGTTGGTACGTATGACTACAAAAAAGATCCAAATGATCCGACAATGTATACAAACCGCTCAAGATCGACAAAAGATTTATGCGGATCTTCATCGAAAGGACGTGGAATTTAATGTTGGGGACCATGTGTTATTACGTGTTG
The DNA here is from genome assembly GCA_020205555.1 of Panax stipuleanatus. Classification (NCBI taxonomy): domain Eukaryota; kingdom Viridiplantae; phylum Streptophyta; class Magnoliopsida; order Apiales; family Araliaceae; genus Panax; species Panax stipuleanatus. Next base: position 115,956,434 of record CM035119.1, on the reverse strand, counting down.
CTCCGTGGAAGGGAGTTACGAGATTCGGGAAGAGAGGAAAGCTCAATCCACGATTCATTGGTCCATTTGAGATTCTTGACCGAGTAAAAAATGTGGCTTATAGACTTGTTTTACCTCCAAGCATGTCTCGTGTTCATAACGTTTTTCACATATCCGTACTTCGTAAATATGTGAAAGATCCAAACTGCATTATTGAGTTAGAACCAGACGAGATAGCCGAAGATTTAACATACGAGGAGGTACCTGTCAAGATCTTGGATAGGAAGGAGCATGTCCTACGCTCGAAAATTATACCTCAAGTTAAAGTTTTGTGGAGAAACCATGCTATTGAGGAAATGACCTGGGAGTTGGAATCGAAAATGAAAGTGAGGTATCCTCACCTTTTCGACATACCAGGTACGTACGTCAATTTCGAGGATAAAATTTCATAAGGAGGGGAGGTTGTAAGACCCAACTTTTATGAATAAAGATTTAATTTTCTTTATATATTATTTCGAAATAGTAAGGTGTTGATTTGATAAATGTGAAAAGTTATGGGTGAAATGTGCGAATATTTTAAAATAAGCAAGTGGTTATAAAATATTCATTGTTGTCGGGGAATATTCGTTTGGTAGTGGAATATTCTTGTTGTCGGGGAATATTCGTACGATGGCGCAGCTATTTGTGAACCCCACAACGGAATAGCTGTTGGATATAGAAAGCGACAGAAATAACCTTTTTATAAAATAACGGCGTAGTTGTTATCGTTAGTACTATTGAAATGCCCTGTGGTTAAAATACAGTAATACGCGGTGTTGCACAGTAGCACACGGTATTGCACAGTATTTTGAATTATTGATTCTTACGTAAGAAGTCACTACTCAATTATTGTTACAGTAATTACTGTTCAATATTTTATATTATTGATTCAATAATTGCATGATATTTTATTGATTCAATAATTACTACGTTGATATTTTATATCAATAATTGCTACGTTGCTATTTTATATGATTGATTCAATAATTGCTACAGTTGATATTTTGTATTATTGATTCAATAATTGTCACTGCACAGTATTTCACATTATCAACTCAATAATTCATATTATTTGAATAATATTATTAGATAACATTATTGTCAATGTCTAAGGAAGTTCTGTCTAGGAGGGGTTATTTAATTGTGCGCCAGTAAGGAGAAGTCCTTATCGGAAGACCCCCTCTTTCTTGGGAACGACCTGGTTGTCAATATTGTAGTTCTGTAATATTATTTGTGAATAATTAATTATTGATTTATATGATAAAAAAATATTTATTTTGTGGATATAAAAGAAGGAATTAGCGCTGATGTGGTTTTAATAGTATTTTGGTGTGGAAATCATCCGTTTATGGATTTCGGATAATTTATGTTTGGAATTTGGAAAAACTTCCTTCTACAAAGTTGTAGAGAATTAAATTTTCTATGAAAATGAAATATCATTTTTATTTTTCTGACAAAAGGGCTATTTATTATGAATTATTGAAGTTTCGAAAAATAAATATTTTTTAAATAAAATGGTGGGCCCCACTTTTGTCATTGCTTGGAAAATGCTGAATTTTTCCCACAAGGCGGCTGAGGCGGCTGGAATTTTTTTTTTTTAAAAAATAATATATTATTTTATTAAAAAAGTCTACTTTTGCATCCTAAGCTTTTCCTATAAATAGGGTGCTTAGGTTAGAATTGAAAATCACACCAGAATCAGAAGTTTTCTCTCGCTATAATATCGAGCGTATTTTTGTGAGTATTTAGATACTTTGAGTGTTACTATTCAGTGCAAGTTTTCTTCAGCCTTATATCCGATATTCCAGTCAGAGGTACTATTCTTTTGAGGTAAGGGATGTTATTTTCTTTCGTAAATGATGTTATTCTTTTCAATATCATTATACCAAAATATTGGCATGAATTTTATTATAAAATTCTTATTTTTTCCGTCTTGGTTACTATTCACGTATACGGCACTATTCACGGAAAAATTAAATTTTTTTTCTATTTGTCCAAGTTGTCTGTTATGGTTACTATCTTTGATTGGATCTAAGTTTTGAGCTTTATTCTTGAATTTTGCTCCACAAAGTATTATTATGGAATATTCTTGAACTTGAATAAACTAAAATACGAATACTTAATCTTGTCCTTTATTTCACTGGATTCGTTATTTATATTATTTTTCATCATCCTCAGTCCTAAAAGGTGATATAACTGAATATCTTTGGCCTGTAGAGCAAAGATGAATGATTACCTGATGAATATCTTTGGCCGTAGTGCAAAGATGACGGGTGTTGAGATGAACATGACCATTGGTGATACAAATGAATATCTTTGGCCTGTAATGCAAAGATGAATATTTGATTCGAGATGTATATTGATTGATGTTACATGGATAAAATATTGATGATGGACTTTTAAATCATAGAAGATAGTAGACTTCATTCTCTACTTAACTCTTCTAATGAATTGTTATTTCCGCTGCGAATATTGATCTAAAACTTGTTGTCCATATTATTTTATCTAAATTGTTGAAGACTAACGATAATTTATTTTTCGTTATCTTAGTCATAATATTCTTTACTGGGCTAGTTGAGCTCACCCTTTTCATCTATTGTCCTCTTCAGGAAATGAGAATGTCGCAGGATCTAGTCGGGGCACAGAGTGATGGTCCGAGTTAGAGCAGTAGTTGTCCTCGCTATTTTTGTAAAATAGTGGGATAATAATTGTAATAAATAAAGAATGAATTTGAATGTTGATATTTCGTATTATATACAATTTTTATTGACACTCAGTTGTGTGGTCGTATTTTGCACGACCGTGTGATATAAAAGTTTGTATTTGAATTCTGTACCATGTATTTGGCGACTCAGAATGGGTTGGTTGACTGGACCTATTCTGGGGGTGTCACAATTCTTAGTTAAGTTAAAATAATTAACTTAACTAATTTTGATAAATTCATATAATAAAATAATAATTATTACAATAATTCTAAGAATCCTTTCATATATTATTTAAATAATACATTAATCATATTTTCATAAAAAATAAATAATAAAATATTTTTACTACAAAATTAATATATTATAACCATAATATTTATAATAATCAACAATTCTTGTTTTTTTCAATAAAATTTATCTGAAATCATTCATGCAATAAATAAATATATATTTATCACATATACACATATGTTTTACCTTGCACATATTCCCACATTTATTTTGATAGAAATAATATTAAATAAAAAAAATTATATGCAAATTTTTTTTTTTAATTATATCTAAAATCTTGGGTTAATACATTCACCCTCCCTTATAAGGATTCCGTCCCCAGAATCACCGTTTCAAAACTTATACACACAAGGGTAAATAATAGACACATTCATTGCAAGTAGATCACGATCAGATTCGATCGAACTGATATTAACTTATTCAGCATAAAGCTTGTCTATCTAATTAAACGGAATCTGGTTTCTAATAGAACTCAAATTCCTCCTTCAAAATTCCTTAATAAAACGATTTATTATTCCTAAGAAAACCATATATAAGAAAATAAAATTTATTCGAATAATACCTAGAATTTCATCCTCGGCTGCTACCGTATCTTGAACCATCATATTGAATGTCCTCGCAGTTGGCTTGCTTGTCGGAGTAGGATAAATGATTGCCATCTTTCCACTGCTTTTTTCCAGCATTCGCATTTCCCCCATCGAAGTTTCTTTTCGGACAATCCTTTGCCATATGATCGGTTGATCCGCAGATGAAACAACCACTATTCTTTCTTGGATTGTGGCAATTAGGAGAGACGTGTCCCTCCTGCCCGCACTTGTAGCACACAAACTTTCCTTTAAGACACTCACCTGAGTGATTCTTCCCGCAATTTCCACACAGTTTAACCTTTTTCCTTATTTCTCCTTGACTATTACCAGTACTTTCAGAATTTATCCACTTTCTTTTCCCATTTGCACTTCCACTGTTTCCTTCCACCGTAACTTTTCCTTTGACCTTACCCTTGTTCTTCTTTTCCTTGTTATAGAGGCTCATGGCCTCACTTCCTCCTTCGGCAATGATGGCCTTTTCCAATAATGATCCAAACGAATTAATCTGCAACACCGCCACCTTATTGTAGATCCAGGGTTTTAGGCCATGTTCAAACCTTCTTGCCTTCAATGCCTTCGTATCCACTTGTTGTGGAGCGAATCTACCTAATTCTTTAATTTTGTGGCGTATTCTGAGACAGTCATATTTTCCTGTTTCAATTCCAAAAATCTAACCTCCATCCTGGCCTGCATACTGGATGAGAAGTAATTCTCGAAGAACAGTTCCTTAAACCTTGTCCATGTCGCTGCTCCTGCTCCGGCTCGAGTTTGATTAGCCTCCCACCAGAAGTTTGCTTCCCCTTTCATCATGTAGGTAGCAAAAGCTGTCTTTTACTCCTACGCTACCCTAGCAATAACAAACGCTTTTCCTATTTCCTTTACCTAATTTTGGGCTTCTATAGGGTCAGTTGTTCCTTTGAATTCAGGCGGTCCTACTGCCTTGAAGTCTTTGAAGTTCGCCAATTGATTATCTGGCCAATTTCTAGCTGCTGGTGCTCTAGTCTGCATTGCTTGTGCCAACATATTAGCAAAATTCTGCATTGGGTCTACATTATCTCCTCCATCATTAACAGGTTATTCTACCCTTTGGTTTCGGTTTCGTCTTCTTGGCGGCATTATATGGTTAAACAAAATCTTAAAGTTATTATCTTATTATTCATATACCATTATTAATGGTATCATAAAAGATAGAATATAAAATTCTAAATTTAGACCAATTCAGTTTGCTGGATTCCCAAATTCAACTTATCAAATTAACAAATTATCATTTAATCAACATACTATCTTGACATATAATCATATCATAACATTTATATTCATATTCATTTAAACTGTACAAAGTACTTTTCATTACACAGCACAGGCTGCCACAGTCACTTACTATCCCTTAGTGGTAACAAAAGTCGGGATTCATCATGATACTTATGCAAAAGTAATACAGTTCAAACCTATACATACCATATCACATTCCATACATAATCTTATTTTACTTATCCTATTCATTTCCTACGCCTTCCCTAGATCCTGGACAAGCCTTTGCCTGATGACCTATCAACCCATATACAAAACATACACATTGCTTTGGATCAGGAATATGAGATGAGATATGTCATTCACGTCCACAATTATAGCATACATTCTGTCCTTTCATACATACGCCTTCATATTTTTGATTACAGTTCGCACACGTTCTTACTTTCTTGAAGTTCCCTTGATTAAAATCAGAATTTCCTAAATCACGGTTATTCAATTTTCTTTTCCCATTCTGGCTTGGAGCTACACACGATTTACAGCATTTGGCTCCCATCTGTTCAATTTGGTCCTTCACTTATCTTGTTCTTCCATTATTTCAATTAACGCCTTTTGCAACTGACTATTTAATAGCTTTTCCATTTCCAACAACCTTTCCAAACATAACAACTTATTCTTTAGATTTTAAACTTTCGTTGATGCCTGGTCAGCTCCAACTTTCGTGTCCGAATCACTATCTGTCAATAACACCGTTTTTGGTTCTGATTCTATGTTTTCCAAAATGATTACCTCATTTTGGTTGCTTTCAGGCGGAATGATTTGCTCCTTCTTTATGACATAAAATTCTTCTAATCCTTTCCTTCTTGACATATATACACAAATTATCTTGATTAATACATAATATATACACATAACAAACAATAGTTTATATAAGTTACTTTTATTTTATTTTTCAATGAACTTCCTTAATTCATCTCCTTTAAACTCTATTTGAGTTATTTATTTTTCAACGCTTCTGTCTAGCCTAAGGTTATAGCCTAAGGTATCCCCCACCTAACCTAAAGCTCTGATACCAACTTGTGACGCCCCCAAATTCGAGTACTTTAAACAGAACTTAGTGCTACACGATACCATTTCTTTGAGCAGAATAATATAATTAACAAACTTAATATACATATCAGAGTTGTCTAATCCCAGGTATACGACCTTTAAAGTATTTCATTACATGATAGATAATAAATATTATCGTCTTAATAAAGTCTAACTATTACACAATATACCATAAAACTTATTCCTTCAGCTTTTCTTTTTCTTTGTTTTTGCCAGAGCCTTCAGGTTGATCACGCTTAGCTAAAAATATTTAATTTAATGCAAGAATGAGCATTCAATTGCTCAGCAAGTAGTAGCAGTTAATAAACATTAGTTGAAAGAAGTAATTATTTTCTTTGAGGACTACTTCTACAACGAATCAACAGTTGTGAAGTTATTTGAAACAATTCTTAATAACATATCAAATTGTTTAAAATTTTGAAATGATGTAGTGACTATAATGCTGAGCAGTCAATAGACCATGAACTTTTATTTGTTATTTTTGAAAAAGTTTGAACAGAAATTCATCTGTAAACCGCTCTGGTCTTACGGACATGTAGGGTGATCAGCCCCGATATGTCCTGTATTGATCAATACTATCTGTTTGAACGATAATTTCATTCACTCTATTCGCCTTGGGCACATAAACAATTTTTCCATTACAGGTTGTTCATACTCAGTCTGCAGTCTTAACTAAACAATTTAGTTGGATGACTTTATCATAAATAATAATATTAAATAGTATGATTAAAATTATGTCTAGTCGAGTCAAATAACTTAGACAGTTTTTAAACCATAAATACATACCGAAGTTTAATAGTATGTAACATAATTTGTCATATCAAAGAATTTCAAGTTCAAGAGTTCTTGCATGAATTCAACAGTTCATACAAGTGGGGACACTTGTATAATAAAAGACAATAATGAGATATTAATAAACAATAAACGGATGAAATAAAATTCCACAACATAAGAATAATTTCATAAACGAATCATGGATATCATTACGAATATGAATAATTGACAATAATTATTCATGAACATGCTTTGTATTTGATAATTTATATTGAGTTGGAAACTAGCATAGTATATACCTGTCTGCACGAAATAAAAATAGTGCTTAAAGTTTAGATACTTGCTTACTAAGATCCATTGCATAAAGTAAATGCATAGAGTAGAGATACTTGCTCAATAAAATAGAATAGTTCAGATACTTGCCTTGATCGCTGTTTACTACTACGTGGTATAGCTTACGCTTTTATTTTTAATACGAAGTCCTATCATCAATAAAATTATTCTTTTAATTATAATAATACAACTTAACACATAATACTGCTTAAACATGTTGTCACATATTCATATCAGTCATTAAAACACATAAGAACGTATACCTAGTCAAACTATGTCGATTTGGTTTGAGTTCGGCATCGCTTTGGCATCCCGATTGTATTATCGGATAATTAACGAATTTATTACCAATAACACTTTGTTCAAGAACTTAAATATTATATTAGATAATTTAATTATCATTTTTAATATTTTTCCAAATATTAAAATCATTTATAATGATTTTTCAAACACTTATATCATTTTTAACGATTTAATTGCTAAATAATTTCATTATCATTAATATTTAAATAATTTAAAATATTAATAAAATTCATGTCAACACTTTAAAAGTTATTTATTAAAACCTAAAAATATTTTTAAAAACCTTAATATTACCTTTAAATGATTTTTAAGATATTAAAATAATTTTTAAATAATTACCATTAATATTTAAATATTAATTTTATTCATATTATAATATTAAAAGTTATTTATTATAACTTAAAATATTTTTAAAATATTTATTTCACCTTTAAATGATTTATAAAATAATAAAATCATTTTTAAATAATTTATTTAATAAAATTATTATCATTAATATTAAAATATTAATGAAATTCTTATCAAAATATTAAAAGTTATTTATTATAACTTAAAATACTTTTTAAAATTTTAATATCATTTTTAAAATATTAAAACAATTTTAACTAATTTATTTAATATAATTATTAAATAAATTAAATATCATTAATATTTAATAAATTAAAATATTAATAAAATTTAAGTCAAAATATTAAAAGTTAATTTTTATAACTTAAAATAATTTTATGAATTTTTAATAATTAATTTTTATTTATTTCTATTTATTTAATCAATATAATTAATTTTCATTAAAACCGCCGCTAAAGAGCTTTAGTGACGAAATCTGTCGCGATAGGTGTTCTTCACCAACGAAGAACAGCGTTGGTCAAACCCCTGGGGGCTAGTTTGACCATATATAATTTTGATCTGAGGATGTTTCTGGGCATGAGAGTGCTTCAATGATATTCTACTAATGTAATACTACAAGTGTATAGCAATTTCTGGGTCTAACTATATCATATGAAGAAGATATAAGGGATCAAACCGGCTGTCAGAGCTGTTCTTCATTTTTTGGAATTTCCAGAAAATGCGGACAGTGTGAGGGGTCAGTTTGGGGTTTTAATAACTTGATTTCTATGTATAGTGTAAGTAATCTAGTGCCACACTTTTGTAGTATACATGTCAAAGAACAAAAGTACTATACTTATCAAGCTTAACAACATAACAGAAGCAAGATCTGGCTTGGTCAAGTACCTGCAAGAACTTGTTCTTGAAGATTTCTGGAATTTCCAGAAATCCGTCTAGCCAGTTGGTCAACCCTGTTTTGACTATTAATAACTTTGATTCTGATTATGATCTAGGTGTTATAGTGTCATGGTTCTATAGTCCACATGTCAGAGTATATCAATGATGCACTTAGACAAACTAACAACATGTTAGATGCAAGATCTAAGCACAACAAAAAGTTGTTAGAGCTTTATGGGCAAAATCTGGGTTTTCTAGAAAAATTTTAGTGACTGGTCAACGGGTTTTGACCAATAATAACTTATGATCTAGACATGATAAGATCGTGATTCCACTTGCAGTTTACTAACCACATAACATACTATACATATCAAGCTTTAAACACAATAAATCATTAACAGGGTGAGATTTATAGGCCCCGACTTTGGGTTGTCAGACACAAAATTAGGGTTCTTGGCAGTTTTAAGAAATTCTTAATTTCGAGTCTTTTGATGTTATGAAAACGTTGTTTCTCAACCCAAATCATCAATACACTTACCATAAACATATATTTTAACACAAAAAACATAAATTTTATCTAAGCATGCAAGATCTAGCTTAGGGTTAGGGTTTTATACCTTCTTGAACAAATTTTGTTTTCAATCTCTATAATCTGATCCTTGAATGTTTGTGGGGTGTTCCTGGTTGATATTGGGACTAAATTTGAGAGAGAATTTCATAGCCTAGAGAGCGAGTAAGAGTCTTGGCTTGGTTAAAAAAATAAGTGAAGTTTTCTTTTCTTTTTCTTTCTTTAATTGTTATCCTTTTGATTCAATGAATCAAGGATTGCTAGCTGTCGATTTTTGGCTGATTAGTGAAGATTTGAGCATGTGGGAATATCATAGCATTGACGAGTCATATATTTTGTAAAGATTTGCAAGTTATCCAATTAAAATAACACAAAAAGGTTATTTTAGTAAACAAACAAATAATTTTAAGGGTATTCTTGTCATCCCACACTTTCTAGGGTTTAACCCTTAGGTTTTAACTCTTAGGGTTTGTCAAATAATTCTAAGGTTTGAAAAATTAAGTTTACAGTTTAATAAAATTTTAATTAGAATGTCCTAATTTAAAATTAGTGTTTTTAAATAATAATTAGGGTTTCTTGATATTATTAGGGTTCTCAAATTATGAATTAGGGTTCCCTAATCATTTTTCTTAATCACATAATATACATACTTTAATTCAAATATAAATATAATCAATACTTATATTTAATATTCGAATTTCCTTAAGAAAATAAATTCTTATTATCCATAATATAAATATAATTTTCTTTTAAATATAATTATACAATAATTGTATTAATCATAAAATTCCATAACATAGATCAAAATTTAGGATTTTGATCTATAATCACACTTTACATCATATACCATTCTTAGTTAAGTTAAAATAATTAACTTAACTAATCTTGATAAATTTATATAATAAAATAATAATTATTACAATTATTCTAAGAATCCTTTCATATATTATTTAAATAATACATTAATCATATTTTCATAGAAAATAAATAATAAAATATTTTTACTACAAAATTAATTTATTATAAGCATATAATTTATAATAATCAATAATTCTTATTTTTTTCTAAAAAAATTATTTGAAATCATTCATGCAAGAAATAAATATATATTTATCACATATACACATATATTTTATCTTGCATATATTCCCATATTTATTTTGATAGAAATAATATTAAATGTAAAAAAAATTATACGCAAAATTTCTTATTTAATTATATCAAAAATCTTGGGTTATTAATTCAATTAACAATGATACAAACGAATAAAGTCTCCAAAATATATTGACATAATTGATTAGTTCAAAGAGTACAAATACGAGTTACATGTACCAACGCCAACGTGAAACTATCATGTGAATTCGAGAAGGAACAATCATGTGGAACAATAACTAACTTTTAAATAAAAAGCTAAACGAACAATTCAAAATTTAAAAGATTATCGCTGAAGGAGTACGAAATCCGTACTTGGATGAAACAATGTAATACCCAAAAGTTATATTCCAAATTCGACTCGTTAAATTCTTTTTGTTCGAACTAATTAAACAAAATAATAATAAATATAAGTACACTTGTAAAAATATTCTTCCATCTTTAACCCGTTAATAAACTCATTATTATTATTATTATTATATAGTGACAATTACCATCTGTTCTAAAAGATATATATATATATATATATATATATAATAATAATAATAATAATAATAATAATTCCTTGAGTTTTAATCCTGCCACTTTAGATTCATATAAGAGACTCTCATATTGGGTCAAATTTTAGATGCTTTCAATCCCAACGTAATACCAAGCAAAGAAAGCTTCTCACTCAATTGAAAAATAATAATAACTTACCAGTTTAATCCGTTTTCCCCACTTTCCAATGTTTTTTTCTGCGGCTGCGTTCTTCCTTACTTTTCATTTAGTCGGTTCGTATTAGTGTATCATGAGTAAGATTAGGTTTTAATTATTTATTTATTAATATGTTTTATTAAATTTTCTAATTTTTAATAGGATTTAAAAATTACACAAATATAAATTAAATCTAATTAGTATAAAAGCCCAAATTAATGTAATCATTTACTTATTATAGTCCAAATAAATTAACTACGGTTTGACCCAAATATAAGAAAAACCCAATTAAATATTTTAAAGCTTACTTAAATATTTTATATTTATTTTGCTGGGTATTACATCACCTCCCCCTTAAAAAAGATTCTGTCCCTGGAATCAAAAGAATAGAACATACCTAATTGTTAAAAAGATGCGGATACTTCGCTCAAATAGAGTCCTCCATCTCCCAAATAGCTTCCCGCTCTGAATAGTTTTCTACAAGACTTTAACAAATGGGATTGTCTTCTTCCTCATAATCCGTTCTTGACAATTTAAAACTCCCTCTGCTTCTTCCTCTCAAGTAAGATCTTCTCGAAACTTATGTAAAGGGTATTGCACAATATGAAATGGATGATAATTATATTTTCTTAACACCGAAACATGAAAGACATTATGCACATGAGATACTGTAGAGGCAAAGCCACCCGATATGCCACTTCTCCAACTCTCTCAAGAACTTCAAAAGGGCCAATAAAATTCGGACTAAGCTTTCCTTTTAAACAGAACCTTCGAACCCCTTTCCATGGAGAGACTTTCAAAAACACGTGTTCACCAGGAGTGAATTCAAGAGCCCTCCTATGAATATTAGCATAACTCTTTTGCCGCGATCGAGCTTCTTTCAATTTTTCTTTAGCCACTAATACCTTCTCCGTAGTAATCCTAACCAAATCGGGTCCTTCTATTATCCTTTCTCCAACCTCATCCCAACAAGTCGGAGCTCGACACTTCTTACCATATAATGCTTCAAAAAGAGCCATACCAATACTAGCTTGCCAATTGTTATTATATGCGAACTCCACCAAACTCAAATAATCATCCCAATTTCCTGTCCATTCTAAAGCACAAGATCGCAACATGTTTTCTAATGTCTGAATAGTTCTCTCTGATTGCCCATCTGTCTGCGGATGAAAAGCCGTACTATAGTTAGGTCGCGTTCCCCAAGCTCGTTGAAATCATTTCCAAAATCGAGAAGTAAACCACGGATCCCGATCTAAAACAATAAAAATCGGTGTCCCATGAAGCCTAACAATCCCACGTTGAAAAATATCTGCTAACTTATTTATCGAAAAATCCTCACGAATAGCTAGGAAATGCGCTGATTTGGTCGAACGATCCACTACCACCCAAATATCACCATTTTTTTTAAAAGTCCTCGATAAACCAGTTACAAGGTCCATCGAAATATCATCCCATTTCCACACAGGAACCTCTAACTGTTGCAACAAACCACCAGGCCGCTGATGCTCTATTTTCACTTGCTGACAAGTAAGACATTTACTCAAAAATTCAACTACATCCTTTTTCATTTCGCTCCACCAGAAATTCTCTTTCAAATCCTTATACATCTTTGTAGACCCCAGATGAATAGAGAATGGCAAACTATGAGCTTCGATAAATACTGCCTCACGAATCATTGGATTCTTTGGAACACATAACCGTTTATCAAACCACATCACACCTTGTTCGTCAATGCGAAACTCTAGCTGCCTATCATCTTTCATATTTTGCGCTATAGTTCATAACTCACCATCCTCTTTTTAGGCTTCTTTAATTAGCAAAATAAGATAAGGTTCCACCCTCATACCTGTTACCAACCCATCAGAACCTCTAGCATATAGGTCCAAACCCACACGCTCCATATCTGAGATAAGTTGAGGTTGTGTAACTAAGGCAGCTACACTCCCTAAACTTTTTCGGCTAAGAGCATCTATAACCACATTAGCCTTACCGGGGTGATACTGAATCCTGGCATCATAATCCTTAAGAAGTTCTAACCAACATCTCTGCCTCATGTTGAGCTCCTTCTCAGTACAAATATATTTAAGGCTCTTGTGGTCGGTGAAAATGTCACAAGTCTCACCATAAAGATAGTGCCTCCGAATCTTTAGGGCAAAAATAACTGCAGCTAACTCCAAGTCGTGCATAGGGTAATTCATCTCATAAGGTTTAAGTTGTCTGGAATCATAAGCAATTACCTTACCATGTTGCATCAAAACACACTCTAAACCCTTCTTGGAAGCATCACTGTAAATCTGATAACCTCCTGTCCCCGACAGTAATGCAAGTACTGGAGCTAACACAAGCCTCTTCTTAAGCTCCTCAAAACTCTTGTCACGCTCCTCATTTCGCACAAAATTTGTGCCCTTTCTCATCAACTGAGTTAATGGCAAAGCTAACAAAGAGAAACCTTCTACAAATCGCTTGTAGTACCCTGCCAAACCCAAGAAACTCCTAACTTCAGTTACCGTGGTAGGTCTTGGCTAATTGGTGATAGCCTCAACCTTCACAGGGTCCACCTTAATACCTTCTGCAGATACAACATGTCCCACAAATGCTACCTGTTCTAGCCAAAACTCACATTTGGAGAACTTAGCATATAACTAGCTCTTTTGCAGCCCCCAAAATAGTACAAAGATGCCCTTCATGCTCTTTCTTAGACTTGGAATACACCAAAATGTCATCAATGAAGACAATGACAAATTGGTCCAAGTACTCGCTAAAAACTCGATTTATCAAATCCATAAACACTATCGGAGCATTAGTCAGCCCAAACAACATCACCAAAAACTCATAATGCCCATACCGAGTACGAAAAGCTATTTTAGGAATGTCTTCATCCCTTACCCTCAACTGATGGTACCCCGACCTTAAATCTATCTTTTAGAAGAACTTTGCCCCTTAGAACTGATCAAAAAGGTCATTAATTCGTGGCAATAGATATCTGTTCCTGATAGTGATTCAATTTAGCTCCCTATAATCTATACACAACCTCATAGATCCATCCTTCTTCTTCACAAACAAGACTGGAGCGCCCCATGGCGAAACGCTTGGTCTAATGAATCCACGATCTAATAACTCCTGCAATTGTTCCTTCAACTCCTGTAACTCTAATGGAGCCATCCTATAAGGTGCCTTAGAGATAGGTTCCGCTCCAGGAATGAGCTCAATAGTAAACTCAACTTCCCTTGGCGGTGGAAATCCTGACAAGTCTTTAGGAAATACCTCAGGAAATTCTCGCACAACTAAATAGTCTTCAAGTTGGAGCTCATCCCTCGAGGTATCCTTCATATATGCTAAATAACAATCACATCCATTAGCAATCATTTTGCTCACCTTCAAAGCTGAGATCGACTTAACAACACCATTCGGCTTAGAACACAGAAACTAAAATTCTGGAGCTTCTAAAGTTCCAAAAATAACCTTCCTCGCCTGACAATCAATAGTAGCTTGATGCTTACTTAGTCAATCTATACCCAAGATGATATCAAAATCATACATCACCATCGGAAGTTAATTAGCCGCATGCACCCTGTCGACATTGGAAAATTTAAGAAATATCGCAGGTCGGTTGATAACCCGATTTTCCTCAAATCGATCTTCCTAAGTTATCTCTACCTTTATTCTTTTTATTGCAAAAAAGGTTTTGAGGGGTTTTTTAGGAAAGAGACCAACATGTATATATGTCGACGATTTGATTTAAACAGAGTCGCCAGTTGGTAATTTTTAAAATGGTTGTACCAACTCAATCGAATTTGATTTGAAAAGAGGCCCAATTGCTGGACACTGTCAAAACATGATCTTTGAAATCGGAGTTTTGAGTTTTGATCTTGGTTAAGTGTGGGGAAGGTGTTAGGCACCCCACGACTCCCGTGTAAACACGATACCGCAATCTTTTTAATATTTCCCTTAAAACTGGAATGCGTGAGTGAATGCTGTTTGAAAATTGGGCCTTTTGATTGATTGAAAGCTTTGACAGGCTTTGTTGAGCCTATATACGAAGGGTTTGATTTGATTTAAAAATCAGTCTTTTATTGGATTTGCAAAAAAGCATTTAATTTGATTTGCAAAAGCTTTTGAATTGAATTGACAGTGATGTTTTGATTGCTGGTTTTATCAAACCCTTACGCTGACATAGGAATTGAAGCATATCGCTACTCTCAATTTTATCTTTATAACCTTAAGGTTGCATGCAACTGGTGATTTGTCAGGCTGCGAAGCATCCTCGACCACAGAAATATAAAGTGTCAGTCTCCTCACGGGTATGAAAACCATCGGAGGGACGTTGACACAACAATCTATATTTTCACTATGTTGAGACCTTAAATTCGGATAACTATTTTAAGGTCTGGGCATATACATTTTTACAGAAAAACTGGAAGGGTACATCTGTAAATCGGAGTTTGTCCATCGTGGGAATCAGATTCTGATCAGTTTGATCATGAATCCCATGATTCCTAGGCTCACATATGAGT
Source organism: Panax stipuleanatus (assembly GCA_020205555.1). Classification (NCBI taxonomy): domain Eukaryota; kingdom Viridiplantae; phylum Streptophyta; class Magnoliopsida; order Apiales; family Araliaceae; genus Panax; species Panax stipuleanatus. Next base: position 115,940,908 of record CM035119.1, on the reverse strand, counting down.
AGCAAATAAACCTGCACAGTTCAAATTTGTACAGAGATAAATGTATGCATCATCACGTCGCATTGGAACCAAGGATTCATCAGTAAATTCTGGCTGCGCGTGGCCAAAACGTCTCGTTTCCACTAGATAGCGATCTAAGGGATGCGAGGTTGCTTTTGAAGCTGAAACTATAAAAATAACTAGATTTAAATAAATCTCAGCCATTATAGCTTCTAGGTTTTGTCGGGACATGTTTGAACCGTTGAAAGCTAGAATTGGCGAGATTTGAATAAATCTAGTTCGCCCGCAGATATGTCAATGCAGATTCATATAAAAATAAATGTTAAATGCAACAGTTGAATAAATTGAATAAAGCAATATATATAGTTAAATATATATAAAAGTTGTAAAAGGGCGATGAGTTTTCACTCACAAGCCTGGACCGAAATTGAAATATATATATATATAAACTGTAAATAGCCACAAAATAATTCAGGCTGTGACAGAAATAAAATATATATATATAAATAGTAAAAAAGGAGATGGGTTTTACGCCTGTGCCCGCATTGTAATTGAAATTGACAGAAAAATAGTCACCTAGTGACTAGGGAGAGCACCCAGTATGGGGAAGTGTGCAAAAGCAGTAAAATGGCCACGAAATAGTTCAAGTCGACTGAAAATATATAAATATATATATATATTTATATATATATATATATATTGACAGAAATATAGTCAACCAGGACTGATATGAGTACCAGTGATGGTGAATGTCGCTTATATATGCGTAAATATATATAAAAGCGGTGAACTACCTCGGATTTGACATCCGGGCTTGACAGAATTGAAATGTTAGTATATTTGCAGTTAAATATATACAAAAGAGGGCTAAACCTAGACTAGGATGATAACCCAGTTCGGCGAAGTTGCCATAATGTGCGTGCTAGTGCATTAAAGCTACTAGAGCTGACAGATCGTCAAACGAGTTGTAAAAATATTGAAAACAGAGTTTATGTACAAAAATATATTAATTTTTTATGAAAATGGACACAGAACTAAGTTTCGGGCATATTTAGACAATGAAACTTTGTGTGCAAGTGTAAAGCAGTGCAAAGTAGTAGTATTGACTTTCTGATCGTAAAAATACTTACAATGGACTGCAAGACGGGCTTTTTACCAAATCGTAGGCTTTAAACTTCCAAATCTACTGGTGGTTTTTTGATATGTGGTAGTATGTGGGTATATCTACGTGTTGGAGTGAAAATATTTGGGTTTGGAAGAGGTGTAAAAGTTAAAAAATCAAACTGCCAGAGCTTCGCTGTGTTTCGGTTTTTTTGAAATGAACGGGGGGGCACGTTTATTTATAGGTTAGGGAGCCTCCATTCTACCTGCGACAGTCGTAGGTAGAGCTGCGACTCCCCTAGGTGGGGCCCACTTGCCCGGCTTGGTCATCTCGAAGTACGTGCACTCCGAGCAATATGATATCTGGTCAAAAACTTTCTAACTTTTGATCGGAGCGTCCGTTTGAGGCGTACAATACCTTTTTGAAAATCTCTCTCCGAGAGTATCGCAATGATATGGGAAAAAACATTTTTCGGGTCCAGAAAGACAGGTTCATAACCAGGTCTTCGATTCCCCGCAATTTGTCCGTTGAGCTGTCTTGCATAGTTGCCACTCGGGATCGTTGTTAGGATTTATTCTGACTTTATCAGCATCGATTTGGCTTGAGTTTGACCAAGTCGGTTAAGAGTTGATGAAATGACCGTTGTACCCCTCTCAGGGCTGCCTGTAGTGTCGGCATGGTCGCTGGTTAACTTCCGGGAGTTGATTCCAAGACTTGGATCCCAGTCGAATCTTTTAACCTCAGGGTTATCTCTGAGTGTGACGTGGTCATCCCAGGTTTTGCTCTGGAGTTGTTATGATGCTTTAGGTTGATGTCTGAAGTTGACCTGACGTCCTGGGTTGAGACCGGGGATGACCTGCACTTCCCGGGTTGAGACCGGGGTTGAGTTTGACTTCCCGGGTTGCTGTCGGGGATGAACTGTGTTTCCCGGATTGAGATCGAAGATGGCTTAACATGTCCTTGATTGATGTCGAGGTTGCCTTGACTTCCCGGATTGAGGCCGGGGTTGACTTTGACTTTTTGGGTTGAGATCGAGGTTGATTGATACCTCCCGGGTCGAGACCGGGGTTGATTGATACCTCCTGGGTTGCTGTCGGAGTTGAATTGAGTTCCCGGGTTGAGACCCGAGGTTGAGCTTGATGATCTGATTGACTGTCAGAACTTGATTGATGGTCCAATTGACTGTCGAAACTTAATTGATGGTCGAATTGACTGTCAGAGCTTGATTGATGGTCCAATTAACTGTCAGAGCTTGATTGACTGTCAAAGCTTGATTGATGGTCCGATTGACTGTTGGAGCTTTAATTAATGGTCTGATTGACTATCAAAACTTGATTGATGGTGCGATTGACTGTCGAAGCTTGATTGATGATCTGATTGACTGTCAGAGCTTGATTGATGGTCCGATTGACTGTCAGAGCTTGATTGATGGTCCGATCTATTGTCGGATCTTGATTGATGGTCCGATTGACTGTCGGAGCTTGATTGAAGGTCCGATTGACTGTCGGAGCTTGATTGATGGTCCGATTGACTGTCGGAACTTGATTGATGGTCCGATTAACTATCGGAGCTTGATTATCTATATTGGGAATCCAATTTAGGTTGTCGGACCGGTGTTGGTGCCCGGATTTGGATTGATTGACGATTTTGCCCTCCTACCGGGTTGGTATTGGGGCAAGGAAAATTTTGGGTGTCTATAGATGCCCCTCTTTATCATGTCCATGTAACGTGGTGGAATGAACAGGATAAAGATTAGTAGACACTGGAAATAAAGAGTGCCAGAGCCATTTTGAAGCTGGGCGTCTTGGAGTAGAATGGGGCTACTTTTGGCTGTGTGCATTATCACTTTGCTGGGGATGACGTTATCCAGTATAGCCATTGATGGTATTATGAAGTTATCGCGAGCCAGTTTTGTCATTCTCGGCTGTGGATGACATCATTCACGATAATTTGTTTGACTTTGATGAGTTCGTTGAAGATGATTTTCACAGATTTTCCCGTCTTGAACTTCTGGGGATGGCGTCCTCTACAATAGCTTCGTAGATTCTGAGGAGGTGAGCTATCATAGATTTTCCATCTTAATCTGCTGGGGATGATGTCCTCTGCGATAGCTTTGTAGGTATTGAGGAAGTGGACATGATTAATACTACCTCAATGATCTTCTTTGAGGATGTGTATAACAGATTCCATCATCTGTCATTTGTGAAGATGGATTATTATATAACTCTCAACCGTAGATCATCTCTCGACATTTCATAGGACTAGTCTGAAGGTTGAAATTGACTTCGGTCGGCACCCGAACTTCGCTGGGGTTGCACCAATGGATTAGTTGTCATTGGTCAGTACCCGATGCTTCGCTGGACTAGAACCAACGGTTGAGTTGTCACCGGTCAGTACCCGATGCTTCGCTGGACTGGAACCAACGGCTGAGTTATCACCGGTCAGTACCCGATGCTTCGCTGGACTGGAACCAACGACTGAGTTGTCACCAGTCAGTATCCAATACTTCGCCGGACTGGAACTAACGGCTGAAACTGCTTCAGTCAGAACCCGAACTTCGCTGGGGCTGAGCCAACTGCTGAAACTGCTTCGGTCGGAACCCGAACTTCGCTGGGGCTGAGCCAACGGTTGAAATTGCTTTGGTCAGAACCTGAACTTCGCTGGGGCTGAGCCAACGACTGAAACTGCTTCGATCGGAACCCGAACTTTGTTGGGGCTCAGCCAACGGTTAAAATTGCTTCGGTCAGAACCTAAACTTCGCTGGGGCTGAGCCAACGGCTGAAACTGCTTTGGTCGGACCCGAACTTCGCTGGGGCTGAGCCAACGGCTGAAACTACTTTGGTCAGAACCCGAACTTCGCTGGGGCTGAGCCAACGGCTGAAATTGCTTCGGTCGGAACCCGAACTTTGCTGGGGCTGAGCCAACGCCTGAAACTATTTTGGTCAGAACCCAAACTTCGCTGGGACTGAGCCAACGGCTAAAACTTTTTCGGTCAGAACCCGAACTTAGCTGGGGCTGAGCCAACGGCTGAAACTATTTTTGGTCAGAACCCAAACTTCGCTGAGGCTTAGCCAACGGCTGAAACTGCTTCGGTCAGAACCCGAACTTCGCTGGGGCTGAGCCAACGGCTGAAATTGCTTCGATCAGAACCCGAACTTCGCTGGGGCTGAGCCAACGACTGAAACTATTTCGGTCAGAACTCGAACTTCGCTGGGGCTTAGCCAATGGCTGAAACTGCTTCGGTCGGAACCCAAACTTTGCTGGGGCTGAGCCAACGGCTGAAATTGCTTCGGTCAGAACCCGAACTTCGCTGGGGCTGAGCCAACGGCTGAAACAGCTTCGGTCGAAACCCGAACTTCGTTGGGGCTGAACCAACTACTAAAACTGCTTCGGTCAGAACCCGAACTTCACTGGGGCTGAGCCAACGACTGAAACTATTTCAGTCAGAACCCGAACTTCGCTGGGGCTGAGCCAACGGCTGAAACTTTTTTGGTCGACAGTTTTTGGCAGTTTTGCGCGATTTTTACGCAGTTCTTTCGCAGTTTAATTTGTTAATCCTCGAACATGGCTTCAGAATGAATGTCAAGGGTCTTTGTGGATGTTCCTTTTTTGTCAGGATTGCACTGCTTGAACGCAGGATTTCAAGACAAACCGCTCAATCGCATAGCGATTTCTCTTCAGATTTGATTCGGTGGCCCGTTTAAACTCCGTTTTGACTCGAACCGAACCGGGCCCGGGGTAGGTGGAGGTGCGGCAACCGCAGGTGGAGCTGCGGCCACCTATGCTACTTAATGTGCTGCGGGATTTTCATTTTCCAAGTTTCCCGTTTGAGCAGCGAAAGGATTTTCGATCTTTTTTTTCAGATCTACGGAGTTCTGACAGTCATATTCTAAATTTGTCAGTTCCTACGCTTTCAGCGAGGTGCAGGTAACATTTTTCGTCCTTCTTTCGTAGTTTTTGACAGTTAAAAGCATGTGAACCGCCTAGGGTGCTTTAAACGTAATGTATAAAAAATATATGTCTATATGACCTGTGAAAAATTTTCTGTTTACATATATATGCTTATCTTACTGTAATGCAAGTTTGGATGTAAGAAAATTCAGGTTCTAAGACAGTTAATTTTTCCACTTTTTGATCAGTTTAGTTATCCTTTTTGAGGCCTAGTGAGCCTGGACTTTCAACTAAAAATGCCTATGGTATTTTGGAGACCATGTGAGGCTAGTTTTTGATTTTATTTTTTTGGATATATATGAACTATTTCTATTTTTTGGGTAGGTGTGCTACTGAATGGCCACCTAGGCATGCCTGTGTGCATGTGGACAGTCTGTTTTACAAAGGAGACTTTGGCAAAAAATTTCCAAAATCTTAGGTTTTGAAAAGCATGCATTTTTGTCTCTGTGGAGAGTTTTTTAGTGACCCAATGCGGGTTTTGAGCTTATGGGATTTTGAAAACATGCAGTTTTGACTATACGGGGTATTTTTGATGGACCCATGCATATTGTAGGACTTAGATATGTATACTGGATTGATTGATTAATAAGCCACAGGTTTTAGGCTTACCACACCCTGTCTGAGGTGATTTCGAGTACTGGTGTATACGATGGATCGTGATAGACCTGGCAGCTCTACCTAGGTTTCATCAGGCGTTAGACAGAGGAGGGCTTCTGCCTACCCACAGGCCCATCCAGCTAGGACGCCTCACAGATTGGTAGAGAGCAGGATACGTCCAGCCCAAGACGAGCAGCCTATTGACATTGATGATGAGGAGGCTACTTTTGTTGCTCCTGTTCAAGCTCAGGTTCCACGTGCGGAAGTCCTGGGCATTGCTGTGCAGACACAGAAGTTGCTGGGCGACTTGAGTCGCCATCCTTCGAGATATCTTTAGGCCAACGAGGTGACTTGAAGTCTTTCTTCTCTCTGGATTCTTTTCCCATCTTCTGGCCATTCTAGGGGCACAGGTTTTTGACATGGGTTAAGTTTTGATGCAGGTCCCTGACTTGACACAGCCTCGAGGGAACTGGTTTAGTGTGCACTCCCTTTATCAGACTCTGCACGAGGATTATAGGGAGATCGTAGATGGCTGGGGATTTTAGGCCTTCTTCTCGATCCTGCCCCGTCGTTGCCTTTGGGGGTATATGAGGGCTTTGTCTGAGCGCTGGTTTCACCAGACTCAGTCCCTTTATCTGCTTGATTGCGAGGTGATGATGACTCCTATGGACTAGAGATTTATCACCGGCATTGAGTTTGAGGGTGAGACAGTGCCTGTTGTCTCTGACATTTTGCCCACTGCAGTTAGATCCCTGTTGGGAGTCCCTCAGTCAACATTCAAGGGTCGGGCAGTCTGATCTGGTCCCTTGAGTATAGATGCCCAGGACGGGACTTTGCAGTTGCCTCCGCCTGATGATTGGGGGGCTAGAGATCACATTCTGAGGTGATTATTTTTATCGATCATCAGGGGTTGTTTTGTGGTGGACAACTCATCGACGGTGTCCTTTGCTTTGATCATCTCCACTAAGCATGTAGAGCGCCTCAGTGACTTTGATTGGGGCTCCTATACCTTTGCCTATTTTCTCCGAGGCATGCGCCTACTTTCGGAGGGTGTGACGAAGGCTTGGTTAAGATTCCATCAGTTTTTGCTGGTGAGTACAACTTTCTGTACCTTTTTAATTTCTGAACTTATTTTTGGCAGTCTTGGTCACTAAGGACTTTTATATTTGCATGGATAGCTTTGGGCATTTGAGAGGCTTCCTTGCCTACGACCAGTTTTAGCATTAGGTCTAGAGACCTATCTACGTGGACGGAGATGGCATCACTCCATTTTGACGGAGGTTTCTGTTGCTGAGGGATTCACTCATTCCCGTCTGCAGTTGGAGCTTTTGACGGCGGGCTCGATCACCTGGACGCCATACACATCTGAGCACTTAATCGTCGGATTTGATGGAGGTTTCCCCACTGGCCGGGAGTTTGACTTATTGACCCGCAGAGTCCTTATGTTGATGGAGGGAGACTTGGAGCTCTATCCTAGAGAGCATGCCATTCGGAGCGTTACAGGGGAGATCCTCATTCCCATTGCTCCTCCTGCTTGGCATCATTAGCCACTGTCGGTGCCTTATACAGACATCCCTTTGGAGGGTATAGATGGCTTTAATCTATCAGAGGGCCCATACAGCCAAGCAGCCTTCTACAGTTGGTGGAGTCCTAGCACTATCGGGGCTCAGACTCGTGCCACCCATTTTATAGCAGACATGGTGCCGGGGTCCGTGATAATAGCGGACTGGATAGCTTGTATTAGAGAGCCTACTCATGTAGAACAGATAGAAAATCTGACCAGGGAGTTGGACTGGGCTCGTTTCTTTATCAGGCACCTTGGCCGAGATCCATCAGAGGCATCTCCATTTAACCCATCCAGCTCTGGAGCAGGCCCCTCTTCAGGTCCATTTAGTAGCAGTTATACAGGGGCAGATCCTCCCTTATATCGCCCAGATATGCTTGATCCCAGCAGCTTTGTGTAGACAAAGGATCTGGAGCAGGTCAATCGGTTTGATACCGAGGTCTTTGACTTCTTGTGATAGCTATGGCAGCTATATTTTTGGTCAGCCACTATTTTGGCTATTCGGCGTCTGTGCCATCAGTTTGATAGACCACTGTATTAGCTAGGTGGTGGTGCCCCATTTCCCTGTATTATTCCTTTCACTTTGTACCAGGATATAGGGATGATGTATGCAGTAGATAGCTTTTTGTAGATATTTCTGTCATCTTTATCTGCTGCATCATGTTTATATTTTTGTCATCATGCATGTATCATGGCATTCAGACAGCTACGATTTAACTTGACCTCTGGACGGTCTTGTGATACGGTGCTATAGATGACGACGTCTGCAGTTAGCCGTATAGAGCATTTGCCACTGTCAGCGGTGGCGGCATCGTTGCGGTTATGGTATAATAGTTTGTCCTTCCCAGCTAGGGGGATAGTTGACCAGATGCTGGGGCATTCGATGGCCCTTGTAGATTTTAGGGTTTCAGACGGCTTTATTGATGGCATCCTACCCTTATGGGTACCAGAGAGACAGGTATTCCGCATTGGGCGGTGTGAGCTTTTGCCTACTCTGGAGGAGTACCAGAGATTTACTGGCTTGGATTTAGAGTCACCGTGTGCTCGAACGGCTATCAGTGATATGCGGAGACCGTTTACTCGGCTGTCCGATCTTCGACAGAGCATAGTCATGGCTGAGATCGTTTCAAGGCATGTGATCTCCCTTGACTTCTTGATAGAGCGCTATGGTGAGCTTGATAGCTACGACCGTCACGTCGGGGATTTCATCATTTTCACAGAGGAGTGGCAGACAGCCAGGATAGACATACTGCTGATGTGCATCGTGGCGTATGTTTACATGCCATTGCGTTTAGATCACCTTGATGTGGGATTGGTTGTTGTAGTCAGAGTCCTTAGGCAGAGCAGTACCATTATCCCTATGATCTTCGCGGAGACCTGAGGTTGCTCACTTATTGCAGTACCCATCCAGTGGGGTTTTTTTGGGGTAGCTCGGTCGTGCTGTATATGTGGTTGATGTCACACATACGACCGATTGGATCATTTAGACCTCATGTCTATTGTTTTAGCCACGAGATATCCTCAGTTTACTCCTTTCGTCCTCCTGATTGTGTCGACTTAGAGTCCTGGTTAGCATTTTTATCGAATATTGAGCATCCATTCGCAGTTTTGTTATGCTCAAGGATGGCGACCCCGTTCAGCTTCATTACTCATGCATCTGGCATGGATTATTTGCCTTTGGCAGGATTGAGGGGTATGACTACTTATCATCCCTTGGCAGTTATGGAGCAGTTTGATCAGCGCAGAATATGCACTATTTTGAGGATTCTGCTGATCAGAGGATGTCGGCTTCATCGATGTCACCGGCTGACTTGGTTAGAGTCTATGAGTGTTGGACTCACAGGGAGAGGGCTGAGTTCTCCAGTAGACATCCGGGTCGTTCTCTGGAGTATTCTGTATGGTTAGAGGCAGAGACCGCAGTCACAGTAGCAAAGCTTCATTTACCTCCGCTTGCGGATTCTGACGAGGAGGAGCCCATGGAGGATCCCGATTCTCCTACTGAGGATGTGCTATTCGCAGATTTGGCAGTAGCTTTGATTAGTGATCCCCCGGTTATTCCCACAGGGACAGATCCAGCTTTGTCAGATTCTCTATTCAGGATGACAATTGAGAGAGACTCAGCTAGAGCGCAGATGTTGGCTGCCGTATCTGGCAGAGATTTAGCTTTTCCTGAGAGGGATGGTCTCAGGACCGCTTTGGATACTGGATTGACTGAGCGAAAGGAACTTCGCTCTGCTTTGGATACCGTCATTGTGGAGCGAGACGAGGTTTGCTCAGCCAGAGATGCAGCATATGCTAAGATTGAGGAGACTTTGATTTCTCAGGATGCAGCTTTTGTAGAGAGGGATGAGGCTATCGCTTCCCGTGATTTCCACATTGCTGATAATACTGCTCTCCGATCTTACACCCATAGTTTGATTACCGTGATGAGTGCTTACATTGATGACCACAGTGCCACCTTGCAGATGACTGTGGATGTTCTGAGCCGTATGGGGGCTGAGTGGACTACTCATACAGATGCTCCTCTATCTTTAGAGAGAGATGCCATGCTGGCATTGCTGACCCGCTTGTCCTTGGGTCCATAGACTAGCTTTATTTTTCCTGCACAGACTAGATCAGTCATTTTTGTTATGTACAGGGCACTATGTATATAAAGCAGTTTATATATCAGAGAAATATATTTTTGAGATACTTCCCTGCTTAGATATGTATTGTCATCGCTGAGTGATTACCACTTCTGTCATGACTCGTAGTTGTTGATGCATTTTGAGCTTCTCCTTGATGAACTAACAGTTGAGTTGTCAAGGGAGTTCCTCAAATGGGTCTAGCAGCCAGACAGCTTGACAACATTTAATTTTTATTTGTCTTTGGTGTCTTGGAACTGGTCTTCCATTTTTTTGTTTTTTCTTAAAGGTCAAACTGCGCCGTAGAAGGATGCCTACGTACTCCCGGGTTGAGGGAGATTAGGTTATACGTAGTTCTGGTTGTTTAATTGAAGAGGTTTGCAAAGAGTTTATCTGGGGTTTGAATTTGGTTTGATGAGCTTTGGAATTTGATGCTGGGATTTGTAAGTTCTTTGGATTTTTGCTTGGTTTGATCGCACCATAGATGGTTGCCTACGTACTCCCGGGTTGAGGGAGATCAGGTCATTCTTAGTTCATGCTTCTCTTGTGAAAAGCCGAACCTGATTCAATTTTTAGGACCCAGATGCGGGTACGCATGTGCTTCAGACGTAGCACTTTTTCACGGTGTCTGAATTGATGAGTTAGGAAAATTCGTTCCCGTCCATTTCTTGTAGCCTGATGGCTCCCCCTGTCAGCACTTCCTTGACAATGAAAGGACCTTCCCAGTTTGGGGAAAATTTTCCTTTGGCTTCATCCTGATTGGTCATGATTTTCTTTAACACTAAATCATTTTCTTCGAATTGCCGATTTTGGACTTTCTTGTTGTAGGACCTGGCGATCCTTTGTTGTTATAACCGTTCGTGGAAAATGGTTGTGTCCCTCTTTTCATCTATCAGGGATAGTTGATGATATCGGTCTTACAACCATTGATCTTCGTCCATCTGAGCATCTATTAACACTCGTAAAGACTCCATCTCTACTTCTATGGGGAGGACTGCTTCCATGCCATAGACCAGGGAATAGGGGGTAGCCCCAGTAGAGGTGCGCATTGACGTCCTGTAGGCTAACAGGGTGAGAGGTAGCAGGTCAGGCCAGTCTTTGTGATTGGCGGACATTTTCTGCATGATCTTCTTGATGTTTTTGTTGGCTGCTTCAACAGCACCGTTCATCTTGGGCCGATAGATGACGGAGTTGAGATGCTTGATTTGGAACTTGCCGCACAGTTCTATCATCATTTGATTGTTTAGGTTTTTGGCTTTGTCTGATACGATCACCTCCGGTTGTCCATATCGACAGACGACATTGTTTCTGATAAAATTGATGATGACCTCTTTTGTGACTTTAGGAAAAGAGGCTGCTTCAACCTATTTGGTGAAGTAGTCGATCATGGTGAAGATGAACCGATGACCGTTGCTGGCTTTGGGTTCGATTGGACCTATCACGTCCATTCCCCACATAAAAAAAGGTCATGGTGCACTCATGTTGTGCAGCTCATTTGGAGGAGTGTGGATGGCATTTCCATATATTTGGCATTGAAAGCATCTCTTGACATGATCATCGAAATCAGCTTTTAGCGAGATCCAGTAATGTCCTGTTCTGATTATCTTCTTGGCCAGCAGATGGCCACTCATGTGTGGACCACAGACTCTTCCATGGATTTTATCCATTAGTCTTTGGGCTTGCTCCTTGTCGAGGCATCTTAACAGGCCTATTCCAGCATCCCTTTTGTAGAGTGCATCTCCGCATAGATAGAATTTCACGCCATTCTGAGAATCTGTTTCCACTCTGATTGGATTGCACCAGCGGGTGTAGATCCATCACGGAGGTATTCCTTGATGTCTTAAAACCAAGGTTGATTGACAGAAGGTATTTCGTCGGATACTTCTCCAATGTAATTCTCGTACGTTGGGGCTTTTTGATTTGTGAACTAGATATTGGGAAACCCGCTCCTGTTGGATATGCGGATTAATGACGCCAATGTTGTCAGCGCATCGGCAAAGTCATTTCGACCCCGAGGAATTTGGACAAAGGTTATTGCTTCAAACTACTGGGTCATTTTGAGAACTTGCCGATGATAGGGCAGAAGATGCAGTTCTTTTGTGAGATACTTGTCCTTGGTTTGTCTGATGACCAACTCAAAATCTCCAAAGACCAATAAGTGTTTGCTACCCATGGATTGGGCTAGTTTTAACCCCAGTATACAGCCTTTGTACTCGGCCGTGTTGTTAGTGTTTCCAAATTGAAGTTTGGTAGCCACAAGATATTGATCACCTGTACCAGAGATAAGGACTGCCCCAGCTTTGGAACCTTCCATGTTTACCGCTCCATTGAAATACATTTTCCATGGTTGGACTGTATTCTCTGACTGGAGTTGTTGAATTATTATAATCCCATCATCTGGGAAATATGTCTCCAGGGGCTCGAACCCTCCTGAAGGTGCTTCTGCTAATTGATCTGCAATGCCTTGGCCTTTGATAGACTTCTGAGTCACGTAGACAATGTTGAACTGTTGTAGAATCAACTGCCATTTGGACAGTCGGCAATTTAACATTGGTTTATTAAAGACGTATTTGAGTGGATCCATGCGGGATATGAGATATGTCTTATGCCCATACAAGTAGTGTTGCAACCTCATGGCGGCCCATGTTAATGCACAACATGTCTTCTCGATCAGGGGGTATTTTTGTTCCCCGCTGCTGAATCTTTTGCTGATGTAATATATAGCTCTTTCTTTGCTACTATCATCATTATGTCCTAGCATACAACCCATGGCATTGGCATTGACGGACAGGTACATGAATAAGGGGACTCCATCCCTCGGAGGTACCAAAACAGGTGCTTCGACAAGTTGTTTTTTGATGGCAAGGAAGGCTTGTTGACAATCCTTATTCCATTTAATGGAGGAATTCTTCCTTAATAGCTTGAAGATGGGCTCACAGGTTGCTGTGAGCTGGGAAATGAACCGACTTATGAAGTTAATCCTTCCTAGGAATCCTCGTATCTCCTTCTTTGTACGAGGCACGGGCATTTCAGAAATGGCTTTGATCTTGGCAGGGTCTAACTCAATGCCCCGATTGCTCACCAGGAATCCTAGCAGTTTGCCTGCCTTGACACCAAAAGCGCATTTAGCGGGATTTAGCTTGAGATTGTACTTGCGCAACCTGTTGAACAGCTTCCTGAGATGGTTTATGTGATCATTCTCCCTCCTGGATTTGATGATGATGTCGTCAATATAGACTTCTATTTCTTTGTGCATCATATCATGAAAAAGGGCCATCATGGCTCGCTAATACGTTGCTCTAGCATTGATGAGGCCGAAGGATAGACGTCGGTAGCAAAATGGTCCCCAGGGAGTGATAAAAGCTATTTTCTCCCGGTCTTCTTCAGCAACCATGATTTGATGGTAACCAGCAAAGCAGTCTACGAAGGAATACATGTCGTACTGTGCAGTATTGTCAATCAGGATGTGGATAAAAGGTATCGGGAAATTGTCCTTGAGACAGGCTTTGTTTAGATCCCGGTAATCCACGTAGACTCGTACCTTCCCTCCTGGTTTAGGCACGGGGACTATGTTTGATAGCCATTCGGGATATGTTGATACCATGATGATCCCGGCTTTGAATTGCTTAACGATTTCTTCTTTGACTTTGAGACTCCACTCAGGTTTCAATCGTCTGAGCTTTTGTTTGACTGGTTTGAACCCTTCTTTGATGGGCATCTGATGGATGACAATGTCTGTGGAGAGATCGATCATGTCTTCATGCGACCATGCAAATTCATCCTTGTACTGTGTTAGGAGCGCGATCAGGTCAGTTTTTTGATCTGAGGTGAGGTCTAAACCTATTTGGATTTCTTTGATGGTTTCGGAGGTTCCTGTGTTGATGGTGGAGGTTTGGTCGAGGTTTGGTTTGGGTTTGTCTTCGACCCATTCCTTGATCTCCTCTGGCACCTCATAGTCATCTTTCTCCTATTGATCAAGATCCGTCAAGTCGAAGTTCAATCTTACATCATGGTTGGAGTTATGTTGACAGGTTGGCATCTCATCAGCAGAGACACACATATCCAATACTTGGGTCCTAAAAATAAAAATGCTTTCATTAATATATACAACTGCTTAAATACACATAGCATTTGTAAAGCATGACAAAAGTAACTTCTCTAGCTGTGCAATCAAAAGTAAGCAGTAAATGAAAGCATGATTAAGGGTAGATTCACTGTCTGCCCCTTTACCCTTTTCGACTGAGGCAAGGGACACTGCTCTAATTGTCCAGTGTTAGATCCTCATGGATAGGGATGATGCTGGAAGTGTGCTCGTCCATCTCGTCTTGAATGACAACTGAGATATCCTTTAGGATATGGCCGAGGCTTTTCTGGGGATTGTTCCTCTGTTTGTTGCGAGGAAAGTGAGCACAATCCTCATCGTCACTATCTGGGAGTTCATCATTCATCCCCTCGTAGTTGATAATGACTTTCATGTTAGCGAATGGGTCTCGTCCTTCGTACAGGATCTTTTCTTTTCCCTTTTTGTTATATGCCTCAGGCTTGAGGGATTTCCTTTCATGGACAGGTATGACCGAAGGAAACAGTATGGCTGATACTATAATCGGGATTTTTCTCACAGGTTTCATCCATCCGGCACTCGTGAGGTCTGGGAGCAGAATTGTGGAGGCATGAGCCTTGGGATGTTTATGTGGATTCCGATGGTTTGACTAGGAAGAAAATCCCAGTCCTAATCTTCCCATCTGACTTAGGATTTGAATTGGCATCTTAATGTCGTGCTTGTTCTTTCTTAACCCTTCTCCAGGCTAGAAACCCGCAGCTACTATTTCTTGGCCCACTGCCATTACTTCAGTAGAAATTTTAGGCTTCAGGGTTGGTGCCCCAATCTGTAGATATTGAATATCACTTACCTTGAGAGCTTGAAAACTTGCAGGCTCAACCCCGGCGTCCAGGCTAATCACTGGCATGTCCCCATATATGTGGGTCGGGTATTCCGGTTCGGCATTCATTGTGATGAGATTGCCATTGATAATGTACTTGAGTTGCTGATGGAGGGTGGATGGAACAGCCCCGACCATATGGATCCATGGCCTGCCCAACAACAAGTTTTATCCGGTAGCTATGTTGAGCACCTGGAAAGATACATAGAAGGTGTGTGGACCAATTTCTAGAGGAAGCTCGATTTCCCCCATAGCCTGGCGGCGAGATCCATCGAAAGCCCGAATAACCATGTGACTGGCTTAAATACGGTTTGGATTGATCTTCATTCTTTCCAACATGTCGTATGGATAAATGTTTAGGGAAGATCCTCCATCAATAAGCACTCCTCCGATCACGTATCCGGAGGACATAACGGCTATATGTAGGGACTTGTGGTGGCCCCTTCCCTCAGCTGGGATATCATCGTCTGTGAAGAAAATCACATTATTGTTGAAAATATGTTCTATCATGTGACGAAATTTCTCTCTGTCTACCGTGTATGGCAGATGAACTTCTTCTAGTACCTTCACTAGGATGTTACGGTGATCCTCTGATGATAGGACCAAGTCCAGGATGGATATTTGCTTGGGTGAGTCTTTCAAGCTTTGCACTATCTTGATTTCATTGTGTCCCATCTTTTTGAGGAACTCTTTTATCTTTTCTTCAGCCACCTTTTCTTTTGCTTTGGTAACTGGTTTAATCACCCGCTGAGACAGGTACAATGGATTATCCTTTGACAGGATGGAAATGTTGTTTGAAGTAGAGCTTTCAATGTCCCCGTAGTTCCATGGGACCTTCTTCAGACTGAGGATTGGATACTGAGGCCTGAAGGGCAAAATTAGAGGCTGAGGTGCAGCCACCTTCACAGGATTTTGTTTGTCTTGGACCCCTTTACCTGTCAGTACCAGGGGTGTGATGATCGATTCTTTATCGCAGGATATGACAGCCACTGTATCCTGATACCATGCATCGGGGATCCAGAGGCTATCTTTATCTCTCATGTCGAGGTTTTGATCTCCTCTGATTAGGTCACCTTTCTCAATCAGGTCTTGAATTAGGTTACGAAGTGCCCAGCATTCTTCTGTATCGTGGCCGGGAGAGTTGGAATGGTACTGACATATTTGGTCAAGTTTGAATTTTCTGGATTGAGGGTTCAACGGAGGTAGCAAGTTTTCAACCATTCCCTCGTTGATCATCATTTGCAGGATTTCTTCCATTGACTGGTTCAAATTGGTGAAATTCCTTTGAAATAGGAACTTTCTACCTGCTTGGACACTTGCTTCTTCGATCCCCTTGTCAGTCCAGGGTGTAAGCTCACAAGTCTGGCTATGATCTTGATTAGAATGAACTTCTGCTGGAGGAGAGCGACTGCCAATATATTGATGGATTTGCTTCAACATCTTTCTGGTGAGTTGATGTTGGTAGACGACCAATTCAGCCAACTGCTCGATTTGTTCCTTGATAGACTTTATTTCTTGCTCTATTAGGTATTTTTTTTCAAAACCTTCCCAACTCATTGGGCTGATGTTGTTGGATTAAGTGGATTCTTCAACATAGCGGAGGTATTTGGATCCTTCTCCACTTGAAGTGTTGATCATGTTGACATTCTCCTCCTTGTGCTGTGGTAGAGGGTTATCTTGGACATGCGGTTGATCGAGCTTTGTAACCACAATTTCTCCATTATCCATCAAATCTTTGATTTTGTGCTTGAGGGACCAACAGTCTTAAATGTCATGGCCTGGTGATCCGGAATGATAAGCACATTTCTTGCTAGGGTCGAAGTTCCTTGCATTAGTATTAGTTGGCGGAAGGAGTTGGCCAATCTTCTTCTGAGCTGTCAGAAGTTTGAAGACGTTCTCGAGTGAATCCCCTAGTGGGGTGAAAGTCCTTCTACGTCTGACCTCCATATTTTTCTGGAATGAAGGATTTGAAGGCTGTGTTGCAGCTTGGAAAGGGGTATAGTTCCTCCTTTGAATGGGGGTATTGTTTGAATTACCGCTTGAATTTTGTCCTTGTAACACAAAGGAAACTTCTTCATCTTTCTTTTTGTGGACCCTCCGGGGATTACTCCCTTAATTTTTGGATTGGATATACTCAGCAACAGCTTCGAGTGCCGTTAGGTCTTTTATTTTTCCGAACTTGAGTCCCATTTCGGCCATTTCGCCTTGTTTGATCATTTTAGAGAAAGGTTTTCCTATGCCTGCTAGGACCCTTTCATAATAAGGAGCTTCTTGAATATCGATAAAAGTCATGACTATTTCAGATTCAGTCATAGCGGGGGTGACTTGTGCTGCGACCCGTCTCCATCACTGGGCATATTCTCTGAATGATTCAGTGTTATTCTTCTTGATTTTGGTAATTTAATACCGATCTAGAGCTAGTTGAGATTGGAAACTGTACTGGCTGAGGAAGGCATGAGCCAATTCTTCTCAACTGTGGATTTTGGAGTTGTCCAGACGGGCATACCAGGCTCTAGTTTCTTAAACTCTTCTAAAATAGCTGCATTCGAAGTTTCTTGTCCTCGGCATAGGATCCGAATTCTCCAATGAAAACTTTCAGATATGTGTACGGGTCTCCCAACCCATCATATTTCTTGAACTCAGGGGTTCTGAATTTCTCAAGATAATGATCCCCGGGGAATATGCATAGATCTGAGTAGTTGACACTGCCAAATGCCCCAGTTCTTTTGATGGACCGGAGGGTTTCTTCCATTATTGCATTTTTTTGAGAATGTCACCAGCTTCTTGTTCTTTTCTTTGGATGGTGATTTTTGGAGTTTTGTTGATTGTATCCTGTTTCTGGGGTCCAGGGATCTGAGTTTCGGCCTTTTCTGTATCTTGACCGCCAGCACCACTACCAGATGCTCCTGGTTCTGGATGAGTTTGAGATTATTTTTCTTTGAAGGCCTTGATTTGCTCTCAAAGGAAACCGGCTAGCTCGGCTATCTGATTTTTTAATCCTTCGAATTCTTCCCTAGAGACAGGGGTAGATTCTGGTGAAGCACTTGAAGCCATGTCTTTAGATGGACCGTGTGCTTTTCTGGCCTTTGATCTAGCGATAGAACCAATTTTTCCCTACCTACACCAAAATGTAGAAGTGTCAGTTCCCTGTGGTAGGTAATGACTGGACGCATTTATGATGTTTATTTTCTAAGTTTATCCTACAAAATTGAGGTTAGTTGTTTTGATGGCAGGATGACAGGATATTTGACAGGAAAGTAAATCTTTCATTATTGTCATTTACATTGTGCTCCTCAGTAATTGGAGACTTGACATGGAATTGAAAGAGGAAGGCATGAAGAAGCATCCTGTTGGATTCGGTTGATCAGAAGCTGACCTATCCTAGGTTACTCTAGCGGCTTTTGTTTTGGCATGAAGGTTCCCAGATCATCGCAATCTACTAGAAGGGAAGTTATTCCGATCGTTCAACTGGAGCGAATCTGGGTGGTGCATTTTCAGGAGGCAGCCCCGGAGACTTAGTCGTCCCCAGAGTCCTTACTTATCACCCACCGGGTTAGCCTCCTGGTGGAGGGACTCACAGTATACATTCATATACATCGGCCTCACCGCTTATGCATGCAATGACAGTTCGTGCGAAGCACTAATATGGGTGCGAAGCACTAAAGCATTCATTCTCATTCATTCAATGTAAAGGCATATCATTCATACATCCAATGAAAGATGCAGCATTCACTCATCCGTTGATCGTGGAGATGCAGGATTTCACGCATTCAATAGTTTTAAAAGGGAAATGTTTAAAAAAAATTAAAGTGACCTAAGCCCTCTACTGTCCCCAGCAGAGTCGCCACCTGTCGACGTTGGAAAATTTAAGAAATACCGCGGGTAGGTTGATAACCCGGTTTTCCTCAAATTGATCTTCCTAAATTATCTATACCCTTATTCTTTTTATTGCAAAAAAGGTTTTGAAGGGAAAGAGGCCAACATGTATATATGTCGACGATTTGATTTAAACAGAGTCGCCAGTTGGTAATTTTGAAAATGGTTGTACTAACACAACCGAATTTGATTTGAAATGAGGCCCAATTGCTGGACACTGTCAAAACTTGATCTTTGAAATCAAAGTTTTGAGTTCGGGGGCTTGGTTAAGTGTGGGGAAGGTGTTAGGCACCCCACGACTCCCGTGTAAACACAGTACAACAATCTTTTCAATATTTCCCTTAAAACTGGAATGCGTGAGTGACTGATGTTTAAAAATTGGGCCTTTTGATTGATTAAAAGCTTTAATAGGCTTCGTTGAGCCTATATACGAAGGGTTTGATTTGAGTTGAAAATCAGTCTTTGATTAGATTTGTAAAAAAGCATTTAATTTGATTTGCAAAAGCTTTTGAATTGAATTGACAGTGATGTTTTGAAATCTGGTTTTATCAAACCCTTATGCTGATATAGGAATTGAAGCATATCTTTACTCTTAATTTTATCTTTATAACCTTAAGGCTGCATGAAACTGGTGATTTATCGGGCTGCGAAGCATCCTCGACCACAGAAATATAAAGTGTCGGTCTCCTCATGGGTATGAAAACCATCGGAGGGACGCTGACACGATAATCTATATTTTCACTATGTTGAGACCTTAAATCTGGATAACCGTTTTAAGGTCTGTGCATATACATTTTTACAGAAAAATTGGCAGGGTACATCTGTAAATCGGAGTTTGTCCATCGTGAAAATCAGATTTTGATCAGTTTGATCATGAATCCCATGATTCCTACGCTCACATATGAGTAGCCAATAAACCTGCATAGTTTGAATTTGTACAGAGATAAATGTATGTGTCATCAAGTCGAATGGAACTAAGGATTCATCAGTAAATCCTGGCTGCGAGTGGCCAAAGCGTCTCGTTCCCACTAGATAGCGATCTAAGGGACGTGAGGTTGCTTTTGAAGCTGAAACTATAAAAATAACTAGATTTAAATAAATCTCAGCCATTATAGCTTCTAGGTTATGTCGGGACCTGTTTGAACCGTTGAAAGCTAGAATTGGCGAGATTTGGATAAATCTAGTTCGCCCGCAGATATGTCAATGCAGATTCATATAAAAATGAATGATAAATGCAGCAGTTGAATAAATTGAATAAAGTAATATATATAGTTAAATATATATAAAAGCTGTAAAAGGGTAATGGATTTTCACTCGCAAGCCCGGACTGGAATTGGAATATATATATATATATATATATATATATATATATATATATATATATATATATATATATATATATATATATATATATATATATATATAAACAGTAAAAAGGGCAATGGGTTTTCACGCCTGTGCCCGCATTGGAATTGAAATTGACAGAAAAATAGTCACCAGTGACTGGGGAGAGCACCCAGTATGGGGAAGTGTGCAAAAGTAGTAAAATGGCCACAAAATAGTCCAGGCCGACTGAAAATATATAAATATATATATATATATATATATTGACTGAAATGTAGTCAACCAGGACTGATATGAGTACCAGTGATGGTGAATGTCACTTATATATGCGTAAATATATATAAAAGCAGTAAACTACCTCAGATTTGATATTCAGGCTTGACAGAATTGAAATGTTAGTACATTTGCAGTTAAATATATACAAAAGAGGGCCAAACCCGGACTGGAATGATAACCCAGTCCGGCGAAGTTGCCAGAATGTGCGTGCTAGTGCATTGAAGCTATTGGAGCTGACGGATCGTCAATCCGAGTTGTAGAAATGTTGAAAACGGAGTTTATGTACAAAAATGTATCAATTTTTGACGAAAGCGGCCATGGAACTAAGTTCCGGGCATATTTAGACAATGAAACTTTGTGTGCAAGTGTAAAGCAGTGCAAAGTAGTAGTATTGACTTTCTGATCGTAAAAATACTTATAATGGACTGCAATACGAGCTTTTTGCGAAATTATAGGCTTTAAACGTCCAAATCTACCAGTGGTTTTTTGATATGTGGTAGTATGTGGGTATATCTACTTGTTGGAGTGAAAATATTTGGGTTTAGAAGAGGTGTAAAAGTCAAAAAATAAAACTGCCAGAGCTTCGCTGTGTTCCGGCTTTTTTGAAATGAACTGGGGGCACGTTTATTTATAGGCCAGGGAGCCTCCACTCTACCTGAGGTAGCCGCAGGTAGAGTTGCGGCTCCCCTAAGTGGGACCCACGTGTCCGGCTTGGTCGTCTCGAAGTACGTGCACTCCGAGCAATGCGATGTCCGTTCGAAAACTTTCTAACTTTTTATCGGAGCGTCCGTTTGAGGCGTGCGATACCTTTCCGAAAAGCTCTGGCCGAGAGTGTCGCAATGACATGGGAAAAAACATTTTTCGGGTCCAGGAAGACGGGTTCATAACCAGGTCTTCGATTCCCCGCAGTTTGTCCGTTGAGCTATCTTTCATAGTTGCCACTCGAGATCGTCGTTAGGATTCATTCTAACTTTATCGGCATTGATTTAGCTTTAGTTTGACCAAGTCGGTTGAGAGTTGATTAAATAACCGTTGTACCCCTCCCGGGGCTGCCTGTAGTGTCGGCATGGTCGCTGGTTGACTTCCAGGAGCTGATTCCAATACTTGGATCCCAGTCGAGTCTTTTAACCTCAGGGTTGTCTTTGAGTCTAACGTGATCATTCCAGGTTTTGCTCTGGAGTTGTTGTGATGCTTCAGGTTGATGTCTAAAGTTGACCTGACATCTCGGGTTGAGACCGGGGATGACCTGCACTTCCCGGGTTGAGATCGGGGTTGAGTTTGACTTCCCGGGTTGCTGTCGGGGATGAACTGTGTTTCCCGAATTGAGACCGGAGATAGCTTGACATGTCCTCGGTTGATGTCGAGGTTGCCTTAACTTCTCGGATTGAGACCAGGGTTGACTTTGACTTCTCGGGTTGAGATCGGGGTTGATTGATACCTCTCGGGTCGAGACCGGGGTTGATTGATACCTCCCGGGTTGCTACCGGAGTTGAATTAACTTCTTGGGTTGATACCGGGGTTGAGCTTAATGATCCGATTGACTGTCGGAACTTGATTGATGGTTCGATTGACTGTCGGAACTTGATTGATGGTCCGATTGACTGTCAGAGCTTAATTAATGGTCCGATTGACTGTCGGAGCTTGATTGATGGTCCGATTGACTGTCCGATCTTGATTGATGGTCAGATTGACTGTCGAAGCTTGATTGATGGTCCGATTGACTATCGGAGCTTGATTGATGGTTCGATTGACTGTCGGAGCTTGATTGATGTTTTGATTGACTGTCGGAACTTGATTGATGGTCCGATTGACTGTCGAAGCTTGATTACCGATATTGGGAATCAGATTTAGGTTGCCAGACCGGCATTGGTGGCCGAATTTGGATTGATTGATGGTTTTGCCCTCCTACCGGGTTGGTATTGGGGCATGAAAAATTTTGAGTGCCTACACACCCTTCTCCCTAACTTCAAAGGACACTCATGGAATTGCTCATAAATAATCACAGAATTCCCCATCGGGGTAACAATAGATAAATGAGGATTTAATATGTGAGAAGACACTTCAAGATGACGAGCAAATGAAAGTGCAACAATAGAATGTGTAGATCCAATATCAAACAAAATTGATGCCTCACGATTTCCTACAAGAAGGATGCCTGAGATAGTACGTACCTGGTGCTTGAGCCGCCTGATTAGCTGTTATTGCAAATACTGTGACAACCCAGATTTTCAAGAATTATTAAAATGAGAATTTAATAAATAAAATTCTTATTATGAGATGTTTCGAGTTTGAGTATGTGTATATGTGTTATATATTATGAAAAATGTGATTTGGTGTGAAGAGAATTATATATTCATGTATTGGGGGAAAGATGTTTAATAGTTAATTAAACTATTGAAGAAATTAAATGAAATTGTTATGAAAAAGGGATTAATTGAATAATATTAGTTAATTTAATTAAGTTAAAACTATATTATGAGATAATATAATTTGATTGTTATGCCTGGGGGCAATGAAAATTATTATGAATTAAGTTTCATAAATAATGTGAGTGATTCCCTTAATTAAAATAGTGAATTAATGTGAATATATTTGTTTTAATGAAATGAGAGATTAATATATATTACATATAAATGTAATATATTAATGTAGAAAGATTGTGAGTTTCGTAAATAGTTAAAAATATTTATGGAATTGAATAAATATTTCATATCGAATAATTATTGAATTGAATAAGTGTTCGAAGGAAATTATTATGGAAATATTCTAATTTAATTAAATAATTAAATTAGAGAGATTATGATTTGTTAAATAAAGTTAGAGTTGTATTGGTTAAGTAATTTAATCCAATAAAGTGTAACATTGAAAGTATATGTTAAAAGATTTATTAAATAAATTAAAAGGGTTTTAATTTAGTTTTGCCAAACAAGGCCCTTAAAACTGTTTTTAAAGAGTTTTGCCAAACAAGGACCTTGCACTTGTTTTAAATGAGTTTTACCAAACAGGGCCTTAAGTCCTTAAAATCTAATTTTGAAAATAAATGATTTTGGCCAAACAAAGCCTTATGGCTTTTTGATATTTGAAAATATGTAACTGATATATGTATTAAGTAGAGGAGTTAATATTTGTCAGTTATATATATTATATAATTATATGTATAATATATATCATTTATATTATATCAGTTTTGTTTTACGTTAGTTAAGAGTTAGTCTATTAGAAAGAACAAAGAAGAAAGAACAAGTGTTAGAAGAAGAAGAAGAAATACAAAGAGTTAGAGAGAAGAAGAAGAAACAGAAAGGAAGAAGAAAACTAGAGAAATCATCACCTTCATCTTCTTCCTCACTAAGCAACAAGGGTATAATTCTAATCTTTGTATGTTAGAAATCATGTTCTTATGTTCTTCGTGTTAAGTTCTCTGTATATAAGAGTTTTATGAAAATTGATATAAACATGATTATATATATATAATGTGTTTATATATGAATTGTATGATGATTTTAGTTGGTTAATTCATGTAAACACGATGAACATGGTAAAATCATGTTCATCAAAAGTTACAGTGAAATAGTTTTATAATATGCTTCTTTAAAATCAAAATTTATGTTGATTGTAAGTGATTGTATAAATTAATTATAGATTATGTTAATATGATGATAAACGGATTCAATATGTTTAAAATCATGTGAATTGGTTGAAAAAAAAATTCACAGTGTTCAATTTCATCAAGAACACTGAGAATTATCTTTTCTTCAAAATTAATGAAATTAAGTGTTTCAAATTATGTGTTTTAATGTTTTTATGTGCTAGAACATGTTAGAAACACGAACTGATAATTTTATAAAAATGAATGTGAATTATGTGTGCTAAATTCGGAATTTGGTGTGGAGAAATAAGCCAAATTGGTTTTTTCTCTGCAAAGTTCGCGACTCTGTCAGAACTGTCAGCGCAGTGGCGCGGCAGCGCCGCTCCAAGGCACTGATGGAGCGCGTCCGCTAGGCACCGCGCCCGCGCCGCTCCTAATGCTAATTGGAGCACAGCCACACTGGTCCTGCAGATTATGCAGAAAGCTAATTTTTAAATGAGAAATTTTATAAGATTAATGATAAAGCATGTTAATAAAATATTAAATGAACAGTAATGAATTATATTGTTAAGATATAATATGTAATTATAATTGGATTAATTATAATTGAAGCAAATGTTTAATTTAAATTTGTTAAATTATAATTTAATTAAAATGAATGTATAATGTTGTTTGATTAATTTTAATCAAAGTAAATGTTTAATTTAAATTATACTTTGTTTAATTATAATTTAATTAATATAAAATATAATTATAATTTGATTAATTATAATTAAAGTGAATGTTTAATTTAAATTATAATTTGTTTAATTATAATTTAATTAATACGAGTACATAATTATTATTTGATTAATTATATGCAAATGTAATATGATCATGTGATGTGATTAACTATGTGATAATTAATTGATAAAATTAATAGTTAAAGAGAAATGAGTTAACCTAAATGAGTTAACTAATTATGTGAATTAGTTATGTGATAACTAATTATACATATGTAGTCCTAGCGAGACTTAAACACATAATTTGACAATGTGTGTTAAACAAATAAATGGGAGAGAATTATGAAATGTAAAGTAGAGTTTACTTAAACGATTGATAATCGTTGCTATGTGACTAATAGTTTATTTGTATGGTAATACGTTGTGTAGGATTCATGAAGTGCATATAATTATAAGCTGTTTTTCGTTAATTGGTAATCTACGAGCCAGGAAAGTCTTTTAGTTCCTATTTGTTTTATGAATTTGGTAACTGATTGTGGTAATTTAGCCTGTTGAATGTATGTGCAATTATAATTGATGCTTTACACTATGAAAGTAAATTTATGACTAAACTAATTGGGTTATGGGACTTAATCTTTAATTGAGATGTGAAATACAGTATGTATAATATGTTAGTCTAATGATTTTGCTGTATAAGATTAACATATTATTTATGTGCTACGTGATGCATGAAACTGTTAGATCTTGCTGAGCTGTCGAGCTCATTCTTGCAAATAACCATTTTGCAGGTCAAGGTTTCAAGGTAATGATACGTGCTAACTGAATGAAAGAGAACAATATCAATTCCAGAAGATTATTTGCTTTTAGATGAGAAATATTGTTGATGATTTAGATGTATTATAATTGTTAAGTTGTAAGTTGAGTTGTCTGATGTATAATGGATATTAACTTGTAATGTAATATTTTATATATCAACTTTGATGAAGCGATGCATGAAATAAATTTGAATCAAAGATATGTAATGATAAAGGTTGTGATTCAGGGAAATATAGAAAGAAAAATATAAAAGTTTTAATTATTCCGTATTTTATTAAGTTTAATACCGATTAATGATGTAAAGTTAGAAGTTCGATGTATTGTTAACGACCGATATCGAGAGTTGTATTGTATGAATTTTGGGGTTATTACAAATACTCTCCCACCGGTGTTATGTTGACCGCCATTACCGGCATTACCTCCTCCCCCATTACCACGCTGAACTATGAAGTCCGTTGCTCTATGTCCCATTTGGCCATATAAGAAACAAGCCCTTGTCTCTCTATATCACGCCCTGCCAGCATGATACCCACCATAAGTAGCACATGGGCCAGGTGGAAGTGGCAAAAGGTTCAGATTGCCCCCACCTGCTGGTCCTGGATACCACCCTTGAATCTGACCCTGTTGGCAATGCTGACCCTGATTATGCTGGAAACCCATATTTTGTTGAAATCCCCTATTTTGATACTGCCCTCCAGCTTGCCACTGACCCTGCTACTGACCCTGCTACTGACCTCCACGACCACCCTGTTGCATTGGGTAAGCAACATCCCTTCGAGGATTAAATCGCTGACCCGATGGAGGCTCATTCTAATTATGTTGCCTTATGTTCTGATTCCTGCCAAACTGCCATATTCCTTGTCCTTGCTGATCATCTCTATCTCTCTTTCGACTCCCTTCTGCTTTGGAAGCTCGAAAGTCCTTATGCTCCATTCCACACTCTTAGCTGCATTAGCCACCTGTGATACATCTATAAATATGGTGTGGATGATCGATCTCCTATACTTATATTTCAAAGCCCATTTGAATTTTTCTGCCTGTTGTGCAACTATCCCAGCTATTGAACTAGCTAAACTAGCCAATCTAGTAAACCTCGCCATGAAATCAATAATAGTCTCATCCTCCTTCGGCCGAATGGATATAAACTCCCTGATGTATGCATCCCTATCAGAATTTGGGACGTACTGCTGATAGAAAAGATCACAAAAAACGCTCCATTTGAGTGCATCTATAAATCCATCTCCTTGTGTAGCCTTCAATGATTTCCACCATCGCTGAGCATCATCCTCTAGCATATAAACTGCTAATCTCACTTTCTGATTTTCTGAACACCCAATCACATCAAAAAAAAATTCCAAGTGGGCGATCCAGTTCTCTGCATCAATTGGAGTAGGAGCAAAACGAAAAGATTTAGGCTTCTACTTAATGAACCTCTCCAATAACACATATAACGGCTGCTGTGACACCCCCAAATCCGGGTACTTCGTTTCCACTTGATCTGGTGTTCACTTTCTAAATAAACATACATCTACCCAATATAATTTCAAAATAAATTATAACTTTTAATTAAAATAATGAAATCTCCCTTAAAACAAGGGTTACAACCTTTCAAAAAAATAATCTCAGGGTTTAAACTAACCTTGACATAATAAACAAGTGCGAAAATAAAACATAACATCAAAGTCTTATTACAATCATTTCAAATAATAAAAACAAGTCTTCACTTGTTTTGTTTCCCCTTGCCTTTACTCGTAGACGGGGCATCGACATTATCAACTCTAGCTGCAATTGTTATTTAACGCAAGAGTGAGCAAACAACAGCTCACTGAAATACTTTAATAAGAAAGACATGAAAGAATATCTTTAAGGAAATGTTTGAATACCTTACTTTCACAATTATAAAGAATTGAATAATAATTCTCTATCAACATTAACAATTCGAATATAAAATTCATCTGAAGGTCGTAAGACCTTTGAACTTTAGTCCTAGGATATAAACATTTCTATTTAAAACCTTAGCAGTCACTAAGACTATTGACCTTAACTCGTACTTAGGGGGATCAGCTCTTCATACCATGTATTGTGCACAAATATCTTAACGCTTCTGCTTAGTAACCTCCCCTAATAAATAGGGTTGTTCAACTCAGTAATTGAATACAAGTTCGCACCAAAGGAAGTGTGGTTTGGATAAACTAAAAGGGTAATTTAGAATTCAACGTTTATCAACTAAGGATTAGTTGAATCGACTTTCAGTAATTCATAAATAAAAGAATTATGAACTAACATATGTTTTAAAACTAAACTTAAAGCATTTAAAATAATAAACTGGATCTTACTTGAACAATAAGTCAAGATCACTTCAATTAGATAATTAATTGTCCAATACAGAAATGAAAAGGACATTCTCAACAATGAATATATGAACTCAAAGAATTTACATAAAATAACAAGTTTAGGGTTTAGAAGACTTGCCTTAAGCGCAAGCTACTTAACACAACTACGTACTTACACTTCCTACATACATATACATTTAATCACAATACCTAAATTAGTTAACACATAACTAATTGGTTAACTCTCATGGTTAACTGATTCTAATTAAATAAATAATGATAATCAACCATTCCATAGATAATTACATCACATAAACATGCTCACATAACTAAATCAATTATGTACTTAACTAAATTATAATTAAACAATTATAATTTAAATATTTAATCTAATTATAATTACTTAAATTATAATTACCTCCTAAATTATAATTTAAAATCAATTAAACTACATCATGCATTATAATTACACGAATTATAATTAATCATGAAATTATCCATTTATAATCCATAATTAAGCGTGCATTTATTAAATTACAATTACATAAATTATAATTTAAATTAACATTTATTTGATTAAAATACATCAACTCCTATTCATTATAATTTAACAAAATTATAATTTAAATTAGACATTTACTCTTAATTATAATTAATTAAATTATAATTAAGTAATTCATATTATTTATAATTTAAATATTATATTAAGGTTTTCAAAACTTCTTTTCTCAAATTATGAAATTGTCCAACTCATATTAACAACATGTTATAGCCACTGAATTCATGTTCATCATCATAACCAATTTAACTTAGGCTATCAAATAAGACTGTACAATTAAACCAAATTTATAACCTCTGCACAGCCACAGGCCTTGGCACCGGAGCAACTGCGCAGGTGTTAAGTCTGGGAAAATCCAGTGGCGCAGCTGCGCTGCTTTTGCCCTTGTTGCCGGTGCAGCTGCGTAGGAACGCAGACAGAAATAGTGCAGCAACGGTACTCTACAACACTGTTAACCCAAACATGCCAACAAACGGCAATTACAAGCTACTGGAACAGTGTATAGCACATATTTGAAACAATGCACACATATAACATGTTTCCAAAAACAAAAACCATCTAAACAACAATAATCAAAAGTTTTAGAAATTAAATTTTGATATTTTTATAAAACTTATATATTTCACAAAACCATTCACTGTAAATCACTTTCTCAAGAAATTCAACTTTTTATACATGCATTATATTCGAAATTAAAGATAGCATCAAACAAATTCTTAATAAGCATATTAACATATACCAATTTTATCAATTTTACTCTAAAAATCAACCAAAACATGAAAACTCCACATGAACACATATTCTCCATTTAAAACATGTTCTGACAAAACTTTGATTTCTGAAAATCCTTGTTTATGGCATACAATTCATATATAAACTATTATAAACACAATTTATATATGTACATCATATTTATATAACTCTCATGCTAAATCATACACAGAGAACTCATACTCAAGGAGAGCATAAGGAAAACATAAAAATATAAGGGAATTAAGACATACCCTTTAGCTTAGATGTTTGAAGAAGAAGATGATTATTCCTTAAGCCTTTTTCCTTGCTTTCTCTTCTAACTTTCTCTGTAATTCTTCTTTTCTCCTCTCTGTTCTTTCTCTCATTCTCTTCTCTTTGTTAGTTCTTAGTTAGACTTAGGATTAGAACTAACGTAGTAGATATATTATAACTGATATAATATATGTATACTAGTAATATATATGTAACTGCTAATTAATTAAGATATATAATAAATACATATTATTATATAAGTTACAACTATTTGAATTTAAAAAAACCTTAAGACTTGTTTGGCCAAAACAACATTATTTTTAAAAACAGATTATTATTACTAAAGCCATGTTTGGTAAAATGAGTTTAAAAACAAATGCAAGGGTCTTATTTGGCAAAATAATTTAAAATTCTTTTCTTTATTTTAATAAATCCTTTTTAACACATATTTTAATGCCTCATTTTAATTAATTAAATATTAATCATCTAATTTAATCAATTAAAATCTAACGTCAATTAATCACATAAAATTGCAACATAATTATAATTACTCGCTAATTATAATTGTAACGACCCCAAAATTCATACAATATAATCCTCATCCTCGATCGTTAACAATACATCTTTAATTTATCTTTACATCATTATTCGATATTAAAATAACTAAAAATGCGGAATATTTAAAACTTTTATACATTTTCTTTTGTATTGCCATAAATCGTAACCTTTATCTTACATCTCTTCGATTCAAATTTATATCATGAATCGATACAACAAAATGACTATACAAAGTCTTACATCATAAATCAACATCCATATACACCGGATAGCTCAACTTACAATTCAACAACATGTTACATTCAAAATATTAAATACATTTCTCATAAAAGATAAGTAATCTTTGTGAACATGGATCTCTATAATTCACTTAGCACATATCCTTACCTTGAAATCTTGACCTGCAAAAATTATTATTTGCAAGAGTGAGCTCGACAGCTCAGCAAGTTCTAACAGTTTTCATGCATCACATAGCACATAATAATATGCTCAACATACATATCATAATAATTAAAATAACATGGAATACATGCTTTAATTCACATAGCAAATATAAAGATTGAGTTCCTTACTCAATCATCATTATTTAACCAAAATAATCATAAATTGACTTTAATAATTCATGATTGCAACATGTATAACATATCATGCTCGCTTACAACACATATAACATATGATGCAATTTAAAATAGTTCATCAAGTCCACGTAGAAAATAGGAACCGAAAGACTTTCCTTGATCGTTGTTTACCAATAACAGATTAACAGCTTACAGCTATCTGCACTTCACGTGCCCTACACAATTATATAATCATGCACATCAACTATTGTCACATAGCAACATATAGTAGTTGTAATATAAACTCTACTCTACATCTCATAACTCTTCGTACTATCAATACACAATGTTCAATTAGATTGCGTTAACTTTCGACTTATATCTCACTATATTTCTTTTTAGTAATATTCAAAATCATTCAAGTGTTTAAGTCTTGCTATGACTACTTATTGGTTTTATATTAACCCCATTTCATATCTTATAATGTTCATTTCATTACAATCAAAATACTATTTATGTCCATTAACACTTGTCACGGCGTTTCGACATTCATTCGTCACACGCCCGAATCGTCTCTCTTGTGTATGCTTAGTGTGCTTATATAACTTATCTAATACATCATTTATTAATGTTAAATATCATTATATTTACTAACATTCATGTTTTATAACTTATAATAACATCTATTATCGTCGACAACAACATACTTGCGTATGTGCATGCTCGACACCCTCCGATTGCCTCCGAATACGCATCAGTCATAATAATAACCATTTTTACCCTTGCTAACGGCCTCAAATCAAAAAAGTAAAAAAAAACAAAAGTTGTAGGTCTACTCGTGCTCGTTCCGGATCATCTTGAATTTCCTCAATCGGAGTTCGTATGAAAAAGTTATGGCCATTTTACTAACGGAGGTCAAAATAGTTTTGCATTACAACAACTAAACTACCCCGGACAGCAAGGGTACCCTCTGGAGCGGGTCCGCCAAGGCTAAATCACCCGCTGGGGCGGGTCATCCCCCTGGTGAGGGTCCTGGCTCACGAACTGGTGGAGAAATAAGTCAATTTGGCTTATTCCTTCACACCGAATTCGATTTTTCCCAACATGATAAACATGAAACTTGATACAAACAATATTTTAAACTCTTAAACATGATCATAACATATAAAATCCATATAACACATAATCAAAACCAATATTTCATGATTTTCAAAGAAAACTATAAAATCAAGCGTTCTTGCCGAAAATTGTTACTGCGAATTCGTTTTTAAACCAATTCAAGTAATTCCAATTTTGATAACTCATATTCTTAACATACTAACATAATACATGATCAATTTCAACAATAATTCATAATTAAACACCAATTTGATAGTTTCAGAAACTATTTTTTAGAAATTAGTTCACAGAAAATCACTATGAACCCCGTTCTTATTGTTTATCAAAATTTCATGAATTGAATTGTTAAAAAAACCATATAACTCATATATACTCATTCTATATCACATATTACTCATAACTTCATTCCTTCATCAATGACTTAAGAACAATTTTCAACATAACCTCATAATCAAACACTATGAACATGATTTCATCATGTTCATCATGTCCTTGCGAATTGAAACTCTTAAACCACTATAAAAATCTCATGTAAGCATATATATATATATACATATTTATACACACATCCCATTCACATATCAAAAATATGAAGTTTCACCAAAAGATTTTTACATAGAATTCTAAAATTATGAAAACATATAAGAACATAACTTCAAAACTTGTTTTTACAACAATTGTACTTTGAAAATTATTTCATGGCATACAATTACATATGAAAACATATGAACACCATATATACATATAAATTCATAATCATGAAAACCTAATTTTACAAAGAAGAAACACAACACATATTAATTGAGTATAAGGGTTAAGATTATAATCTTACTAGTTTTGAATTAAGAGAGAGATGGAGATGATGATGATGATGGGGCTTGCTTTGTCTTCTCAAAGCTTTCCCTTCTTCTTCTTCTTCTCTGTTAACTCTCTCTAACTCTCTTCTTCTTTCTTTCTTTGTTTAGACTTAGCTTAGAAAACTAACGTACTAACTCTTTTAACTTAACGTATATTGTATATACATATGATATATAACTTATACAATATAATTACTCTATAATAATTAACATAAATACAATTAATCACATAAGTTACAAGTTTGAATTTGAAAAGCCTTAAGGCTTATTTGGCAAAACTCATCATTTTAAAAACAGGTTTTAATAGTTAAGGCCCCGTTTGGCAAAATGGATTTAAAAACGGTGCTAGGGCCTTGTTTGGAAAAACGGTTTTAAAAACTCTTTTAACTCTTTTAATAAATCCTTTAACACATATTCTTAATGTTATGATTTAATTAATTAAATCTTAACATTAATTTAATTAATTAAAAGTTCAACATCAATTAATCACATAAAATTGTCACATTATAATTACTCGCTAATTATAACTTCATGTAACAATTATCACATCACTACATCTAATTTAATTATCTCAACTAAATTAGAACTATAACATAAAATCATTTTATATTAATTAAATTAAATACTAAATATTCATTAACATATAACACTTAATTAAATTACTCCATAATAATCACATAATTATTTATTTCACTCAATAAATAATTCAATTAAAATATTTATTTAATTCAATAAATATATAAATTCTCTTCACATCAATTCATATATTTCACAATATATATCACATATACACATATTCGTACTCGAACATCTTAAAATAAGAATTTTATTTATTAAATTCTCATTTATAAATTCTTAAAAATTTGGGTTGTCATATCCTTCCCTCCTTATAAGGATTCCGTCCTCGGAATCAACGAAACCTCCCTTACTCGATTTTCATAAAATCTCTTCCACAATTATCGTTGAATAACTTCAACACGTTAACTTAGCAAAAAGTTTTACATATATATATATACTTCATTCATTTCTTTAACAACTATTAGGTTTTACTATATAACCTTCAATTTAAACTCAATTATATATAGAATATTATATATTCTTTAACTCGAATATTATATATTCTTTAACTCGTTCGTTCCTTTCTAAGGATCATTACCGAATACTCTACTCGTCAAATTAATGTACTACATAATTCATCATCTATAATTGTTCGGGTTATCACATTCACCCATTCTTCTAGGAATTTCGTCCTCAAATATTTAGTCTATCAATCTTTATATATCAATCTATAAAAATAGATTTTATGAATTATTGCGTTCTACCACTACTTCTTTCTAAGGGCTATTCTTCTCGCTACATTCTCCTTCAGAATAATAAGAATCTTCCACAATTGCTCAATAATTGGGAAGTGATATAAATAAATCAAGAATTTAAAAGATTTCAAATCATGCTGAGTGGTTGAAAGACCTTGAACTTTATTTTTAGGTTTAACAGTGCTTCACCCTCTGTACTTCACACTATAAAACCACATCGGTACTCTAGGTGGCCAGCCTATCGTACCCCTACGTCGGGCCCAAACGTAATACATCGTAACGACTATATGCGTTACATTCGGAACTATAGTCTCCGATAATATGTCCCCTTTTATAGGGTTGTTCACCTCAGCTTCTTAACATCTGAATTCGCACCAAAACAATTTGGTTTGGCATAGTTTGACCAAAAACGCTCGAATTTCATAAACATCTTTTAATATTTGTCTAGCTGAATCAAGTAGCATAGACTTCTAGCAACAATTCGGACATCAATCGAATATATATATATATATATATATATATATATATATATATATATATATATATTTAACCAACTCAAAAATATATTTTTTTTCGTTTAAGGAAACCAAAAATAAATAAATCAATCCTTTTATAATATCCTGATACCGTACCGTAGTAGTGGTACGTTGAGGATTTCGTCATTACATGACGTCATCATACTACATCATACCATAGTGGGCTGACGATCATACGATCACATCCAACACTAGGTTTAACTGCATTGATAACTTCCTCGATTATTATTTCTACACCATATCAAATGATGCATATATAAAATACATTTTGAAAATTTAAAATCATTTTTGTCTAGCTGAAGCAATTCGTATAGACATGTGAATAATAGCACTATTTTAAAATTTCATTGGTTCCATCATTTGATCCAATGTTTTTCAAGAAAAAAAAACAGAAGTGCAACATCAGCACGAAGTCAATAAATTTTGAAAATCTAGCAAAGCTAGGAGATTTAGAATATCAAAGTTTTCTCCATCAATATAACTCTTTACTCCACCATTACTTAAATATTCTATCAATCTTCAACACATCAATGCCTTCTATACTATAACCTTTCTATACCCAGTATAGTTCATCGAACTTACCACACTTTGGAAGTTCAGGAACTTGCCACAATAATATGAGTTTAAGACTTGTCCTAGCAATACGTAGTCAAAGAACTGATCAGGGAATGTTCATATGCTTAGGGGTTCAAAAACATACATACAACTATGAGTCACGAACTTACCATAAGTATGAGTTTTAAGAACTCGCCTAACCTTAAGATCATCTACTGTAATCTTAATATCATCTAATCTATCCTTTATTGACTCTAACTATCAAATATAATATGAGAAAAGAATCACCTTCTCGTCATATATATATATCGATAGCGTGACACCAACCTTCCAACGATTATCAATATGATAAGCCAAGTGTAAGCACAAAATCCTGCCCATACAAAGATTTGTACAACTCAGCCACCACATGAGTTCTCAGTTGAAATCCCACTTAACTCTATCTTACTTATAATTTCTCGCTCTATATTCGATACAGACTTCTATATCTCATCATTTATAAATCCTCGTGAGTTAATCTCGTACTATCTCATAGTACATTCTCGTTATAGTCCCAAACTATAACCATTCAATCATTACAGACCATCTGTCTTTTATAACTTTAAAAGATCACGCCGTGATCTTATTCTATAATCATCTTCTTATGATTCTTTTCTTATCCCATTATCGTTTCGTTTTAAAAACATCTTATCTTACCTTTCGTCATACATACTATGATTTCATTTATGCTTTTAATCTTATAGACTTCGTCTATTCATCGTTATTCATCATCTAGATTATTGGAGTTAGGCAACTCCTGGTTTTTATCTCTATATCTCTTCAAGATTCTTCTTTGAATCTTCTTATTTATTAATCAATTCTGGTTCTTTAAGAATTTCTAATTCCATTTATGTTGCTCAATATTGTATTCGAGTTTTATTCATCGCCATTCTAATCTTCTTCTTATAACATCGCTAGGACTTCACACATCCTACACTTTTACGTATGTGAAAAGAATCACCTTTTTGTTATACGTAGCTTAAACTTAACTTCTTATTCTCTAAGGTTATAGCCTAAGGTACTCTTACCTAAGGTGTATAACCTATCAGTTTTGATACCAACTGTAACGACCCCAAAATTCATACAATATAATCCTCATCCTCGATCGTTAACAATACATCTTTAATTTATCTTTACATCATTATTCGATATTAAAATAACTAAAAATGCGGAATATTTAAAACTTTTATACATTTTCTTTTGTATTGCCATAAATCGCAACCTTTATCTTACATCTCTTCGATTCAAATTTATATCATGAATCGATACAACAAAATGACTATACAAAGTCTTACATCATAAATCAACATCCATATACACCGGATAGCTCAACTTACAATTCAACAACATGTTACATTCAAAATATTAAATACATTTCTCATAAAAGATAAGTAATCTTTGTGAACATGGATCTCTATAATTCACTTAGCACATATCCTTACCTTGAAATCTTGACCTGCAAAAATTATTATTTGCAAGAGTGAGCTCGACAGCTCAGCAAGTTCTAACAGTTTTCATGCATCACATAGCACATAATAATATGCTCAACATACATATCATAATAATTAAAATAACATGGCATACATGCTTTAATTCACATAGCAAATATAAAGATTGAGTTCCTTACTCAATCATCATTATTTAACCAAAACAATCATAAATTGACTTTAATAATTCATGATTGCAACATGTATAACATATCATGCTCGCTTACAACACATATAACATATGATGCAATTTAAAATAGTTCACCAAGTCCACGTAGAAAATAGGAACCGAAAGACTTGCCTTGATCGTTGTTTACCAATAACAGATTAACAGCTTACAGCTATCTGCACTTCACGTGCCCTACACAATTATATAATCATGCACATCAACTATGTCACATAGCAACATATAGTAGTTGTAATATAAACTCTACTCTACATCTCATAACTCTTCATACTATCAATACACAATGTTCAATTAGATTGCGTTAACTTTCGACTTATATCTCACTATATTTCTTTTTAGTAATATTCAAAATCATTCAAGTGTTTAAGTCTTGCTAGGACTACTTATTGGTTTTATATTAACCCCATTTCATATCTTATAATGTTCATTTCATTACAATCAAAATACTATTTATGTCCATTAACACTTGTCACGGCGTTTCGACATTCATTCGTCACACGCCCGAATCGTCTCTCTTGTGTATGCTTAGTGTGCTTATATAACTTATCTAATACATCATTTATTAATGTTAAATATCATTATATTTACTAACATTCATGTTTTATAACTTATAATAACATCTATTATCGTCGACAACAACATACTTGCGTATGTGCATGCTCGACACCCTCCGATTGCCTCCGAATACGCATCAGTCATAATAATAACCATTTTTA
Organism: Panax stipuleanatus; assembly: GCA_020205555.1. NCBI lineage: Eukaryota > Viridiplantae > Streptophyta > Magnoliopsida > Apiales > Araliaceae > Panax > Panax stipuleanatus. Next base: position 115,903,689 of record CM035119.1, on the reverse strand, counting down.
CCCTTGCTAACGGCCTCAAATCAAAAAAGTAAAAAAAAACAAAAGTTGTAGGTCTACTCGTGCTCGTTCCGGATCATCTTGAATTTCCTCAATCGGAGTTCGTATGAAAAAGTTATGGCCATTTTACTAACGGAGGTCAAAATAGTTTTGCATTACAACAACTAAACTACCCCGGACAGCAAGGGTACCCTCTGGAGCGGGTCCGCCAAGGCTAAATCACCCGCTGGGGCGGGTCATCCCCCTGGTGAGGGTCCTGGCTCACGAACTGGTGGAGAAATAAGTCAATTTGGCTTATTCCTTCACACCGAATTCGATTTTTCCCAACATGATAAACATGAAACTTGATACAAACAATATTTTAAACTCTTAAACATGATCATAACATATAAAATCCATATAACACATAATCAAAACCAATATTTCATGATTTTCAAAGAAAACTATAAAATCAAGCGTTCTTGCCGAAAATTGTTACTGCGAATTCGTTTTTAAACCAATTCAAGTAATTCCAATTTTGATAACTCATATTCTTAACATACTAACATAATACATGATCAATTTCAACAATAATTCATAATTAAACACCAATTTGATAGTTTCAGAAACTATTTTTTAGAAATTAGTTCACAGAAAATCACTATGAACCCCGTTCTTATTGTTTATCAAAATTTCATGAATTGAATTGTTAAAAAAACCATATAACTCATATATACTCATTCTATATCACATATTACTCATAACTTCATTCCTTCATCAATGACTTAAGAACAATTTTCAACATAACCTCATAATCAAACACTATGAACATGATTTCATCATGTTCATCATGTCCTTGCGAATTGAAACTCTTAAACCACTATAAAAATCTCATGTAAGCATATATATATATACATATTTATACATACATCCCATTCACATATCAAAAATATGAAGTTTCACCAAAAGATTTTTACATAGAATTCTAAAATTATGAAAACATATAAGAACATAACTTCAAAACTTGTTTTTACAACAATTGTACTTTGAAAATTATTTCATGGCATACAATTACATATGAAAACATATGAACACCATATATACATATAAATTCATAATCATGAAAACCTAATTTTACAAAGAAGAAACACAACACATATTAATTGAGTATAAGGGTTAAGATTATAATCTTACTAGTTTTGAATTAAGAGAGAGATGGAGATGATGATGATGATGGGGCTTGCTTTGTCTTCTCAAAGCTTTCCCTTCTTCTTCTTCTTCTCTGTTAACTCTCTCTAACTCTCTTCTTCTTTCTTTCTTTGTTTAGACTTAGCTTAGAAAACTAACGTACTAACTCTTTTAACTTAACGTATATTGTATATACATATGATATATAACTTATACAATATAATTACTCTATAATAATTAACATAAATACAATTAATCACATAAGTTACAAGTTTGAATTTGAAAAGCCTTAAGGCTTATTTGGCAAAACTCATCATTTTAAAAACAGGTTTTAATAGTTAAGGCCCCGTTTGGCAAAATGGATTTAAAAACGGTGCTAGGGCCTTGTTTGGAAAAACGGTTTTAAAAACTCTTTTAACTCTTTTAATAAATCCTTTAACACATATTCTTAATGTTATGATTTAATTAATTAAATCTTAACATTAATTTAATTAATTAAAAGTTCAACATCAATTAATCACATAAAATTGTCACATTATAATTACTCGCTAATTATAACTTCATGTAACAATTATCACATCACTACATCTAATTTAATTATCTCAACTAAATTAGAACTATAACATAAAATCATTTTATATTAATTAAATTAAATACTAAATATTCATTAACATATAACACTTAATTAAATTACTCCATAATAATCACATAATTATTTATTTCACTCAATAAATAATTCAATTAAAATATTTATTTAATTCAATAAATATATAAATTCTCTTCACATCAATTCATATATTTCACAATATATATCACATATACACATATTCGTACTCGAACATCTTAAAATAAGAATTTTATTTATTAAATTCTCATTTATAAATTCTTAAAAATTTGGGTTGTCATATCCTTCCCTCCTTATAAGGATTCCGTCCTCGGAATCAACGAAACCTCCCTTACTCGATTTTCATAAAATCTCTTCCACAATTATCGTTGAATAACTTCAACACGTTAACTTAGCAAAAAGTTTTACATATATATATATACTTCATTCATTTCTTTAACAACTATTAGGTTTTACTATATAACCTTCAATTTAAACTCAATTATATATAGAATATTATATATTCTTTAACTCGAATATTATATATTCTTTAACTCGTTCGTTCCTTTCTAAGGATCATTACCGAATACTCTACTCGTCAAATTAATGTACTACATAATTCATCATCTATAATTGTTCGGGTTATCACATTCACCCATTCTTCTAGGAATTTCGTCCTCAAATATTTAGTCTATCAATCTTTATATATCAATCTATAAAAATAGATTTTATGAATTATTGCGTTCTACCACTACTTCTTTCTAAGGGCTATTCTTCTCGCTACATTCTCCTTCAGAATAATAAGAATCTTCCACAATTGCTCAATAATTGGGAAGTGATATAAATAAATCAAGAATTTAAAAGATTTCAAATCATGCTGAGTGGTTGAAAGACCTTGAACTTTATTTTTAGGTTTAACAGTGCTTCACCCTCTGTACTTCACACTATAAAACCACATCGGTACTCTAGGTGGCCAGCCTATCGTACCCCTACGTCGGGCCCAAACGTAATACATCGTAACGACTATATGCGTTACATTCGGAACTATAGTCTCCGATAATATGTCCCCTTTTATAGGGTTGTTCACCTCAGCTTCTTAACATCTGAATTCGCACCAAAACAATTTGGTTTGGCATAGTTTGACCAAAAACGCTCGAATTTCATAAACATCTTTTAATATTTGTCTAGCTGAATCAAGTAGCATAGACTTCTAGCAACAATTCGGACATCAATCGAATATATATATATATATATATATATATATATATATATATATATATTTAACCAACTCAAAAATATATTTTTTTTCGTTTAAGGAAACCAAAAATAAATAAATCAATCCTTTTATAATATCCTGATACCGTACCGTAGTAGTGGTACGTTGAGGATTTCGTCATTACATGACGTCATCATACTACATCATACCATAGTGGGCTGACGATCATACGATCACATCCAACACTAGGTTTAACTGCATTGATAACTTCCTCGATTATTATTTCTACACCATATCAAATGATGCATATATAAAATACATTTTGAAAATTTAAAATTATTTTTGTCTAGCTGAAGCAATTCGTATAGACATGTGAATAATAGCACTATTTTAAAATTTCATTGGTTCCATCATTTGATCCAATGTTTTTCAAGAAAAAAAAACAGAAGTGCAACATCAGCACGAAGTCAATAAATTTCGAAAATCTAGCAAAGCTAGGAGATTTAGAATATCAAAGTTTTCTCCATCAATATAACTCTTTACTCCACCATTACTTAAATATTCTATCAATCTTCAACACATCAATGCCTTCTATACTATAACCTTTCTATACCCAGTATAGTTCATCGAACTTACCACACTTTGGAAGTTCAGGAACTTGCCACAATAATATGAGTTTAAGACTTGTCCTAGCAATACGTAGTCATAGAACTGATCAGGGAATGTTCATATGCTTAGGGGTTCAAAAACATACATACGACTATGAGTCACGAACTTACCATAAGTATGAGTTTTAAGAACTCGCCTAACCTTAAGATCATCTACTGTAATCTTAATATCATCTAATCTATCCTTTATTGACTCTAACTATCAAATATAATATGAGAAAAGAATCACCTTCTCGTCATATATATATATCGATAGCGTGACACCAACCTTCCAACGATTATCAATATGATAAGCCAAGTGTAAGCACAAAATCCTGCCCATACAAAGATTTGTACAACTCAGCCACCACATGAGTTCTCAGTTGAAATCCCACTTAACTCTATCTTACTTATAATTTCTCGCTCTATATTCGATATAGACTTCTATATCTCATCATTTATAACTCCTCGTGAGTTAATCTCGTACTATCTCATAGTAAATTCTCGTTATAGTCCCAAACTATAACCGTTCAATCATTACAAACCATCTCTCTTTTATAACTTTAAAAGATCACGCCGTGATCTTATTCTATTATCATCTTCTTATGATTCTTTTCTTATCCCATTATCGTTTCATTTTAAAAACTTCTTATCTTACCTTTAGTCATACATACTATGATTTCATTTATGCTTTTAATCTTATAGACTTCGTCTATTCATCGTTATTCATCATCTAGATTATTGGAGTTAGGCAACTCCTGGTTTTTATCTCTATATCTCTTCAAGATTCTTCTTTGAATCTTCTTATTTATTAATCAATTCTGGTTCTTTAAGAATTTCTAATTCCATTCATGTTGCTCAATATTGTATTCGAGTTTTATTCATTGCCATTCTAATCTTCTTCTTATAACATCGCTAGGACTTCACACATCCTACACTTTTACGTATGTGAAAAGAATCACCTTTTCATTATACGTAGCTTAAACTTAACTTCTTATTCTCTAAGGTTATAGCCTAAGGTACTCTTACCTAAGGTGTATAACCTATCAGTTTTGATACCAACTGTAACGACCCCAAAATTCATACAATATAATCCTCATCCTCGATCGTTAACAATACATCTTTAATTTATCTTTACATCATTATTCGATATTAAAATAACTAAAAATGCGGAATATTTAAAACTTTTATACATTTTCTTTTGTATTGCCATAAATCGCAACCTTTATCTTACATCTCTTCGATTCAAATTTATATCATGAATCGATACAACAAAATGACTATACAAAGTCTTACATCATAAATCAACATCCATATACACCGGATAGCTCAACTTACAATTCAACAACATGTTACATTCAAAATATTAAATACATTTCTCATAAAAGATAAGTAATCTTTGTGAACATGGATCTCTATAATTCACTTAGCACATATCCTTACCTTGAAATCTTGACCTGCAAAAATTATTATTTGCAAGAGTGAGCTCGACAGCTCAGCAAGTTCTAACAGTTTTCATGCATCACATAGCACATAATAATATGCTCAACATACATATCATAATAATTAAAATAACATGGCATACATGCTTTAATTCACATAGCAAATATAAAGATTGAGTTCCTTACTCAATCATCATTATTTAACCAAAACAATGTAGTCATAAATTGACTTTAACATTTTATGATTGCAACATGTATAACATATCATGCTCGCTTACAACACATATAACATATCATGCAATTTAAAATAGTTCATCAAGTCCACGTAGAAAATAGGAACCGAAAGACTTGCCTTGATCGTTGTTTACCAATAACAGATTAACAGCTTACAGCTATCTGCACTTCACGTGCCCTACACAATTATATAATCATGCACATCAACTATGTCACATAGCAACATATAGTAGTTGTAATATAAACTCTACTCTACATCTCATAACTCTTCGTACTATCAATACACAATGTTCAATTAGATTGCGTTAACTTTCGACTTATATCTCACTATATTTCTTTTTAGTAATATTCGAAATCATTCAAGTGTTTAAGTCTTGCCAGGACTACTTATTGGTTTTATATTAACCCCATTTCATATCTTATAATGTTCATTTCATTACAATCAAAATACTATTTACGTTTATTAACACTTGTCACGGCGTTTCGACCTTCATTCGTCACACGCCTGAATCGTCTCTCTTGTGTATGCTTAGTGTGCTTACATAACTTATCTAATACATCATTTATTAATGTTAAATATTATTATATTTACTAACATTCATGTTTTATAACTTAGAACAACATCTATTATCGTCGACAACACCATACTTGCGTATGTGCATGCCTGACGCCCTCTGATTGCCTCCGAATACGCATTAGTCACAAAGATGACTATTTTGACCCTTGCTAACAATCTCAAATCAAAAAAGTAAAAAAACAAAAGTTGTAGGTCTACTCGTGCTCATTTCGGATCATCTTGAATCTCTTCAATCGGAGTCCATATGAAAATGTTATGGCCATTTTACTAACGGAGGTCAAAACAATTTTGCATTACAATAACTAAACTACCCCGGACAGCAAGGGTACCCGCTGGGGCCGGTCCCCCAAGGCTAAATCACCCGCTAGGGTGGGTCAACCCCCTGGTGAGGGTTCTGGCTCGCGAACTGGTGGAGAAATAAGCCAATTTGGCTTATTCCTTCACACCGAATTCGATTTTTCCCAACATGATAAACATGAAACTTGATACAAACAATATTTTAAACTCTTAAACATGATCATAACATATAAAATCCATATAAAACATAATCAAAACCAAGATTTCATGATTTTCAAGGAAAACTACAAAATCAAGCGTTCTTGATGAAAATTGTTACTACGAATTCGTTTTTAAACCAATTCAAGTAATTCCAATTGTGATAACTCATATTCTTAACATACTAACATAATAAATGATCAATTTCAACAATAACTCATAATCAAACACCAATTTGATAGTTTCAAAAGCTATTTTTTAGAAATTAGTTCATAAAAAATCACTATGAACCCCGTTGTTATTGTTTATCAAAATTTCATGAATTGAATTGTTAAAACAACCATATAACTCATATATACTCGTTCTATATCACATATTACTCATAACTTCATTCTTTCATCAATGACTTAAGAACAATTTTCAACATAACCTCATAATCAAACACTATGAACATGATTTCATCATGTTCATCATGTCCTTGCGAATTGAAACTCTTAAACCACTATAAAAATCTCATGTAAGCATATATATACATATATATACACACACATCCCATTCATATATCAAAATTATGAAGTTTCACCAAAAGATTTTTACATAGAATTCTAAAATTATGAAAACATATAAGAACATAACTTCAAAACTTGTTTTTACAATAATTGTACTTTGAAAATCCTTTCATGGCATACAATTACATATGAAAATATATGAACACCATATATACATATAAATTCATAATCATGAAAATCTAATTTTACAAAGAAGAAACACAACACATATTAATTGAATATAAGGGTTAAGATTATAATCTTACTAGTTTTGAATTAAGAGAGAGATGGAGATGATGATGATGATGATGGGGCTTGCTTGGTCTTATCAAAGCTTTCCCTTCTTCTTCTTCTTCCTCTTCTTCTTCTCTGTTAACTCTCTCTAACTCTCTTCTTCTTTCTTTCTTTGTTTAGACTTAGATTAGAAAACTAACGTACTAACTCTTTTAACTTAACGTATATTGTATATACATATGATATATAACTTATACAATATAATTACTCTATAATAATTAACATAAATACAATTAATCACATAAGTTACAAGTTTGAATTTGAAAAGCCCTAAGGCTTGTTTGGCAAAACTCATTATTTTAAAAACAAGTTTTAATAGTTAAGGTCCCGTTTGGCAAAACGGTTTTAAAAACGGTGCTAGGGCCTTGTTTGGAAAAATAGTTGTAAAAACTCTTTTAACTCTTTTAATAAATCCTTTAACACATATTCTTAATGTTATCCTTTAATTAATTAAATCTTAACATTAATTTAATTAATTAAAAGTTTAACATCAATTAATCACATAAAATTATCATATTATAATTACTCGCTAGTTATAACTTCATGTAATAATTATCACATCACTACATCTAATTTAATTATCTAAACTAAATTACAACAATAACATAAAATTATTATATATTAATTAAATTAAATACTAAATATTTATTTAATTAACATATAACACTTAATTAAATTACTCCATAATAATCACATAATTATTTATTTCACTCAATAAATAATTTAATTAAAATATTTATTTAATTCAATAAATATATAAATTCTCTTCACACCAATTCATATATTTCACAATATATGTCACATATACACATATTCGTACTCGAACATCTTAAAATAAGAATTTTATTTATTAAATTCTCATTTATAAATTCTTAAAAATTTGGATTGTCATAATAATCTATGTAACACTTTATCACATAACTCATCTAATTTAATTATCTCAATTAAATTAGAACTATATTATAAAATTAATATACATCAATTAAATTAAATATTTAATCATTCATTTAATTAATATATAACACTTGATTAAATCACTCCACAAAATTATATAATTTATTTAACTCAATAAATATTAAAATCATTATATAAAATCACAATCGTTACAATCTTTCCTCCTTAAAAGGATTCTGTCCCCATAATCACACATAAAAAAAAAATTCCTCGTCTATTACATTCTTCCCCCCTTAAAATGATTCTGTCCCCAGAATCAGTACATAAAGGGTTACACACAGAAATTTAAGCAAATAACTGTGAATAAGATTTTATCATAACATCTTCGAGTTCCCACGTAGCTTTCTCAGCACTATGGTTCCTCCAAATTACCTTAACAGAAGGTATCACTTTATTCCTAAGTACTTGTTCCTTTCTATCAATTATTTGAACAGACACTTCTTCATATGTTAAGTCTTTATCAAACTGTAAAGGTTCATATTCTATTACATGTTTATAATCGTGCTTGTAAGGTCTTAACACAGAAATATGAAAGACGTTATGTATATTCTCAAGCTCCGGAGGTAATGCAATCTCGTAAGCAACCTCGCCCACCTTTCGTAGTACCTTAAAAGGTCCAATAAATCGGGGACTCAGCTTTCCCTTCTTACCAAATCGAATCTTCCCCTTCCAGGGAGATACTTTCAGGAACACGAAACTTCCTAGTAAGAATTCTCGGTTCTGGCGATGCAGATCGGCATACTTCTTCTGTCTGTCTTGAGCAGCAACCAGTCTCATTCTGATCAGCTTCACAATTTTAGCAGTTTGTTGTACCAGTTATGGTCCCAACAGTTAACGTTCACCGACTTCATCCTAGCACAAGGGAGTTCTACATTTTCTGCCGTATAACATTTCGTAAGGCGGCATACCAATACTTGCATGGTGACTATTGTTGTAGGCGAACTCCACCAACGGTAGATGATTCTCCCAGCTTCCCTTGAAGTCCATAACATAAGCTCTCAGCATATTCTCAAGCGTCTGAATCGTTCTTTCACTCTGGCCATCAGTCTGAGGATGGTACGTCGTACTTATTCGTAACTGCGTTCATAGACACTCTTGCAAACGTTTCCAGAAATTAAACGCGAAATACGGATCTCTGTCGGACACAATCGACACCGGAACACCATGTCGAGAAATAATTTCCTTCACATACAGCTTTGCTGGCTGATCCAAGTTATACTTAACCCTGATCGGCAGAAAGTGGGCTGACTTCGTCAGTCGATCCACTATAACCCATATCGCATAAAATCCCTTCTGAGTCGCTGGAAGACCTACCACAAAATCCATCGTGATGTGCTCCCACTTCCACTCTGGAATTTCTAAAGATTGTAGCAATCCACTTGGTCTCTGATGTTCTGCCTTGACTTTCTGACACGTCAAGCATTTTACAACGCAATCAGCAACATCCCTCTTCATCATATTTGGCCACCAGAAATGATGTCTGAGATCTTGGTACATCTTCGTACTCCCGGGATGAATAGAATATCTAGAACTATGAGCTTCGCTCAGAATCTCTTCCTTAACCTCTGGTACTGGCGGTACCCAGATCCTACCTTCAAACTGTAACAGTCCTTCATTATCGATCTTAAACTTGAACTCTTCTCCATCGGTTATCCTCTTCCGAATCTTATCGCATTCTTCATTGTGAAGTTGTGCTTCTTTCACTTTGTCTACTAGAGTAGAACCAGTAGTTACTTGAAACAACATTCCATCTGACTCCTTCGAAAACTTCACTTCCAACTACAATCTAGCCATCTGCTCAATCAACTGATCCTGATCAGTTAACACGTTCATCTTCTCCCGACCTTTTCTGCTCAAAGCATCGGCGACAACGTTAGCTTTACCCGAATGGTAAAGTATCTCGCAATCGTAATCTTTAATCAGTTCTAACCATCTTCTTTGGCGCATGTTCAAATCCTTTTGGGTGAAAATATACTTCAGACTCTTGTGATCTGTGTATATCTCACACTTTTCTCCATATAAGTAGTGTCTCCATATCTTTAGAGCAAACACTACTGCCGCCAATTCTAAGTCATGGGTCGGATACCCCTTCTCATAATCCTTCAGCTGACGTGGCGCATAGGCAATGACTTTACCGCTCTGCATCAACACACAGCCTAATCCTTTATGTGAGGCATCGCTATATACTACGAAATTCTCCGTACTATCCGGTAAAGACAACACAGGCGCAGTACTCAACCTCTTCTTCAACTCCTGAAAACTTTCCTCACACTTTTTTGTCCAAACAAACTTAACTATTTTACGAGTCAAATTCGTCAACGGAGTTGCGATTCTAGAAAAGTCTTGGATAAATCTTCGGTAATAACCTACCAATCCCAAGAAACTCCTCACTTCAGACGGCGTTTTTGGCTGATCCCAATTCATTACAGCTTCCACCTTCGACGAATCCACCGAAATACCCTCCTTTTCGATCACGTGGCCAAGAAATTGCACACGTTCTAACCAAAATTAGCATTTCGAGAATTTAGCGTAAAGCTTCTCTCGTCTCAGCGCTTCTAAGGTTAGTCGTAAGTGTTCAGCATGTTCCTCCTCGGTTTTGGAATAAACCAGGATGTCATCTATGAACACTACCACGAACTTGTCCATAAATGGCTTGAACACCCTGTTCATTAAGTCCATAAATGCAGCTGGGGCATTCGTGAGACCAAATGACATCACCAAGAACTCGTAATGACCATATCGAGTCCTAAAAGCCGTTTTCGGTATATCTTCTCTTCTTACCTTCAACTGATGATACCCTCTTCTCAAATCGATTTTCGAGAAGTACTTAGCACCCTTCAGTTGATCAAACAAGTCATTGATCCTAGGTAAGGGATACCTATTCTTGATTGTAACTTTGTTCAATTCTCTATAATCAATGCAAAGACGCATCGACCCATCCTTCTTCTTAACAAACAAAATTGGCGCTCCCCACGGCGAAACGCTCGGTTGAATATACTTCTTGTCCAGTAATTCTTGTAGTTGAACCATTAGTTCCTTCATCTCAACTGGAGCCATTCGATACGGAGCCTTCGAAATTAGAGCAGTTCCCGGCGCTAAGTCGATCATGAACTCTGTCTCTCTATCTGGCGGAAGTCCTGGCAAGTCGCTCGGAAATACGTTCACAAACTCCTTAACCACCGATATCTCTTCCACCTTCGGGCTTTCCTTACGCGTATCTACTATGTAGGCCAGATATCCTACACAGCCTTGTATCAGAAGTTTCTTGGCTTGCACAATCGTCAGACAACTCGCTTGTCTAGGTGATTTGCTACCATAGAACACTAATTTCGACGGAGTTGTAAGGTTTACCAACTTCTTTTGACAGTCGATTATCGCCCCATGGTTGAACAACTAATCCATACCCAGTATAACATCGAATTCCCCAAGTTTTATCAGAATTAAATCTACCCTCAACTCCTAACCCTTAATGTCCAATCTACAGTTCTTGTAAACACACCTAACAGGAACTCCCTAGTCGCAATTTCTATGTTCAAGGGGTAAACTAACTCCTCTATAGGTAAGTCTAGGGTTTTAGCAAAATCATCAAATATGAATGAACAAGTAGCACCCGAATCAAATAATACATATGCATTTATACTACTAACCGAAATAATACCTAACACCACGTCTTTTGATTACACAGCATCCTGCACCGTCATATTGAATGTCCGTTCAGTGGGTCGAACAGATTGCAATGGTGCAGCGATAGTCACGGTACTGTCGCTTCCATTCCCTCCGCTCCCTGTTGACCCTGCCGTCAGCTTCTTCGGGCAGTTGCAAGCCATGTGATCCTTGGATCCACATGTAAAGCAATCTCCCTTATTCGAGTTTGGGCAATTAGGTGCAATGTGGCCTTCCTGACCATAGTTGAAGCACACCCGCTTCCCCTTCATGCACACGCCAGTGTGAGCACATGCTTCAAACTTCCTCTTCTACTGGCTTCCTTGCTAACTCACAGCAGAGGTGTTGTCATTCCATTTCCTCTTCTGGTTCATAGCGTTGCTACCACCAGCCTTGGTTTCTATCTCATTCTTCTTCTTCTTGTCTTGGTTAAACTTCGTCACCGCGTCGCTTCCTCCCTCAGCAAGTATAGTTTTTTCCAGCACAGCTGCAAATGTGTTCAGCTGGACATGGAAACCTTGCTATAGAGCCAGGGCTTCAGTCCTCGCTCAAACCTCCTCACCTTCCTAGCGTCAGTACTGACCTAGTAAGTAGCAAACCTGGCCAGTTAGTTGAACTTCACGGCATATTCGAATACCGTCATCCCTCCCTGCTTAAGCTCTAGGAATTGGACCTCCATCTGGTCCTGTGAACTCACTGGGAAGTGCATCTCGTAGAACATTTCCTTGAAATGTTCCCATGTTATGACTCCCTCTCCCTCTCTGGTCTTATTAGCCTGCCACCAGAAGCTAGCATCTGACTTCAACATGAAAGCCGTGAACGTTGTCTTCTGGTCTTCACCTACTCTAGTTACGTAGAAGACCTTCTCTAATTCCATCACCCACATCTGGGCCTCGATAGGGTTGGTTGATCCCTTGAATTCAGGTTGTCCTACTGCCTTGAATTCCTTAAAAGTCGTACCCTGCACTTACGGCTGATTTGCAAGAGCTTCTGTCAACAGGTTCACCAACTGCTGAACTGAGTTGGGATTCGTTCCAACGTTATTGTTATTGCTCGTCGAACCCTCAGGGTTTTGACGCGTTGGTCTTCTTCTAGGAGGCATTTTCTATTAAGTAAATATTATTATTAGATCCTTTATTCAATTTTTAAATATTCAAGTTCATACTTAAACGTTTGAATAACTCAGTTCACATAGAACACATAGCACGTCAAATAAACTTCTTTTATTCATTACTCGTAGTTTAAAAACATCAAATAGATAGCATTTTTGCTATTTATGTCATCCTTCCTGAACCGAAAAAGTTGCAGGATTACATTATTAACTCACCCCATTCTTATCACAAATTATGGGATTTACATTATTTACTACAAAAAGCAATACATAAATAAAACTCTACTACCTAGGCATATTAATACGTCGCACAGCCTCTCTGCGTTCCTCTTCCATCACCCGAAATGCTGTCCTTCGCTCCACCACATACCATGGTAAGACTTGGAACTGAGCTGGGTAGTAGAAAACACGATCCTGGGCTCTTTCTATAGCCGTGTGGAAAGCATACTCTGTTTCCCTTAGCTTGGCCCTCTTAGCTTCAGCTTCATCTTCAGCTCGATCGGCTAGTTGAGTAGCCCTCAAACTTGTCTCTTCAGCTCTGACACGCTTCATCGACTCCTCCTGGATGTCTTGCTTCAGCTTTGCTAACTCGGCTCGAGCCGCGCCTCTATGATTCTCCACGTGTATTAGGTTCTACTGTGCTTCTCCTAGGTCACTCGCCATATCCTCGATCGTCTCGTCTTGCTGCTGGATGGTTTCCTCGAGCTCTCCGACTCGTCCATGAAGCTCCACGTTACTGTCGTAGACTGCCTCATACATCTCAGCACTAGTAGAGTGAGGTGGGAATTCCTCTTCGGGATCCTCTTCCTCTTCTTCAGACTCGTCCTCATCCTCTTCCTCTGGAATAGGTGTCAGCTCACGCTCCCGACCAACTACGGTGATCACTGGAGATGGCTCTCTCCTAACCAGCTGCTCCTAGACAACATGTATATCACGGGGCTCCTCCTCTCAAGGCATCTGAGGTACATCCTCTCTAGCCTGACTAGGTTCTCCAACGTTCGTCATCCTAACAAAAGAATTTTAAAGTTCATTATTACGTGATATCGAATCGTCACTCTTCGAATACTAAAACGTAAACACATAACACATAAGGTATTTATTATCTTTACCTATCACCTCTATCTTTTAGATCTTACCATAAGACTACTACCTAAGGTTTACCCCCACCTAAGGTTTCATAACCTACAGCTCTAATACCAACCTGTGACACCCCCAAATCCGGGTACTTCATTTTCACTTGATCTGGTGTTAACTTTCTAAATAAACATACATCTACCCAATATAATTTTAAAATAAATTATAAATTTTATTTAAAATAATAAAATCTCCCTTAAAACAAGGGTTACAACCTTTCAAAAAAATAATCCCAGGGTTTAACCTAACCTTGACATAATAAACAAGTGCGAAAATAAAACATAACATCAAAGTCTTATTACAATCATTTCAAAAAATAAAAACAAGTCTTCACTTATTTTGTTTCCCCTTGCCTTTACTCGTAGACGGAGCATCGACATTATCAACTCTAGCTGCAATTGTTATTTAACGCAAGAGTGAGCAAACAATAGCTCACTGGAATACTTTAATAAAAAAGACATGAAAGAATATCTTTAAGGAAATGTTTGAATACCTTACTTTCACAATTATAAAGAATTGAATAATAATTCTCTATCAACATTAACAATTCGAATATAGAATTCATCTGAGGGTCATAAGACCTTTGAACTTCAGTCCTAGGTTATAAACATTTCTATTTAAAACATTTAACAGTCACTAAGACTATGGACCTTAACTCGTACTTAGGGGGATCAGCCCTTCGTACCATGTATTGTGCACAAACATCTTAACGCTTCTGCGTAGTAACCTCCCCTAATAAATAGGGTTGTCCAACTCAGGAATTGAATACAAGTCCGCACCAAAGGAAGTTTGGTTTGGATAAACTAAAAGGGTAATTTAGAATTCAACGTTCATCAACTAAGGATTAGTTGAATCGACTTTCAGTAATTCATAAATAAAAGAATTATGAACTAACATATGTTTTAGAAGTAAACTTAAAGCGTTTAAAATAATAAACTGGATCTTACTTGAACAATAAGTCAAGATCACTTCAATTAAATAATTAATTGTCCAATACAGAAATGAAAAGGACATTCTCAACAATGAATATATGAACTCAAAGAATTTACGTAAAATTAACAAGTTTAGGGTTTAGAAGACTTGCCTTAAGCGCAAGCTACTTAACACAATCGCGTACTTACACTTCCTACATATATATACATTTAATCACAATACCTAAATTAGTTAACACGTAACTAATTAACATAATTGGTTAACCCTCATGGTTAACTCATTCTAATTAAATAAATAATGATAATCAACCATTCCATAGCTAATTACATCACATAAACATGCTCACATAACTAAATCAATTATGTACTTAACTAAATTATAATTTAAATATTTAATCTAATTATAATTACTTAAATTATAATTACCTCCAAAATTATAATTTAAAATTAATTAAACTACATCATGCATTATAATTACACGAATTATAATTAATCTTGAAATTATCCATTTATAATCCATAATTAAGCATGCATTTATTAAATTACAATTACATAACTTATAATTTAAATTAACATTTATTTGATTAAAATACATCAACTCCTATTCATTATAATTTAACAAAATTATAATTTAAATTAGACATTTACTCTTAATTATAATTAATCAAATTATAATTAAGTAATTCATATTATTTATAATTTAAATATTATATTAAGGTTTTCAAAACTTCTTTTCTCTAATTATGAAATTGTCCAACTCATATTAACAACATGTTATAGCCACTGAATTCATGTTCATCATCATAACCAATTTAACTTAGGCTATCAAATAAGACTGTACAATTAAACCAAATTTATAACCTCTGCACAGCCACAGGCCTTGGCACCGGCGCAGCTGCGCAGGTGTCAAGTCTGAGAAAACCCAGTGGCGCAGCTGCGCTGCTATTGCCATTGTTGCCAGCGCAGCTGCGCAGGAACGCAGACAGAAACAGTGCAGCAACGGCACTCTACAACACTGTTAACCCAAACATGCCAACAAACGGCAATTACAAGCTACAGGAACAGTGTATAGCACATATTTGAAATAATACACATATATAACATGTTTCCAAACACAAAAACCATCTAAACAACAATAATCAAAAGTTTTAAAAATTAAATTTTGATATTTTCATAAAACTTATATATTTCACAAAATCATTCACTGTAAATCACTTTCTCAAGCAATTCAACTTTTTATACATGCATTATATTCGAAATTAAAGATAGCATCAAACAAATTCTTAATAAGCATATTAACATATACCAATTTCATCAATTTTACTCTAAAATCAACCAAAACATGAAAACTCCACATGAACACATATTCTCCATTTAAAACATGTTCTGACAAAACTTTGATTTCTGAAAATCCTTTTTTATGGCATACAATTCATATATAAACTATTGTAAACACAATTTATATATGTACATCATATTTATATAACTCTCATGCTAAATCATACACAGAGAACTCATACTCAAGGAGAGCATAAGGAAAACATAAAAATATAAGGGAATTAAGACATACCCTTTAGCTTAGATGTTTGAAGAAGAAGATGATTATTCCTTAAGCCTTTTTCCTT
This sequence comes from Panax stipuleanatus, assembly GCA_020205555.1. Lineage (NCBI taxonomy): Eukaryota > Viridiplantae > Streptophyta > Magnoliopsida > Apiales > Araliaceae > Panax > Panax stipuleanatus. The sequence continues at coordinate 115,887,049 of CM035119.1, read as the reverse complement.
GCTTTCTCTTCTAACTTTCTCTGTAATTCTTCTTTTCTCCTCTCTGTTCTTTCTCTCCTTCTCTTCTCTTTGTTAGTTCTTAGTTAGACTTAGGATTAGAACTAACGTAGTAGATATATTATAACTGATATAATATACGTATACTAATAATATATATGTAACTGCTAATTAATTAAGATATGTAATAAATACATATTACTATATAAGTTACAACTATTTGAATTTTAAAAAACCTTAAGGCTTGTTTGGCCAAAACAATATTATTTTTAAAAATAGAATATTATTACTAAGGCCATGTTTGGTAAAATGAGTTTAAAAACAAATGCAAGGGCCCTGTTTGGCAAAATAATTTAAAATCCTTTTTTTTTATTTTAATAAATCATTTTTAACACATATTTTAATATCACATTTTAAAATCATCTAATTTAATCAATTAAAATCTAACATCAATTAATCACATAACATTGCCACATAATTATAATTACTCGCTAATTATAATCTATGTAACACTTTATCACATAACTCATCTAATTGAATTCCCTCAATTAAATTAGAACTATATTATAAAATTAATATACATAAATTAAATTAAATATTTAATCATTCATTTAATTAATATATAACACTTAATTAAATCACTCCACAAAATCACATAATTTATTTAACTCAATAAATATTTAAATCATTATATAAAATCACAATCGTTACAATCTTCCCTCCTTAAAAGGACTCTGTCCCCAGAATCATACATAAAAAAAAATCGTCTATTACATTCTTCCCCCTTAAAAGGATTCTGTCCCCAAAATCAGTACACAGAGGATTACACAAAAATTTAAGCAAATAACTGCGGATAAAATTTCATCATAACATCTTCCATGTAGCATCCTCAGCACTGTGGTTCCTCCAGATTACCTTAACAGAAGGTATCACTTTATTCCTAAGTACTTGTTCCTTTCTATCAACTATTTGAACAGGCACTTCTTCATATGTTAAGTCTTTATCAAACTGTAAAGGTTCATATTCTATTACATTTTTATAATCGTGCTTGTAAGGTCTTAACACAAAAATATGAAAGACATTATGTATATTCTCGAGCTCCAGAGATAATGCAATCTTGTAAGCAACCTAGCCCACCTTTCGTAGTACCTCAAAAGGTCCAATAAATCGGGGACTCAGCTTTCCCTTCTTACCAAATCGAATATTCCCCTTCCAGGGAGATACTTTCAGGAATACGAAACTTCCTGGTAAGAATTCTCGGTTCTGGCGATGTAGATCGGCATACTTCTTCTGTCTGTCTTGAGCAGCAACCAGTCTCGTTCTAATCAGCTTCACAATTTTAGCAGTTTGTTGTACCAATTCTGGTCCCAACAGTTGACGTTCACCGACTTCATCCCAGCACAAGGGAGTTCTGCATTTTCTGCCGTATAACGTTTCATAAGGCGGCATGCCAATACTTGCATGGTGACTATTGTTGTAGGCGAACTCCACCAATGATAGATGATCCTCCCAGCTTCCCTTGAAGTCCATAACACAAGCTCTCAGCATATCCTCAAGCGTCTAAATCGTTCTTTCGCTCTGGCCATCAGTCTGAGGATGGTACGCCGTACTCATTCGTAACTGCTTTCCCAGACACTCTTGCAAATGCTTCTAGAAATTAGACGTGAAACACGGATCTCTGTCGGACACAATCGACACCGGAACACCGTGTTGAGAAATAATTTCTTTCACATACAGCTTCGCTAGCTGATCTAAGTTGTACTTAACCCTGATCGGCAGAAAGTGGGCTGACTTCGTCAGTCGATCCACTATAATCCATATAGCATCAAATCCCTTCTGAGTCGCTGGAAGACCTACCACGAAATCCATCGTGATGTGCTCCCACTTCCACTCTGGAATTTCTAAAGATTGTAGCAATCCACTTGGTCTCTGATGTTCTGCCTCGACTTTCTGACACGTCAAGCATTTTGCAAAATCAGCAACGTCCCTCTTCATATTTGGCCACCAGATATGATGTCTGCGATCCTGATACATCTTCGTACTCCCGGGATAAATAGAATATCTAGAACTATGAGCTTCGCTCAGAATCTCTTCCTTGACCTCTGGTACTGGAGGTACCCAGATCCTACCTTCAAACCGTAACAGTCCTTCATTATCGATCTTAAACTTGAACTCTTCGCCATCGGTTATCCTCTTCCGAATCTTATCGTATTCTTCATCGGATATAAAGATGAACAAATATATCACAATATATAATGAATCTAAAAGAATCGAATGAATGAACACATGTGAATTAAAAACGAATTCTGAATAGATCAAAATTAGTGAGTCCATTTACAAATGATTAACAGTGTCAATCGAATAATTATAGCCAAAAAGATCTCAAACAAATAAGGTTGAATCAAATGGTTGTAAGGTGACAATTTCATACTAAGCTCAAGTACAAATAGCCAAAGTTGACCCATACGTATCCTGAACAAATATATCAAATGGCCAAAGCTCATACCCAGAGCATACAAAAGGTTACGCCGTGGACTAATCACACCGCCACGGAAGGTGTCATGCCCTTGTGTTAAGAGGACATGCCTGTGGTACCCCCACAGGTGGTTAGCTCAAGTATACCCTAAGGATCAAACTACAAAATGACCATCTTCAAATGAAATTGAATTATCAAATACGAACATTCTTAATTATCACAATATATCAATGATCAAAATAACTCCCGAAGGTGAACGAAAATATACGAACAATGATACAAACGAATAAAGTCTCCAAAATATATTGACAAAATTGATTAGTTCAAAGAGTACAATTATGAGTTACATGTACCAACGCCAACGTGAAACTATCATATGAATTCGAGAAGGAACAATAATGTGGAACAATAACTAACTTCTAAATGAAAAGCTAAATGAACAATTCAAAATTTAAAGAATTATCACTGAAGGAGTACGAAATTCGTACCTGGATGAAGCAATGTAATACCCAAAATTTATATTTCAAATTTGACTCATTAAATTCCTTTTGTTTGAACTAATTAAACAAAATAATAATAAATATAAGTACACTTGTAAAAATATTCTTCCATCTTTAACCCGTTAATAAACTTATTCTTATTATTCTTATTATTATTATTATTATTATTATTATTATTATTATTATTATATACTGACAATTACCTTCTGTTCTAAAAGATATATATATATATATATATATATATATATAATAATAATTCCTTGAGTTTTAATCCTGCCACTTTAGATTCATATAAGAGACTCTTATATTGGGTCAAGTTTTATATGCTTTCAATCGCAACGCAATACCAAGCAAAGAAAGCTTCTCATTCAATTGAAAAATAATAATAACTTACCAGTTTAATCCGTTTTCCCCACTTTCCAATGTTTTTTTCTAAGGCTGCGTTCTTCCTTACTTTTCTTTCAGTCGGTTCGTATTAGTGTATCATGAGTAAGATTAGGTTTTAATTATTTATTTATTAATATATTTTATTAAATTTTCTAATTTTTAATAGGGTTTAAAAATTACACAAATATAAATTAAACCCAATTAGTATAAAAAGCCCAAATTAATGTAATCATTTACTTATTATAGTCTAAATAAATTAACTACAGTTTGACCTAAATATAAGAAAAACCCAATTAAATATTTTAAATCTTACTTAACTACTTTATTTTTATTTTGCTTGGTATTACACGGATGGTCCTATCACTTCTGAGGACTTTTCCACTTGGTGGGGCCCACGCACGATAGGATCTCAAACCCGGGCTACCCAATTCTTGGGGGATATGGTTCCAGGGTCTCTTATGATGAAGGACTGGATATCATACTTCCAGGAACCTTCTCATCAGACTCAGATAGCTGACTTGAGGCGTCAGTTGGAGCAGCTGTCGACGAACTTTCGTCATATGGGTGTGGACCCTTCCTTAGCTAGTACTTTCGCTACTCAGGATCATGAGTCTGAACCATCAAGTACTGGTGGTTCTCATGGGGCTGGACCCTCAGGCACTGGTGGTTCTCAGAATGGAGGTGATCCATTTACTTATCACCCGAATGTGCAGGAGATACCTTATTGCCCAGATTAGCAGGATGTGCCACCCTAGATGACTTGCCCCAGGTTGATCAGTTTGATGATTCTAGCACCTTTCTGGAGGAGTTCGATATTAAGTTACAGCCACCTTATTAGTCATTGGGCATTGGTGCCCCAATATCCTGTACTTATTATTTCTTAGTTTTCACATGTATCAGGGGATGACAGTGATGTATATAAAACTGATGTATTTAACAGATATCTATGTATGATGTTTTCTATTTATTCATCGCACATGCTATATTATCAATTGTTATGATGCATGCTTTATATATGTTTAAATTATTGAATAGAGATTGACCCCTGTATGGTCTTATTGACACAGTTTTACAGATGGCCTCCTCAGCTATTATTTGCTTGGATCACCTTTAACCTAGTCGGATAGCTACCAGCTTGAGGGTTTGGTATGACCATTTGCCATATCCTAACCGTATTACAGTCAGTCGCATGCTAGGCCACTCCCTATCTCTGTTGTCCTTTCAGGTTCTAGAGGGGTTTGTTGATGGGATGCTTAGTTACTGGATTCCAGAGCGTCATGTTTTTCGATTTGGCTCTGATGAGTTGACTCCCACTCTGGAGGAGTACGGTCGCATCTCCGGATTATCGATGGAGGGGCCATGTGCTCGGATGACGTTAGGCCATATGCGCCGCCAGTTCATGACGGTTATCGAACTGAGGAGGGCAGTCGTACTGGCAGAGGTGGGTGGCAGCCACATTATTTCTATGAACTTCATGATAGGACACTTTGCATCTGCCTTCGCCATTTATCATGGAGATTTTGCCATTTCAAAGGAGAGATGGCACACTGCCCTAGTGGACGCCCTAGTCATGTGCCTCGTAGCATATCTATACATGCCATTCTATGCTGACCATCTAGATGTGGCGATGTCGATGGCTGTCAAGGCTCTTAGAGATGACTTCACCATACTTCCTCTTATCTTGGCAGAGACATTGATATCAGCATCTATCTGCCGGACTGTTGGGGATCAGGAATTTAGAGGTAGCCCCGTGCTACTATATATCTGGTTCATAACGCACCTTAGACCGATCGGTCAGCTTCGTCGTCATGGGTTCTGCTTTGGACATGGCTTGTCACAGATCTACTCATACCGCTCGACTTCCTGCATTGATGAGGCATCCTGGACTTTATCTCTAGGTGCCATGGAGGATCCTTTTGCGATAATTATGTATTCTAGTTACTTCTCTTTTCTAAGTTTCACCACCCATGTAGCTGACCTGGATTTTCTCCCGTTAGTCAGTTTAAGATGTGTGATGACCTATCATCCTCTGATGGTGATGGGCCAATTTGATCAGTATTAGGAGGTCCATGCATTTAAGGGGACTGAGGATTATCGCTTCCCCGTTTGCTCAGTTATGGAGGCTGATCTAGCTCGAGTTTACGAATTTTGGTCTCATCGGCAGACAACGGAGTTCAGAGACTGCCATCCGAGTCTATCTGTAGAGTACTCAGCTTGGCTAGAGTCGGACTTGGCACCAAACGCAGCGCACCAGGTTGAGATAGGATCTCCATCTGAGGATGATGGTGGGTCCACTGACATTGAGGAGCCCATGGAGGATCCTATATCTCTGACTGAGGATGTTCTGTTTGCAGAGTTGACAGCTTCTCTTGTTAGTACTGTCCTGCGTTCGTCCTCAGTTTCCATGGAAGCGATGGACAGACAACTTCACCTGGTAACCTTTTAGAGGGATCATGCTCTGGCCTTGATGTTGACTACCGTAGCTGGTCGGGATGCTGTTATCGCTGAGAAAGACATAACGCTTGCTTCCAGAGACCAGGCCCTTATTGATAGAGATACAGCCCAGGCTTTCGCAGATGAACTCAATGGTCACGTAAAGGGCGTAGTGCAGGGTCAGGAGGGTGTTTATCGCATGGCAACAGAGATGCTGAGACGTGTTGAGGTACTGGAACATGACCTCAGAGATGCTCCTCAAACTGCTGAGACTACTGGATATTTAGCGATGTTGGCTTGTCTTATTGCCGATTTATAGCCCTGTTTTATTTTCCTATACAGACTTTGTTATTATCTCTTGTCATAGTTTAGAATTAACTTTTGTATTCTAAGCAGTTGTATATATAAAAAGAAGCAAGGTCAGTTCACTTCTTTTGTTTGAGCATGTCTAGCCTTGTACACTATTACCATTCTCGCTTTATAATTTATTATGTCAACATAGAACTGGTCTTGTCATACTTGCGCCAGATTCGGCAGGGTGATGCTGAGATGTCGCTAGGTCCTCTCCGCATGAGCCGTCGATTGGGCGATTTGTGTTATATTTCGGTTTCTATATAGGTTAATATTTTGGTTTTGTGGATATAGGATAAAAGTGTTTGGATTCTTTCAAAGGTTAGACCGCACCTTAAATGGTTGCCTACGTACTCCCGCAGATGGGAGATCAGGTCTTTCGTAGTTCAGACTTGGCCTGAATAGTTGAAAAGTGTTTATATGTGTTTAAGATTGATTTGATGGGATTTTGATTTTTTGTTTGGTTTGATGGGGTTTTTATTCTTGTTTGGTCTTTCGAGGGTTACACCGCACCATAAATGGCTGCCTACGTACTCCCACAGATGGAAGATCAGGTCTTTCGTAGTTCAGGCTCAGACCTGAAAACCAGACTTGATATTTTTTCTTTTTTCTTTTTTTTCTTTTTTCTTTTTTTTTCTTTTTTCTTTTTTCTTTTTTCTTTTTTCATTTTTCATTTTTCTTCTTTCTTTTTTCTTTTTTCTTTTTTCTTTTTTCTTTTTCCTTTTTTCTTTTCTTTTTTTTCTTTTTCTCAAGACAAAGTATTCCAGTTTGAAATGAAAGGGGTCGCAGACATAATACCATTTCACCGAATCGTAATTGATCAATTGTGGGAATTCCTTACCGTCTATCTCCTCCAATTTCAAGGCTCCGCCCGATAGGATTGCTTTGACAACAAAGGGTCCTTCCCAATTTGGGGCAAATTTTCCTTTATCTGCATCCTAGCCTAGAATGATCTTGTTTAGTACCAAATCATGCTCTTTAAATTCTCGAGGTAGCACCTTCTTGTTATAAGATCGGGACATTCGCTGCTGATATAGTTGGTCGTGGAAGATAGCAGCAGCCCTCCTTTCATCTATTAGGGATAACTGATCGTATCGATCTTGTATCCATTGGCTCTCCTCTATCTGGGAATCTAGCATTACTCCTACCGATTCCATCTCCACTTCTACAGGAAGTACAACCTCCATTCCATAGACTAATGAATAAGGTGTTGCCCTAGTCGAGGTTTGAGTCGACGTTTAGTATGCAAGTAGGGTTAACGGCAACAGATCAGGCCATCCCTGGTGATTTACCGACATCTTCATCATTATCTTCTTGATATTCTTATTAGCGACTTCCACCACGCCGTTCATTTTTGGACGATAAATTACCGAATTGAGGTGTTTGATATTGAACTTACTGCATCGTTCCCTCATCATCTTTTTATTCAGATTCTTCGCGTTGTCTGATATGATAACCTTGGGTTGTCCATACCGACAGATGACACTGTTTCTAATGAAACCAACGATGACCTCCTTGGTGACCTTGGGGAAGGAAGCTGCTTCAACCCACTTGGTAAAGTAGTCGATCATAGTGAAGATGAATCGGTGACCGTTACTGGCTTTAGGCTCAACAGGTCCGATCACGTCCATTCCTCACATGAAAAAAGGCCATGGTGATGTCATGCAATGCAGTTAATTCGAGGGTGCATGAATAATGTTGGCATGGATCTGGCATTGATAAAAACACTTGACATGATCATCGCAATCCTCTTTGAGGGATATCCAATAATGTCCTATCCTTAGAATTTTCTTAACAAGCAAGGGTCCACTCATATGTGCTCCGCACACCCCCCATGTACTTCATTCATAAGTCGCTGGGCTTGATCTCTGTCTAGACATCTCAGAAGGCCTACACCTGGGTCTCTCTTGTAGAGAGAGTCTCCTCTTAAGTAGAAATTCATGTTCATTTTCTATATTCGCTTCTTTACGGATTGACTCATTCCTTCAGGGGTTTATTGATCTCTCAAATATTCTTTAATGTGGTGGTACCAAGGTGGTCCAGTAGGTGCTATCTCATCTGATATTTCTCCTACATTATTTCTATATGACGGTGCATTTTGTACAGTGAAAGTGATGATAGGCATTCCCTTCCTTGCTGACAGGTTCACCAATGAAGCTAATGTAGCCAATGCGTCGGCGAAATCATTTCAACTCCGGGGAATATGCATGAAGGAAATGTCTTCAAACTCTCCTGCCAATTTGAGAATATATTGATGGTGAGGAAGTAGATGTAATTCCTTGGTGGTGTAGACCCCGATGGACTGTCTGAGGACTAGTTCCGAATCACCAAACACCACTAATCGTTTAACTCCTAGGGACTGAGCTAGTTTTAACCCCACAATGCATCCTTCGTATTCTACGATATTATTGGAGTTGTTAAAATGCAACTTAGTGGCCACGGGGTATTGATCTCCCATGATGGACACTAGAACTGCCCCGGCTCTTGCGCCTTCAGTGTTTGATGCACTGTCAAAATACATTTTCCAAAATTAACCTCTATCTCCCTTACTGGTCAGTTGAATAGTCATCACTTCCTCATCCGGGAAATAAGTTTCCAAAGTTTCATAACCTCCTGCTGGTGCGGCCGACAGGTGATATGCAATTCATTGCCCTTTGATGGACTTTTGGGTCAAATAGATGATATCAAACTGTTGGAGGATTAACTACCACTTGGATAATCGGCAGTTCAACATCGGCTTGCTGAAGATGTATTTCAAGGGATCCATCCTAGAGATGAGATAAGTTGTATGGCCGTGTAGGTAATGTTGTAACCTCGTGGCTGCCCAAGCTAATGCACAGTAGGTCCTTTCTATCAGGGTGTATTTCTGCTCTCCGCAGCTGAAACGTTTACTGAGATAATAAATTGCCATTTCTTTCCCCATATCATCCTTTTACCCCAATAGGCAACCCATAGCGTTGGGATTGACTGAGATATACATGAATAACGGAATTCCATCCCTTGGGGGTACCAAGACAGGTGCTTCAATCAACTTCTTCTGGACGGTACGGCAAGCTTTTTAGCAGTCTTCATTCCATTTTCCTGAAGAATTCTTTCTTAACAATTTGAAAATGGGTTCACAGGTTACTGTCAACTGCGATATGAATCGGCTGATGAAGTTTATTCTTCCCAGGAAACCTCAGATTTCCTTCTCAGTCTTTGGTTCGGGCATCTCGGTAATGGCTTTGATCTTGGCAGGATCCAACTCAATGCCCCGGTTGCTCACAAGAAATCCCAGAAGTTTATCGGACTTCACCCCAAAAGCACACTTCGCTGGGTTTAATTTCAAATCAAAATTGCGGAGTCGTTCAAACAACTTTCAAAGATGGGTGCAATGGTCATCGGTCTCTCTGGATTTCACGATGATATCATCCACATACACTTCAATCTCTTTATGCATCATATCATGAAATAAGGTCATCATGGCCCTCTGATAAGTAGCACCAGCATTGGTAAGGCCAAAAGCTAGTCTTCAATAACAGAATGTTTCCCAGGGGGTAACAAAGGCGGTCTTTTTCCTGTCTTCTTTAGCAACCATAATCTGATGATATTCGACAAAGCAATCGGTGAAAGAATATATTTCGAACTGTGCCGTATTGTCAATTAACACGTGGATGAATGGCACTGGGAAGTCATCTTTAAGGCTGGCCTTATTGAGATCCCGATAATCTACAAATAGTCGTAACTTCCCTCAGATTTTGAAACTGGGACTACTTTGGACAACCATTCAGGATGTATTGATACCATATTGATTCTCGCTTTGAACTGTTTGATAATTTCTTCTTTGAACTTCAGGCTCCATTCTGGTTTTAACCATCTTAATTTCTGCTTGACTGGTTTGAAACCTTCCTTAATTGGTAGTCAATGGACAACTATATCGGTGGATAGACCTATCATGTATTCATAAGACCAGGCAAAAACATCCTTGAATTGGGTTAGGATTTTGATTAATTCTTTTTCTTGGTTATAAGGGAGGTTGGTTCCGATCTATATCTCTTTAGGATTGTCAGGGGTTCATATATTTATGGTGGCGGTTTGATCACGGTTGGGTTTAGGTTTATCTTCGACCTATGCTTTGATTTCTTTGGGCACCTCGTCATCATCCACTTCCTCTTGCTCAATCCCCATCAATTCAAAGTCCAATTCTATATCAAAATCGTAATCATTACTCAAATTTGGCAAGTCATGGACAGGACTAGAAATACTCAAATTTGGAAACCTGAGACAAAAAACTTGATTGCTAAATATATACAAACGGTTGTCAATTACAAAAGGATTCAGCAGTTAATATGACAACATGCAATAACAAGTTGCAGATAAAATAAAATAGACATAAATATAGATAAAGGTAAAGCTCCCTGTCAACGGATCACTTTCTTGTTTTACCCTTTTCAGACGATCTGAGGGGTGATCGTCAAATTACTGGTAGTTAGATCCTGGGGGATAGCTGAGATAGACTTGTTTTTGGAGTTATCGGCATCCTCCAGGATGACCATAACTGATTTGAAAACGGTCCCTGTATCCTCCTTCGGGATGTTCACACTTCCCCAGTTAAGGACCAGGAGGATGAGTTGATCATTCGACAGGTCTGCCCCATTGGACTTCTTAAGGTCATCTTTAGGAAGGCAAAAGCTGCTCAAAAATTGTAACTGAATCTCCTCCATAAACTTCTTATCTTTGGCCATCCGGGCAGCATCCTTAATAGTCTCTTCATCACCAATCTTCTTATATCCGCTCTGATTGACTTTAGGGATCAGGAGGTTTGAGATAATTACGGGGACCTTCTTCAACGGCTCCTTAAATCCTGCTTCACTGAAGTCTAGCTTGAGGTGAATCAGATGGGTAACTGGCATGTGCTTATGAGGATTACGATGTTTAGATCCACCAGAGTATCCTAATCCAGCCCTTCCCAACTGCGTGGGTATATGGATCGGGTTCTTGATTCCCTGGCCATTTCTCCCCAATCCTCGGCCTAGTCGATATCCTCTGGAGAGTATCTCTTAGCCAACTGCCATCACTTCTGGAGATATCCGGGGATTTAGTGCTGACGCACCCACAGAGTGGTATCGTAGATTGCTTACTTCAAAGGCTTAAAAACTGGCGGGCTCAATACCCTCATTCACGCTGATCAGATGCATATCTACCAGATTATGGATAGGATAATCAGGTTCTACACTGACAGTGACCAGATTTCCATTGACGATGTATTTCAATTGTTGATGAAGAGTTGAAGGAACAACCCCAACCATGTGGATCCATGGTCATCCCAGCAACAGATTATACCCAGTAATGATCTTCAGGATTTGGAAAGGTATATTGAAGGTGAACGGGCCAATCTCTATAGGAAGTTCAATTTCCCCAACTATATCCCTTCTTGATCCGTCGAATGCTCGTACCACTACATGGCTTTCCCGAATCCGATTAGTGTTGATCTTCATCCTATCCAGAGTATCCTATGGACAGATGTTCAAAGATGATCCGCCATTGATAAGTACGCCTCCTACCACGTATCCAGATGATACGACAACGATATGCAATGGTCGGTGATGCCCAGTTCCTTCGACTGGTATATCGTCATCGGTGAAGGATATCACATTACTATTCAATACATGGCTGATTAGGTGCTGGAATTTCTTAGTATCAATGGTTTTGGGAAGATGTGCCTCCTCCAATACTTGGATTAGAATTTGACGATGGTCGTCAAAAGCCAATACCAAATCTAGAATGGATATTTGATGTGGTTCTGCTCCCAACTGCTTCATCGTCCTTGCTTTATTGTGCCTCATCTTAAGGAGGAATTCTGCGATCTTTCCCGTTGACACGTTCTCCAATACCTTGGTTGCTAATTTTAATAAATGCCCCGGGAGGTAAAGTGGATTCTACTTAGGTACGATAGCTATAAAATCGGGTGTCAATTTTATGCCTTCTCCATAATTCCATGGTACCTTCTTTAAGCTAAGAATCGGGATTTGCGGCCAAAGAGCCAACATCAGAGGTTTTGGTGCCGGTATTTCGAGAGTAGTCTTGTTCCTCTGCTCAGGTAATCCTTTTATGGTTATGGGTCCGCCAGAAGCTCCTTCTATGCAAAGAATAACAGTTACCATTCCTTCCAAATTCCTGGCCCCTCGAGGATATATTATCTCTTCTTTAGAGAAGATCTCAGTTTTACTCGTTAGTTCTAGCTCTCCTGATTCGATCAGATTCTGAATTAAGTGTCGCAGGGCCCATTATTCCTCCGTGGATGTCCAGGGGCATTAGAATGATAGAGGCAGGATCTAGAAGGATCGAAACACTTTGATCGCAGATCCGAGGGTGGTAAAAATTCTGTGATCTTTTCTTCCTCAATCAAGGTGCACAGAATTTCCTCCCTGGATTGCCCCAAAGGGGCGAATTTTTGTTTGGCTGCAAATTCTTGTCGGCTCTAAAGTTTAGCCTCCCTGGCCATCTTTTCTGTCCATTTGTTCTGCTCTTGACAGTGAATTCGATCCCTTCTTGAGGTTGGGACATCTTTGACGGATATAGTTTTGGTTTGCCTTGATAGGATTTGGTCTATTAGTTATCGGGTCAACTGATGTTGGTATACGACCAAATCTGCCAACTGGTCCACTCGTGCCTTAATCTAGGCCAAGCCTTGCTCCACCATATATTTCTTTTTGAGGTATCCCCATATTACAGGGTCCTTTGCAGAGGGTGTTTCTCTCATCTTCCTCAGGTACTTGTAGTTTTCCCTGCCTCCTGCACTGATCATGTTGATTCCTTCCGCATTATGCTGAGGCAAAAGGTTGTTGTTGACATTCTGCATTATGGTAAGCGCATTTCTTGCTGGAATCAAATTTCCTTCCATTTGGATCGGAAGGTAGAGCTAGCTCAATGATCTTCTTCTGGGTGATCAATAGGGCCAATATATTCTCCAAAGAATCCCCTAAAGGAGTGAATATCCTTCTTCGCTTGTTCTCCCCAACCTTCAATGATGTAGGATTTTGGAAATTTTAGGATGAGAGTTCTGCTTATGGATAGGTGGACTAGGGCTCTTATTGGCAGCTTGTCCTTGCAATATCAAAGAAACATCTTCTTCCTTCCTTTTAGATACTCTTTTGGGAGCGCTCGCCTAATTTTTCGATTGTACGTTCTCTGCTACGGCTTCCAAGGCAGTGAGATCTTTAATTTTGCTAGACTTCAAACCCATTTCTGCCATTTTTCCATGTTTGATCATTTTGGAGAAGGATTTTCCTAACCTGGCGAGGACTCTCTCATAGAAAGGGGCTTCTTGTATGTCAATGAAAGTTGTCACCATCTCACTTTCATCCATTGGTGGGTTAACTTGGGCCACCATTCGCCTCCACCGCTGTGCATATTCTCTGAATGACTCATTACTCAATTTCTTGACTTTGGTAACTTGGTAGTGATCAGGTGCCATTTGGGATTGGAAACTATCTTGGTTGAGGAAAGCATGGGCCAAATCTTCCCAACCTTGGACTTTGGAACTATCTATTCAAGCGTACCAAGTTCAGGCTTCACCGATAAGTCTTTTATGGATTAGATGCATTCTGAGATTCTCATCCTCGGCGTAGGTTCCCAGCTCACATATGTATACTTTTAAGTGAGTATATGGATCCCCCAATCCATTGTATTTTTTAAACTCTGGGACTTGAAATTTACCTGGATATCTCGCTTTTGGGAAAATACACAGATCCGAATAATTCACGCTCCCGTGAGATCCTGTCCCTTTCATAAACCGGATGGTGTCCTCCATTTGCCTGACTTTCTTCCTGATATCTTCAGTTTCTGTGTCTTCTTGGAGGTCTATAATTTCCCGTGTCATCTTCTCAATCGAGGCCTCCTTGGACACTTCAACCTCGAGGGGAAAGATAGGTGTAGACAACTAGGTATCATCGTCCTTTTCTGGTATTTTCATATCTCCTTGCACAGAGGGTTCATTTTGACTCTTATGCTTAGGTTCCTGAGATACTGTACACTGTTCTTTCAACAGGGTAGTCATCTCAGCAATCTGTTTCTTAAACTCCTCAAATTCCTTACGAGATACTGGGATGGGTTCAGATGAGCTTCCTTCAGCCATCTTGACGGTGGTGAACGGGCCTTCTTGGCTCGAAATTGAGTTCAAGGACTAAACTGTACAAAATCGATATCTAGTTTGGACTGGATATTGGTGGATAAAAATGCATGACATGCTATGCATCAATTTAATGGTTTTTTAATCTTTTCCTGCAACACAACGGGTTAGTCGAATTGATAACAGGATAATAAAGATGAGAGTACAGGATGATGCCATTTACATACGTGGAAGAGTAAATAGGGAATGAAGAGACCCACCACGCGTTTGGTTTATCATAGGCTGACCTATCTTAGGGTTACTCTGACGGGATTTTTGAAATTGGTTCCCAGATCTTCGCAATTTACTTGATGAAAACATCCATTTTTCAATTGGAGCGGATCTGAGTGGTGCCTTTCCTGAGCCTCACAATGGAAACACCCAGAGAAGTCCAGTAATAAACAACCGACAGGATTGCCTCCTAATGGAGGTACCACACAACATATATTCACATACATTCATGTCCTCACCGGATGTAATATTATTGTGCGAAGCACTAATATATTGTGCGAAGCACTAATATATTGTGCGAGGCACTAATACAAAAGATACTTAAAGATCGAGACATTTATCACACACAAAGATCATTCACACAAGATGCATATACAGAATGAAAATCTAAAATATTGAACGCGTTTTAAGCCCTCTTAAATCCCCAGCAGAGTCACCACCTGTCGACGCCGGGAAAATTTGAAGTTCGTCTTTCCTAAATTTGTGTTTGTTTTTACCCTTTTTTCATTTGCTATGTCTACGGATTTTATTAAAGGGTGTGGTTTTAGAAAAGCGATACCGACATAAGTGTCGACAACTTTGAAAAGAATGATTTTATTTATTTATGATTGGACCGAATGAGATAGAGCCGCCAGTTGATATGGTTCAAATGGATGTACCAACTCATCAGAGTTTTAATAGTTTTTGCAATATGGTCCAATATGTGACTCCGTAAGATTAATTAGAAACCCGAGATTCATGGAATTCGGGGGCTTGGTTATGCGGGGGGAAGGTGTTAGGCACCCCCCGACTCCCGTGAAAATACGGTACCGCATCTTATTGATTTTCTGTGCATAAAGTGTGTGTGTGTGTGTGTGTGTGTGTTTTATTTGAAAAGGTTTATTCTAAGCCTCATTGTGAGTTTATTTGGAAGTAGTTCCGTTCCTCTTTTGTACCTATATACGAAGGGTTTGATTTAGCAAAAGTTCATTTTTAGACAAAATATACATTTTTTATGATATTTTGGGAAAGCATCAGGTTTTCAAATCCTTCGCTCGAATAGTAATAGAGGACTTTTAATACTTCCATTATTGGTTTTTTAGTGTATGTACTTATTTTAAAAGTAGTGTTATACCTTTTTAACCCTATGAACAAAGGATTTGATTTATATAAAAGTTCATTTTTAGAACATAAATATATATCAATGATGTTTTGAAAACAAAGTTTTTAAATCCTTCGTCAAATAGGAATCGAGGTCCTTTGATACTTCCATTTATGATCTAATGTCTATTCCCGACCCGCTTTATTATTATTGAAAGCTCTTTATGGTTTTATTAGAAATTATTTTGATGATATGCATGTAAAAAGCGCAAAAAAAAAGGGTAGGATCATCATCGGGCATGTAAGCCATCTCGATGAAACCGAGCACCCACAATTAAAGTTTTCACTATCACGGGATCTTGAATCTGACTTTTTGGGACTAACCCCTCGAGTTCGTTTTCAAGATCCAAATATTACATATACAATAATATTTGCGTTATTTAAACATTACATCATAAAAATCGATCCATCGTGGGAATCAAGTCGGTCGGAATCCATTCGGGGGATCTCGACATCGGGATTCCTAGGTTCACATTATTTATGCGGGAATACATATATACAATGTCCTAGGCTTTGATATTAGATGATTTCATCAGTTGAAATTACCGTTTCAAGCCATTTCGGACCCCTTTCGCCTCTAGATACAAATCTAGGGATATACGGGGTAACCGGAACCGTTTAAAGCAATAAATACGTAGATCTACCATGGATCTAAACCGATGTAGCACACGGGTTAAAGCTTCATGCATAATAACCACTCAAAGGCTAGATTCGGCATAGATCTAGGTAGATCTAGCCTCCGTACTTGATTTACAACGCAATAGGCACAATATAACCGATAGATAGGCAATATCTATCAATTATTACATAATATACATACAAAACAACAAGATTAACTAGATTTAAATAATATATATCATCAATCTAGTACATGGCACAACAATTACAAAGAACGTAGCTAGAAAGAGCATTTTTTCACCTTGGGGGACGGGTGAACAAGCATTTTAACTCCCGGGATCAACGTAGAACACTCCCGGGGCTCCAAGTAGATGCTAAACAAGATGAAATAGCTCCAAGTTGGTGTTTACAAGTTCAACCCGAGGGGTTCTCTCTCTAGAAATGTTTCCTCTCTCTAAAACTATCTCTCTCTCTTTTTCTAAATGAAATAATATGGGTGTTTTAACCTGCCCGAGCTAGCCGCATGTATGTATGCGGCTGGGCCAGGTGGGGTCTGCCATCTCAATATGCGTTCCTTTGGTCCCGGTTCGGAGGAAGTTGACCTTCGCAGACCAAACTTTCGAAAAGTCTGTGCGTAATACGGCGGAATAAAATTGAGTCTGACTGAGTCGGGGCCCGGGAAGATAACGCGGGTAGCTGAGAGGTATTTTTCTGTTCCCGAGATGGCATGCATTTTGAGGTTTGCTGAGTTGGTTTCCTGCAAACACTGTCTCAGCTTGGCGATCCTCGTTCGGTTCGCGACATGTTCTGACGTCATTGGTCCTTTGAATCTTTCACGGGGTTGTCTCTGTGATGACCTGATTCTTTTGTCCTACCTCGGGGTTGTCTTCTAAGTAAAATTATGCTTTTACCCTTCTGCAAGGTTAGTACAAAGAAAGTGAAATTTCGAGTGTTTACAACATCTAACTTGTTAAAATTATTTATATGAACTCACTTTGACACCAACTTGTCTTTGTTCTTCTCTAATACTCAGTATGTGCCCAATGAAAATAGTTAGCGTGGACTTAATCATAATATTGCTCATGAATTAATCAGAACTTTAATAATCTGAACAGTTCAATAATAGAACAATACTTTCACAGAAGCACATAAGTGTAGATATTGGCAAACAACACAATTTATAGCTACACACATTGTACAATATAAATACAATTGCACAATGACATGAAACATGCATTCCATTCAATAATTTGAATGAATTCAGAAAACTTGCTAAATAAAATTTGAGAAAGTTTAAGAAACTTGCTTTACGCGTCCTTTACTGCTTACTTTATTCGTCTTTCAAATGTCCTACACATATAAGTGCACATGAGCATACCAATTAGTCACTTAATGACACTCAATTTGGTTTATATTAATTCTTATTTCATATCACTCGCGCATTATAATTTAATTAACGCGATTAAGTCCAAAACATCTCTCGTTGTCGCGTCGTTCGTCAACGTTACAACCCTCATAATCATCCATCTTTATTGGTTTGTATTAACCCCATTCCAATCTTATAATATTCATTTCATTTGAATTGAAACACTTTTTAAGTTTATTAACACTTGACACAGGATTTCGACGTTCGTATGTTGCACGTCCGCCTTATCTCACCCAAACGCCCAACCAAAACACCATTGTGTATGATTGATGTGTCCAATTCAACTAGCATTCCTTGGTTTACACTTCTCTAGACCATATTTCCAAATTCCAATGATTAAAACTCAAAAATACTAGCCCAACATGGCTTGACGTCATGACATTCCAAAGAAACCATCACGCCTTGCCCCCCGATTACACATTAGCCCTAAAAACACCCAATTTCAACCTTGATCCTGACCTCAACTATCAAAACTTAAAGAATGAAAGTTGTAGGTCTATTTTTATCTTTATGAATCATCTTGAATCACCTCAATCGGAGTTCAAACGAAAGAGTTATGTCAAATTTACTAAAGGACGTCAAAACTAATTTCACATTCCGTTTCCCTAATCCCCAACTTCCAAATTAAGCCTAATTTGGATGCTCCGGCTTCCAAGGCCAGAATATACTCACCCAACATTTTTGCTTCCGAAAAATTTTCAACTCATCGCTCCTGTGACGCCCCCAAATTCGGGTACTTCATTCCCATAAGATTTGGTGTTCACTGTCCAAAATAACACATCTGACTACCCACAATATAGGATAACATTAAAACTTAAACCTTGATAAACTTAAATGATAATCTTCCCCATAAAAGGATTACAACTTCTCAAATAATCCCAGGTAATCTAACCTTAAAAAAACATCATTCTTAAGCAGAAAATAAATAAAGTAGTCTAATTACATAGATTGAATCAAATAACATAAACAACTCTTCAACACTTGTTTATCTTGCCCATGCCCTTGCCCTTGCCCTTACTAGTGGACGGCTCATCGACTTTCTCAACTTTAGCTGCAGTGTTATTATATGCAAAAGTGAGCAAAACAAATACCCAATGGAATAATCATGAACAATGACAATATATGAATCATAATGAATGATTTCAGCTGAATAATTAAACTTTTCTTGTTAATGATAATTAAGAATAAAAAATTCAATAGAAACTAAACTTTTGAATCAAGAATAGAATACAAGTTCAAAAGTACATCTGAGAGTCATAAGACCATGAACTATGTCATAAGTTGTCAAGTATCTCTACTTTAAATCTTTAATAGTCATAAGACTATATGGACTTTACTTCTCGTACTCAGGGGGATCAGCCCTTTGTACCATGTATTGTGCACAAACATCTTAACGCTATCACGTAATATAATCCCCTATAATAGGGTTGTTCATCTCAGTTTTGACTTAAGAGTCCGCACTAAAGAAAGTTTAGTTTAGATTAGCTTCAATAGTAGTTCTAGAATTCAGAATGCTCATCAACTATGGACTAGTCGAATCAATAAGGGTTCACTAGCCATTCAAGGGTTAGATAAAATAATATAGTATTGATCAACGATGTTTAAATCAAAGATTGAATCATGTCAATATACAATTGAATAAAACATTGTATATCCAAAATATTACTTTCAAAGGAGTTAGAAAATCTCAGTTGGAATAATAAACTTGAACAATTAGACTTTGAGTAATTAAAGACAAGAGTTAGGAACTCACTCAATAAAAGATTAGAAATAAAAAACTTGCACAATAGAAGTTTAGGGTTAAAGAACTTGCCTCGTGCGTAGATTAACAGTTATTACTCACGTTCCCCAATTAACCCTACATACCATTTAGCATCACAATACTAATTAATTATAATTCAACTAATATCATTGGTTCATTTCTCTTTAACTTAACTTTACAACTCATAACTCTAAATCTGATTATATTAACTACACAAACAAGCCTTAACTCTTAAACACGCTACAACACTTTACGGACAACGAGTTTAAGTAAAAATTCAACTTATTAATTAAGCAATTGAAATCATTCTTTACATGTTATAATCTATTTAACCATCTCACTATATAATTAACACACTTTAATGATCATTAAATAAAATTAGATTAACATCCCCAGAAATTGTACATTTAAATAACCATTTCTGGGCCAGTATGCCAAGTGGCGTTGCGGCGCCCCAGATTGAACTGGGAATTGGCGCTGCGACGCAACCACGACGCTGCGACTCAACACTTATGCCTAAATTCTGGCGCTGCAGCTCAGGTCTGGCACTGCAGCGCTCGACTTACTATTGAGACAGGCGATGCGGAGCCTCGGCACAGCAACAGATAGTAACAGTTCACAAAGAACATAGAACAAAGCCATAAACTCCAATTTCTTTGTTCATACAACAATTTAATCTTACCAAGACGCTACAAATCATATAGACTCATAACCCATGACTCCTAGCATGCTTCTAACATCATAAACCATATAAACCATCAATTTAAGGACTCAAAAATCAAGGTTTTTACCAATTTTTCAAAGTTTCAACACATTTAGTGAATTTGCTTACCACAGATTCGTTAATACACCAAATCAGTCCATTTCACTTGCATTATTTTTGTTTCTTAATGTATAAACATAATCCACAATCAATTTACAGTTTATCATACGAATTAAACATAAATTTTCATACCAAATAAGCCATATTTATATGTATAACTCTGTAAAATCAATTTTTCCCTTTTTAAACATATTCTCATGGATTTGATTACTCTAAATCATGAATAAATCACTACAAAAAAATAAACATTCGGCAACGATTTTTTGGCAACGGCTATAAGTCGTTGCCAAAAATGCATGTTTAGCAACAAAATTTGTCATTCGTTGCAGTTTGTGAAAGGCTTTCATTTTTCGTAACGACATTCATAGATCGTTGCAAAATTTCGTTGCCAATTAGTTGGAGGGAAAAAAAAACTCCTGCCTATATATTTTTTTGTTGCCGATGTGATTTCTCTTCATCATGGGCAACAAAAAAAATTTGTTCCTATATTTCGTTGCCTAATATGGGCCATATTTATTGTCAACAATGTTTTTTTCATTGCGTATTTTGTACAATTTTTTCCAACGACTAGTAAATTATTGCCCAAAATTATGATAAACCTAATAAGCACGTTTCGGCCTCTCTTTTTTTTTTCCCAAAACACATCATTTTGCATTTTAAATTTTTTATTTATTTGGACGCAATTTTATACAGTCAAATGTTTCACTCCCTCCGTCTCAAAATAAATGCTCAATTTTAATTTTTTTGTCAGAATTATAATTTTTGAAATTAAAACTGAGCACATATAGATATATTTTTTAATTTACAAAAATTAGAGTATATAGTAAATTAGATGTTTATAATGATTAACTGTTGTGGGCAACGAAAGGTTTTTGATTGCCATATTTCGTAGTCTAACATAGACCACATTCAATGTCAATAATATTTCTTTCGTTATATATGTTGTACAATATTTTGCAACGACTATTAAAATGTTTTACAATGACTATTAAAATAGCATCTTAGCTACATCTAACTTTCAGACTATTTCCTTCACACAAAAATAGTTATAAATTTGAAATAAATTGTTATAATAATATAAATAATTATAATAGGTAATTTAAACATTATAATAATAATTTACATTATAACATTATAATATTAGATATTTGAAGAAATACTTCGAAAATTTTACTATTATAATAATTGCATAGTGAAAGATGAAAAGGAAAATGATAGAACAATTGATTGTAATACAGAAGCAGCAGTAGCAGCACAAAAGCATTTTCGACAGCTTCAACACATCAAAGGAGCACGATTGTACATGCTAGCAAATATAACATATACTCTATTTAATTGGAAGAGCTTTTATGCATTTGTTCAATAGTACTTGAATTTAATCCAAAATTCCTCTACAAAGTTTGTTAGTTCCTGATGAAAATAAATAAATTTATAGGAGTTATGTGATATTTGCATTCTAAACTTTCCCATCTGTGCTTCTTCTTTCTGATTAAGGATATAAATTTACATAAAATCAAATCCATTTCCTTTGCCAAACAAGGATGTTTGGTCAATGGAAATTGATATTTTACATAAAACCCACATTCATTCATGAGAACAAAGAATTTTGTACAATATTAATTCTTCATGCTCATTATTTGAAAAACTCTAGAATTTTAATGCACTAAAATGTTAAAATGTATTTTCTAACATGGTTATTAACAAAAAAACTCAGTGAGCAAAGAAATCAACTCTGAATTTATGGACTGACAAAATTACAAATTCTAGAAATTTAAAGTACACTCGTACTAAACTCTCATGAGGGAACTAAACAGATGTACTATTCCTTTCTATAGCCTGTTTCAGAAATATTATTCCAGGCAATTTTCCGCACCTGTGACTTCTTGAGAGTGATTAGGGAATTCAGACAATTGAGTAAATTTTGCTTCTTCCAGTAGCCTGATCAGTTTCTTGTTTCCCGACATTTGCCCTTCACCAATTGGGGTGTTTCCCCATCTGCAAAACAGAAAAGGGTGAGATCTTTTCAGTTGTGTGAAGAAATTAATTTTGATATTATAAAATAGAAAACAATAATGAATAATAACACAAAAAGAAGAGGTAGAAATTACAATTGATCGTCAATGGTGAGATTATAGATTGCAGGTTGACGTAATTCATGGTTGATGTAAGAGACAGGGAGACATGCTTATAATTCAGAACATCATATAATTCCTACTTTTTTTTCTTTTTTTTTTATGTACATATGTCAAATATCTCTGATATACCACATGTCAAATACAGATGTATAAACTCTTTGGATTGAATTACATAATTGGTTTTATTTTTTATAAGTCTGTTTTGTACAAAATAAAATCTCCTAAAACTAGTAAGCCAACTTAACACAAAAGCAGGATGAGAGATAGCATGGATGTTGGTAGTAGAGATTTGAATTTTTTTTACTTTATTTGATTTACAACAAAATAAAATTGAAAGCATATGATATGCAGCTTGTAGTCAGACGCAATATCAGTTATTAAGTACTCCCCAAACAAAGCAGGCATTGAGACTAGTCAAATTAAACCCCACAAAACAAAAGTACCCTACCCAGGCACATACCCATTTGTTTCCAAACTACTCTTCCCTTATCCACATGTACGGACCAGATAAGATCGATCAATCCTTAGGGCAACTAAGTAGTCTACTTTAAAATGACACAGTCCATCATCATCAGAAGATGTAGTAGTAGTTTCGGTGTCCCATAGCTCCTCCTCCTCTTTCTCATACAATTATTCAAAATAGTGTATGGTGTTTTTGCAAATTACTACTCCAGTACTAAAACAACCAGCCAACATTAATGGCACGTACATTAAATACAACATTTAGCAAATCGGGCTCATTAGAAAAGACTCATTTGTTCTTTTTTAACATCCTAAATCCACCATCTCAAAAAATAACTCATACAATATGTCACATTTAAATGGGCAGAAGAAAGAAGAGAGACAGAATGAACAATTTAAGAGAGGAAGCTAATTCCCAATCTACTTCAATTTTCTAGACTAAATAAAACCAAAACAAGAAATGGTTCAACGAGTTATCTAAAAGCATACAATAATCATGCTCACAGTTTACTAAATATGAGTACTCTTTATTGTTAATGAATCAAATTCTAAGACTTCATTCTTTTAGCAACACACAACATAGTAGTAGCATAAACTCTTGTTTCATCACAAACAGTTATGACACTAGTAGAATGAATAAGAATACAATGCACCTGAAATATCAAGTAATATTTTTGTCACGTGAAAGTTTCAAATTTGACTATCCCTTTAATTTGAAACTCGTGTAATAATATCTTAATAGTAGTTATGAACTTGTAATAGATCCTTGTGCAATGAATCACAATATTGTTGGAATGAAATCCTGTATAGAATTAATTAATATATATTTGCAACTAGAACAATAAACTTGTTATTGTTTGTTGAGTGTTGTACTTGAAAATTCAGGACTATACAGAAATGTGCTTAAAGCACGCACATACACAGCCACAGAATTGGGAAATTTTAGCCCAGTGAGAAAATAAATAAATAAAATCAAATGCTGGAAAGAGTAGCAAGAATAAGAGGACTTCTGTTGCTGGCAGCATAAAGTTGGGGCAAGAGAATTCAGTTGATAACAACAACCAATTAAATTATCATAAAGGTCAGCTCCAACATAACATTCTAGGTCTCTTTTACCATTGGAATCAAATCAGAAGATAATGGACTGTAATAAAAAGGCCTATAAGTTTGTTTGGATAACCTAAAACTTGAAAATTTTAATCACGAGGACAGCCAAAGTTAAATTCATCCAACAATTAGAATTTGAAAATTTACTGAGAAGGGGGACATATACATAAAAATTCAAGTTCAGCGAGATAGTTTTTAACATAAATATCATTCTGCAAGCAGGAATCATTTATGTCAATGTGCAGAGTCAGAATGAGAGAAGGAAGCAAAAGACCATAGAAACTAGACATAACAATAACATACATACCAAATGTTGCAAGATATAGCTATAAATTCGCCACTTCCCTTTGCTTCTCAACAATATAACAACGAATGAGCTGGGATAATTACTCAACTAACAAAATAGACTTGATAATTCAACCCCATATGAACTGAAAACCATACCAGAACATATAACAAATAATTACCAAATTCACAACCAAGAAGCATGTCGATAACATAACCCAAAAAAAATTCTTGCCACATAAATAGTTCAAGCTTTCACCCTAATACTGTTTCCTCCGGTTCCCAACATCCAAACAGACATGCTAATGAATTGAAGGGAAACTGAAAAACAATAATTTAAAAAACCAAAAAATAAAATTGGCTAGAAAGAATTCATAGAAAAATTCTTTTACATCAAAAAAAACACAAGGATTATTACCAACATATATGTGTATTGGGTACAAAATATGAACTTCAGTCATGGCAGTGGATAACCACATTTATTATCCATAACAATAAAATGCATATACATAGACAAGCCATAGAGTCTGACCTATAGCCCTCACCCCTATCCACCCAAAAACCTACAGCCCAGAACTAAAATTACCAAAATACCATAGGCACCTTATATTCAATTGGGGGTAACAGTACATGATAAACATTTGATAAAGATAAACCATTCACCGATTGTGAAATAAATAATCTATAATTCCATTAGAATTGTTAAACTCTAATGAGCAATCTAACCCTTAGTAGCAACTAGCAACCAATCCAAACAATTCACTAATTACGAAATTAAACACAAGAAAAACGCAGCACAAGAAAAAACAAGTAAGGTTCAAAAGAACAACTAAGTATTATTAACAAGTAAGCTCTCAATAAGTCTAAGCAACTAAATAAGTTTATAATATCTGCAAATATGTTAACCATTATTAACAAAGTGAGTATAATTTTCATAATAATGACAGAATCAGGTTTAAATAAGATAAAAGAGAAAAGTAATACCATTGTAAGTGAATCTCTTCTGGAGTATTTAATAAGAATTTAAGAGATTGTACTCCCTTCTTTTCAATATATTGACAATTTAGGGTTCTTTGTCATTGCAAGTTTTTCTCTAATTTGAAGTTTACTTGCATTATAAAATGGTCTTGTTAGAAAGAAAAATATGAAATAACCAAGTATACTAACTTATTCTCAATGTATAACTTGTGCTACTGAGCAAGTAAATAAATCAACCAAAATAAATTAGCAAATAGAATAAACATATCTAAAATTGAGAACTTCAATACAATCTCAATGCTTCTTCTTTTTCCCCTTTAACAATATTAATAGAATTCTTATACAATACTCAAACCATTGAGAATTAATATTACGCAAAAGAATCATTTAGTTGTTAAATAGGGAGAATCAACCTATTCATTTGTGGCATTTCTCCAAACAGGGAGACAGGGAGTTAGCAAGTGAAAATTAAACTTGTTGAATCTAAGTACTTTCATATTAATAACTTTCAATCCCCTATGAAATTGATACAGTCCATATCAATTTCCTCAGATGATAGTTAGATAATAGAAAATTTCTTATAATTTGAAATGATATAGAGAAACACGGAAATGATAGGAAAATCAAACCGGTACACTTGTACTTACAAACGACGGGATCGGAGATCCAATCATCTGGTGTTGCGCCTCGAGTAAATTGATGTTTTGCATGCCTTCTATCCCTTTTCTGTTTTCCTTATCTCTTTGGATGAGGAGAATTAGAGTCGCCACCATCGTGTAGAGGAGGGAGATGAAAAATTGAGAGCTTACTTGGCACGGTAAAGATATAATTATCTTACTTGGCATGTAAAAATATTTTTAAGATTTACATTGATAATTAGTTTTAATTTTCACTTAACAATTTATTCATATGGATGTAAAAAATATGAAAATATTTAATTTTATTTGATTTAAAATTGTAAAACACTAATATTTTAATATTATAAAATAAAAATATTAAATATTGGTCATACTTGATTATTATTGTTATAAAATTGTCTATTAATATTCCTAAATTATATGAAATTAACACGTTTACAAAGTTTTTATATTTGAAAAGTTAAATTATTAAGTGAAGATCAAAATTAGTTAATATTTGAAAAACCCTTGGAACATTTTGAGCACATTGATGAAGCCTCATATTTGTTTAGTGTTTTATGTAACGGAAAAATGATGATTCTTATGATATAATATTGAATCAACATATGTTTTTATTAATATCATTTCTAGTAATCTTTATATTTTATTTTAACTTATAAGTCATTATCAACCGAATACATTCACAACGTGTTTAAACTTAATTTTGACTTATAAGTAAAACTGGTACCGAACACTTTTACTTATAAGTTACAACTTAAAATGACTTATAAATCAACTTAGATTTAATTTTAAATCATTTTAAAATAAGTCGTTGCCAAACGGGCTCAAAGACTATATTCTTATCATAAAACCCAAGGATATGATTCATTAACCTGTACAAATAATTGATTCTGAGAGAGAACACAAAAGCAAAATCGGTATGATGTGTATAGCAGAAGTTCAATAAAACGATTTCAAGCTCTCTGCAAGTAGGCGAGGTCTAGGGGTTTCGCCGAGGAGAGGAGGAGAATAAAAAGGAGGGAGTGAGATGAGTGAGAAAGAGAGGATTAGACTTGAACCCGATAGATGTAAATTGTAACATTAGATTTATTTTTTGTATTTGTTTCGATGCAAATAAATAAAGAGGTTTAACAATTTAAATAAGTTTTCATAATTTTTGAATTCTTATATTTCAAAATGAGTACTCTAATTGCAACTATAACTACAATAAGAAAAAAATATTGAGTTTTAAAGTATAGTTCATTAATGAATAAATGTTAATTTATTTATTTTTAATAAATACAATAATCAATACTCTAAATTACAATTCAAATAAGTTTTCATCATTTGTCGAAATGTTAAATTTAAATTTCAAAACGAATTCTCTAATTATAACTATAATTTAAATAAGAAAAAAATAATAAATAATGAGTTTTAAAGTATAGTTCATTAATAAATGAATATTTATTTATTTATTTTAAATAAATACAATAATCAATGCTCTAAATTACAATTCAAATAAGTTTTTCTCATTTTTGAAATCTTATATTTCAAAATGAATGCTCAACTTATTAATGTTTAGATGTCCATTAATAAGTAGATATCAATTTTATGTGTGTGGAGTAATACTGTAGTGTATATAAATATTTATAATATATAATTAGATTCAAAAGTTTATATTGAATATTTAATTATTTTTTCTCAAAATTATATTATCTATTGCTCCTGCATCCCCGCATCGCAAGTAAGTTTTGAAAGTAAAAAACTTGTAACAAGTTGATAACTATAGTTGTATTCTTGTGGTATATAACTTTCTTGTTAAATGATACATTTTAGATATTTTAACAAGAGTGTACAAGAAGGTAGAAGTTGTACCAAGAGGGTAGGAGTTCCAACCTCGACAATAGCTAAGGAAAAGTGTATTTAAACTAGCGCTATGTTTGTTTGTAAGGATTACACTTGTAATATGACTATTAATTCTAAGTAACTTGTTTGTTTTCAAATTTGGACTTGAGACTATTAGTCCAAGATTATAAAATGATTTAAGATGAGGAACTATTTAATACCATGTTTACCTAGGTATTATAATCCCATCATGTGGGATTAAAAATTTATAGACAAAACTAACCTTTATTTTTTTTTAATATGACTAACGTATTCTTAAGATGTAATTAATTGAATGTTGTTTAATTTAATTTTTTGGATTCAATTCCAACGTACTGCTGCAAATTATAATTTAAACGTACTGCTACAAATTGGAAAAACTGGAGAAGGCATACTGTTTTTATGGGAAAACAACATTGCTACAATTCCAACGTACTGCTACAAATTTTGTTATGAGAATAAAAACTTATTTTGAAATTACATCTATATTTACTATTAAAAAGTTTATCATTTATTTTTCTTAAATTTTTATTTTTTATGACGAGCTTCATCATAACTACCAGGTGATAAAATAATTTTTTTATAAGCACCTTTTTAATGTATAAACAAATTTAAATTATAGTTTAAAATATATTATTATAGGTAAGGATATAATAGTCCAAATGATATTTTTATCCAATCCTTTAATTAATTTTGCAAAAAATAAACATAACATGAGATTATTTTAAGTTAGCACATGAATAATCCCATAAAAACAAACATGCGACTAGGACTATTTAATCCCAAGATTAATAATCTTAGAATTATAATCCTTACAAACAAACACGGTCTTAATAAAAAAAAAATAACGTACTTAAGAATACTTAAAATAATTTTTTGATGAATTGCCTTCCTTAAAAAAAAAAATTCACTGCTGCTCTCTGTCCCGCCCAATTTTTATCTTAGAGCGGTAGCCTAATTATAACCCAAATTTCACTCAAGCCGCCTTACTCGTGGTTTCTCCCTTTTCTATACTCACGTCAATAACAAAGAACATGAGAAATCGCTGGAGTACGCGGAAGAGTTGATGGCGAGAGGATCCAAAGTCGACGAAGAACTGGCTGCTACAGTCGTGCACCGACAATCTGTTGCTAAGGTATCTGATTGCTAACTTGTTTGGTAATTAGTTCTTATAATAGGTTTTATACTGAGAATAATTTGCTTCCTGTGATTTCTAGGGTTTCAAGTCGAATTCGAAGTTGAATTTTCAAATTGTCCTAAATTTCTAGCCCTTTCTCTCTTAATCTCGACAGTAGAAGAGATGGTACTGTCACAGAATCTCCACAAAACATTCAAAGGTACCGTGGAGAGAATTACAAATCCACGAACAGTCTCTGCATTTAAAGAGAAAGGAGTTCTCAGCATCAATAATTCTATGTGTACATGGATTATATAATTCTATGTGTATTATATGAGTGGGTGCATATATATGCTCATTTGGGGACAAATATCAAATAAACCTAAGTATGCTAATAGTAATACCAAATGCTGAGTTTTTGCTCTTGTCTCAAATTGATAGACATTTTCCCCTCATTTCTCATTTTCGTGTATTGCACAAGGGCTACAAGCCTAGCTTCCTTCTACCTTGCAATCTTAGGTATTTCATGATGGTGATGATGAGAGGGGTGTGGGCAAAATAGTTGCCATGATTTGCCAAGCTATCTACTCTTCTTTGTCCACCATTCTTCTTCTTCTTCCTTTGGGTTCAAACTTAAGGGCAATGGATTTGTATGGGTTTTTATTTTCCTATAAATTGGAGCCTTTCCTTCTTATTTGGGTTGCTAGAAATCTGAAATTTGTTCAAGTAGAGAGTGAGTGAGTAATCAGAAGTTAGAAGCAAGTGTTAGGAGTTTCAAGCTATAGAAGGTAATAATCCTATTTTATGTTTTGGTATCATTTTCTTCAAAGTCTTAAAATTTCTTGTTAGTTAGTTTGATAATGGATACCATGATGTTAGTCAAGTTTATATACTTGTTACTAAGGTGTTGATCATGTTCTATGCTATCAAATTTCAAGTTTTACAAGTTTTAGAAATATCATGAAATACTTGCTTTTAATGTCCAAATTGATGAGCTAAGTTTGTGGAAATCTGTAAATGGTTGTTAGAATCATGCTATGTATGTTGGGTGGCAAGTTTATGGAGATTATACATAGTGAGTATGCTTAAAATTGCTGTTTATTGTGATTTTGGGATGTTGGTTCGTAGTAGGGAAAAGGGTTTTCGAACTGCAACAGCTATGCCCGCCCCGATGGGCTTCCTATAGCTCAATTGGGGCCCCGGCGGGGGGTGGCCAGAGAATTGCAATGGCCTTGTCTAGGCAATGCCGCCCCGACGGGCTTCTTGTAGTTCATTTACCCGCCCCGACGGGGGGTTTCTAGGGAACCAAAACTGTGAGGTTATTTTTGGACCTTGTAACCTAACCTAACTTGACCTAAGGAACATGAATAAGCTTTAATCATATATGGAGAGGTATCGTAAATTGTTTTAGTTGGCATGAGGCTTAATTTATAACATTTTGAAGAAAGTTTAAAAATCAAAACCAAAACTTGACAAGTCTTGAATCTCTTAAAGTCTAACTTTCTGAGCATGCATACGCAACTTAATTAAGTTTATAAGTAAGTACGAAATGTGATTTCGAAATGCTTTGCATACTTAGTTTGTTTAACATGAGATTTCTTAAGACAAATATGTACACTACTCAATGTTGGTTAAAACGAGTTTTCAAGAGTAAAGTTATGTTGATTTGGAATACATGAATCAAATACATGCAAGTATGCGTAGTAAAGACTGTTTAGCATTATTATATGGTTTAATGAGTACTATAGTTAGTCTTTGACATAACAAGCTTTCTTGGCTTTGTAAAATGAAGATTTATGAATAGAACTATCCATTGTTAAAAGTAAATAGAAAAGACCAAACCTAGTTTAAAAGTTCCTCAACATGTATGTATGAATGCCTTAAGCTATAATTATGACGAACGATAATTTTGTAAAGATATTTAAATATTTATTAAAATAAATAAATATTTTTAATGATTTAAGTATTGAGTTAAATAATTAATTCATGAATTTATGGTAGATTAATTTAATTATATGTGTGACATTAATTAAATTAATGTGTAGTAGTTTAATAGTTCAAAGTATATATTTAATTGAGTTTATTGGATTAAATGAATTAATTAAATAAGCATAATGTATTAATTAAAGAATTAATGAATTGACATAATTAATAAATAAAAATATTAATTATGTGACAATGTGAATTAATGTAAAGTTATTATTTTATTTAATTAATTTAAATAAAATTAATTAGTTAATTAGTAGTGTGACTATTAACTATATTATAAGAGTTTATTAAAATAAAGGGAAAGGAAGAAAATAAGAAAGCCAAACGAGGCCTTAATAGGAGTTAATTTGCAACGGATATAATTTATACGTATAATACCCATATCATATCGACATTTGTTATTATGATAGGATGTTGATATGAGAAATTTGAGAAAAATGTTTTTAATCTAATGAGCATGAAAACATGTAAATATGATAGGATGTTGATATGAGTTTAATAAATTATGTTACGTGATTAATTAATAAATTAATTATGTGACTTAAATTATTATTTATAAACTATAAATAATGTGATATAAATATGAAGACATTATTTTAAGTCTAATAAACATGAAGACATGTTATGTATATAATAAGTTGTTAATACAAGTTAATAACTTAAGTTATGTGATTAATTAACAAGTTAATTAATCAACGTGAACCATTATTTGAAAAACCTAACAATGAGTTCAAAGAACACTAATTGTAAATCAATAATCATATCGAACCTGTGATTAATTGATATTGTAAATGTGTGATAGGTAAGAGTAATTAAAGAAGTGAGTAATAATTGTAGCTTGCGCACGAGACAAGTTTTTTATCCCTAACTTACTATTATTGTTGGGCAAGTTTCCTAAACTAAACTCTTTAAATTGAGCAATTGCTATGCTTAATTACTATTGTTGAGCAAATTCTTACTCTTGAATATCCAAGTTTAGAATTTCACATGAGATGCTATGATTCTTTTAAAAGTATCATTTAAGTGTACAATACTTATTCGATTGTATACCTTGAGAAGTTAATATTCAATTTGAATATTATTTATTGAGTTATTCAAACCAACTTTATTTGGTGCGGATTCTGATGTCAAACTGAGATGAACAACCCTAATATAGGGGATTAATGAAGATGCTTTAAGCGTTAAGATAGTGTGCACAGTATCAGTACGAAGGGCTGATCTCCCTAAGTACGAGAAGTAAAGTCTATAGTCTTATGACTGTTAAAGGTTGGAAAGGTTAATATACTTGACAACCTAAGACTTGGTTCAAGGTCTTAATGATCCTCAGAAGTAATTTGACTCTCGATTAATATTCTTGATTCAAAAGTTGAGAAGTAATTTGACTCTTGATTAATATTCTTGATTCAAATGTTGAGCTTTCTATTATTCAGAATTCTTTCACTCGCATGTTATTATTCTGTCATATTTTTATACTTGCGGGCATTCGTGCACACTCTTGCATAATAACATTGCAGCTAATAATGAACGAAGTGATATACTTTCTAGTAGCAAGGGCAAAGGAAAAGCTAACAAGTGTTGAAGACTTGTGTTGATGTTAAGAATGTTAAAGTTCAAGATTTATGTGTGATGACTTAAGACTTATTTATTTACGTTTTCGCAACAGAGATTTAAGGTTAAGTATAACCTGGGATTTATGATGTATTATTATGTTAGATGATGTAAGATGATGATTTATTTATCTAATAAATGAATTTCATTATTTATGGGTAGATAGTTGTATGATATTGGAACAGTGAACACTAAATCCTGTGGAAATTAAGATACCGGATTTGGGGGTGTCACAAGTTGGTATCAGAGCCGTAGGTTATAAACCTTAGGTGGGGAAAAACCTTAGGATAATAGCCTTCGTGAAGATAGTAATGATAACTCTGATTGAGTTCTAAGAAAGATAATAAAATTACCTTATGTGCTTATGTGTTCATACTTGTTAGAGTATTGATTAGCATCACGTAAAAACTAAGACTTAAAACTTATTTTGTCAGGATGTCAGATACTGGAGGAGCTAGTCAGCCCAGGGATGTTGTACCCCTAGAGACTAGAGATGAGGATCCCCGGGACATACATACTGTCTGGGAGCAGTTAGTACAGCCAGAGCCATCTCCCGTGATTCCAGATTTTGGTCAGGGGCATGAGCCAGAGATTGACTCAGAGGAGGACCCTGAGGAGGTTGAAATTTCGGCTGAGGCAGCCGAGGAGGAGGAAGAAGAGGAGGAAGACCCTGAGGAGTTCCTATCAAACTCTGTCAGTGCTGATATGCATGATTTATTGTATGATCACAACGTAGAGTTACGGGATACAATTCAGGAGTTGAGGGAGCAGTCAGTTGCTCAGGGTGGTGAGATTGAGACACTCCACACCCGTCTTGGCAATGTGGAGTGGGATTTGGTTCATGAGAAGGGCCAAACTGAGCAGAAGACAGAGGAGATAGAAAAGTTAAAGAATGAGTTGAAAGAGAAATCTGAAAGACTCGCTATAGTGGAAGAAACTTGGGTGAGAAATGCACGATGTGCAGATCTGGCAGAGGATGATGCGTGTGCGAAGAGAGTTAAGGTTACAGAGACGTGCTACACGTTTTTGAGGGCAATGGATGAGGCCCAGGACCGAGTTATGAGATATTCAATTCAGTTCGAGGGACTGCCTGAGTATATGTTAGATCGCAGGACTATGTCCCGCATTATAGAGGAAGAGCGTAGTGAAGCTGTCCGACGCCTTAGTAGGCCGTGATAGGACAATATGATATTGTTAATGTTTAAATAATCGTAAATAATGTAAATTCCAATGTGATTATAAACAAAGAAATATTGTGATAATATAAATCCTGTAGAAACTTTATTTCAGGATAGTTCATGTAAATGGCAGAAATGCTATCGTATTGTATTAAAAGCTTTATGTTTTATTAAAATAATAAAGTTTGTTCAAGATGATATGGTTTAAGTGAGTATGTTAAAGTATTTAACATTTTGTGATACTCTTTGAAGTAGTTAATGTAAATTCCGATGTGATTAAAAACAAAGGAATATTTTGAAAAACTAAATCCTGAAGATTCTTTATCTTGGGATAGTTGAAGTAAATAGCAGAGATGCTATAGTACCATGTTTAAAACTTTTGATTTAAATAAAATATTAAAGGTTATTTGAAAAGAAAAGAGTTAAAGTGGTTATGTTAAATATTTGAGTTAAGTCTTAAATATTTAAGAGATTGAATAAAGATCTAATGAGTGTATATTTTTAACAGAAATATGCCGCCAAGAAGAAGACAAAATCGTCGACAAGCCCAAGAAGGGTCAACCAATAACAATAACAACAATGATGCCAATGCGAACCCCGTTCATCAGTTGGTAAATCTTTTGACTGGAGCGATGAATAATAAGCCTCAAGCTCCACCGAAGACCTCATTTAAAGACTTTAAGGCAATAGACCGCCAAATTTTAAGGGTTCAACGAACCCGATAGAAGCTCAGACTTGGGTTATGGAAATGGAGAAAATTTTTGAGGTCGCCCGAGTTAGGGAGGACCAGAAGACCGCCTACGTGACATTTATGTTAAAATCAGAAGCCAGCTACTGGTGGCAGGCAAATAAGATCAGGGGAGGAAAAGGTGTAATAACCTGGGAAAGGTTCAAAGAAATGTTTTTCGAGATGTATTTCCCGACCAACTCCCAGAATCAAATGGAGGTGCAGTTTCTGAAGTTGAAGCAGGAGAATATGTCTGTGCCCGACTTCGCGGCAAAGTTTAACGAATTGTCTAGGTTTGCCCAATATCAGGTGCATACTGACGAAAGAAAGGCTAGGCATTTTGAACAGGGACTGAAACCCTTGTTGTATAGCAAGGTGTCAATGTTTCAATTGAACACTTTTGCTGGAGTTTTGGAGAAGGCCATCCTCGCTGAAGGTGGAAGTGAGGCAGTGTCCAAGTACAATCAGGATCAAAAAAAGAAGAAGAATGATAGTGAAGGAAACAATAAGGCTAGTGGTAGTCACACAGGGGGAACTAATAATCATAAACAAAAGTGGAATGACAACCCATCGTCTGTAAGTCAGCAAGGTAGTCAGAAGAAAAAGTTAGAACCATGCCCAACCTGTGGGAAGACTCACTTGGGAGTCTGCATGAAAGGAAAAAGAGTTTGCTACAATTGTGGCCAGGAAGGCCACATAGCACCTAACTGCCCTGAAGGGTGCCTGCTACACATGTGAGTCAAAGGATCACTTGGCTAGAGACTATCCAAAGAAGGCATCTAGAGGGGCAGGGTCAGGTGGAAATAAGAAAAATAATAGTGGAAATCCTCTTACCATTATCGAACCGACTTCGACAAACCGACCAATTGCAAGGACATTTAACATGACCGTACAAGATGCTGTGCAGTCTCGTGATGTGGTGTCAGGTATCATTTCGATCAATAAAGTCAATGCTTATGTTTTATTTGATTCGGGTGCTACTTGTTCATTTATATCCAATGACTTTGCAAAGAATTTAGAATTGCTTAAAGATGAATTAGAAATCCCTATGAACATAGAGATTGCGAACAAGGAAGTAATTTATGTTAAGTATATACACAAGAACTGTAGAGTGGATATTAAGGGTAACGTTATGAATGTAGATCTTATCCTGATTAAACTTGGGGAATTTGACGTTATCCTGAGAATGGATTGGTTATTCAATTATGGAGCAGTAATTGATTGCCAGAAGAAATGTATTAACCTTATGACTCCGTCAAAGGTTGTGTTTTATGGCAGCAAGTCGCCTAGACAAGCGAGTTGTCTGACGATGATGCAGGCCAGGAAGTTATTAAGACAAGATTGTGTGGGGTATTTAGCCTACATAGTCGATAGTCGTAAAGAGAATTCAAAGTTAGAAGAAATATCAGTCGTAAGAGACTTCGTGGATGTTTTCCCGGATGATCTGCCAGGACTTCCGCCTGACAGGGAAGTAGACTTTGTAATCGATTTGGTGCCAGGAACGACTCCAATATTGAAAGCACCTTACCGGATGGCTCCGGTAGAAATGAAGGAATTAATGGTACAACTACAAGAGTTGTTGGACAAGAAATATATTCAACCGAGCGTGTCACTGTGGGGAGCGCCGGTATTATTTGTTAAGAAGGATGGAACGATGGGACTCTGCATCGACTATAGAGAATTGAACAAGGTTACCATTAAGAATAGGTATCTGTTGCCAAGGATTGATGATCTGTTTGATCAATTAAAAGGAGCGAGATATTTCTCGAAGATTGACCTGAGAAGTGGTTATCATCAGCTGAAGGTGAGGCCTGAAGATGTCCCAAAGACAACATTTAGGACATGATATGGTCACTATGAATTTTTGGTTCTGTCATTTGGTCTAACGAATGCGCCTGCAGCATTTATGGGCCTAATGAATGGAGTGTTCAAGCCCTTTTTGGACAAATTCGTAGTGGTTTTTATCGATGATATATTGGTATATTCTAAGACCAAGGAAGAGCATGTTGAGCATTTGAAGTTGACGTTAGAAGTATTAAGAAGAGAGAAGTTGTATGCCAAATTCTCAAAGTGTGAATTCTGGATTGAAAGGGTGCAGTTTCTCGGACACGTGATTGATAAGGACGAAATTTCGGTGGATCCCTCCAAAGTCGAAGTAGTGATGAATTGGGATCAGCCGAAAACACCGTCGAAAGTAAGAAGTTCTCTTGGATTAGCCGGTTACTATAGAAGATTTATTCAGGATTTTTCCAAGATCGCCACTCTGCTAACGAATTTGACTAGGAAAGTTGTAAAATTCGTTTGGACGGAGAAGTGTGAGGAAAGTTTTCAAGAGCTTATGAGAAGGTTGAGTACAGCACTTGTGTTGTCCCTACCGGATGATACAGGAAACTTTGTGGTATATAGTGATGTGTCGCATAAAGGGCTAGGCTGTGTGCTTATGTAAAACGGCGGAGTCATTGCGTATGCGTCACGACAGTTGAAAGATTATGAGAAGGGATATCCAACCGACGATTTGGAATTAGCTGCGGTGGTATTTGCTTTAAAGATTTGGAGACACTATCTCTAGGGGAGAAGTGTGAAATATATACAGACCATAAGAGTCTGAAGTATATTTTCACACAGAAAGACTTGAATATGCGCCAAAGAAGGTGGCTGGAGTTAATAAAGGATTATGATTGTGATATCTTATACCACCCAGGCAAAGCGAATGTTGTAGCCGACGCCTTAAGCAGAAAGGGTTGGGAAAAGTTGATGATGCTGACAGCACATGAAGAATTGATTTCAGCAATGGAAAAGCTAGAATTGGAAGTAGGATGTCCAATGGAGATTGATGAGAAACTCTTCCAGATGCAAGTTGGTACAACTTTGTTGGATAAGATTAAGGATGCTCAAATACTAGATAAGGAATGTGTGGAAGTAAAGAAAAAGATATCTGAAGGGACTGAACTTAGATTTAAAATGGACAGCAAAGGATTGTTGAGATTTGAAAGTAGAGTTTGGGTACCGCCAATACCAAAAATCAAGGAGGACATTCTGAGCGAGGCTCATAGTTCGAGGTATTCCATTCACCCCGTAAGTACCAAGATGTATCAGGATTTACGATAACACTTTTGGTGGCCAAATATGAAGAGAGACGTTGCCGATTGTGTTGCCAAGTGTCTGACTTGCCAAAGGAACACCAAAGACCAAGTGGTTTGTTACAACCTTTAGAAATCCCATAATAAAAATGGGAACATATTACAATGGATTTTGTTGTTGGCCTTCCGACGACCCAGAAAGGGTATGACGCAGTATGGGTTATCGTCGACCGATTAACGAAATCCGTATACTTTCTTCCGATCAAAATCAGATTTAACCTAGAACAATTAGCGAAGTTATATGTAAAAGAGATTATTTCGAGGCACGGGGTGCCAGTGTCAATTGTTTCTGACCGTGATCCGCGCTTCACATCGAATTTCTGGAAGCGATTGCAGAAATGCATGGGAACACAGTTGAGGATGAGCATCGCTTATCACCCTCAAACTGACTGGCAAAGTGAAAGAACGATCCAAACATTAGAGGATATGCTGAGATAATGCATAATGGATTTTAAAGGCAATTGGGATGATCATTTGCCGCTTGTAGAATTTGGTTATAATAATAGTTACCACGCTAGTATTGGTATGCCGCCTTACGAATCGTTGTACGGTAAAAAGTGCAGAACTTCACTGTACTGGGATGAAGTTGGTGAAAGACAATTGCTAGGACCAGAGTTAGTCCAACAAACGGCAGAAATAGTTAAAGTGATTCGGACAAGATTAGTAGCGGCTCAGGATAGGCAAAAGAAATACGCCGATCCACACCGCAAGAATGTAGAGTTTGAATCGGGTAGTTTTGTATTTTTGAAGGTCTCTCCTTGGAAGGGAAATATCATATTTGGTAAGAAAGAAAAATTGAGCCCGAGGTTCATTGGACCCTTTGAGGTACTCCGAAGAATTGGAGAAGTAGCCTATGAGGTAGCTTTACCTCCGGCACTGGAGCATGTCCACAACATTTTCCATGTGTCGGTATTACGACGTTATAAACCCGATTACAAACATGTGATAGAATATAAACCCCTACAATTTGAGAAAGATTTATCATATGAAGAAGTTCCTGTTCAGATTGTTGACAGAAAAGAGCAAGTTCTCAGGAACAAAGTAATACCTTCTGTTAAGGTAATTTGAAGGAACCACAACGCTGAAGAAGCTACGTGGGAACTCAAAGAGAATATGATGAAGAATTATCCACACTTATTTTCTTGAATAGGTGAACGTGATTCTGGGGACAGAATCCTTTTAAGGGGGAAAGATGTGACAAACAAGAGTTTTGCAAAGTTGTTTGAATATTTATTGTAATAAATAAATATTTTGGTTATGAGAATGTGATGGGACGAAATTATTAATCGAACCGTGATTCTGAGGACAGAATCCCTTTAAGGGGGAAAGATGTGACGAATGAGAATTTTGTAAAGATATTTGAAAATTTATTGAAATAAATAAATATTTTTAATAATTTAATTATTGAGTTAAATAATTAATTCATGAATTTGTGGTAGATTAATTTAATTATGTGTGACATTAATTAAATTAATGTGTAGTAGTTTAATAGTTCAAAGTATATATTTAATTGAGTTTATTGGATTAAATGAATTAATTAAATAAGCATAATGTACTTTAATTAATTTAGTAGTTAATTAAAGAATTAATGAATTGACATAATTAATAAATAAAAATATTAATTATGTGACAATGTGAATTAATGTAAAGTTATTATTATTTTATTTAATTGATTTAAATAAAATTAATTAGTTAATTAGTAGTGTGACTATTAACTATATTATAAGAGTTTATTAAAATAAAGGGAAAGGAAGAAAATAAGAAAGCCAAACGAGGCCTTAATAGGAGTTAATTTGCAACGGATATAATTTATACGTATAATACTCATATCATATCGACATTTATTATTATTATTTGGGTTAGAAAGTCAGAGAAAGTTTGTGAAGTCAGAGAGAAAAAAAGAAGAAGAAGAAGAGATTGAGAGAGATTGAGAAAGGAAAAATTGAGAAATCAATTATGTTTCTTTGATTTATCTTCACTACTAAGGATAATCCCTTCTTTTCAAGTTTTCAAAATTGATATTTCTTCATTACGTGTTTTAAAGTTTTCTGTGAAAATTGGGTTTCACAATTGGGTTATGATATGACTTTATCTATATGGGTTTATGATTATAAGGTGTTTTATAATTGGTATGAATGATTTAAAACGATCAATTTTATTTAATTTGGCCTTAATAGGGTTTTGAAGAAAATTACAGAGTTTTTATACGTCTTTGTAAAAACTCTCTGTTAAGAATCATTTTGGGAAATTAAATTAAGTATTATGTGTTAGATCATGTATCCATGATTTACACTGATCACACCAAGTAATTTTGTTAATAAATGGGTTTTATGAAATTACAGAGTATTGAATATGGGTGAATAACCCATATGGGTTAAATTAATGATTGAATCATATGTTTATATTTAAATTGATACATGAATATGATTGTATATGTTAAAACAAAGAAAATGGAATTGAAATGAATGGATTCGGTGTAGTAACGAATTCGTAAGGAGAATTTTTATGTTTTTCATTAAACTCTTGAAAGTTTTGAAGAACAGTGAAAATTAAAGTTTTGATTGTGTAATTACATGACTTGGAATGTTAAGAACATGTTATAAGTGATATATAATGTTCCTGTGAAGTTTATACTTCATGGGTAATATTATAAATCAGTGTATTGGTGTAAAATTTGAGAAAATGGCCGAATTTCTGTGTTCTTCGCGAGCTGAAAATTCTGGGAAAACGTAGTCGCGCGGCCGCGCCATCTGAAATTTTTGAAAAATTTGCTAAGTGTTGAAATTTGAGAAAAATATTTTTAATCTAATGAGCATGAAAACATGTTGTAAATATGATAGGATGTTGATATGAGTTTAATAAATTATGTTACATGATTAATTAATGAATTAATTATGTGACTTAAATTATTATTTATAAACTTTAAATAATGTGATATAAATATGAAGACATTATTTTAAGTCTAATAAACATGAAGACATGTTATGTATATAATAAGTTGTTAATACAAGTTAATAACTTAAGTTATGTGATTATTAATTAATAAGTTAATTAATCAACGTGAACCATTATTTGAAAATCCTAATAATGAGTTCAAAGAACACTAATTGTAAATCAATAATCATATCGAACCTGTGATTAATTGATATTGTAAATGTGTGATAGGTAAGAGTAATTAAAGAAGTGAGTAATAATTGTAGCTTGCGCACGAGGCAAGTTTTCTATCCCTAACTTACTATTATTGTTGGGCAAGTTTCCTAAACTAAACTCTTTAAATTGAGCAATTTGCTATGCTTAATTACTATTGTTGAGCAAATTCTTACTCTTGAATATCCAAGTTTAGAATTTCACATGAGATGCTATGATTCTTTTAAAAGTATCATTTAAGTGTACAATACTTATTCGATTGTATACCTTGAGAAGTTAATATTCAATTTGAATATCATTTATTGAGTTATCCAAACCAACTTTATTTGGTGCGGATTCTGATGTCAAACTGAGATGAACAATTCTAATATAGGGGATTAATGAAGATGCTTTAAGCGTTAAGATAGTGTGCACAGTATCAGTACGAAGGGTTGATCTCCCTAAGTACGAGAAGTAAAGTCTATAGTCTTATGACTGTTAGAGGTTGGAAATGTTAATAAACTTGACAACCTAAGACTCGGTTCAAGGTCTTAATGACCCTCAGAAGTAATTTGACTCTCGATTAATATTCTTGATTCAAAAGTTGAGAAGTAATTTGACTCTTGATTAATATTCTTGATTCAAATGTTGAGCTTTCTGTTATTCAGAATTCTTTCACTCGCATGTTATTATTCTGTCATATTTTTATACTTGCGGGCATTCGTGCTCACTCTTGCATAATAACATTGCAGCTAATAATGAACGAAGTGATGTACCTTCTAGTAGCAAGGGCAAAGGAAAAGCTAACAAGTGTAAAAGACTTGTGTTGATGTTAAGAATGTTAAAGTTCAAGATTTATGTGTGATAACTTAAGACTTATTTATTTACGTTTTCGCAACAGAGATTTAAGGTTAAGTATAACCTGGGATTTATGATGTATTATTATGTCAGATGATGTAAGATGATGATTTATTTATCTAATAAATGAATTTCATTATTTACGGGTAGATAGTTGTATGATATTGGAACAGTGAACACTAAATCCTGTGAAAATTAAGATACCGGATTTGGGGGTGTCACAATAATACATGGCTCAAGCAATGTTTTAAGTGTTCAAGCATATAGTGACTTTTTGGAACTAAGTTTTGCCAAAGTGTTTCTAAGGTTTTCGAAACAATGTGGATTATACATCTATGATTTTAAATGTGTGTCGAATACATGGATAAACATATGTGTAATAAAAGTATGTTGATAGATGTTTATAAACTTTTGAATGTTAAGTCCAAAATATATTTGCAAACTATAAAGCAATGATTAGAAACTATGTTATTTAACTTAATGGTGATTTATAAACTAAATTTTTGTGCTATAAGTACGCAAGGTGTGTAATGGAGTATGTAAAGATTATACAACTAAGTTAGACGTTTATGTATGCGTTTAAACTTACATATCATGTATGAGTATACGTAACTAATGAATATCCTATACGCATAACTATATTACGATAGGGTTTCGAAAAGTGTTGATTTATTTAACGTGGATAGACTACGCTTGAGGCAAGTATCCTAAACCCTTGCATTACTTTATTTAATGAATATTGTAAGCAAGTACTCAATACTCTTTATTGAGCACTAAGCTTGTACTATTATTGATCATACGAGTAAACAATTGATAGTATGATTCATGTTTTATAAATTAATGCTTCATAGCTTAAGGTAAAGTCTGTTTATATTATTCGAAGTATGATTTCTAGTATTAAACTTATAAATTGTTCTTATATACATTTAAAGAGCGGTCTATGCCATTTGATTCGGCTAGACATATATCATGAATTTGAAAGCAATCCAAACCAATTGTTTGGTGCGGAATCATATAATTGACTGAGATGAACAACCCTCATTGAAGGGGAAACTATATATATTTGTCGGGAGACCGACGTGCGCACATGAGTACGAGTAAATGTTATGCATGACATAGGGTACTTTAGGCTGATCACCTGTTGTACTCGTTTTGTAGAATTATCAGTTTATTACTGTAAATTCTAGGAGAAGTTCATAGTCCTTAGTGAAAGTTCAATAATAATAATCTAGAAGGGGGGTTAAATAGATTATTATTGTTTAAAAATTATCTTTGGCCCTTTTGAATTTTAGTGATTTAATTTTATCAAATTAATAAACAGTTTAAAATTCAATCACATAATGCACATATATTTATCTGGTTCACAACATACAGCCCGGGTATGTTGCTACGTCCAGTCTCAAGCTCCTCTCTAGGACTTGAGATCCTATTACTTCCCTGTAATAAATACTCCTTCAATAGGCGGAGAAACCTGTACAAAGTTTTAAAGATAAACTTACAACTATCCTCAACTAACTTTCTCAGACAGCGAACTCTCAGCTCCTTCCTCAAGCTTAGTTGAATTTTCTTTTGAGCTTAGTACTATTTTATACTTTGGTCTTGAAACAACAATTTCTTCCTCACCTCACAAGTGCACTAGAGACTCAACTCCCAGCTGACCTCTCTAAGACTCTGGTCTTGGTCAAAGAATTCTTGTCTTTCTCACAAATATAAAATAAACTAACTCACCCTTTTTCTTTTTACAAAAAGTTTGATGAATATATGCTTCTAACAATAAGCAGATATAATTGTAGCACAAATATACTTCTTAGATAAGCAGATATAGAATTTCAAGTATATGATAAAAGTTCAAACACTTTTATGTGATGTGCTTTTGTGAAAGCAGATATAATATTTAAGCACTTGTAATTAAAAATTTCTTTTTCTTTAAAGAATATTTTTCAATGGATTAAGAAAAAGATTTTTTTGTATAAAGAGTGTGTTTCTTTGTTGTTGAATAAATATAACTTTGAATTAAACAACCACACACACTTATATAATGCAGCAATAATTTATGAGCAATTATATGAACAGTATATTTGATGACAGTTTATCAAGTATGACTATATGATTCACTTTAGATAATACTTGAACAAACTCGTTCTACCCACTTATATATATATATATATTATATTATACTTGATCTACGTTGCGAATAATTTGGCCACTTGAGGTTTTAAAGACCGTCCAGAGTATTTTAAGTGAAATATTCGAA
Source organism: Panax stipuleanatus (assembly GCA_020205555.1). Classification (NCBI taxonomy): domain Eukaryota; kingdom Viridiplantae; phylum Streptophyta; class Magnoliopsida; order Apiales; family Araliaceae; genus Panax; species Panax stipuleanatus. Next base: position 115,843,291 of record CM035119.1, on the reverse strand, counting down.
TTTGCTTAACGCGTTTCGGTGTCCAAGTACTGACTAAATTTTTCGATTCACAACTTGATAATCGGATATAGAATATTAAAGAATATTTATATCAATTATATATATCAGTAAAGGGCCACTTGGAATTTTAAAGACCGTTCAGAGTATTTCAAAGAAATAGCATCTGAATTTGCCTAACGCGTTTCGGTGTCCAAGTACTGACTCTTTACTAGATATGATAGATCATATATAAGATATATATAAATGTTTATCACAAATTATATCTGATTATCTAAATCTATATTGATTATACCAGTAAAGGGCCACTTGGGATTTTAAGGACCATCCAGAGTATTTCAAAGAAATAGCATCTGAATTTGCTTAACGCGTTTCGGTGTCCAAGTACTGACTCTTTACTAATATGGATATATAGATATATGAATACGTATGACAGTTTATCACAGATATATATATGAATGAGCAAGTATGAGATGATATGAACAATTATAATTTGACAACTTATCTCAAATACTTAGACCAATTTTTCTCTTCCAAACGAAATTATAACTTTGATTTGAGCGAAGAGAGTAAAAGCTTGTTTGAATAATCTGTAGGCAAGGAGAGTAAGCTTTCTGGTTTATAGAATTGGTAAATTGAAATGAATAGAAAAGCCTCTTATTTATAGAAATTTTCAGGTTCGGGCAAAACCATAATTTTTGAAAAATATTTTTGAATTGGAAGGTCCGGATTGCATGATGGAAAATGAAGGGATCGGATTAATTAGCCGGATATATAGGATTTGAATTTGCGCCCAACGGTTCAAGGCATAAGCCTTCATGGCACAAACTTCAATACAAGTTTATTCAATTTATAAGCCTTGGCATGCCAGCAAACAAACATTCGGTACTCATCACATATGCCCAACAATTTTTCATTTAGGCACACACATTCCTAGGCACATACTTCCATGCATTTATAATACATTTGCACCAACACCAAGGCAAGCATCTAAATTTCATTCCCATATTCTTTCAAGTTCGGTATACACATCATGCACACACATGCACACACTCGGTCACACACATGCACACACACACACAGATATATATATATATATATATATATTATATAATATAATATATTTTAGTATATATATATTTGGAAATAATTTTTGCCCATAAAAGATTTTTGAAAATCAAATTTAAAATAGGAATCTCCTTGCCTTAGGAAATGTTACTATTTGAACTCATTTTATTAACACTTGATATTAATTTATCAAGGTCATAAAATAAATTCAAGTAAAGTAAGAAAATGAATATTTTTGGTCAAAATATTCAAAGTAATTAATAAATCATTTTAGCACTTAATCTTATGGAGAGGATTCTACCCTTTTGACCTTTAATCTTAATTTGTTATCATCAAAATTAAATACCCAGTTTTGGAGACATATCAATCTCCCCCTTTTTGATGATGACAACAAGTAAAAAATATTTGTTTTTCAGAACTCCCCCTTATTTCATGAAACTCCCCCTGAGATCATGAATCGATTTTTAAAAAATTTTAAAATTTTAAAAAACAGAAAAACTATCAGACTCCATGCACACAGTTATAACCATCCAGGCAGTTTGTATAATCATTTGTATCTAACATGCAAACCATCCATCCTGTCAGTTATACAGTTATAACAGTTTATAACAGTTCCTGTAAATGCATTATTCAGACCATAGCAGGTTTATAGTAGTTTATATCTAGCAGATCCATGTCTGCTTTCATATCAGATTATTACTTAATAATAATCTGATACTTTCCTTTTTCTGATATTTTTCTTTTCATATCAGATTATCAGATCCATGTCTGCTCAAATAACAGATTTATTACTTAATAATAATCTGTTATTTTTCTTTTTCTGATATTTTTCTTCTCCCCCTTTGTCATTAACAAAAATGGAGGGGCAGGAGGAAAATACCAAAAACCTGAAGAAACTGTCAGTTTCAGAGTTTTTCCTGCAAGTTAGTATAACAGTTTAAACATATAGAAATCATTCTAGTTAGTTGTTAGTACTTAGTGTTATTATAGTAAACCTCAAATAGTTAGTAAGTTAGTTTACACTTTTCTTTAGATGTTCTCAAAATTAAGTGGAGAAAAATTCATACCCAAATTTGATAGAGGCAGATCAGGTGGGGTCTGACCAGTATGATCTGGCTGGACAGAGCTAGTGGTGGCTGTGAAGTTGTATTGGGAGATTGTCACTTTGTGGTGTTCCATCAGCATAGTCACCATGTCATGCAAGTGTTGCACAGAGGTTTGTAAAGCCTCTAATTGACTCAAAATCTGAGACTGGTTCTTTAATTATAACTGATTCATGCTGTTTAGGGAGTCAATTTGGGACATTAAATTTAAGTGTGTTTCTATATGGTTAGTTTCATTGGGTTGAAACACAATTAAAGGCTTGGCAGGAAGGTTTAAATGAGACACAATATTACTATTATGAATCATTTGTGTCTTATGATTATGAATAGAAACACCCAGATATATGAAGAGTCTAGTCAACAATAGTCCAAATCCCATGCAATTATTAGAATTGAAAAATTCAAAGGATGTCAAGAGAAAGAAAGGCAGGCTATAAGGCATGCATTCAGTTAGAATACACTTCATCAATTCCAAATCAAAATGACTGAACATTTTATCATTTCTGACAGGCATGAAGTTATGCATCAGAATTTTGCCTAGAAACTGACATTCAGCAGTAAAGTAGTCCTTATGCACTTTACATGGATAATCAAACAGATTAGCAGGCACAATTTGGTCAGTGGTAAAAGCAAGGTTGTGCTTGAAGGTAAGGCATTCAATGGTGGTAGTTCTTATGGGATATGTGTATTCATTTATCTAGGGATAACCCAAGAATTCTGTTTTGAGATCTAAAGCATGCAAGAGCAGAATTTCATCAATCATATAATCTTGACCTTGTATGCAGGTCTTAATACCAGATAAAAAGCTAGTTGAATCATGCACAAAAGTCATATGAGCATAGAATTCAGCAATTAGACTAGGATATATCTCTCTACTTGTAAAAGAGACAAGACAGTCCCATCCTACATTGGTTATCTTCTCTAGTAGACCTGGAAAACTATTAAAAGAGGTTGCTAAACCAGGAATCAAGTTGTGTTTAATATGTTCATACTTTGTTTTTGCAGTGGGTGTGACTAACAAAGAAGTGTATAGGCCAGGGTGTGGGTCAGTGAAAATCTCAGACCTTTTTCTTTTAGAAGACTGAACAGGTTTCATGTTTTTGAAAGAGAGAGAATGCACAAGCAGACAAGTAGTAGAAGAGGTTTGAAAGTAAGACTGCTCATTTAAAGCTATCCTTTTATAGAAAAAGTTTTAATTAAAAAATTATCTTAATTAATATGGCATGTCCTATTTGTCAAAAGGTAAACAGTTCATGTGATGACTGTGTAGTGTGAACTGTAAGGGACAGACAAGTGTAGTATTATTTTGTAAATTTAAATCTTTTGTCAGATTTTTTTTATTTAAAAAAAATTTGTCCAGTAGTCCAATAAGAGAGCACAGTCAAATATCAAACATATGCAGGTTATTGACATAACAGGTGTGATCTAATATTAAACAAAGATACTTGTTATCATGACTTATTGGCCCATATCAGACTGTAGCAAATCAACATAGATAAGTTATCACAGATAGCACAGATATGCCCACATCAAACTGTTATAAATTTAAGACAGAGATACAACTAGTCAATGTTACATAACACTAACATGTTGTCATTGTCAGATTCCAATATATAAAGATATAGTGTGTCAACACATTGATTCAACAAGTCAGTGTTATATAAAACTGATATAGCATATGATCTCTATTATACATGTCAGCATATAACAGTAATAATGTAAGAACCCGAATTTTTGAGTATTATTAAAATAAGAATTTAATAAATAAAATTCTTATTAAATGATATGTTGAGTGATATTATTGCATATGTGAGTAAGTACTATGCAATATGTGATGTTTATGTTAATAAATATATTAGAAGTATATATTTATTACTTATAAATAAATTGTAGGAGCAATTTATTAAAGGAAATGAGATGGCTAAAAATTAAAATAATTGATTATTTTAATGTGGTAATTGGTGGCATTAAATATACTTAATGTATAACCATAATTTTATTAAAGAAATCATATATTACATTATTGAGTGTAATGCATGCATGTTTTAATGTAGCGAATATATTATAATATTTACTGCAGTTAAATTGTTAAAAATAATTTATAGAAAGGAAAAGGAAATAATTAGTTTAAGTATACAAATATTATGGTATACTTTAATTAAAAGATATTAAAATAAATTCTATCATTGAATTATTTTAATAAAGAGAGAATATTATTTTAATAATATATGTAAATAAATTGACATAATTCAATTTATAATGTGAGGGAATAAATTTATTAATTATTTTCTAGATGTGATGGAAGTATATGAGTATTACTTGGAGTATTTGTAATAGATATATTTATAATATTTATATATATTCATTATGCGAGAAAATGATATTGTTGAGAAATTTGTGTAATGAAGCAAGGAGATGGTAGGTATATAATATTTTTATACTTTACCCAAGAGCATTAAAGTTAATTGTTGCATGGAATTATTTTAATGAGGAAAGAATATTATATTTATTATAATATCTTAAGAAAATAAATAAATTCTTAAATGAATTTATGTTAATGAGGAAAGATGTTATATTAAGTAGGCAAATAATAGTATTTGCATGGAAAATTATGTGATGCATATTTATTTTTCATTTATAAAATAAATATGTAATTAAAGCATATTAGGTTATGTGTTTATTTTGGGAATATATAATTTATATACTACAAATGGGTAATATTTTATATATGTTCCAAGAGTTGAAACATTTAATTATTGGGTGAGTTAGTAACTTAATATTTAAAAATCTAGTTACTAGCTATTAGGTAGTTTAAATTATTCAATACAAGCATTATTTGGTTTAGTGGGTAATTAAATAATTGAGCTAAAAGGATAATTCCTATTTTACCCATCTACTATTCAAAGCTTTGTGCCCAAGCCTTGCAAATTTTTTTGTCAAACCGTGTAGGAGAAGGAGGAAGAGAAGTGTGGAGATTACACCATTTTTCTTGGTGACCAAGTAGCTAAATTTCTCCCTTATGATTCCTTCCTTTAGCCGTGAGTTAGGGAGAGGAAAAAGAGAAATAGCAAGCTTCATGTATTATGCTAGGAATCCTTCATAAATTGGCTAAGAAAATTTGGAAATTACTTCCCTTAATTCCTTCATGTAGCCGAATTTCTCTTTCTATATTGCTTAGAATGTGGAAAATTTCTAAGTATGAAGAAAAGCTAGAACCATGGGTTTTTAAAGCTTTAGAAAAAAAATTGGAATCAAGTGTTAGCTAAATTGAAGGTAGCAAAGCTTGGAAAAAGAGAAGATAAATTGCATGAGGTATAAATCCTTACTCAATTTTGAATTTAATTGAAGTGTAGAATATGTGATTTTTATTTATTAAACTTGAGGTTTTGGAAGTTAGTAGGTTGTGAGGTAATTTTTAATGAAATTCCTTCATATCGATTCAAGTTCTAATCTATGTATATATTATATGTTAGTAGAATTGGTTTTGAGTCAAAGAAATAAAAGTTGAACTTGGTTAGTAAGCATAAGTTTACTAAAAAAATCATTTTAGTTGCTTTTATGCTTGAATTATTAATGGAATGATGAGTTTTAGAGACTTGGTGGCTAGGTATGGGTTGTGGGATGTATAAGGATGGATTTGTGGCAAAAATCGCTAACAAATCGATAAGAAATCGAGTCGAACGAATAACGCACGTTATATGTTCGATAAATGGCCTTAAAGAACCAACGCGGCTAAAAACTTGAAATTTAACGAAGCCGACACTTGGAACAAGTCTTATTATGTTAATAAAGATTTATTTGTAAAGAAATTCGGGTTATAACGGAGCGAGGCGAGTTTTGAACGTTAATCGCAAAGTTGAAAAACTAGTGCGAACAGCCTTTTTGGACGCATTATTTGAACAGCTTAAAATACCCAAATATCAGTGGTGATATTTTTTAAAAATACTTTGATATGCCAAGTATAACATATCCAAAAATCAGATTAATCCGATAAACGAGCAGCGCGTACGAAAATCGCGAAGTGGCTGCGTTGATAAGAAGTCGAGCAGATTTCAGCACGCCGCCGTGCGCGGCAGCGCCTGCTCGCGCGCGCCAGCGCGCGCCCGCCGGCGGCAGCGCGGCGTTGGGCTGGAAATGTGTTCTGACATCATTTTTAAGCGCGATTTTGATGAGTTTTCATGATCCGTTTTCAAAGTTTGAAATTTTTCTAAAATACTATGACATGTGGTCTATAACATTCCCTAAAAATTTCTGTTATACGACTTATGATTTGAAAATTAAAAATGAGCGAATATGCATGTCAGAACTTAAAATTTGGGCGACGCCAAGCGTCGATGCGCCGAGCGATCTTGACGTTCGACGTTTCGAATCGCGTTCCGGCGAAATAATAAGTCATAATAAATCTAATAAAGTCCTACGGGACAAGATTTGACTATAAACGATATTTTATGCCGAGAAACATTCTTTCGGGCATAAATAATGCAATAAAAATATGTAATAAATATAAATTTACATATTTAAGCGAAATAAAAGCCAAGGTTGCCTATAAAATTATTTTGTGGTGCAATGAAGAGCGAGAGACCTGTACAAATTTGTATTAATCATAAAAATAATATTTTGAGATTTTCGGAGTTCAAAATGAGATTTTTGAGCTAAAATTTATATAGCGGTATATATATGTATATTTAATATATATATACATATCTAGTGAAAATGTGAAACAAAAAGCGTGGAACCGTTAAAAATAATATAATGGTCCTAAGAGTAATGAAACGAATGTTTTCGAAATTCGAAACGAAGATTTTGAATAAAGAATTCCTAATGAATATATATTTAATATAAATATATATAGTGAAAATGCGAATATTCGTAAAACGAGAAATGAAGCAAATGTGCGGACATGATAAAATGTTTTTAAATGAGTTAATGATCTGAGTTAACTCATGAGTGGACAAAAAGTTATAAAAATTATTTAAATCAAGAAAAATATAGTAAATTGAATTTTTACTATAAAAGATATATAATATCTGTTTAAAACCTGAATTCACAAATAAAGGTAAAAGATATTCCTAACGTGGAATATAAATGATTTAAGCTTCGATATGTAAAATATTTACATGTTAAAATGTGAGGGGCCTTTATTTGACTTTAAAAGATTAAAACGAATTGAGTTAATATTCGTTTTGAATAAGAATGATTAATGTTAGTTTGTATAAAACTAATAATTATTATTGATGCATATACATGCATATTTAGCGACATATTTAGTTATCTAATATGTGTGTGCATGTAATAATAATTCTGTAGGAATTGTGGAGAAACTCTAAGTTAACTTTTAGCGGTAATCTCCAATCAAGGCAAGTTTTTCAGTTCTGTTATGTTTGTGGATTGTATGTGATTATATGGTGAGTTGTATACCATGTTTATTAAATTGTTAAAGTCAAAATATGACTAAGTCAATTGGGTTATGGAACTCAATTGCTATATGTGATCTGTGATAGCATGTGTTGTATGAGAATGTAAGACGTAGAAAGGCATGTATAAATGTATTGCATGAAATTATAGAACTGTGATATGTCTAGTAGAAGATTTATTGATGCATGTAGAATATGCATAGTAAAGAAAGTATATTGCATATAGAGTTGTGTGTTATGTGAAACATGATAGACTGTTAAATTTGCTGGGCCGTCGAGCTCAATCTTGCAAACATAAATATTTTGCAGGTTAATGATGTTATGCAATATTACTTGCTATTCGGATGAAGAAGATTGATGGATGTGCGAAATGGATACATTTCCTTACCTTAGAAATGGTAGAAACCTATGTTTGATAGTTTTGATATATGTAATCAGCAACTATGTATAGTTTAAAATATTCAATAAAGAATATTCGTGTTAGATGTATTGCAATGAATATTTTATTTAAATAAAGGAATATAGTGACATTACTATATAAGAAAGAATTAATATTAAGTTATATATATTAATATAACTTTAATAAGAGAAATCATTAAATAAATATGATTTCATTATAAAAGAGAATTGTAAAGGTTGAGATTCAGGGAACGAATGAATGGAATAAAAGAAAAAAAAATTATTCTGCATTTTTAGCTATTTTAACATTAAATAATGTTTTAAAAGCTAGAACAAGATGATATTAACGCTCAAGATCGGGAAGAGAAATAGACCCGATTTTGGGGTCGTTACAAATAACATATAATTACTCAATATGGTAATTATTTTCATCACCTAATGTCAAATTTTTCAAAGTTGCAGATTTCAGACATGACAATTCAACTTTTATTCAATATTTAAACTCACATAGGCAAGTTCCTTATAATTAAAAAAAAATACAAAAATTTAAACATTCAAAACATATATACATAAAAAAAATTGAACCGACTCTATAAACGATCAACCTAATAGAACAATTAAGAAGACTCAGAAGAAGAAGAACACGAAAACTCACATATATTTGTTGATTTAGGCCGAGAAGGTTAGGGTTTGTGAAAACTAGGGTTTGAAGGTAGAGAGAGATGAGAGCGTCTGGTTTTTAAAGAGAGAGAAGGGAGAGAGTAGCCGACGGAAGAGAGAGAGGGAGAGTGAAAAATGAAATAAAGCAGAAATTTTTGTTTTTATATTTAGGTTAATTAACTTGATCGTGCGGCTGAGAACATACCTTGAATTTGATCAACGGTCACAAAGACGCGCTAATGAACCCGATCGGCTGACCCGTTTGACCCTGATCGGACGGCTATGATTGGTTTGTGATTTTGTTTCTTGATCGAGCGGCTGAGAGGCTTAATCCGTGTGCTTAGGAAGGCTAGCTTCTGATTGGTTGGAATAAAGGGGCGCAGATTGAGCCGTTGGATGAGATTGTTTGATGAGCGGCTCAGATCAAATCAGTTATATATTTATATAATAAATGTTATAAATTATAATAATTAATAAAAATAATATACTAAAATATTTATATTAAAATTATTGATAATTTTCATTTTTATAAATATATATATTTTAATTAAAAGAGAGAATGAATTTTAATGTGTAAAATGCATACTTAAATATATTAACATATATAAATAAATACATTATATACTTTTATATGTATAATTATGAGTTTATATATATATAATAGAGGAAAATTATGAATTAATAATATTAAAAATATGTACTTAACTTTATAATATAAGTGTATTAACATATAAGAGAAATAAATATGTATAATTATGAGTATATATACATATATTAATAGAAAGTTTTAAATTAGTAATTTTGTTTATATAAAACTTATATTTATATATTACTAGAAACAACCAAACATAAATAATAAAAATTTAATATTTTACGAAGTAATATCTAACATTCCCAAGTTTAGATGTAATTTAGAAAATCTATCAGAACTGAGTGGTTTAGTAAATATGTCAGTAATATTTAATTCTGTGTCAATATGTTCTAGTTTAATAATACCATTGTTTACAAGATCTCGTATGAAATGGTGTCTAACATCGATGTGTTTTGATCTAGCATGTAAAATTGTATTCTTACTTAAGTTGATAGCGCTTGTATTATCACATAGTATTGACACACAATTAAATTTTATATTGTAATCGGCAAGGGTCTGTTTCATCCACAATATCTGTGCACAACATCGTGCAGCAGCTATATATTCGGCTTCGGTGGTTGAAATAGATACCGAATTTTGTTTCTTAGAAAACCAAGAGACTAGACATTCACCTAAGAACTGACACGTGCCACTTGTGCTTTTTCGATCAACATGATGACCGGCATAGTCAGAGTCAGAAAAACACACAAGGTCAAATGGTTGACTTTTAGGATACCATAGACCTAAGTCTGTAGTTCCTTTAAGGTATCAAAATATTTTTTTTACTGCAACCAGGTGAGATTCTTTAGGACTTGCTTGGAATCTGGCACATTTACAGACACTGAACATAATGTCAGGTCTACTAGCTGTTGTGACGCCCCCCAGAATAGGTCCAGTCAATCCAACCCATTCTGAGTCACCAAATACATAGTACAGAATTCAAATACAAACTTTATATCACACGGTCGTGCAAAATACGACCACACAACTGTGAGTGTCAATACAAATATGTACAAAATATTAACATTCAAACTAAGTCCTCATTACAATTATTCTCACACTATTTATTAGAAATAGTGAGGACTACTACTGCTCTAACTCGGACCATCACTCTGTCCCCCGACTAGTTCCTGCGACATTCTCATTTCCTGAAGAGGACAATAGATGAAAAGGGTGAGCTCAAGTAGCCCAGTAAAAAATATTATGACTAAGATAATGAAAAATAAATTATCGTTAGTCTTCAACAATTCAGATAAAATATTATGGACAACAAGTTTTAGATCAATATTCGCAGCGGAAATAACCATTCATTAGAAGAGTTAAGTAGAGAATGAAGTCTACTATCTTCTATGATTTAAAAGTTCATCATCAATATTTTATCCTTGTAATATCAATCAATATACATCTCGAATCAAATATTCATCTTTGCACTACGGCCAAAGATATTCATTTGTATCACCAGTGGTCATGTTCATCTCAACACCTGTCATCTTTGCACTACGGCCAAAGATATTCATCAGGTAATCATTCATCTTTGCTCTACAGGCCAAAGATATTCAGTTATATCACCTTTTAGGACTGAGGATGATGAAAAATAATATAAATAACGAATCCAGTGAGATAAAGGACAAAGACTAAGTATTCGTATTTTAGTTTATCCAATTCAAAAATACTTCGTAATATTCAATTGTGGAGCAAAATTTAAGAATAAAGCTCAAAACTTAGATCCAATCAAAGACAGGAACCTTAACAAGCAATTTGGACAAACAGAAAAAAATTTAATTTTTTCGTGAATAGTGCCGTATACGTGAATAGTGCCGTATACATGAATAATAATCCCGACGGAAAAAGTAAGAATTTCATAATAAAATCTACGATAATATTTTGGTATAATGATATTGAAAAGAATAACATCATTTACGAAAGAAAATAACATCCCTTACCTCAAAAGAATAGTACTTCTGATTGGAATATCGGATATAATACCAAAAGAAACTTGCACTAAATAGTAACACTCAAAGTATCTAAATACTCACAAAAATACGCTCGATATTATAGAGAGAGAAAATTTCTGATTTTGGTATAATTTTCAATTTTAACCTAAGCACCCTATTTATAGGAAATGCTTAGAATGCCAAAGTAGACTAAATTAATAAAATATTAATAAAAAATTTTCTACGCACACTTCCTTGACCCAAAATATCAGCCACCACAAGTGGGGCCCACCAAAATCAGCATTTTCCACACCAACCAAACGTGGGGCCCACCATTTTATAAAAAAAACATTTATTTTTTGAAACATCAATAATTCATAATAAATAGCCCTTTTGTCAGAAAAATACAAATTCTATGTCCTTTTCATAGAAAATTTAATTCTCTACAACTTTGTAGAAGGAAGGTTTTCCAAATTCCAAACATAAATTATCCGAAATCCATAAACGGATGATTTTCCACACCAAAATACTGATAAAAACACATCAGCACTAATTCCTTCTTTTATATCCACAAAATAAATATTTTCTTATCGTATAAATCAATAATTAATTATTCACAAATAATATTACAGAACTACAATATTGACAACCAGGTCGTTCCTAGGAAAGAGGGGGCCTTCCGATAAGGACTTCTCCTTACTGGCGCGCAATTAAATAACCCCTCCTAGACATAACTTCCTTAGACATTGTCAATAATGCTATCTAATAATATTATTCAAATAATATGAATTATTGAGTTGATAATGTGAAATACTATGCAGTGACAATTATTGAATCAATAATACAAAATATTAACAGTAGCAATTATTGAATCAATCATATAAAATAGCAATGTAGCAATTATTGATATAAAATATCAACGTAGCAATTATTGAATCAATAAAATATCATACAATTATTGAATCAATAATATAATATATTGAACAGTAATTACTGTAACAATAATTGAGTAGTGACTTCTTACGTAAGAATCAATAATTCAAAATACTGTGCAATACCGTGTGCTACTGTGCAACACCGCGTATTACTGTATTTTAACCACCGGGTATTTCAACAGTACTAACGGTAACAACTATGCCGTTATTTTATAAAAAAGTTACTTCTGTCGCTTTCTATATCCGACAGTTATTCTGTTGTGGGGCCCACAAATTCCTGCGCCGTCGTACGAATATTTTCCGACAACAAGAATATTCCACGACCAAACGAATATTCCCCGACAACAATGAATATTTTATAACCACTTGCTCATTTTAAAATATTTACACATTTCACCCATAACTTTTCACATTTATCAAATCAACACCTTACCATTTTGAAATAATATATAAAGAAAATTAAATCTTTGTTTATAAAATTCGGGGTCTTACAGCAGTAATGTAAAGGAGACTGCCAATCATTCCTCAATATTTCTTAGTGTCAACACTTTTTCCATTTTCATCAGCAGTTAGTTTATCAGTAGTTGACATAGGAGTATTAAGAGGTTTTACAGACTCTAAACCAATCTTTGCAATATTTGAATTGAGAGATGTGAATACCTTTTTCTCCTTGCTTGATTTGTAGTCCTAGGAAGAAATTCAATTCTCCCATCATGCTCATTTCGAATTCCTTGCTCATGCTTTCAGAAAACCCATTGCACATATTCATGTTAGTGGATCCAAAAATGATGTCATCAACATATATTTGTAAAATAAGAATATCATCATTTTTATATTTTGTAAAAAGAGTAGTATCTACTGTGCCTCTTTTATAACCATTTTCTAATAAGAACTTACCAAGTCTTTCATACCATGCCCTAGGAGCTTGTTTTAGACCGTATAAAGCTTTGTGTAGTTTATACACATAATCAGGATGCTCAAAGTCTTCAAAGCCAGGGGGTTGTTTAACAAAGACTTTTTCTTCAATAACACCATTTAGAAAAGCAGATTTCACATCCATTTGAAATAATTTAAAATCTTTATGGCATGCAAAAGCTAATAACATCGTATAGACTCAATTCTAGCAACAGGATCATTTGTTTCATCATAGTCAATTCCTTCAAGTTGATTATACCCTTGTGCAACTAATCATGCCTTATTACGTATAACAGTTCCATTTTTATCTAATTTGTTACGAAACACCCATCGAGTACCAATAATGGAGGTCTCTTCGGGAGTTGGAACTAATTCCCAGACTTTGTTTCTTGTGAACTGTTCAAGTTCTTCTTGCATGGCTGTTATCCAATCTTCATCATTCAAAGCATCTTTTATATTTTTAGGCTCAATTTGTGACAGAAAGGATAGATGACTGGCCATGTTTTGTGCTTGTGATCTTGTAAGAATCCCTTTATCAATATCACCAATGACATTTTCTATTGGATGATTTCTTATAGCATGTGATTCTTTGGGCAAGTCATTTAGTTGGGGATTAGGATTTTCAAGAGGATTAATATTGACAGAAGGAGAAATATCATCAATTTTTAGTTCTTCCATATTTCTGAGAATATCTTCAATAACTGTATCATTTTCTGTCAGTTCTTTATATTTTGGAGGAGGTTTAGATTCATCAAAAGTCACGTTCATTGACTCTTCCACGACTAGAGTTCTTTTATTAAAGACTCCATATGTTTTACTGTTTAGTGAATATCCCAGGAATATTCCTTCATCGGATTTGGGATCAAATTTCACTAGATATTGTTTAGTATTTAGAATAAAGTATTTACTCCCAAAGACACGAAAGTAGTTTATTTTAGGAGTTCTTTGATAAAAGAGTTCATAGGGAGTTTTGAAAAGAATTGGTCTCAGCAAGACGCGATTCAAAATATAACAAGAAGTTGCAATTGCTTCGGCCCAAAAATATTTAGGAAGTCGATATTCATTAAGCATAGTATTGGCCATTTCTTGTAAAGTACGATTTTTCCTTTCAACAACACCGTTTGACTGAGGTGTGTAAGGTGCAGAAAAGTTATGACTTATACCGTGCTCATCACAGAACATTATAAAATTAGAATTGTCAAATTCTATTCCGTGATCAGACCGAATTTAAATAATAGAGCTTCCCTGTTGATTCTGAATTTTCTTACATAGTGTAAAAAAGGAGTTTATCGCTTCATTTTTGAACTTTAAAAAATCAACCCAAGTGAATCTTGAATAATCATCAACTAGGACTAAAATATAGACAGCACCACCCATACTATATTTGGGGATAGGTCCAACTAAGTCCATATGCAAGAGTTCAAGTGGTCGAGATGTTGAAACTGTGAGTTTAGGTTTATGAGATGCATGAATTTATTTTCCTAATTCACAGGCTTCGCAAATATGGTCTTTAAGGAATTTAAGTTTAGGAAGACCACGAACATGTTCTTTAGAAGATATGTTATTAATCAATTTCATGTTAATGTGTCCTAATCTACGATGCCAAAGCCAAGGGTCATCATTTGCAGACACAAGACACACATTGTCCATGTGTGAGTATGTGTCTAAATCACATGTGTACACATTTTGACTTCTAGGACAAAGTAAAATTAATTTTTCAGTTTGGTCAAAAATTGAACAGTTATGAGGACTGAATGTTATTTTAAAACCACTATCACATAGTTGACTGATGGATAGAAGATTATACCTGAGTCCAGTGACCAATTGAACCTTAGAGATTGTTATGTGTTTACTGTATACATTTCCAATTCCAACAACTTTACCTTTGTTGCTATCTCCGAAAGTTATCTCGTTACAGTCTGTAGCTTGTAGATTGCTCAATTTAGATTTGTCGCCTGTCATGTGTCTTGAACAACCGCTATCAAGGTACCATTTATTTTTACTAGAATCAGTGGTGAGACATACCTGCAATATGTATTAAATTCACAAACTGGTAGGCCTTAATGAGAAGGGTCCTTTGGGTAAGTTTTCCAATTTGTATAAGGATTGGTCGTGTTTTCCTTTACAAAGTTTGTTACATGATAATAATCACTAGTAGGCACATATGTTCTATGAGTAGCAGATTTATAATATGCATGACTAACTTTTTTAAATGAAGGATGAGAGTTTCTAGATGATCTTTCATTATACAGTAATTCTCTTTTTGTGATAATAGGTGTAGTGTAACTTCCTTTTGGTACCCAAATCATTTTTCCTGAATAGTTTTCATTCTTGGCATTACATGAGTAAATTGAATGACCATTTCTATTACAGTAAGAGCATTTATCAAAAGGAGACGCATGATCTTTTTCTTTACTTTTAACATGATAGAGTTTCTTATGTTTTATCTTTACTGGATTTTCTGGTATATCCTAATCCTTCTTTATTGAAACTACATCTTTGTTGACCGAGCATAACGTCAAAATTTTCTTTTCCTTTTATAAATTTAATAACTATAGAGTTTAAGTCATCACGTTCTAGAGTCAACATTTTAATTTGATTCATTAGAATAGATTCTTCATTTTATTTTTCTAATGAATTTTTCTTTTGACTTACTTCTTGTTTTTGAGAATCTTTTATAATTTCAGTGAGAGCTAAATTTTCAATTTTAAGATTTTCAATAGATGTAGCAAGTGTAGAATTTTCCTTTTCAAGATTTTCTTTTGTTTTTCTTAACTTTTCTAGTTCTTCTTTTACTACAAAATTTTTTGAAGAGTTATTTTCTAATTTCTCAGTTTCATGTTTTAAGACTTCATTATCCATGATTAAATTAAAATTTTCTATTTCAAGATTTCTATTTGCTTCAATTAATTTTTTAAATGATGCTTTTAATTTCATAAACTCTTCTTTAATAATTTCATTATCATTATAAGCTTGATGTTTTGAATTTACCTCAGATTTTGGTGATGAGTCATTGTCCGCCATAAAACATAGATTTGCTGTTTCTTCGGTTGGCTCAGTAGGTTCTTCTTCATCACTTAGATCCCAGCCTTCTGCAGCTACTAGAACTTTGTTGTTGGCTAGTTTTGGACAATCCTTCTTGAAGTGTCCTGGCTGGTTGCATTCAAAACAGTTATTTGAATTTTCATTTGTGCCAGCATTTCTGAAGTTATTGTTGGTAGCTTTGAAATTCCTTCCTGGAACTTTTGGCTTGAAGGCTTGCTTGTTTCGGAAATTGTTGAAGTTGTTATTTGTTTTCATGAAGCCTTTACCATATCTCTTTGCTTTGCTTTGAATTACTCTTCTGAGTTGTCTTGATAATAATGCAACTTCATTATTATCTAGATTCAAGAGTTCTTCATTTAGTTCATCATCATCGCTATCTTGATCAACAAGTAAGGCTTTGAAAGCAATTCCTTTCTTTTTGAGATCTGTGTCTGATCCTGCTTTTTCGAATTGCATGTCGACTTCGTGGGCACGAAGATTTCCAATGAGGCTATAAAGGGGAAAAGCAGTTAGATCCTGTATTTCCTTGATGGCTGTAACTTTCATTTTTCACACAGATGGAAGAGCTTTGAGAATCCTTCTGTTCTTCTCATTTGTTGTGTAAGCTTTTTCCAGTTGTTCTAGCTCATCAATGATTTTGGAAAAACAAGTTTCCATATCAATGATCTTTTCACCTTCTTCCAGCTTGAAGCTTTCATACTCTTGAATTAGAGCATCTTTTCTGGTTTCTTTGATATGACTGGTTCCTTCATAGGTTACAATTAATTTTTTCCAGATTTCTTTTGCATTCTTGCAGTTGCTAACTCTTTTATATTCTTTTTCTATAAGAGCACTTGTTAGCACTTGTTCAGCTTTGGAGGCGATATTCATAACCTCCTCATCATCGGTGGTGAATTCCCCAACATCTTTTTCAACTAGCTTTTCATTTTCGACTTTTGTGGGAATCTTTACACCTCTTTCAATTGCTAGCCAAAGTTTGATTCCTTGTGACTTGGCGTAGATTTTGAACCTATTTTTCCAGGTGGCGAAGTTTGTGCCATCAAATAGTGGAGGTCTGGACATTGATAGTCCTTCTCCGCAACCGGTAGCATTTGTGTAGGCCATAGATGGATCTACTCTTAGATATGCCTATAATTACTTAACAAACAAGTTAAAGAGCACCGCTTTGATACCAATTGAAAGTTCAATAATAATCTAGAAGGGGGGTTGAATAGATTATTACTGTTTAAAAATTATCTTTGGCCTTTTTGAATTTTAGTGATTTAATTTTATCAAATTAATAGACAATTTAAAATTCAATCACATAATGCATATATATTTATCTGGTTCACAACATACAGCCCGGGTATGTTGCTACGTCCAGTCTCAAGCTCCTCTCCAGGACTTGAGATCCTATTACTTCCCTGTAATAAATACTCTTTCAATAGGCGGAGAAACCTGTACAAAGTTTTAAAGATAAACTTACAACTATCCTCAACTAACTTTCTCAGACAGCGAACTCCCAGCTCCTTCCTCAAGCTTAGTTGAATCTTCTTTTGAGCTTAGTACTATTTTATACTTTGGTCTTGAAACAACAATCTCTTCCTCACCTCACAAGTGCACTAGAGACTCAACTCCCAGCTGACCTCTCTAAGACTCTGGTCTTGGTCAAAGAATTCTTGTCTTTCTCACAAATATAAAATAAACTAACTCACCCTTTTTCTTTTTACAAAAAGTTTGATGAATATATGCTTCTAACAATAAGCAGATATAATTGTAGCACAAATATACTTCTTAGATAAGCAGATATAGAATTTCAAGTATATGATAAAAGTTCAAACACTTTTATGTGATGTGCTTTTGTGAAAGCAGATATAATATTTAAGCACTTGTAATTAAAACTTTCTTTTTCTTTAAAGAATATTTTTCAATGGATTAAGAAAAAGATTTTTCTTTATAAAGAGTGTGTTTCTTTGTTGTTGAATAAATATAACTTTGAATTAAACAACCACACACACTTATATAACGCAGCATTAATTTATGAGCAATTATATGAACAGTATATTTGATGACAGTTTATCAAGTATGACAATATGATTCACTTTAGATAATACTTGAACAAACTCGTTCTACCCACTTATATATATTATATTATACTTGATCTACGTTGCGAATAATTTGGCCACTTGGGATTTTAAAGACCGTCCAGAGTATTTCAAGTGAAATATCTGAATTTGCTTAACGCGTTTCGGTGTCCAAGTACGGACTAAATTTTTCGATTCACAACTTGATAATCGGATATAGAATATTAAAGAATATTTATATCGATTATATATATCAGTAAAGGGCCACTTGGGATTTTAAAGACCGTTCAGAGTATTTCAAAGAAATAGCATCTGAATTTGCTTAACGCGTTTTGGTGTCCAAGTACTGACTCTTTACTAGATATGATAGATCATATATAAGATATATATAAATTTTTATCACAAATTATATCTGATTATCTAAATCTATATATTGATTATACCAGTAAAGGGCCACTTGGGATTTTAAGGACCGTCCAGAGTATTTCAAAGAAATAGCATCTGAATTTGCTTAAACCGTTTCGGTGTCCAAGAACTGACTCTTTACTAATATGGATATATAGATATATGAATACGTATGACATTTTATCACAAATATATATATGAATGAGCAAGTATGAGATGATATGAACAATTATAATTTGACAACTTATCTCAAATACTTGGACAAATTTTTCTCTTCCAAACGAAATTATAACTTTGATTTGAGCGAAGAGAGTAAAAGCTTGTTTGAATAATCTGTAGGCAAGGATAGTAAGCTTTCTAGTTTATAGAATTGGTAAATTGAAATGAATAGAAAAGCCTCTTATTTATAGAAATTTTCAGGTTCGGGCAAAATCGTAAGTTTTGAAAAATATTTTTGAATTGGAAGGTCCGGATTGCATGATGAAAAATGAAGGGCTCGGATTAATTTGTCGGATATATAGGATTTGAATTTGCACCCAACGGTTCAACGCATAAGCCTTCATGGCACAAACTTCAATACAAGTTTATTCAATTTATAAGCCTTGGCATGCCAGCAAACAAACATTCAGTACTCATCACATATGCCCAACAATTTTTCATTTAGGCACACACATTTCTAGGCATATACTTCCATGAATTTATAATACATTTGCACCAACACCAAGGCAAGCATCCAAATTTCATTCCCATATTCTTCCAAGTTCGGTATACACATCATGCACATACATGCACACACTTGATCACACACATGCACACACACACACGGATATATATATATATATATATATATATATATATTATAATATATTTTAGTATATATATATTTGGAAATAATTTTTACCCATAAAAGATTTTTAAAAATTAATTTTAAAATAGGAATCTCCTTGCCTTAGGAAATGTTACTATATGAACTCATTTTATTAACACTTGATATTAATTTATCAAGGTCATAAAATAAATTCAAGTAAAGTAAGAAAATGAATATTTTTGGTCAAAATATTCAAAGTAATTAATAAATCATTTTAGCACTTAATCTTATGGAGAGGATTCTACCCTTTTGACCTTTAATCTTAATTTGTTATCATCAAAATTAAATACCCTGTTTTGGAGACCTTTCACTTAGTGACTGCTCAGTATTCATTACCTTGAAATCTTAAATTGATAATCGTTGGATATTACTGATATTTTCTGTCCGTAGCGACTATTGTTGATAATCACCGATACTCTTACTATCTTTGAACTATCATTATTGTTGTACCCTTGAGAAATTTAAAACTACATTGAACATCCTTATTGCTATAGTACTTGCTGGGCAAATTTGTTGCTTATTCTTGCTTTCCCTAAAATATTTCAGTTAAGGCAAAGCAGGGCGGACCTTCGGGCACCGACAAGGGCAAGGGAAAGGCTACAGAGTAGCTTTATTTATGTAGAACTTTATGATTGTAATAAGAACTTATTCTATTATGTATTAGTTAGGTTTATATATGCTTAAGGTATGTTTAAGCTATGTAATCGATGTTTAAGTTACGAGACCTTGGGACGTGAATAAATTATATTAATTAAATATAATCTATTCGGTAGTAGAGTTGTGTATTATTTTGCTGTGCGATGCGACATTTAGTCGTACTATTATTATCATAATGTTAGATTATAGAACGTGACAAACCGAATTCGAGAGACTAGTGGCGGGTCCGAATTTGGGGGCCTCACAACGGAGTCCTGCATTTTCTGCCGTACAACGCTTCGTAAGGCGATATGCCAATACTTGCATGGTAACTATATTATTGTAAGCGAACTCAACCAATGGTAAATGGTTGTCCCAATTTCCCTTAAAATCCATAATACAAGCTCTTAGCATATCTTCTAATGTCTGGATTGTCCTCTCTCTTTGCCCATCGATTGGAGGATGGTACACCGTACTCATTCTTGACTGCGTTCCCATGAATTCCTTTAGATGCTTCCAGAAGTTCAATGTGAAATGCGGATCTCGATCAAAGACTATAGACACTGGAACACCATGCCTTGAAACAATCTCAACATACAATTTTGCCAACTGATCCAAATTAAATCTGATCTTGATCGGTAAGAAATGCGCTGATTTCGTCAGTCGATCCACGATAACCCAAATTGCGTCAAAACCTTTCTGAGTCGTTGGAAGACATACCACGAAATCTATCGTGATATGCTCCCATTTCCATTCTGGCATCACTAACGGTTGTAATAACCCACTTGGTCTCTGGTGTTTTGATTTGACCTTCTGACACGTTAAACATTTCGCCACACACTCAGCAACTTCGTTTTTCATATTCGGCCACCAAAAATATTGTTGGAAATCCTGGTACATTTTCGTACTTCCCGAGTGAATAGAATATCTTGAACTATGAGCCTTGCTCTAAATTTTCTCTTTAACTTCCGGTACTAGCAGAACCCACATTCTCCTTTATATCATAGTAATCCCTCAGTATCAACTTTGAATTTTGTGTGACGCCCCCAAATCCGGGTACTTGAAACCCGAACTCGGTGCTACACGATATCATTTCTTTGAGCGGAATAATAATATAAAGTAGATAAACAAACTTAATTTACATATCAGATTTGTCTAATCCCAGGCACACAACCTTTAAACCATTCATTATATGATAGATAATAAATATTATCGTCTTAATAAAGTCTAACTATTACAAAAGATACCATAAACTTATTCTTGCAGCTTTCCTTTTCCTTTATTTTTGTCAGAGCCTTCTGGTTGATCACGCTTAGCTGAAAACATTTAATTTAAAGCAAGAATAAGCATTCAATTGCTCAGCAAGTAATAACAGTTAATAAACTTTAGCTGAAAGAAGTAAATGTTTTTTTGAGGTATACTTCTACAACGAATCAATAGTTGTAAAGTCTTTTGTATCATATCTTAATAACATATCAAATCGTTTAAAATTTTGAAACGACGTAGTGACTATAAATGCTAAGCGGTCAATGGACCATGAACTTTTATTTTTCATTTTTGAAAAAGTTAAACATAAATTCATCTGTAAACCGCTCTGGTCTTACGGACATATAGGGTGATCAACCCCGTTATGTCATGTATTGATCAATATTATCTGTTTGAACGATAAATTCATTCACTCAGTTTGCCTTGGGCACAAAAACATTTTCCCCATTTCGGGTTGTTAATTCTCAGTCTGGAATCCTAACTAAACATTTCAGTTGGATGGCCATATCATAACCAATACTATTTAGCAGTACAATTCAACTCTGTCTAGCCGAGTTAAATAGCTTAGACAGTCTTTAAACCCTAAACGTCTGCCAAAGTTTAATAGTATGTAACAGAATTTGTCATATCAAAGAAGTTCTAGTTCAAGAGTTCTTCCATGAATACAATAGCTTATACAAGTGGGGACACTTGTATGACAACAGACAATAATGAGATAATAATAAGAAATAATCGAATCATGGATATCAATAATAATTTGAGTAAAGAAACTTGCAAAGTAAACTTTTTCAAGTAAGAAAAGAATGATGTACTTGATAGTATCTTAACTATTCTTTTTGAAGCTGATTGGAATAAAAAGGTTATATAACCTTGTATTATTCATAAATAATGAGACAGACAGTTCAAAATTTAAAGAGCCTGTCCAGATATGAAAAATTCTAGAATATTTGCTCAATAAAGAGTAAGATTTAGAAACTTACCTTGATAGCTGATTACTGCTACGTAGTATAGCTTACGCTGTTATCTTTAATACAAAGTCCTATCATCAATAGAATTATTCTTTTAATTAAAATAACTTAACACATAATACTACTTTAAACATGTTGTCACATAGACATATAAGTCATTAAAACATATAAGGACGTATACCTAGTCAAACTATGTCAATTTGGTTTGAGTTCGGTATCGTTTCGGCATTCCGATTGCATTATCGGATAATTAACGAATTTATTTTTAATGAAACTTTGTTCTAGAACTTAAATATTATATTAGATAATTTAATTATCATTTATAATATTTTTTAAAATATTAAAATCATTTATAATGATTTTTCAATCACTTATATCATTTTTAACGAATTAATTATTAAATAATTTCATTATCATTAATATTTAAATAATTTAAAATATTAATGAACTTCATGTCAACACTTTAAAAGTTATTTATTATAACTTAAAAACATTTTTAAAACCTTAATATTATCTTTAACTGATTTTTAAAATATTAAAATTATTTTTAAATGATTACCATTAATATTAACATATTAATGTTATTAGTATCCAAAATATTAAAAGTTATTTATTATAACTTAAAATATTTATTTCACCTTTAAATGATTTATAAAACATTTAAATTATTTTTAAATAATTTATTTAATATAATTATTAAATAAATTTATTATCATTAATATTAAAATATTAATAAAATTCTTATCAAAATATTATAAATTATTTATTATAACCTAAAATACTTTTTAAAACTTTAATATCATTTTTAAATATTAAAATTATTTTTAATTTAATTTATTTAATAAAATTTTTAAATAAATTTATTATCATTAATATTAAAATATTAATAAAATTCATATAAAAATATTATAAGTTATTTATTATAACTTAAAATACTTTTTAAAACATTAATATAATTTTTAAATAGTACAATCATTTTTAATTTAATTTATTTAATTTAATTATTAAATAAATTTATTGTCATTAATATTAAAATATTAATAAAATTCTTATCAAAATATTATAAGTTATTTATTATAACTTAAAATACTTTTTAAAACTTTAATATTATTTTTAAATATTAAAAATCATTTTTAATTTAATTTATTTAATATAATTATTAAATAAATTTATTATCATTAATACTAAATTATTAATGATAATTATCTCAAAATATTAAAAGTCATTTATTATAACTTTAAATATTTTTTAATACTTTAATATTATTTAATATGATTTTTAATAAATAAAAATCATTTTTATCTAATTTATTTAATATAATTATTAAATAAATTAAATATTACTAATATTCAATTAAATTAAAATATTAATAAAATTTATGTCAAAATTTAAAAAGTTAATTTTTATAACTTAAAATAATTTTTAAAATAATTTTATGAATTTTTAATAATTAATTTTTATTTATTTTAATTAATTTATATTTAAAACCGTCGCTAAAGGTCTGTCGCTACGGAAAGTGTTGCTATAGGTGTTCTTGAGCCTTCAAGAACATTCATAATCAGTCCCTTGATGCCTACTTTGACCAACAATAATTGTCAAATCATGAGATTTCTGGGTAAACTAATGGTCAGATGTTGTAGTATTGATGTTATACTACAAGTGTATAACAAGTTCTGGGTCAGATCATAACACATCCAGAAGATATAAAGCCTCGAACAAGCTGTCAGAGATGTTCTTCATTTTCTCGGTTACCCAGAAATGAAGAACAGTTCGAGTAGCCTACTTTGGGCTTCCACAACTTGCTAATCTTGTAATGATTTTGTGATATAATGGTTTCAGGTTGTAGTATACATGTAAAGGAACAGATCTATCACATAAAATCACTCTAACAACAACACAATCTTAAGATCCATGTCGATCAAACCATGTCAGAAAATTCGTTCTTGAAGATTATGGGTTTTCCAGATTTGTTCTTCAAGCAGTTTGGTCAACCCTACTTTGACCACGATTATCTTTGATTCTATACATGATATATGTGATCTAAAGGCATGTATGTGTAGTACATATGTCAGACTACAAGATCAAAACAACAACATGACCTAACACCTTAACAATAGTAAGATTCAAGGCTTGCAAAAACGCTGTCAGAAACTGTTCAACACTTATAAAATTTCTGGGTTTTCTAGAAATGAAAATCTGATCGGTCAACGGGTTTTGACCAACAATATCTTGCAATATATACATGATATGAGCATGATTTTTTTTGCAGTTTACTAAAAGTATAACATACTACAAATACCAATCATTAAACATAACACAACATCAACAGATTGAGAATTAAAGGCCTCGACTTTGACTGTCAGAGTGCAAAATTAGGGTTCTTGACAGTTTTGAAAATTTTCATTTTTCGTGTCTTTTGATGTATTGAAAGTGTTGTTTCTTAACCCAGATCATCAATAGATATAACATATAACATATTCTAACACTTAATCATAACATCTAATTTAGCATACAAGATTAAATTTTTGGTTAGGATTTTTACCTTATTTTGCTAAATCTTGAATCTTTGGCTTTCTAATATGATATTGGGATGATAAGGGTCTGATTATGGACTGAATCACTAAAGATTTTCGTGGCTTTGAGGTTGAGAGAGTTTGGCTAAGTGTGTGTGAACAAATGAGGCCAACATTAGACTTTTCTCTCTCTTTAATCCTTATATTTAATGCATTGCATTTGTATGATGCAAGGTGTCACTTTAGATATGATATGACTGAGATATTGTGGACATATGATATCTAGGGTTGGTGAACTACCAAGATATAGCAAGATTTGCAAGCAACATAAATAAAAAAATTAAAATTACTTATTTTGTAAATAATAAATCCCTTTAAGGGTATTCTTGACCATGTCACATGAATCTAGGGTTTAACCCTTAGATTTAAACCATTAGGGTTTCCCAAAAAAATTCCTAGGGTTTGGAAAAATTAAATTTAAAGCTTAATAAAATTTTAATTAAAACACACTAATTAAAATTAGGATTTTTAATAGAAAATTAGGGTTTTCTAAAATTATAAATTAGGGTTCCCTAATTATTACACTTAATCACATAATATCCACCATTGTATTTAAATATAAACACATTAAATACTATGTTTAATATTTAAACAAAATAAATAAATAAATTCATAACATATATTCATATAATTATGTTAATTATCATAATTATATATATAATTCATAATCATATTTTGTATTAATATATTTACATATATTTGGAGACAAATATAATTAATAATTATATTTAATACCCAAATTCATTAAGAAAATAATTTCTTATTATTCACTATATAAATATACTTTTATTTTAAATATAATTATATAATAATTGTATTAATTCTGAAATTTCATAACATAGATCAAAATTAGGGTTTTGATCTATAATGACACTTTACCTAATATATCCCATTATTAATTAAGTTAAAATAATTAACTTAATTAATCTTGATTAATTCATATAATAAAATAATTATTATAATAATTCTATAAATTATTTCTTATATTATTGAAATAATATATTAGTCATATTTTCATGAAAATTAAATTATAAAATATTTTGACAATCAAAATTAGTTTATTATAATAATATAATTTATAGAAATCTACAATTCCTTTATCGAAAAATTTATTTTAAATTATTCGTGCAACAAATAAATATACATTTGTCACATAAATACATATTTTTTACCTTCCACGTATTTTCACCCTTATTTTGATAGAAATATTATAAAAAAAAATTTATACACAAAATTTTTTATTTAATTGTATCGAAAATATTAGGTTATTACATTCACCCTCCCTTATAAGGATTCCATCCCCGGAATCACCGTTTCAAAAGTTATACACACAGGGGTAAATAATATATATATTCATTGCAAGTAGATCTCGATCTGATTCGATCGAACTGATCTTTAACTATTCAGCATAACGCTTGTCTATCTGATTAAACGAAAATTTGATTTCTAAAAGAACTCAAATTCCTCCTTCAAAAGTCCTTAATAAATCGATTTATTATTTATAAGAAAATCATATATACGAAATTAAAATGTATTCGAATAATACCTGGAATTCCATCCCCGGCTGCTACCATATCTTGAACCGTCATATTGAAGGTTCTCGTAGTTGGCTTGTTCGTCGGAGTTGGATACGTGATCGCCAGCTTTTCACTGCTTTTTTCAGCATTCGTATTTCCACCGTCAGCCTTTCTTTTCGAACAATCCTTTGTCATATGAGCAGTTGATCCACAGATGAAACAACCACTATTCTTTCTTGGATTGGCGCAATTAGGAGAGATGTGTCCCTCCTGCCCGCACTTGTAACACACAAACTTTTCCTTGAGACACTCACCTGAGTGACTCTTCCCGCAATTTCCACATGGTTCCACCTTTTTCTTTGTTCCCCCTGACTATTATCAGTACTTCCTGAATTTGTCCACTTTCTTTTCCAACTTGCACTTCCACTATTTCCTTCCACCTTAACTTTTCCTTCAATCCTACCCTTATTCTTCTTTTTCTTGTTGTAGAGACTAATGGCCTCACTTCCTCCTTCGGCAATGATAGCCTTTTTCAGTAGCGTTCCAAATGAGTTAATCTGCAGTACTGCAACCTTGTTGTAGATCCAGGGCTTTAGACCATGTTCGAACCTTCGTGCCTTTCTTGCCTCAGTGTTCACTTGTTGTGGAGCGAACCTAGCTAATTCATTAAACTTGGCAGCGTATTCTGAGACGGTCATATTTTCTTGTTTTAATTCAAGAAATTTAACTTCCATCCTGTCTTGCATACTGGACGAGAAGTAATTTTCGTTGAACAGTTCTTTGAACCTTGTCCATGTTACCACTTCTGCTCCGGCTCGAGTTTGGTTAGCCTCCCACCAGAAGTTCGCTTCCCCTTTCAACATGTAGGTAGCAAAAGCAGGCTTTTGCTCCTCCGCTACCCTAGCAATAATAAACGCTTTTTCTATTTCCTTTACCCAAGTTTGGGCATCTATAGGGTCAGTCGTTCCTTTGAATTCAGGCGGTCCTACTGCCTTGAAATCTTTGAAGTTTGCCAATTGATTCCCTGGAGGATTTCCTGCGGCTGGTGCTCGATTTTGCATGGCTTGTACCAACATATTCGCAAAATCTTGCATAGGATTTGCTTGACCTCCTGCATTGTTAACAAAGTCTTCCACCCTTCGGGTTCGTATTTCTCTTCTTGGCGGCATTATCTGGTTAAACAAAATCTTAAAGTTATTATCTTATCATTCATATACCATTATTAATGGTATCATAAAAGATAGAATATAAAATTCTTAATTTTAGACCAATTCAGCTTGCTGGATTCCCAATTTTAGCTTGCCGAATTAACAA
This sequence comes from Panax stipuleanatus, assembly GCA_020205555.1. Classification (NCBI taxonomy): domain Eukaryota; kingdom Viridiplantae; phylum Streptophyta; class Magnoliopsida; order Apiales; family Araliaceae; genus Panax; species Panax stipuleanatus. Next base: position 115,815,580 of record CM035119.1, on the reverse strand, counting down.
ATTTACATTTAATTAATATACTAACTTGACATATAATAATATCATAACATTTATATTCATTCAAACAGTACATAGTACTTTTCCTTACACAATATTGACTGCCATAGTCAGCTACTATCCCTTAATGACAACAAAAGTTGGGATTCATCATGATACTTATGCAAAAGTAATACATTTCACACCTATACATACTATATATAATCCTATTTTACTTATCCTATTCATTTCCTACACCTTCCTTAGATCTTGGACAAGTCTTTGCCTGATGACCTATCAACCCACATATAAAACATACACATTGCTTCGGATCAGGGCAATGAGATGAGATATGTCCTTCACGTCCACAATTATAGCATACATTATGTCCTTTCATATATACGCCTTCATGTTTCCAATTACAGTTCACACACATTACTACTTTCTTGAAGTTCCCTTGATTAAAATCAGAACTTCCTAAATTATGGTCATTCATTTTTCTTTTCCCTTTCTGGCTTGGAGCTGCACACGATTTGCTGCATTTGGCTCCCATCTGTTCAATTTGAACCTTCAACTTATCTTGTTCTTCCATTATTTTGATTAACGCCTTTTGCAGCTGGCTATTTAGTAGCCTTTCCACTTCCAACAACCTTTCCAAACATAACAACTTGTTCTTTAGATTCTGCACTTTCGTTGATGCTTGGCCAGCTCCAACTTAAGTGTCTGAATCATTATCTGTCAATAACACCGTTCTGGTTCTGGTTCTATGTTTTCCAAAATGATGACTTCATCTTGGTTGCTTTCAGGCGGAGTGATTTGCTCCTTCTTTATGATATGAGTCTTCTAATCCTTTCCTTCCTGACATATATACACAAATTATCTTGATTAGCACATAATATATATACACATAACAAACAATCGTTTATATAAGTTACTTTTATTTCATTTTACGATGAATTTCCTTAATTCATCTCCTTTAAACTCTATTTGAGTTATTTGTTTTTCAACGCTTCTATCTAGCTTAAGGTTATAGCCTAAGGTATTTCTCCACCTAAGGTTTCTAACCTAAAGCTCTGATACCAACTTGTGACGCCCCCAAATTCGGGTACTTGAAACCCGAACTCGGTGCTACACGATATCATTTCTTTGAGCGAAATAATAATATAAAGTAGATAAACAAACTTAATTTACATATCAGAGTTGTCTAATCCCAGGTACACAACCTTTAAACCATTCATTACATGATAGATAATAAATATTATCGTCTTAATAAAGTCTAATTATTACAAAAGATACCATAAACTTATTCTTGCAACTTTCCTTTTCCTTTGTTTTTGTCAGAGCCTTCTGGTTGATCACGCTTAGCTGTAAACATTTAATTTAAAGCAAGAATAAGCATTCAATTGCTCAGCAAGTAATAGCAGTTAATAAACTTTAGCTGAAAGAAGTAAATGTTTTCTTTGATGTATACTTCTACAACGAATTAATAGTTGTGAAGTCTTTCGAATCATATCTTAATAACATATCAAATCGTTTAAAATTTTAAAACGACATAGTGATTATAAATGCTGTGCGGTCAATGGACCATGAACTTTTATTTTTTATTTTCGAAAAGGTTAAACAGAAATTCATCTGTAAACCGCTCTGGTCTTACGGACATGTAGGGTGATCAGCCCCGTTATGTTCTGTATTGATCAATACTATCTGTTTGAACGATAAATTCATTCACCCTGTTCGCCTTGGGCACAAAAATATTTTTCCCATTTCGGGTTATTCATTCTCAGTCTGGAATTCTAACTAAACATTTCAGTTGGACGACCTTATCATAACTAATACTATTTAGCAGTACAATTCAACTCTGTCTAGCCGAGTCAAATAGCTTAGACAGTCTTTAAACCCTAAACGTCTACCGAAGTTTAATAGTATATAACAGAATTTGTCATATCAAAGAAGTTCTAGTTCAAGAGTTCTTGCATGAATACAACAGCTCATACAAGTGGGGACACTTGTATGACAACAGACAATAATGAGATAATAATAAGAAATAATCGAATCATGGATATCAATAATAATTTGAGTAAAGAAACTTGCAATGTAAACTTTTTCAAGTAAGAAAAGAATGATGTACTTGATAGTATCTTAACTATTCTTTTTGAAGCTGATTGGAATAAAAAGGTTATATAACCTTGTATTATTCATAAATAATGAGACAGACAGTTCAAAATTTAAAGAGCCTGTCCAGATATGAAAAATTCTAAAATATTTGCTCAATAAAGAGTAAGATTTAGAAACTTGCCTTGATAGCTGATTACTGCTACGTAGTATAGCTTACGCTGTTATCTTTAATACAAAGTCCTATCATCAATAGAATTATTCTTTTAATTAGAATAACTTAACACATAATACTACTTTAAACATGTTGTCACATAGACACATAAGTCATTAAAACACATAAGGACGTATACCTAGTCAAACTATGTCGATTTGGTTTGAGTTCGGTACAGTTTCGGCATCCCGATTGTATTATCAGATAATTAACGAATTTATTTTTAATGAAACTTTGTTCAAGAACTTAAATATTATATTAGATAATTTAATTATCATTTATAATATTTTTTTCAAATATTAAAATCATTTATAATGATTTTTCAATCATTTATATCATTTTTAATGAATTAATTGTTAAATAATTTTATTATCATTAATATTTAAATAATTTAAAATATTAATGAACTTCATGTCAACACTTTAAAAGTTATTTATTATAACTTAAAAATATTTTTAAAACCTTAATATTATCTTTAACTGATTTTTAAAATATTAAAATTATTTTTAAATGATTACCATTAATATTAGCATATTAATGTTATTAGTATCAAAATATTAAATGTTATTTATTATAACTTAAAATATTTTTAAAATATTTATTTCACCTTTAAATTATTTATAAAATTTTAAATTATTTTTAAATAAATTATTTAATATAATTATTAAATAAATTTATTATCATTAATATTAAAATATTAATAAAATTCTTATCAAAATATTACAAGTTATTTATTATAACTTAAAATACTTTTTAAAACTTTAATATCATTTTTAAATATTAAAATTATTTTTAATTTAATTTATTTAATATAATTATTAAATAAATTTATTATCATTAATATTAAAATATTAATGAAATTCTTATCAAAATATTATAAGTTATTTATTATAACTTAAAATACTTTTTAAAACTTTAATATCATTTTTAAATATTAAAATCATTTTTAATTTAATTTATTTAATATAATTATTAAATAAATTTATTATCATTAATATTAAATTATTAATGATATTTATCTCAAAATATTAAAAGTCATTTATTATTACTTTAAATATTTTTTAATACTTTAATATTATTTAATATGATTTTTAATAAATAAAAATCATTTTTATCTAATTTATTTAATATAATTATTAAATAAATTAAATATTACTAATATTCAATTAAATTAAAATATTAATAAAATTTATGTCAAAATTTAAAAAGTTAATTTTTATAACTTAAAATAATTTTTAAAATAATTTTATGAATTTTTAATAATTAATTTTTATTTATTTTAATTAATTTATATTTAAAACCGTCGCTAAAGGTCTGTCGCTACGGAAAGTGTTGCTATAGGTGTTCTTGAGCCTTCAAGAACATTCATAATCAGTCCCTTGATGCCTACTTTGACCAACAATAATTGTCAAATCATGAGATTTCTGGGTAAACTAATGGTCAGATATTGTAGTATTGATGTTATACTACAAGTGTATAACAAGTTCTGGGTCAGATCATAACACATCCAGAAGATATAAAGCCTCGAACAAGCTGTCAGAGATGTTCTTCATTTTCTCGGTTGCCCAGAAATGAAGAACAGTTCGAGTAGCCTACTTTGGGCTTCCACAACTTGCTAATCTTGTAATGATTTTGTGATATAATGGTTTCAGGTTGTAGTATACATGTAAAGGAACAGATCTATCACATAAAATCACTCTAACAACAACACAATCTTAAGATCCATGTCGATCAAACCATGTCAGAAAATTCGTTCTTGAAGATTATGGGTTTTCCAGATTTGTTCTTCAAGCAGTTTGGTCAACCCTACTTTGACCACGATTATCTTTGATTCTATACATGATATATGTGATCTAAAGGCATGTATGTGTAGTACATATGTCAGACTACAAGATCAAAACAACAACATGACCTAACACCTTAACAATAGTAAGATTCAAGGCTTGCAAAAACGCTGTCAGAAACTGTTCAACACTTATAAAATTTCTGGGTTTTCTAGAAATGAAAATCTGATCGGTCAACGGGTTTTGACCAACAATATCTTGCAATATATACATGATATGAGCATGATTTTTTTTGCAGTTTACTAAAAGTATAACATACTACAAATACCAATCATTAAACATAACACAACATCAACAGATTGAGAATTAAAGGCCTCGACTTTGACTGTCAGAGTGCAAAATTAGGGTTCTTGACAGTTTTGAAAATTTTCATTTTTCGTGTCTTTTGATGTATTGAAAGTGTTGTTTCTTAACCCAGATCATCAATAGATATAACATATAACATATTCTAACACTTAATCATAACATCTAATTTAGCATACAAGATTAAATTTTTGGTTAGGATTTTTACCTTATTTTGCTAAATCTTGAATCTTTGGCTTTCTAATATGATATTGGGATGATAAGGGTCTGATTATGGACTGAATCACTAAAGATTTTCGTGGCTTTGAGGTTGAGAGAGTTTGGCTAAGTGTGTGTGAACAAATGAGGCCAACATTAGACTTTTCTCTCTCTTTAATCCTTATATTTAATGCATTGCATTTGTATGATGCAAGGTGTCACTTTAGATATGATATGACTGAGATATTGTGGACATATGATATCTAGGGTTGGTGAACTACCAAGATATAGCAAGATTTGCAAGCAACATAAATAAAAAAATTAAAATTACTTATTTTGTAAATAATAAATCCCTTTAAGGGTATTCTTGACCATGTCACATGAATCTAGGGTTTAACCCTTAGATTTAAACCATTAGGGTTTCCCAAAAAAATTCCTAGGGTTTGGAAAAATTAAATTTAAAGCTTAATAAAATTTTAATTAAAACACACTAATTAAAATTAGGATTTTTAATAGAAAATTAGGGTTTTCTAAAATTATAAATTAGGGTTCCCTAATTATTACACTTAATCACATAATATCCACCATTGTATTTAAATATAAACACATTAAATACTATGTTTAATATTTAAACAAAATAAATAAATAAATTCATAACATATATTCATATAATTATGTTAATTATCATAATTATATATATAATTCATAATCATATTTTGTATTAATATATTTACATATATTTGGAGACAAATATAATTAATAATTATATTTAATACCCAAATTCATTAAGAAAATAATTTCTTATTATTCACTACATAAATATACTTTTATTTTAAATATAATTATATAATAATTGTATTAATTCTGAAATTTCATAACATAGATCAAAATTAGGGTTTTGATCTATAATGACACTTTACCTAATATATCCCATTATTAATTAAGTTAAAATAATTAACTTAATTAATCTTGATTAATTCATATAATAAAATAATTATTATAATAATTCTATAAATTATTTCTTATATTATTGAAATAATATATTAGTCATATTTTCATGAAAATTAAATTATAAAATATTTTGACAATCAAAATTAGTTTATTATAATAATATAATTTATAGAAATCTACAATTCCTTTATCGAAAAATTTATTTTAAATTATTCGTGCAACAAATAAATATACATTTGTCACATAAATACATATTTTTTACCTTCCACGTATTTTCACCCTTATTTTGATAGAAATATTATAAAAAAAAATTTATACACAAAATTTTTTATTTAATTGTATCGAAAATATTAGGTTATTACATTCACCCTCCCTTATAAGGATTCCATCCCCGGAATCACCGTTTCAAAAGTTATACACACAGGGGTAAATAATATATATATTCATTGCAAGTAGATCTCGATCTGATTCGATCGAACTGATCTTTAACTATTCAGCATAACGCTTGTCTATCTGATTAAACGAAAATTTGATTTCTAAAAGAACTCAAATTCCTCCTTCAAAAGTCCTTAATAAATCGATTTATTATTTATAAGAAAATCATATATACGAAATTAAAATGTATTCGAATAATACCTGGAATTCCATCCCCGGCTGCTACCATATCTTGAACCGTCATATTGAAGGTTCTCGTAGTTGGCTTGTTCGTCGGAGTTGGATACGTGATCGCCAGCTTTTCACTGCTTTTTTCAGCATTCGTATTTCCACCGTCAGCCTTTCTTTTCGAACAATCCTTTGTCATATGAGCAGTTGATCCACAGATGAAACAACCACTATTCTTTCTTGGATTGGCGCAATTAGGAGAGATGTGTCCCTCCTGCCCGCACTTGTAACACACAAACTTTTCCTTGAGACACTCACCTGAGTGACTCTTCCCGCAATTTCCACATGGTTCCACCTTTTTCTTTGTTCCCCCTGACTATTATCAGTACTTCCTGAATTTGTCCACTTTCTTTTCCAACTTGCACTTCCACTATTTCCTTCCACCTTAACTTTTCCTTCAATCCTACCCTTATTCTTCTTTTTCTTGTTGTAGAGACTAATGGCCTCACTTCCTCCTTCGGCAATGATAGCCTTTTTCAGTAGCGTTCCAAATGAGTTAATCTGCAGTACTGCAACCTTGTTGTAGATCCAGGGCTTTAGACCATGTTCGAACCTTCGTGCCTTTCTTGCCTCAGTGTTCACTTGTTGTGGAGCGAACCTAGCTAATTCATTAAACTTGGCAGCGTATTCTGAGACGGTCATATTTTCTTGTTTTAATTCAAGAAATTTAACTTCCATCCTGTCTTGCATACTGGACGAGAAGTAATTTTCGTTGAACAGTTCTTTGAACCTTGTCCATGTTACCACTTCTGCTCCGGCTCGAGTTTGGTTAGCCTCCCACCAGAAGTTCGCTTCCCCTTTCAACATGTAGGTAGCAAAAGCAGGCTTTTGCTCCTCCGCTACCCTAGCAATAATAAACGCTTTTTCTATTTCCTTTACCCAAGTTTGGGCATCTATAGGGTCAGTCGTTCCTTTGAATTCAGGCGGTCCTACTGCCTTGAAATCTTTGAAGTTTGCCAATTGATTCCCTGGAGGATTTCCTGCGGCTGGTGCTCGATTTTGCATGGCTTGTACCAACATATTCGCAAAATCTTGCATAGGATTTGCTTGACCTCCTGCATTGTTAACAAAGTCTTCCACCCTTCGGGTTCGTATTTCTCTTCTTGGCGGCATTATCTGGTTAAACAAAATCTTAAAGTTATTATCTTATCATTCATATACCATTATTAATGGTATCATAAAAGATAGAATATAAAATTCTTAATTTTAGACCAATTCAGCTTGCTGGATTCCCAATTTTAGCTTGCCGAATTAACAAATTTACATTTAATTAATATACTAACTTGACATATAATAATATCATAACATTTATATTCATTCAAACAGTACATAGTACTTTTCCTTACACAATATTGACTGCCATAGTCAGCTACTATCCCTTAATGACAACAAAAGTTGGGATTCATCATGATACTTATGCAAAAGTAATACATTTCACACCTATACATACTATATATAATCCTATTTTACTTATCCTATTCATTTCCTACACCTTCCTTAGATCTTGGACAAGTCTTTGCCTGATGACCTATCAACCCACATATAAAACATACACATTGCTTCGGATCAGGGCAATGAGATGAGATATGTCCTTCACGTCCACAATTATAGCATACATTATGTCCTTTCATATATACGCCTTCATGTTTCCAATTACAGTTCACACACATTACTACTTTCTTGAAGTTCCCTTGATTAAAATCAGAACTTCCTAAATTATGGTCATTCATTTTTCTTTTCCCTTTCTGGCTTGGAGCTGCACACGATTTGCTGCATTTGGCTCCCATCTGTTCAATTTGAACCTTCAACTTATCTTGTTCTTCCATTATTTTGATTAACGCCTTTTGCAGCTGGCTATTTAGTAGCCTTTCCACTTCCAACAACCTTTCCAAACATAACAACTTGTTCTTTAGATTCTGCACTTTCGTTGATGCTTGGCCAGCTCCAACTTAAGTGTCTGAATCATTATCTGTCAATAACACCGTTCTGGTTCTGGTTCTATGTTTTCCAAAATGATGACTTCATCTTGGTTGCTTTCAGGCGGAGTGATTTGCTCCTTCTTTATGATATGAGTCTTCTAATCCTTTCCTTCCTGACATATATACACAAATTATCTTGATTAGCACATAATATATATACACATAACAAACAATCGTTTATATAAGTTACTTTTATTTCATTTTACGATGAATTTCCTTAATTCATCTCCTTTAAACTCTATTTGAGTTATTTGTTTTTCAACGCTTCTATCTAGCTTAAGGTTATAGCCTAAGGTATTTCTCCACCTAAGGTTTCTAACCTAAAGCTCTGATACCAACTTGTGACGCCCCCAAATTCGGGTACTTGAAACCCGAACTCGGTGCTACACGATATCATTTCTTTGAGCGAAATAATAATATAAAGTAGATAAACAAACTTAATTTACATATCAGAGTTGTCTAATCCCAGGTACACAACCTTTAAACCATTCATTACATGATAGATAATAAATATTATCGTCTTAATAAAGTCTAATTATTACAAAAGATACCATAAACTTATTCTTGCAACTTTCCTTTTCCTTTGTTTTTGTCAGAGCCTTCTGGTTGATCACGCTTAGCTGTAAACATTTAATTTAAAGCAAGAATAAGCATTCAATTGCTCAGCAAGTAATAGCAGTTAATAAACTTTAGCTGAAAGAAGTAAATGTTTTCTTTGATGTATACTTCTACAACGAATTAATAGTTGTGAAGTCTTTCGAATCATATCTTAATAACATATCAAATCGTTTAAAATTTTAAAACGACATAGTGATTATAAATGCTGTGCGGTCAATGGACCATGAACTTTTATTTTTTATTTTCGAAAAGGTTAAACAGAAATTCATCTGTAAACCGCTCTGGTCTTACGGACATGTAGGGTGATCAGCCCCGTTATGTTCTGTATTGATCAATACTATCTGTTTGAACGATAAATTCATTCACCCTGTTCGCCTTGGGCACAAAAATATTTTTCCCATTTCGGGTTATTCATTCTCAGTCTGGAATTCTAACTAAACATTTCAGTTGGACGACCTTATCATAACTAATACTATTTAGCAGTACAATTCAACTCTGTCTAGCCGAGTCAAATAGCTTAGACAGTCTTTAAACCCTAAACGTCTACCGAAGTTTAATAGTATATAACAGAATTTGTCATATCAAAGAAGTTCTAGTTCAAGAGTTCTTGCATGAATACAACAGCTCATACAAGTGGGGACACTTGTATGACAACAGACAATAATGAGATAATAATAAGAAATAATCGAATCATGGATATCAATAATAATTTGAGTAAAGAAACTTGCAATGTAAACTTTTTCAAGTAAGAAAAGAATGATGTACTTGATAGTATCTTAACTATTCTTTTTGAAGCTGATTGGAATAAAAAGGTTATATAACCTTGTATTATTCATAAATAATGAGACAGACAGTTCAAAATTTAAAGAGCCTGTCCAGATATGAAAAATTCTAAAATATTTGCTCAATAAAGAGTAAGATTTAGAAACTTGCCTTGATAGCTGATTACTGCTACGTAGTATAGCTTACGCTGTTATCTTTAATACAAAGTCCTATCATCAATAGAATTATTCTTTTAATTAGAATAACTTAACACATAATACTACTTTAAACATGTTGTCACATAGACACATAAGTCATTAAAACACATAAGGACGTATACCTAGTCAAACTATGTCGATTTGGTTTGAGTTCGGTACAGTTTCGGCATCCCGATTGTATTATCAGATAATTAACGAATTTATTTTTAATGAAACTTTGTTCAAGAACTTAAATATTATATTAGATAATTTAATTATCATTTATAATATTTTTTTCAAATATTAAAATCATTTATAATGATTTTTCAATCATTTATATCATTTTTAATGAATTAATTGTTAAATAATTTTATTATCATTAATATTTAAATAATTTAAAATATTAATGAACTTCATGTCAACACTTTAAAAGTTATTTATTATAACTTAAAAATATTTTTAAAACCTTAATATTATCTTTAACTGATTTTTAAAATATTAAAATTATTTTTAAATGATTACCATTAATATTAGCATATTAATGTTATTAGTATCAAAATATTAAATGTTATTTATTATAACTTAAAATATTTTTAAAATATTTATTTCACCTTTAAATTATTTATAAAATTTTTAAATTATTTTTAAATAAATTATTTAATATAATTATTAAATAAATTTATTATCATTAATATTAAAATATTAATAAAATTCTTATCAAAATATTACAAGTTATTTATTATAACTTAAAATACTTTTTAAAACTTTAATATCATTTTTAAATATTAAAATTATTTTTAATTTAATTTATTTAATATAATTATTAAATAAATTTATTATCATTAATATTAAAATATTAATGAAATTCTTATCAAAATATTATAAGTTATTTATTATAACTTAAAATACTTTTTAAAACTTTAATATCATTTTTAAATATTAAAATCATTTTTAATTTAATTTATTTAATATAATTATTAAATAAATTTATTATCATTAATATTAAATTATTAATGATATTTATCTCAAAATATTAAAAGTCATTTATTATTACTTTAAATATTTTTTAATACTTTAATATTATTTAATATGATTTTTAATAAATAAAAATCATTTTTATCTAATTTATTTAATATAATTATTAAATAAATTAAATATTATTAATATTTAATTAAATTAAAATATTAATTAAATTTATGTCAAAATATAAAAAGTTAATTTTTATATCTTAAAATAATTTTTAAAATAATTTTATGAATTTATAATAATTAATTTTTATTTATTTTAATTAATTTATATTTAAAACCGTCGCTAAAGGTCTGTCACGACTGAAAGTGTCGCTATAGGTGTTCTTGAGCCTTCAAGAACATTCATAACCAGTCCCTTGATGCCTACTTTGACCAACAATAATTGTCAGATCATGAGGTTTTTGGGTAAACTAATGGTCAGATGTTGTAGTATTGATGTTATACTACAAGTGTATAACAAGTTCTGGGTCAGATCATAACACATCCAGAAGATATAAAGCCTTGAACAAGCTGTCAGAGATGTTCTTCATTTTCTCGGTTACCCAGAAATGAAGAACAGTTCGAGTAGCCTACTTTGGGCTTCCACAACTTGCTAATCTTGTAATGATTTTGTGATCTAATGGTTTCAGTTTGTAGTATACATGTAAAGGAACAGATCTATCACATAAAATCACTCTAACAACAACACAATCTTAAGATCCATGTCGATCAAACCATGTCAGAAAATTCGTCCTTGAAGATTATGGGTTTTCCAGATTTGTTCTTCAAGCAGTTTGGTCAACCCTACTTTGACCACGATTATCTTTGATTCTATACATGATATATGTGATCTAAAGGCATGTATGTGTAGTACATATGTCAGACTACAAGATCAAAACAACAACATGGCCTAACACCTTAACAACAGTAAGATTCAAGGCTTGCAAAAACGCTGTCAGAAACTGTTCAACACTTATAAAATTTCTGGGTTTTCTAGAATTGAAAATCTGATCGGTCATCGGGTTTTGACCAACAATATCTTGCAATATATACATGATATGAGCATGATTTCTTTTGCAGTTTACTAAGAATATAACATACTACAAATACCAATCATTAAACATAACACAACATCAACAGATTGAGAATTAAAGGCCTCGACTTTGACTGTCAGAGTACAAAATTAGGGTTCTTGGCAGTTTTGAAAATTTTCATTTTTCGTGACTTTTGATGTATTGAAAGTGTTGTTTCTTAACCCAGATCATCAATAGACATAACATACAACATATTCTAACACTTAATCATAACATCTAACTTAGCATACAAGATTAAATTTTTAGTTAGGGTTTTTACCTCACTTTGCTAAATCTCGAATCTTTGGCTTTCTAATCTGATATTGGGATGATAAGTATGGACTGAATCACTAAAGATTTTCGTGACTTTGAGGTTGAGAGAGTTTGGCTAAGTGTGTGTGTGAACAAATGAGGCCAACATTAGACTTTTCTCTCTCTTTAATCCTTATATATGATGCATTGCATTTGTATGATGCAAGGTGTCACTTTAGATATGATATGGCTGAGATATTGTGCACATGTGATATCTAGGGTTGGTGAACTACCAAGATATAGCAAGATTTGCAAGCAACATAAATTAAAAAAATCAAAATTACTTATTTTGTAAATAATAAATCCCTTTAAGGGTATTCTTGACCATGGCACATGAATTTAGGGTTTAACCCTTAGATTTTAATCCTTAGGGTTTCCCAAAAAATTCTTAGGGTTTGAAAAAATTAAATTTAAAGCTTAATAAAATTTTAATTAAAACACTAATTAAAATTAGGATTTTTAATAGAAAATTAGGGTTTTTTTTTCTAAAATTATAAATTAGGGTTCCCTAATTATTACCCTTAATCACATAATATCCACCCTTGTATTTTAATATAAACACATTAAATACTATGTTTAATATTTAAATAAAATAAATAAATAAATTCATAACATATATTCATATAATTATGTTAATTATTATAATTATTTATATAATTCATAATCATATTTTGTATTAACATACTTATATATATTTGGAGATAAATATAATTAATAATTATATTTAATATCCAAATTCCTTAAAAAAATAATTTCTTATTATTCACCACATAAATATACTTTTATTTTAAATACAATTATATAATAATTGTATTAATTCTGAAATTTCATAACATAGATCAAAATTAGGGTTTTGATCTATAATGACACTTTACCTAATATATCCCATTATTAATTAAGTTAAAATAATTAACTTAATTAATCTTGATTAATTCATATAATAAAATAATTATTATAATAATTCTATAAATCATTTCTTATATTATTGAAATAATATATTAGTCATATTTTTATAAAAATTAAATTATAAAATATTTTGACTATCAAAATTAATTTTTTATAATAATATAATTTATAGAAATCTACAATTTCTTTATCGAAAAATTTATTTAAAATTATTCGTGCAACAAATAAATATACATTTGTCACATAAATACATATTCTTTACCTTGCACGTATTTTCACCCTTATTTTGATAGAAATATTATAAAAAAAAAATTATACGCAAATTTTTTTATTTAATTGTATCGAAAATATTGGGTTATTACATTTTGTCTCTTCACCTTTAGAAATTCTTGTTCTGATTTTCTCACACTCCTCATCACGAAGTTGTGCTTCCTTCACCTTATCCACCAAAGTAAGTCCAATCTCTAGCTGAAATAGCTTTTCATATGATTCTTTCGGACATTTCACTTCCAATTCTAATCTTGTCATCGCTTATATTAACTCCTCCTGATCAGTTAACAACATCAATTTCTCCTGACCCTTTCTGCTGAAGGCATCGGCAACCACATTAGTTTTACCCGGATGGTATAAAATCTCACAGTCGTAGTCTTTATACAGATCCAACCATCTCCTCTGACGTATATTCAGATCCTTCTGTGTGAAAATATATTTCAGACTCTTATGGTCGGTATATATCTCACACTTCTCCCCATAAAGTTAATGTCTCTATATCTTCAGAGCAAACACCACCGTAACCAATTCCAAATCATACCCCTTCTCATAGTCCTTCAATTATCGCGACGCATACGCAATGACCTTGCCGTTTTGCATAAGCACACAGCCTAGTACCTTATGCGATGCATCACTATTTATCAAAAAATTTCCTGTGCTATTAGGCAGAGACAACACATGTGCCGAACTCAACCTCTTCTTCAACTCTTGGAAACTTCCCTCACACTTTTCCTTCCAAACGAATTTTACCGTTTTCCTTGTCAAATTCGTCAACGGAGTCGCGATCTTGGAAAAATCCTGAATGAATCTTCTATAGTACCCTGCTAAACCCAGGAAACTCCTTACTTTCGACGGTGTCTTCTGCTGATCCCAATTTATTACGGCTTTAACCTTTAATGGATATACCGAAATTCTATCTTTCTCAATTACATGTCCAAGAAACTGAACAAGTTCCAACCAAAATTCGCATTTGGAGAATTTTGCATACAATTTCTCTCTTCTTAATGATTCTAATGTCAGTCTCAAATATTCAGTGTGCTCCTCCTTGGTTTTAGAATACACAAAAATATCATTGATGAATACCACCACGAATTTATCTAAAAATGGTTTAAACACCCTATTCATCAAATCCATGAAACATACAGGTGCATTTGTTAAACCAAATGACATTACCAGAAACTTGTGATAACCATACCAAGTTCTGAATGCCATCTTCGGTACGTCCTCCTTTCTCACCTTCAATTGATGATAGCACTTCTCAAGTCTATCTTCGAGAAGTACCTAGCTCCCTTCAGCTGATCGAACAAGTCATCGATCCTAGGCAAAGGATATTTATTCTGGATCGTGACTTTGTTCAACTCTCTATAATCAATGTAGAGCCGCATTGATCCGTCCTTCTTCTTAACGAACAACACCGACGCTCTCTAAGGTGATACGCTCGGCTGGATATACTTATTGTCTAAAAGCTTTTGTAACTCCACCATCAGCTCCTTCATCTCCACTGGAGCCATTCTGTACGGGGCTTTAGATATCGGGGTAGTTCCTGGTGCTAAGTCAATCACAAACTCGATTTCTCTATCTGGCGAAAGTCTTAGAAAATCACTTGGATATACGTCCACAAACTCTTTAACGACTGGTATCTCTTCCAATTTTGCACTCTCCTTCTGAGTATCTAGGAGTGACCAAAAATCGGATAAACCAAATAACCAAACAAAACTGAATTTTTTAAACCGAATTATTTTGGTTATTCAATTTTTTTTCTAAATTTGGTTATATTCGATTTCTTATTCAGTATTCGATTTTTGGTCCAATTGTTAAAATCAATCTATTCGGTTACCCGAATAACTGAACATATTTAGTAAAAATAATAATTTTATACTTGTATCAGTTGTATGATGTATCAATATGTCTGATTGTCTGTATTACGTGTCCCTGCCCATTTTTCCCATTTTTTAATTCCCAATCCTCTCGCCTCTTGCTCTCATCTCATCTCAGATCTCACAAGTCATAGCTTGAGTAGCCTCTCATCTCCGTGACTCTGTCTTCCTCTCATCTCCGTCTTACTCAGATCTTCGTCTCGCCGACCACCGTCTTACTCTCATCCCAAATCTCAGATCTCATAGCTCAGTCTCTCTCTCTATATGTGTGTTCTTCAATTACCTTGTCAAGCTTGTGCTCAAAGCAAAGAGAAACAAAATAATAATTGAAACCCACTTCAATTCCTTAGTAATTTGATGGATCCACAGAAATCAGATCTAACTCTTTCACTTTCAAATCTTCCTCTACTTTCAGTCCTAAAAGTTTGTTCTTTAACCATCTTTTTCTATAATGGGTATATGATGTACAGTGTGTATACTATTTTTGTTGAAATAATTAGAGTTTATTTCTTTTGTGAGCTGGGAGTTCTTGGAATTTGGAGAAGTTAGGATATGTTTTATATTAGATGGACTTTTTTGATTTGAAATGGCTAGCTAAACACTTGTTTGTGAACAAATTGAATTTGACCACTTTATTCAAAATATTCCAATTTTATGTGTTATATATAGAGATAACATCAAATGTGATATTTAGCTGCTCGCCTGCTTATAACATTTTGGTGAAACTGTATGGAACTTAACTTCGGTTATTAACTGAAATAACCAAATAGCAAAATGGGTTATTCAGTTTTCAAAAATTTGGCTATTTCTTAATTTGGTTAATTTTTTGGATAGTGAAAATTATCAGATTTTGGTATTCGGTTATAACCGAATAAGCTATTCGGTCGGTTATAACCGAATGATCAGTCCTGCGAGTATCAACTATGTAGGTTAAGTATCCTACACATCCTTGTCTAAACATTTCCTGGGTTGCATAATCGTCAGACAACTTGCTTGTCTAGGCGACTTGCTGCCATAAAATACTACTTTCGACGGAGTCGTAAATTGACAATCAATTATCGCCCCATGGTTGAATAACCAATCCATTCCCAATATAACGTCAAATTTCCCAAGTTTAATCAGAATTAAATCTACCATCATCTTGTGGCCCTTAATATCCACTGTTGAGTAGGTTAAAGACCTACGATTTGATTCCACTTAGCTTGATATATTATGAGTTTTTGGGTATTATTCATATTACTTGTGATGTTTTTTTGTTACTTCGCAGGAAAAAGGGATGGATAGGCTAAACAGTTAGAATTTGGGGAAGAAGTAAAGAAGAATTGCACAATCTGCCCATGGGGCGCGGGGCGCGCTGAAGTACGCTTGATGAGGGGGCGGGGCGCGCCGGACTAGAGGAGACACTGCCATAGGAGCGCAGGTCGCGCTAGTTTATAAAGGGACTGGGCACGGGGCGGGCCGGTCTGACGGATTTAAATCAGATTTAGTTGCCTTAAACACAGAAGTTGATTAAATGAAGGATTTTTACTTACCTATTGTAATAGGGCTTTCTAGGACTATAAAGACTAGTTGTTCTCTTAGTTTTAGAAATCTTTTTGACTGACAATCAATTGGAGGCTAATTTCTTGGAGCTTTTGGATATTGTATTGGAGACTTTGTGAGACGGATTTTTAATTGAAGATTGAAGATCATCGATAGAGTTTTTCCTTCGTCCTCTTAATTTAATTTCTGTATCATGATATTTATCAATTATTATCTTCTTGTTTCTAGTTTGGTGATGAACTAATCTTCTAATTAGGAGTACAATGGAACCTTTTACAAAGCATTAATTTAATTGCCAATATTTTCACTTGATAGTTCTCTTAAATTGATTATTATATTCTGAGCATAATTAAATGATTGTTTGGCCAACAATTAATCTTATATCTTTGATTGAATTGAAAGAGGACATCTTAGATTAAAATGGAGTATAATATCGTATGACTTTATTGATTCTTATTTAGAATAGCATAACAATGTATGAGACGAAAGTACTTATATGACATGCGCAACTGTGATAGGAGTTTGAACTTAATGAATCTGTTTTAGGAATTTTACACGAAAGTATTAAAATAACTGAAATAGGTATTTTTACTAATCATTGAAAGGTGTTAGTAAATTTGCAGGTACCTAGTTGTCAATTCATTGAAATAATTCAAGTGAGGATAATGTAAGGGAATTATTGCATAGTAATTGGGGAAATTATATTCTTATACTTTAATCATCTAGTACTCATTACTTGTCAGTTTAATCGGATCTTAATTTCTTTAATTTAGTTATTTTTCTCAACTCAATTGGAGTGACTGTTTAAATAGGATAAATTAGTAGAAATTAGTTAATTAGAATAATTATTTGTTGACTATTCTCTGTGGGTTTGACACTCTTCTTACTACTTTATTTCTTAATTGACCGTGTGCACTTGCGCGTAGTTGTCATTATATAAAACGGACAACAAGTTTTTGGCGTCTTTGCCGGGGAATGGTTCTAATAATTATTTTATTACTAGTTTTTATTAGTTTAGTTTATTTAAACAGATTTTTATTTTTATTTGTTGTTTGCTTTTACAGGCTTCATTCTGTCAAGTCTGTTCAAGCAGTGATCCAGGATTTGTGTGTGCACCAGGGTAAATTCAGTGGTTTATGCAAACACGGTCCAAGGGTCTTGATTTAGTCTCTTACGACAGTGAAATTGAACGTACATTCAGAAGGAAACTATATTTCAATCAAGCTACAATGGAAAATCAGGAAGCAGCGGCTGAGGTAGAGTATAAACCTCTTCGAGAGTATGGCATGCCAAAGGTCACATACATTTAATCTAGCATAGCACGGCCTTACATTACTGCCAAAAGCTTTGAGATCAAATCAAGCACGATTCATATGATCCAGAACTCAGTGCATTTTGGGGGTGCACCGACTAATGATTCCAATGATCATCTTATCAGCTTCTTGGAGATTTGCGATACATTCAAAATTCATGGGGTGATCGAGGATGCAGTAAGGTTATGGCTATTCCCATTCACTTTGAGAGATAAAGCCAAGAGTTAGCTACATTTATTTCCACCGGGATAAATTACAACATGGGAGGATTTGGTGTAAAAGTTTCTAGCCAAATTCTTCCTGCCAGCAAAGACGGCTAGAATGCGAAATGATGTTCTTTCTTTCAAACAGTTTGATTCAGAATCATTATATGAGTCTTGGGAGAGGTACAAAGATTTGCTTCAAAAATGTCCACATCATAGAGTAATGTTATGGCTTCAGGTGCATACCTTTTATAATAGTCTAGACGGCCAGTTAGAACCAGCATCGATGCCGCTGCAGGTGGAGTGTTAAATGCCAAAAGTTGCAAGGAGGGCTATGATCTGTTAGAAACCATGGCAACCAATAACTACCAATGGCTAACGAGCAGGAGGTCTCAACCAAACGTGGCAGGGGTATTTGAATTGGATGCCGTAACAACACTATCACCTCAGGTTTCTGCTTTGACTAAGAAAATTGATGCTCTGGGTGTACAGAATGTTCAGAAAGTGGAAGTGATATGCGAGTTATGTACAGGGGCCCATCCATCGGAACAATGTGCCATCAACACTGAATCAGTACAGTTCGTGGGAAATTCTAGTAGGAAGTAGTATGGGGCAAATTTGAACATATACAATCCGGGTTGGAGAAATCACCCGTACTTCTCGTGGAGTAATAATCAGAATTAGCAACAAGCCCAACCACAAGCTCCACGACAAGCAGCACCACAGAGATTTCAGGCAAGGCAACAGCAGCAGCCTCCACAATAACAAAGGAAACCAGAAGTTGATGAGTTACTGATAAAATACATCAAGGATAATGAGACATGGAAGAATACTCATGAGTTAACTTTGCGGAACATTGAAACTCATATCGGGCAGTTGGCTACAGCTATGAACACTCGTTCTCAAGGATCATGAGCAAAACAGAAATGAACCCAAGGGATGGAAAAGAACACTGTAAGGCAATTACTTTGAGAAATGGTAAAAACTTAGAGGATTCATCTAAAGATAGTTCAACTAAGCAGTTACCCCATGAAGAGAGCAAATGGGAGCAATCAGTATAAGAGGAGGTGGAATCAGGTAAAGCAGCAGAAAAGGGTAAATTAGTTGAGAAAGCAGAGATAAAGAAGCCCGAATCATATGTGCCACCGGTTCCATACCCAAGTAGACTCCACAAGGCTAAGAAGACAACAATTTTTAAAGTTTTTGGAGGTATTTAAAAAGTTGCACATTAACATCCCCTTTGCAGAAGTTATAGAACAAATGCCAAGCTACACAAAGTTCATGAAGGAGATCCTGTCAAGAAAAATAAAGTTGGAAGATTTTGAAACGGCTGTACTTAGGGAGGAGTGTATTGAAATTCTGCAGAAAAAGTTACCACCAAAGCTCAAAGACCCTGGTAGTTTTACCATACCGTGCACAATTGGGGATAATGTTTTCGGCATCTACTCCCAGTTGGGTCTACTGGAGGTAATGCCCACCAATGTAACTCTCTAGCTAGCAGATAGGTCACTAACTTACCCATGGGGGATAAAGGAGGATATATTGGTAAAAGTCGACAAGTTTATCTTCCCAGTTGATTTCATTGTGCTTGACTTTGAGGAAGATAAGGAAATTCCACTTATACTTGGGCGTCCATTCTTAGCCATGGGGAGAACTTTAATTGATGTACAAAAAGGGGAACTAACGATGAGGGTACATGATCAAGAGGTAACCTATAATATGTTCAAGGCAATGCAGTTTCCAAAAGAGGCCGAAGATTATTTTAAAGTCGATTGGGTTGAATCCGCATTGAAGGAATTGTCCAAGACTGATGTATATGGGGATCCACTTGAGATAGCTTTAGCCGATTCACATACAGCAGATTTCCCACCTTCGCTGGAGTATTTGAATATATTGAACGCATCTCCTTCATTTGTGCCGTATGGAAAACGATTCGAGGAAATAGATAGATCTGCGAAATCAAAGGCACGACCAAAGACATCCATTGAAGAACCTCCAGTACTAGAGTTGAAGCAATTACCGAGTCACCTCAGGTATGCCTATTTAGGAGATTCTTCTACGTTGCCAGTTATCATCTCTGCCTCACTCACTGAATCACAAGAGGAAAAGTTATTGACAGTGCTGCGAGAGTTTAAAACTGCGATTGGGTGGACGATAGCTGACATTAAGAGAATCAAACCCTCATTTTGTATGCAAAAAATTCTACTGGAATAAGATGCTAGACCAGTTGTGGAACAGCAGCGCAGATTAAATCTAATTATGAAGGAAGTTCTCAAGAAGGAAATCATTAAATGGTCAGACGCTATAATCATCTACCCCATATCGGATAGTTTGTGGGTTATCCTGATGCAGTGCGTTCCAAAGAAAGGAGGGATGACAGTCGTGGTAAACGAGAACAATGAGTTAATTCCGACACAGACAGTGACTGGATGGTGGATGTGCATGGATTACCAAAAATTGAACAAAGTAACTTGCAAGGATCATTTCCCCCTACTATTTATCGATTTGATGTTGGATAAACTAGCAGGGCATCAGTTTTACTGCTTATTGGATGGATACTCGGGCTACAATCAGATAGTTATAGCACCCGAAGATCAGGAAAAGACTATCTTAAGTTGCCCTTACGGAATGTTCGCGTTTCACCGGATGTCTTTTGGGTTATGCAATGCACCAACTACGTTCCAAAGCTGCATGATGGTTATATTTTTAGATATGGTGGAGAAAAATATAGAGGTGTTCATGGATGAATTTTCGGTACTTGGGGACATCTTTGATCTTTGCTTGGCAAATCTGACATTAGTACTTCAGAGGTGTGTGGACAATAATTTGATTCTTAATTGGGAAAAGTGTCACTTCATGGTACGAGAGGGGATCATATTAGGCCACCAGGATTCAGCAGAGGGCTTAGAGGTTGATCGAGCAAAAATTGCGAGCATTGAACATTTATCACCTCCAACTTCTGTAAAAGGGATCCGTAGTTTCTTGGGCCATGCAGGGTTCTACCGACATATTATCAAGGATTTCTCCAAGATAACTAAACCATTGTGTGCTTTACTTGAGAAAGATGTGCCATACAAGTTTGATTCTGAGTGTCTAAAGGCGTTTGAGTTGGTTAAAAAGATGTTGGTCACCGCATCGGTTATCGTTTCACCAGATTGGACTCTTCTCTTTGAATTAATGTGTGATGCTAGCAATTATGCCGTGGGAGCTGTATTGGGTCAAAGAAAGGACAAGGTCTTCTATGCAATTTATTATGCATGCAAAACGCTGAATGATGCACATGTGAACTACACAACGACTGAGAAAGAGCTCCTAGCCGTGGTGTTTGCATTTGACAAGTTTCCAGCCTATTTGATTAGAACAAAGGTGGTGGCATTCACAGATCACTCAGCAATAAAATATCTCATCTCAAAGAAAGACGCCAAACCAAGACTCATTCGTTGGGTCTTACTGCTTCAAGGATTTGATCTAGAGATTCGAGATAGAAAAGGGACAGATAATCAAGTAGCCGATCACTTGTCAAGGTTGGAAAATGAACAACAGCAAGGCAATGATAAAACCATGATCAACGAATCGTTTTTGGATGAACAACTATTCTCTGTGGCAATGGAAATCCTTTAGTACGCAAATTATGTGAATTACATCGTAAGCGGGATTGTGCCTTATGATTTTAGTTTTCAACAAAAGAAGAGATTCTTGTTTGAGGTCAAGCAGTACATGTGGGATGAGCCTTTCCTTTTCAAATAGTGTGATGATCAAATGATACAGAGATGCGTGGTCGAAATAGAAATTAAAGGAATTTTGCAACACTGCCACTCTTCTTTTTATGGGGGACATTACGGAGGTGATCGGACAGCTGCGAAGGTGCTCCAATCTGGCTTCTTTTGGCCAACAATGTTTAAAGTTTCTCATGCATTTGTCAAAAGATGCGATAGGTGCCAAAAAGTAGGGAACATAACGGGTCGCCATGAGATGCTGTGACAACCCGAAAAATCGGATTGTCCAGAAATTAAGATTAAAGAATTAGTTATTAGTAAAATAGATTTTTATTAATTATATTCTATGCTATGTGTTTATTAATCATTATATGACTTAGGATGATTAAAAATAGTGAGTATTCTGGCTATGTGCTAGAATTAAATGATTTGAATTTCCAAGACGAAAATAAAAGTTTTCTGAGAAATTTTCAAAAAATCACTATTCATCCGTTTTTGCTCTGGAATTATTTTTGAAATTCCGAGAAACTCATAATGATAGGATTCTAAGACGAGATGGAATATCTAATAATATTTTAGTTATGGCTCGCGAAGTTTTCACTTGAGGACTTAAAACTCTAAGGGTTAGAAATAATGATATCAATGAAGAGAATTGGTTAAATGTAATAATAATGATTATTACACATAACGAATACAAGTATAGTACTAGTTATTATACGAGTACAATACGAGGGTAATACGACGTATGATAAAAATATCATACGAAGTATATACGAAGAGAATACGAGAATTATACAATAGGAATACGATAAGTCTTAATGGACTTTAACTATTGGACTTGGTTTTTTGTCAAGCCCAATTGGTGAATGATTAGGGCCCAATGATTATTTAAATCAAGCTCGAAGTTAAGCCCAATGCGAATTAACTCTAAGCCCAAACTAAGAATCGAACCTGTGGGTCGAATTGATGGGTTAACGGGTGGGTAAAACCCATAGGGAAACCCATATGGGCCATGGGGGCACATGGTAACACATGGGGGACACATGGTAGCATATGGTGGAACATGGTGGCATGTGGTAGCACATGGGCAAGACATGGGAGGTTAAGGAGGTTTTCCTAATGACCATTTTGCCCTTGGTCTTACAAATTCTATAAAAGAGAAGCTAAGCTAGTTCATTTGGGGTTTTTGCAAATCACCAACTAGCATGTGTGAGAGAGAGAGAGAAGAGCTTATAACAAGCAATCCAAAGAGAAGGAAAGCTATGTATGATTTTTGTCAAGAACAAAAGTCAAGAACTCAAGAACACCAAGAGGTATAAGTGTTTAAACCTTGATTTTCATCTTTCTTCAATACTTAAATTGATAGAGAAGTGATAATTGGTGGTGCATGTATTGAATGAAGTGATAAGGTGGATATTAGTGGACTTTAAAACACTAATAACCAAAAACAAGTAAAACCATAATGGAATGGTTAAGAATTTAATGAAGAAATGAGTTAAAACCTTGAAATGATTGTTAATAAATAAGTTAATCCATAATTGAATGGTTAATGAACTTAAAGAAGAAAAACATTAAAATTTAGATGTTTATGATGGTTAGAATCATAGATGAATAACCAATGGATTGATTCTATTTAGTTTGGAGTAAAAATCTCGAGTAACGAAGTTATATCGAAAAATACGAGATTAGACGTTAATCGTCGAAATCGTAAATTTTCCCGGAATGAAAGTCAAAAGTCGATGTTTAACTCGAAAACCTTGGTTTTTGATGGCATGTCGTAGAATGAGGTATTTAAGACTTGCCGGAGCAAGAACAGTAGAATTCAGACTGAAAACGAAGAAATGAGCGTCGAATGTTCACGAACATTTAACGAATGCGTTAAAATGTAAGAAACGGCGAATTTATCGCTAACGGATTCAGGAATTGAATCTGACTGGATAGAATCGTAGAATATGAGATATGTGAACTAATAGCTTTGGAACGAGCCAATTCCGAGTTATAACGATCGCGTTACGAGCTAGGGAAATTCAAAAGTTGGAAAATTTTATTAAGGCACAGGGTCGGCGCCACAGTGCCACCCAGGCCTAAGAAGTTGGCGTTGCAGCACCTAATCGGGTAAATTTCTCTGGAGGATTGGCGCTACAGCACCAGTTATGCCTTGGGAGGCGGCGCCGCAGCGCCAATATGGGAGTTTTGCTACTGCAAGTGGGGCTATGCAGCACGACCCAAGCAAGGGAAACCAGCGCTGCAGCACAGGTGCAGGGGAAAACTCATAAATGAATTTTTAACTGCTCAATCCTAGGGGAACGTGTACGAAAGGATAGTGAACATATAATTCACATAATGTAACACTTAAGCAAGTGATTTAAACCTTTAGTAAAGGTTGAATGAAAGATTTAACGGGAGTTTAAAAGTCGAGGAATGTAAAC
Source organism: Panax stipuleanatus (assembly GCA_020205555.1). Classification (NCBI taxonomy): domain Eukaryota; kingdom Viridiplantae; phylum Streptophyta; class Magnoliopsida; order Apiales; family Araliaceae; genus Panax; species Panax stipuleanatus. Next base: position 115,791,115 of record CM035119.1, on the reverse strand, counting down.
GCGAAGTACGTAACCGATATTCAGGGACCGTATTCGCGGTGAAATGAACGTGTGGGATTGCTAGGGTTGTAATTCCATAGACGTTGAGTGACGAGGGCGACTTATAATATTCCGATGTTATAATGTCAAAATGAAAGTTAAGTGTAAAGTGTATAGACACTGTAAACGCAACGTAGTTGCGATGGACGATCGGTCTCAGCATACGACGGACCGTATGGGTTAGACATTAAGAAATGATGATGAACATAATGTTAATGTAATGAATAATTATTGAAAGTGATTAAAACCTTAAGTAAAGGTTGAGTGAAGGTTTAAAAGACGGATAACTGTACATAAAAAAAACTAATTTTGTCGTGAATAGTAGCAGATTGAATAGTACCTCGACATGAAAAGATTAAAATTTCAATAAGAAGTTCAGACCAATATTCCAGTGAAAAAATATTAAATGAAGCGAAAACCTTAAGCAATTTCTAATCATTTCAAAAATTATAGAAGCAACACTTACCATAGTAAGTTTAGATTTAGGAATATGAAATGAAATAATATACAAAACTGCAAATGAATTTTCACCCGTCATGCGGTAATCTGCGTACACAGATTATTCTCATAACTTTAATAAAGAATGAATACGAAGGGTTATTCACCAGGCATGCTGTAGTCCGCGTAGACAGGTTATTCCCACAAATTAATAAAGAATGAATACAAAGGGTTATTCACCATGCATGCGGTAGTCCGCGTAGACAGGTTGTTCCCACAGCTTAATAAAGAATAGAATGACAACCCTTACGAGTATTGAAAGAAAATAACATCATTTACCTTGGTAGGAGGTTTAATACTGAAATAGTGTAGTAGCAGAATACTCTTCTTCTTTCTCTCTTATTCTCTCTCTATAGTTTCTCTCAATATAGCTTGTGATTATAACTTTGCTTTTCAAAATGGTAGGAAATAATGAATGGATGGAGGAGTATTTATAGGCCAGGAAAAGGTGGCAAATTACAAGGTTAATTATACTTTAGTACCTTCATCTCTACCTCTATTTTTAATTTAGTCCCTCAAGTATTATCAATCTTGCACAACATCCCCTAATATTACCTGAATGTGAACCAATAGTTCCTTGCATGCGAACCAATAGCAATTAATTACTCATTTATCCGATTAATTGCCCGTTTGGTCAATTTAATATTCAGAAATCAACTATTATCAAAATAAATGTCGATTTTCACTATTATTAATATTCCCAACACAATGGAAATATTTATATTAACAATTCATCATTAATATTATAACTCACAATATTGACAACCCCAAGAAAGAGGGGACTTTCTAATAAGGATTTCTCCTTACTAGCGCACAATTAAATAACATAACCCCTTTCCTTGACATAACTTTCTAGACATTGTCAATAATATTAATAATAATAATATGAGCAACTGTGTCGTGTTAATTATTTATTTAATAATATAAAGTATTGTGCAGATGATATTGTGACAATAATTGAATCAATAATATGAGATACTATGCAGCAACTACTGTGGCAATTATTGAATGAAATACTGAGTGACTTCTTACGTAAGCATCAATAATCAGAGATACTGTGCAATACCGTGTGCTACTGTGCAACAACGCGTATTACCGTACCTTTATCACCGGGTATTTCAACAGTTTAACGGTAAAAGTCTTGCCGTTATTCTTATAAAAAGGTTATTTCTGTCACTTTATATATCCGACGGTCATTCCGTTATTGGGTCCACCAATGATTGCGCCGTCGTACGAATATTCTCTAAGAAAAAAAATATTCCCCGACACAACGAATATTTTATGACCACTTGCTTACTTTGTAAAATTTACACAAATCACCCATAGCTATACCATTTAATAAATTATCACCTTACTATTCAAAATAATATTTAGAGAGAATTAAATCTTTATTCATAAAAGTTGGGGTCTTACAACCTCCCCTCCTTATAAAATTTCATCCTCAAAATTGATGTACGTACCTGGTATTTTGAAGAGGTGAGGATACCTTGCTTTCATTTCTGATTCTAACTCCCAGGTCATTTCCTCAATATCATGGTTTCTGCATAAAACTTTGACTTGAGGTATAACCTTTGAGCGTAGAATTTATTCCTTCTTATCCAAGATCTTGACAAGTACTTCTTCATACGTTAAATCTTCGGATATCTCATCTGGTTCTAATTAAATAATGTGGTTTGGGTCTTTCATATATTTACGTAGCATGGATATGTGAAAAACATTATGAATACGAGACATGCTTGGAGGTAAGGCGAGTCTATAGGCTATAGTTCCTACTCGATCGAGGATTTATGTACATACAAGCAAGACATTCAAGTGAATAAGTTTCTCGTATAGGCAAGAAATGAGCTGACTTGGTTAATCTATCGACAATAACCCAAATTACATCTATGCCTTGAGAAACCTTGGGAAGACCCGTAACAAAATTCATATTGATATGTTCCCACTTCCATTTTGTAATCTCAAGTGGTTGCAATGGACCCTTTGGCACTTGATGCTCCTCCTTGACACGTTGAAAAGTTAGACACCTCAAGATAAACTCCGCGATTTCTTTCTTCATATTGCTCCACCAAAATGTATGTCGAAGATCATGATGTAGTTTGGTACTACTAAGATGGATTGCAAATGGTGTGTTGTGTGCCTCCATCATGATTTTAAACTTCAAATCAGAGTCATTAGGAATACAAAGTCTAGAGTTGACTCGAAGTATTCCTTCCTCGTCGATTCTTTCTTCTGGAATAGCACATTCTTGCACCTTCTTCTTCATATTCATCAGCTCAGGGTCTGTAGCTTGAGCAACTTTAACTTTATCAATTAAAGCTGGTTCTATGCGTATATTTGACATCTTCACGTGGGTCCCTGGAGTCTTTAACTCTATATCATTTGTAAGTTATACAAAATGGGCCTTTGTGTTGACAGCATCGCACTCGTTCCCGCATATGATCTTCTACTCAAGGCGTCAGCTACCACATTCGCTTTTTCAGGATGGTATTGAATGGTATGATCGTAATCTTTCAACAGCTCGAGCCAACGTCGTTGCCGCATGTTGAGCTCCTTCTGGGTGAAGAAATATTTGAGGCTTTTATGATCTGTATATATCTCCACTTTCTCCCCATACAGGTAGTGTCTCCATATTTTTAGAGTAAAAACGATTACTGCCAACTCTAGATCATGAGTAGGATAATTTCTCTCATATTCTTTGAGTTGTCGTGAGGCATATGCTATGACTTTCCCATGTTGCATGAGAACACATCCTAACCCTTTGCCTGACACATCGCTGTAGATGACAAATTCGTCTGAACCAGATGGTATTGTCAGAACAGGTTTTGAAATGAGTCTCCTCTTGAGTTCCTGTAAACTCTTCTCACATTCCTCGCTCCATCTGAATTTTGTATCTTTTCGAGTCAACTGAGTTAATGGAGTGGAGATTTGAGAAAATCCTTCCACGAATCTCCGATAATAACCAACTAAGCCCAAAAAACTATGTATTTCGGTTACTGACTTAGGTTGCTCCCAACTTTGTATTGCTTCAATCTTCGTCGGGTCAACTAATATTCTATGTTTCGATACCACGTGCCCAAGGAATACTACTTCCTCAAGCCAGAACTCGCATTTCTTCAACTTGGCATATAGTTTGTTTTCACGAAGCTTTTGGAGTATCAGCCTCAAGTGTTGCTCATGATCTTCACGGCTTTTAGAGTAAATGAGGATGTCATCAATAAAGACAACCACAAAATGATCCTAATATTCCTTGAATATTCGGTTCATCATATCCATGAAGGCAGCAGGAGCATTAGTCAATCCAAAAGACATGACTAAGAATTCATAATGCCCGTATTGAGTTCTGAAGGCAGTCTTTGGAATGTCATGATTTTTAATCTTTAATTGATGATATCCAGAACGAAGATCGATCTTTGAGAAGAATTTAGCACCTTGCAACTGGTCAAACAAGTCATCAATGCGAGGTAACGAATACCTATTTTTGATGGTGACATGGTTCAATTCCCGTAGTCAATACAAAGTCGCATGCTCCCGTCTTTCTTTTTTAGGAATAAAACAGGAGCACCCCAAGGCGATGTACTAGGACGTATAAAGACGATGTCTAACAACTCCTGTAGTTGGACCTTTAACTCCCGAAGTTCAATAGGAGTCATTCGATATGGGGTTCTGGAAATGGGTTTTGTACCGGGTTCAAGGTCAATAAAAAATTCAACTTCACTTTCTGAGGGTAGGCCAGGAAGTTCTTTGGGAAATACATCAGGAAACTTATTAACAACAAAAATATCATTCAAATCTGACGTATTCTTGTTTAAATCGGTGACATGGGCTAAGAAAGCATGACATCCGTTTTTTAATAAATGAATGGCTTTATGACTTGAAATGACAGTGATTGATTTTAGTGGTTTGGTTGCTTAAATTCGCATAACAGTTTGGTTAGGAATATGAAAGCTAACGACCTTACGAAAATAATCAATTTTAGCATGATGAGTAGTTAACCAATCGATTCCTAAAATCACATCAAATGCAAGTATTTTTAAAGAGATGAGATCAACAGGTAATGTGAGGGTGCCAATTTGAATCAAACAAGATTTGTAAACTGTGAATGTAATGAAGGTTTCTCCCAACGGAGTTTCAACAGATAAATCAAAGTCTAATTTCTAGGGGTCAAGTTCAAACGTTGAGCGCAAGCAGGTGAAATAAAAGAATGGGTAGAACCGGTATCTAATAAGGTATAGACTTCACAAGAGTTTATGATTAGCTTACCCGTGATAACTTCGTTCGGGTTCCTTGCATTTTGGAAAGTCACGACAAATGCTCTCCCTTGAACCACCGACTTTGACTTGTCTGGGACAGCCTTTGGTGTCACCATCCCAACTGGACTTAACTTCATTATAGGGTACACTAGAGCTATGTGACCTTCCTTTTCGCAATTGTAGCATACCTTAGATTGTTGTTTGTAGCTTGGACTGATGTGTCCCTCTTGTCCGCATTTGTAATATACGACTGGTGGTCGTTCCCCTCCTCTAGAAACGGTTGCTAGTGTTGGTGTCAATGTCTTTCCGTTGTCGTTGTTGAATATTCTCTTTTTGAAATTTTCACCTGACTCACTTCTTCTATTATCTTGGCCATGATTACCACCGAAGTGGTTACCATTTCTAGCATGATAACTTCCTCCACGCTGGTTATCATTGTTCCGATAACTGTTGCCACCGGTACGACTATGGTTGTTATCCTTTGGTTGAATAGTCTCATTATCTCGCTCCAATAATTAAGTCTTATTCATAACATCTGAATACAAACAAAGTTTATGAGAAACGAGGTATTGATGAATTTCAGGTTTCAAACCTCTCAAAAACATTCGTGTTATTCGTTCCTCATTATCCACCAAATGGGATGCAAACCGGGTTAATTCCACAAACTTGGCCTCGTATTATGATACAGTCATACTGTTCTGTTCCAGTTTGATGAATTCCACCTCCTTTATATGACGAATACTTTCTGGAAAGTACTTGTCGCTGAACAATTTCTGGAACTTCTCCCAAGACATCTTAAGTGAGGAAAGTTGAATACGTTTCACAGATTTCCACCAGTAATCTGCCTCTCCACGCAACATAAATGTGGCGAAGGAAACCTTTTGCTCCTCTGTGCATCCCAGGACATCAAATATTTTGGTGATCTACTTAATCCAAGCTTCTGCCTTGAGTGGCTCTGGCTTTCCCAAAAACTCCGACGATCCCAACTCCTTGAATTGCTTAGTAGTGACAAGCTGTGAGTTACCATTGTTTCCACCTTCATTTTGAACAGGAGTGTCTCTCGTCTGGTTTTGCATGAATTGTAGAAAACTCCTAAACACCCTCATCGTTCATCGTTTGGTCGGTGGTGTTGTTTACAACACATTATCCTGGTTATTGATTGGTGGTGTCTCAATGGTCTCATGTGCTCCATTGCTTAGATTTTTAGATGCCATTCTCAAATACTGCCACAAAACAAGGGTTAATTAAATAAATTGTCATGTCACATATTATCCCTATATTCCGACCGACCAATTAAATAATAAATAAGCTTAGGTAGGACACACTAGCGAAGGTTTTACCCGTCTCTCCCCTCCTAGTTCTATTCCCAGATCTCCACCTGAGATCATATCCCTAAGCTCTGATACCAACTGTGACACCCCCAAAATAGGTCCATTACACAACCCATTCTGAGTCGCCAAATACATGGTACAGAATCCAAATACAAATCTTATTACATATATTAAGCTGTCCTGCAAAATACGACCATATAGACTGTGAGCTTTAATACATATATTATATCGTATATAATACGAAAATATCAATGCTCAAATTAAGTCCTAATTACAATTATTATCGCACTATTTTACAAAATAATGAGGACTACTATAGCACTATCTCGGACAATCACCCCATTCCCCCACTAGTCTCAGCTATATTCTCATTTCTTGAAGAGAACAATGAAAGAAAAGGGTGAGCTCAACTAGCCTAGTAAAAAATATTATGATTAAGATAGTGTAGAACAAATTACCCTTAGTCCTCAACAGGAAAAAATCTGATAGAATACAATAGACAACAAGTTTTAGATCAACAACTGCAGCGAAAATAGCAATCCATTAGAAGAGTCAAGTAGAGAATGATGTCTACTATCTTCTATAATTTAAAAGTTCATCATCAATATTTATCCCTGTGACACCAACCAATAAATATTTCCAATCATCGAATTATCTATGCACTATGGGCCAAAGATATTCGTTTGTATCACCAGTGGTCATGATCATGCCAAACATCTTTGCACTACGGGCCAAAGATAACTTTCACCAAAATTTAAGACTGAGGATGATGAAAAATGATATAAAGAACGAATCAAGTGAGATCAAGGATAAATATTAGAGATTTGTAATTTAATTTATCCAAGTTCAAGAATGTTCAAATTGTCAACATGATAATCAATTGTGGAGCAAATTTCAAGAATGATATTCATATATCAAAAATAATTTGTACAGAAAAAGAAACCAATTTTATCGTGAATAGTACCTAAATGAATAGTAACCCGAAATAAAAAGATTAAAATTTCAATAAGAAGTTCAGACCAATATTCTAGTGAAATAATATTAGATGAAGTGAAAACCTTAAGCAATTTCTAATCATTTCAAAAAGTATAGAAGCAATACTTACCATAGTAAGTTTACATTTAGGAATATGAAATTGAATAATATACGAAACTGCAAATGGATTTTCACCCGTCATATAGTAATCCGCGTAGATAGATTATTCCAACAACTTTAATAAAGAATAAATACGAAGGGTTATTCACCAGGCATGCGGTAGTCCGCGTAGACAGGTTATTCACACAGATTAATAAAGAATGAATACAAAGGTTTATTCACCATACATGCGGTACTCCGCGTAGACAGGTTATTCCCATAGGTTATTCCCACAGCTTAATAAGGAATAGAATGACAACCCTTACGAGTATTAAAAGAAAATAACACCCTTTACCTTAGTAGGAGGTTGAATACTGAAATAGTGTAGTAGCAGAATACTCTTCTTCTTTCTCTCTTATTCTCTCTCTATAGTTTCTCTCAATATAGCTTGTGATTATAACTTTGCTCTTCAAAATGGTAGGAAATAATGAATGGATGGAGGAGTATTTATAGGCCAGGAAAAGGTGGCAAATTACAAGGTTAATTATACTTTAATACCTCATCTCTACCTCTATTTTTAATTTAGTCCCTCAAGTATTATCAATTTTGCACAACATCCCCTAATATTACCTGAATGTGAACCAATAGTTCCTTACATGTGAACTAATAGTTCCTTGAATGTGAACTAATAGCTATTAATTGCTCATTTATCCGATTCATTGCCCATTTGGTCAATTTAATATTCAGAAATCAACAATTATCAAAATAAATGTTGATTTTCACTATCATTAATATTCCCAACACAATGGAAATATTTATATTAACAATTCATCATTAATATTATAAGTCACAATATTGACAACCAGATCGTTCCCAGAAAAGTGAGGGCTTTCCGATAAGGATTTCTTCTTACTGGCGTGTAACTAAATAACCTAACCCCTTTCTTTGGCAGCACTTTCTAGACATTGTCAATAATGTTAATAATAATAATAATATGAGTAACGGTGTCGTGTCAATTATTTATTTAATAATATAAAGTATTGTGCAGATGATACTGTGACAATAATTGAATCAATAATATGAGATACTATATAACAACTACTATGGCAATTGATAAGTAGGTTTTATACCTACTTATTCGCTATCAACTTACCATAACTATAGCTTATTCTCACATGTTTTAATTATTTTTCATGCTTTTTATCTTTATTTTGTATATTGCATAGTGGAAACTATCTCGGTGACAACGTGGGTGGAATGGACAAGAAACCGGCTTGATGGCGAGCAAATGACATATGGTGGAGTGCAAAGGAGGTTGGGATGTGAATTGACAAATGGAGAAGAAGTATGGAGAAGCAACAAGAAACAAACAGGGATATAGCAGCATTCTGCAGGATTTTCATGGAGCGCGGCCGCGCCTTGATAGAGTACAAGAGGAGCGCGCCCGCACCAGGAGCAGGTTTAGCCAACAGGCAGCGCGCCCGCACCCCATTTGTGCTGAGGGGCAGCGCAGTCGTGCCTGGCTGGTGTTGACCAGAGTTGAGTTTTACTTATAGTACTGTTTTGATTGTTTTTCTCTATAAGGGTGTATTTAGAGGTTGAGACTTTATCATTGAAAGTTATATTTACTACTTTTAGGGTTTTTGAAGAACTCAGAGAGATTGTAGCCTTCTCTTCTATATTTTTGGCTTCTCTTATGATTTCTCTTAGATTTTGATATGTTTGCATATATTAGGGCTAGATTTGGTTTTTGAAGGATTTGGCTCTACATTAAAGGTTCAGATTTGAAGTGAAGAAATTAGATTTGCATCCCTATTTCCTTAGCTTCTTTTTACTTTCATATTTGATTCTCAATGTATGAACAAGTTTTGATGAAGGATATTAATTCAATTATGAACTAATCTCTATTTTGGGATTTTAATGGATCTTAGTGCTTAATTCAGATTTGTATGCTTCCTTGTTGAGTTCTAATTGATTATGTATGGATTGTCTAATGTGGTTTGCTTTGATTGCTTAATTTATTGATCACCAATTATCGGAACAACTTATATGAAATTGAGAAATTAATTATGAGTTCAGATTTGACCATATTAGCTTATGTTTATGATTCTACATGGTGTTAGACTCCATAACTTGTGCTTCAGATAGACATATACCGAAGCACCGCTTGTAGTCATTTGAAAACTTGTGCTTAAACCCAGATTAATGTTAAGTCACATAGAAATATAGTGGTTTATGTAATTTGGGTGTTCACATTCATTATATCATTTGTGGATTACATGTGATATGGACATGGTTTATTGAAATTTGGCTATGTTTTGCTTTCGTGTTCTCGACTAACAATCTGAAGTAATCAATTGAGCTTAACAAGAGGTGTATCGTCTTGAATAATGCATTAAGTGAAGTTAGAATCCCATATCTCCCTTATCTAATTTATTTGCATGTTATTTAGTTTTATTTAGATAATCATGACTGTTAGATAAATCACAATTTGATCATCTATTTAAGTAGACCGAAATAGTTACAAAACTATTGCAAGTTAGATTAGAGACATTCATTACTCTCCGTGGGAACGATACTTTTCTTACTCTATATTACTTGTGGACCACGTACACTTGCATGTGTGTGAGTGTTTTAATCAACATCCAAACAACCCAACAAGTTTTTGGCGCTGTTGCCAGGGATTAGTGATTGTTTTTATTACTTTCGTCATCAGTTTAAATTAAATTGGTCGTAGTTAAACAAATCATATCTTTTCTCATTTCTATCTTCATTTTTCTTTTGTTTCAGGTACTCTTGACTATTGTATGCAAACTCGGTCTAAGAAGCCTACTTTGGTGCCTAGAAAGGACAACATCAACGGAAGAGCTCGGCGATTGAGTAAGGGTATTACTAACATTCAAAAGGAAACTGAGGCACCGAAAGTTATGGCGGCCGAAGAACATAAAGCATTAAGGGATTATGCAACGCAACGTTTCAATGAGTTACAGTCGAGCATCACAAGGCCAATAATAGCCGCAAATTTCTTTGAAATTAAACCGAGAACAATACAAATGGTGCAAAACACGGTTCAGTTTGGGGGTATGGCTAATGATGACCCGAATGAGCATTTATTGAGATATGTGACACCTTCAAGTTTAATGGTGTGTCGGATGATGCGGTAAGACTTAGACTCTTTTCTTTCACATTGAGAGATAAGGCAAGGAGTTGGCTTCACTCGTTACCACCGGGGTTCATTACTACTCGGAAAGACTTAGGGCCTGTTTGATAGCTCCTGAATGGATTTGAATGACCCAAAAATTGATTCGGTAAGTGATTTAGTGTGTTTGTTTGAATCAATTACACTCTGAATGGAACCAAATTGCTTTTAACCGAACCAACCCAATTTTCCTGGCTGATTCGCTCAGTTGGCTACTAAATAAGCCTTTTACTTAAATATCCTCTCACTTTTAAACAATTGCTTGCTATATCTGGCACTTCCATCTCGATCCCATCTCCCAGATTTGATCTATAATCTGAAATTAATCGATGAGAAATTGAAGGGAAGACTTGGGTTTCACCTTCTAAAATTGTCAAAATCCAGCTCCTAATGAAATGGAAATTACAGAGCCAAAGAATAATCCAAATCAAAGCCTTCCCCCAAAAAGAGGGCAAATCTAGATGAAGATATTAAACAAATTGCTTAAATCGATTGTGGGCAAATCAAAAACAAAAGGAAGGGAAAATGAAATACCTCTTAGCTCAACTTCCACTACTCCAGATGAAACACCAAGTGGGTATAACTCAGATGACTATTCTGATGGATGAACTGAGGAGGGATGAGAGAGAAAATGAAGGTATTGGCGAGTGGGTGGAGTAGTTTGTGATTGTGTTGTCATTAATTTAACATGAAACACACCAAGTGGGTATAACTCCAGATGACTATTCTGATGGATGAACTGAGGAGGGATGAGAGAGAAAATGAAGGTATGCGAGTGGGTGGAGTAGTTTGTGATTGTGTTGTCATTAATTTAACATGAAAGTGAAAGCTTTGTGTTGAAAACTAGTGCATTTTTGTGTTTTTAGAGATCTGAGTTTTACTTTATTTGATTTTTGCATTTAGTAGGATGGAGGGGTAAAATAGTAAAAAATTATTATTCAGATGTTTCAGATATATCAATTATCAAACAATTTTTTTTATTCAGATTCAGCTCATTCAGATTCAGATTCAGATTCATTCAATTTTTATCAAACACCCCCTTATCACAGAAATTCTTGGCAAAATTCTTCCCACCCGCAAAGACCGTAAAGATACGAAGTGCTCTTTATTCATTTGAGCAACAACATGGGGAGTCCTTATATGAAGCTTGGGAGAGATACAAGGAAATGATAAGGAAGTGCCCTTGTCATGGGATGCCTCAATGGATGGAGATAAACACATTTTACTTAGGTTTGGGTAGTCAAACTCGGCCTAGCATTGATGCCGCTTCGGGAGGAGCATTCATGGCCAAGAGTTATGAAGAAGCTTATGAATTGCTAGAGACAATGGCTGCAAATGATTACCAATGGCCTTATGCTAGGATGACTCAACCGAAAGTCGCAAGAGTATTGAAAGTTGATGCCATCACGGCTTTATCTGCTCAATTAGCGGCTATGTCAAAGAAAATTGATTCCATGGCTAAGTCAAAAGTGCAACAAGTAGCCTATGTTTGTGAGCTTTGTGCTGGGTCTCATCCTACAGACCAATATGCTATCAATCCCAAGTCAGTGCAATTTGTGAGCAACTATCAGAGGCCACCGAACCAATATCAGAACATTTACAATCCCAACAACAGAAATCACCCCAACTTGTTATGGAGCAATAACCAAACTAATCAACAACACCACCAACTACAAAAACAACAACATGCTCCAAGACCTTCATATCCTCAGGGATTTCAGAACCAACAACATCCACAAGCTCTCACTCCTCAGCCAGAAAAGAAATCAAAAATGGAGGAGTTGATGTTGAAGTATATGGCCAACACCGAGGTGATGATAAAGAGCCAAGCTGTGGCTATTAAGACCTTGGAGAACCAAATGGGCCAAATGGCCAACATGCTTACTAATAGACCACAAGGGACTCTATCTAGCAACACGGAAGCTAACCCAAGAAGAGATGGAAAAGAGCAGTGTCAAGCCATCACTTTAAGAAGTGGTAAGCAGACTGCAACTCCAGGGCCTAGCGCGCCCGCGCCCCAAGAGCAAGGAGACATGGCGCCCTTCTGCAAAAAATATTGATGCAAATTTTTCTAAGGAAAATGATGGCAAGCAAGGGTCTGATGCAGAAAAGAAGGAAATAGCAGAGCAATCATGTGTTCCACCACCAATAGTGTATCCACCTGTGCCTTATCCACAAAGACTCCAAAAGTAGAAATTTGATAAGCAATTTGCCAAGTTCCTTGAGGTATTCAAAAAGTTGCAAATCAATATACCATTCGCAGAGGCTTTAGAACAAATGCCGAGCTACGCAAAATTCATGAAGGGGATTCTGTCTAGAAAGAAGAAATTGGAAGATTTTGAGACAATGGCCTTGACTGAAGAATGTAGTGTGTTGTTACAAAGGAAGCTACCTCCCAAACTAAAGGATCCCGACAGTTTTACTATCCCGTGCTCTATTAGAGGCTTGTCATTTAATAAATGTCTATGTGATTTTGGAGCTAGCATCAACCTCATGCCTTTATCGGTTTACACATAATTGGGTTTGTCGGCTCCAAAACAGATAAATATCTATCTTCAGCTTGCTGAACGGTATTGTGGAAGACATCCTTGTGAAGATGGACAAGTTCATATTTCCCGCCGACTTCATTATCCTTGACTATAAAGAAGACAAAGACATTCCTATTATTTTGGGGAGACCTTTCTTAGCCACTGGGAGAACTCTCATTGATGTACAAAAAGGAGAGCTTACTATGAGAGTTCAGGATCAAGAAGTCACTTTCAACGTATTTAAGGCTATGAAATTCCCTACAGATGAAGAGGAATGCTTCCGAATGGATGTGGTTACTAGGGTTGTGAATGAAGAGCGTACACATGTGATGAACAGTGATCCTTTAGAGAGTGCAATAATAGGGGACTTTGGCATTGATGACCTTAAGGTAGTTGAATATGTTCAGATTCTGAATACAGTGCCATGGATGAGCAAGTTTAACAGTCCTGTGGAACTTCTAGAGCATACAGGCGAATCATCTGAGCATTTAAAACCATCTCTTGAGATTCCTTCTACTCTTGACCTCAAACCTCTTCCTAATCACCTCAAGTATGCATTTTTGGGTGATTCTTCTACTTTGCTTGTTATAATTGCATCTGCACTAACATCATTTCAGGAAAGTAAGCTATTGATGGTGCTAAGGGAATTCAAAACTATAATTGGGTGGACCATTGCTGATATCATGGGGATAAACCCTTCCTTTTGCATGCACAAGATACTTCTGAATATGATAGCAAGCCTACAGTTGAACAACAGGGAAGACTCAACCCAATCATGAAAGAAGTGGTTAAGAAGGAGATTTTGAAATGGTTGGATGCTGGCATAATATACCCCATCTCAGATAGCTCGTGGGTGAGTCCAGTGCAATGTGTACCCAAGAAAAGAGGAATGAATGTTGTAGCCAATGAGAACAACGAGTTGATTCCCACTAGAACTGTCACTGGATGGAGAGTGTGCATGGATTACAGAAAGCTCAACAAGGCGACTAGAAAAGACCACTTCCCTCTCCCATTCATTGATTAGATGCTGGATAGGTTGGCATGTCATGAGTATTATTGCCTCCTAGATGGATACTCGGGATATAATCAGATAGTTATTGCTCCTAAAGATTAAGAAAAGACAACCTTCACTTGTCCTTGCAGAACATTCGCTGTCAGAAGGATGTCTTTTGGTTTATGCAATGCACCGACTACCTTTCAGATGTGTATGATGGCTATCTTCTCCGACATTGTAGAACAGAATGTGGAGGTCTTTATAGACGACTTCTCAGTCTTTGGTGACTCATTTGATAGATGCTTGGAGAACTTGGTCATGGTGTTGAAACGGTGTGTAGAGACAAACTTGGTGCTTAACTAAGAAAAGTGCCATTTCATGGTACAAGAAGGGATTATTCTCGGGCACAAGGTTTCAGACAAGGGATTGGAGGTTGATAAGGCAAAGTTGGAGACAATTGAGAGCTTACTGCCACCAAATTCAGTGAAGGGGGTCTACAGTTTTCTTAGACATGCGGGATTCTATCGTCGATTTTTAAAGGACTTCTCCAAGATTACAAAGCCTTTATGCAGTTTATTGGAGAAGGATGTTCCTTTTAAATTTGACGAGGATTGTTTTGCATCATTTGAACATTTGAGGAGAAAGTTGACGACAACACCTATCATCACGGCTCCAGATTGGTCATTACTTTTTGAGTTGATGTGTGATGCTAGTGACTTTGTAGTAAGGTTTGTTTTGGGGTAGGGCAAGGAAAAGATGTTTCATGTCATTTATTATGCTAGCAAGACCTTGAGTGATGCACAACTCAATTACACAACTACTGAGAAGGAGTTATTGGCAGTGGTGTATGCCTTCGACGAGTTTTGTTCATACTTGATTGGCACGAAAGTAGTGGTTTTTACAGAACATACTGCCATTCGGTATTTGATTGCTAAAAAGGATGCCAAACCCGGAATATTGATTTGATGGATTCTACTCTTGCATGAGTTTGACTTGGAGGTCAAGGATAGGAAGGGCACCGAGAACCAGATGGCAAACCACTTGTCACGATTAGAGAATCCGAGAAAAGACACAGATAATGGAGTTTTGATTAATGAGTCCTTCTCAAATGAACAACTGTTTGTGGTCCAATACGAAGTCCCATGGTTTGCTGACTTTGCCAACTATTTGGTTAGCAATATCCTCCTTCCTGAGTTGTCAAGGCCCCAAAAGAAGAAATTTCTTCACGATGTTAAAAGGTACATGTGGGATGAGCCATATCTTTTTAAGTAATGTGCAGACCGAATGATCAGACGATGTATCCTCACAGTGAGACAGAGAGCATATTACATGGTTGCCATGCATCAGTGTACGGGGGACATTATGGAGGGGAGAGAACAACGGCTAAGGTGCTTCAAGCGAGATTTTATTAGCCAACTCTCTTCAAGGATGCCTACCAATATGTGCAAAAATGTGATAGATGCCAGCGGGTAGGAAACATCTCTAAGAGGCTTAAACATGATTTTGGAAGTTGAAATATTTAATGTTAGGGGTATTGACTTCATGGGACCATTCATCTCGTCTTGTGGTAATTTATACATTCTGTTGGCGGTTGACTATGTCTCTAAGTGGGTTGAAGTGGCGGCTTTGTCGACAAATGACGCCAAGGTGGTCTTGAGGTTTCTACAGAAAAGCATCTTCACAAGATTCGGGACACCTAGGGCGATCATTAGTGGCGAAGGCAGTCACTTCTGTAACAGATAGTTCACAGCTTTGTTGGCTAAGTATGGGGTGAATCATCGTGTTGCCACAGCTTATCATCCCCAAACTAATGGCCAAGATGAAGCCTTCAATCGAGAAGTCAATAGAATTCTGGAGAAAATTATCAACCCTACTAGGAAAAAGATTGGTCCCTAAAGCTTGATGATGCAGTTTGGGCCTACAGAATCGTATACAAGACACCTCTTGGGATGTCTCCTTATCAGTTGGTATATGGGAAAGCATGTCATCTTCTTATAGAGCTAGAGCACAAGGCATTTTGGGCAATCAAAAAGCTGAATTTTGACCTCAAAGCTGCAGGGGAGAAGAGACTTCTCCAATTAAACGAACTCTATGAATTCAGACTGCATGCTTATGAGAACTCAAAATTGTATAAGGAGAAGGTGAAAAAATGGCACGATAGGAAAATTATTGATAGGAAGTTTGAGCCGGAGCAAGCCGTGTTATTATTCAATTCACGTCTTCGTTCATTCCCAGGAAAGCTCAAGTCTAGATGGTCGGGGCCATTCATTGTGAAAACTATGTACCCTCACAGTGCGGTTGAGATTGTAGGTCAAGACCCGGACAAGCCGTTCAAGGTCAATGGGCAGATATTGAAGCATTATTGGGGAGGCGAGGTCAACCGACAAAAGGCCTCCACGAATCTTGTCACTTCATGATCATTTCTGAGAGAGTCAAGCTAGTTGACTATAAACAAGTGCTAGATGGGAGGCACCCCATCCACTCTACTCTCCCTCTTGTTTAATTCTTGTTACTTATCTATCATTTCCACCCTTATATTTAATTCTTGGATACTTTGAGTTTAAGTACATTTTGGATATAGTATAACAAATTTCAAATATTACATTTTTGAAAGTAGATACATTTAGTTTAAATAGTTCAATTTTAAGTTAGTGGAATAAGAATATGTCTCATCTTAGATACCCCTTGTGCAGGAAAGGATTCATTCATGCTAGAGAGCTGCTGAGTTGATAAGTGCTGCAAAAGCAGCAGGGTCAAGACTAGGGCAGCGCGACAGAGCTATCTGCCAAGCCAAACGCAGCACGCCCGCGCCATCTAATTTCTATGCATTGTGTTTTTAGGCCAGGCGCGCTCGCTCCCCAAATTGCCTAAGACGCGGGGCGCCCGCGCCAATACCCAAAAAGTTTTTTCTTTTAAGATCCTACAAAAGTCCACCCAGCCCTTATAACCCATATTCATTCTACCGAGCCCCCTCATATCAGAACAAAACAACACCTTTAGACTCCTTTTCCTCTACTTCAGAATTCCTAACCTATTCAAAATCAAACCCACTTCCATTATCATCTATATACATTTCTACATTCTGTCTCCACGACTCTCCTCAAAGCCCTAGTTCATAGCCACTAACTCCACTTCATTAGAAAACTCTCCTCTCCACTCCATCTCAGCATCTTTGTCTATATAAACCCTAGCTAGTGTCACCACCATATACAAGCCATCTTCTATTACATCAAAGTTAGGGCTTCCATAAGGATTCAAAAGGCAGAGTTTGGGGATTTAAAATTTGACAAGTTAGGGTTTAGAGTTTTTTGCAGAGCCAATGGCACTGAAGAGAGTTCGTTCATCATCTTCATCCTCGTCCTCCAGCAATAGCCACGGTGAGGGAAGTAGCAGGGATGTTCTGGATGCATCCAAGTTCATCAATTTGTTGGCCCAACAACACTATGCGAAGGTTTTGTTGCCTAAGTCCTTCGTGTTGGAGAGGGGCCTTAAGCTGACTAAGGATGATGGACAGCTATTGAGTATGATTCGAGACAGGGGATGGATTGGGGTGGTGAGCACTCTTGTGGCCGCCCCTATGGCAATTGTGCGGGAATTTTATGCTAATACGATGGAGACACAGAATAGGATCTCTTATGTGTATGGAAAATAAGTAAACTATCTTTCTACAACTATCAATAAGGTGTTCCACTTGTTTCCTCCGTCTGCCGAGATAGTTAACTAGGTGGTAGCCGAGAGGTTTGAAATCGACTTGGACAAGTTAGTGAGGGATCTCTACGTGCCAGGTACCAAATGGGCTATCAAGCCAGGCATGGATTCAAAGATAAACTTCCCTCACACAGCGCTGAATAGATATACCAAAGCGTGGAATAATTTTATATGTGCCAATCTGATGCCCACCTGCCACCAGCACGATGTCACTACAGATATAGCCACTATTTTGTATAGGATCATCACCGACAAGTACATAGACATGGGGCACTTGATTCATCAGTCCATGCTTTGATACATGCGAGGCGGTACCACCGGTGGTATTCCACATGCTTTAGTTGTGACTCAGCTGTGTGTGCAGGCAAGGGTTGACTGGGAGAATGAGCAACTGCAATGAAGGACATCGACCATGCCACCATCAAGAAGTATTCCGAATGGGACGGTGGCAAGGCTCCTCCTCGAGGCCGTGGATTTATTTTGCCTCGTGCTCCAGTTCATGAAGAAGAAGTTCCTCCGTAGTCATCTCAGGTAGCAGGGCCACCTCCAGGCGATAGAGCTAGTCATGATTGCCAGATGGGGCATTTATAGGCATGGATGCATGCTATGCACGTTAATTTTCAGGCCTACGCAGATGGACTGTCCGGTGCACTGGTACAAGCCTTCGCTCAGCAAGGTATGCTAGTCGAGTTTCCTATCTACGGTGTAGCCATGCCATATCCACCACCAGATTCACCACCCGAGCCACAGTCGGGTGGCCACGATGATGCTTAGGGGAGTTTCCTTACCCTTTACTTTCAATGCGAACATTATTTCTTTCAAGTTTGGGGGTATTGGGTTTTAGTTGCATATAGTAGTAGTTGCATATTTAGTTTGCATTTTCTTACTTGTTAGTTAGTTTTGCATGTTTTAGTTATTTATCTTTCGTTTATTTGTTTAGTTTGCATTTCGCATTGCATGATCCAATATTTCAGTTAGTTTGAGTTCCATTTGGCCGATGATGATATCGGAATTGTATTAATTGTTAAACAATGTTGATAGCTTAGGCTCGGTCATAGTTTCAATACATGATGTTAGTCTTTGCCTGTTGATTTTGATGTAACCGGATAACACGATTTTGTTATTTCTGCTTGTTGGTTTAGATTAATACATGTTTGTCTTCTGAGGGGAAAAGTCTGTTTTTAATGATAAAGTTTTATAGACAGTGAGCAATGACTATAATGACACGAAAATTCAAGTTTGGGGGAAAACATTGGGTATGCATGCGATATATAAAAAAAATAAAAGGAAAAATAAAAGGAAAAATGAGAAAAAGAAAAGAAAAATAGAATGTTGAATAAACATCTTGGCTAGTAAAGTCCTGTGACCTTTGATATTCGAGCAAGTACGCCCTAGGGATTGTCTTTACACCCAGCTCCCTAAAGCCTTATAGTTTGGGAGTCGTTGGTCGAAAGCTCGCTACACGGGTATCATTGAAAAGCTTAAGAGGGATAGGCATTGCACAGTTGAGTGTAATCGTGGGAATGCGCGAATATCGCCCTCGTGAGTGAATAAAAGCATAATAAACCCTTTGTTGACCCTTAGATTGAATTGATGTGTAGTCTTGGTTGAAGCTTCATATGTTTGCACTTTTCTTGATTTAAAGCCTAACTTTTCCCTCTTAGAAGCATAGTATGTGAAATTTTTACATATATCAAGCTTAGTGGATTTTAGCACACACACACTACATCATTGTCAACAAGTTTTGATTTTCAGATTGTATGTTTCTATTGCATTGGCTTGGTTGGATACTTTGCTCATCTATCTTATGATTTCTCTAAGGCATCTCATATTGGAATTCATACTTGATTGAAATTGGATATCATCATCATTTTATTGTAGTTTGCATTTCATTTAGTTTTCATTTGTGTTAGTTGCTTGAGGGCAAGCAATAGTTTAAGTTTGGGGGTATTTGATAAGTAGGTTTTATACTTACTTATTGGCTATCAACTTACCATAACTATAGCTTATTCTCACATGTTTTAATATTTTTTCATGCTTTTTATCTTTGTTTTATAGATTGTATAGTGGAAACTATCTCGGTGGCATCGTGGGTGGAATGGACAAGAAATCGGCTTGATGGTGAGCAAATGGCATATGGTGGAGTGCAAAGGAGGTCAGAATGTGAATTGACAAAAGGAGAAGAAGTATGGAGCAGCAGTAGGAAACCAGCAGAAAGATAGCAGCATTCTGCAGGATTTTCATGGAGCGCGACCGCGCCTTGATAGAGTACAAGAGGAGCGCGCCCGCGCCAGGAGCAGGTTTAGCCAGCAGGCAGCGCGCCCGCACCCCATTTGTGCTAAGGGGGCAGCGCTACCCCGCCTGGCTGGTGTTGACCAGAGTTGACTTTTACTTAAAGTCCTGTTTCGATTGTTTTTCTCTATTAGGGTGTATTTAGAGG
Organism: Panax stipuleanatus; assembly: GCA_020205555.1. Classification (NCBI taxonomy): domain Eukaryota; kingdom Viridiplantae; phylum Streptophyta; class Magnoliopsida; order Apiales; family Araliaceae; genus Panax; species Panax stipuleanatus. The sequence continues at coordinate 115,771,054 of CM035119.1, read as the reverse complement.
TTGAGAATTTATCATTGAACGTTATATTTACTACTTTTAGGGTTTTTGAAGAACTCAGAGAGATTGTAGCCTCCTCTTCTATATTTTTAGCTTCTCTCATGATTTCTCTTAGATTTTAATATATTTGCATAGATTAGGGCTAGATTTGGTTTTTGAAGGATTTGGCTCTACATTGAAGGATTTGGCTCTCCATTGAAGGTTCAGATTTGAAGTGGAGAAATCAGATTTGCATCTCTATTTCCTTAGCTTCTCTTTATTTTTATAATTGATTCTCAATGTATGAATAAGTTTTAATGATGGATATTAATTCAATTATGAACTAATCTCTATTGTGGTATTTTAATGAATCTTAGTGCTTAATTCAAATTTGTATGCTTCCTTGTTGAGTTCTAATTGATTATGTATGAATTGTCTAATGTGTTTTGCTTTGATTGCTTAATTGCTTAATCACCAATTACCGGAATAACTCATATAAAATTGAGAAATGAATTATGAGTTCAGATTTGACCATATTAGCTTATGTTTATGATTCTACATGGTGTTAGACTCCATAACTTGTGCTTCAGATAGAAATATACTGAAGCACCGCTTGTAGTCATTTGAAAACTTGTGCTTAAACCCGGATTAATGTTAAGTCACATAGAAATATAGTGGTTTGTGTAATTTGGGTGCTCACATTCATTCTATCATTTGTGGATTGCATGTGATATGGACATAGTTTATTGAAAGATGGCTATGTTTTGCTTTCGTGTTCTCGACTAACAATCAGAAGTAATCAATTGAGCTTAACAGGAGGTGTATCGTCTTGAATAATGCATTAAATGAAGTTAGAATCCCATATTTTCCTTATCTGATTTATTTGCTTGTTAGTTAGTTTTATTTAGATAATCAAGACTGTTAGATAAATCACAATTTGATCATCTGTTTAAGTAGACCAAAATAGTTACAAAACTGTTGCATGTTAGATTAGAGACAATCATTACTCTCTGTGGGAACGATACTTTTCTTACTCTATATTACTTGTGGACCACGTACACTTGCGTGTGTGTGAGTGTTTAATCAACACCTAAGCAAGCCAGCAACAATTATTAAATGAAATACTGAGTGACTTCTTTCGTAAGTATCAATAATCAGAGATACTGTGCAATACCGTGTGCTACTGTGCAACAACGCGTATTATTGTACCTTTATCACCGGGTATTTCAACAATTTAACGGTAAAAGTCTTGTCGTTATTCTTATAAAAAGGTTATTTCTGTCACTTTCTATATCCGATAGTTATTTCGTTGTTGGTCCACCAATGATTGCGTCGTCGTACGAATATTCTTTGACAAAAAGAATGTTCCCCGACCAAGCGAATATTCCCCGACACAACGAATATTTTATGACCACTTGCTTACTTTGTAAAAATTACACAAATCACCCATAACTATAGCATTTAATAAATTATTACCTTACTATTCAAAATAATATTTAGAGAGAATTAAATCTTTATTCATAAAAGTTCGGGTCTTACATTATTCGTCAAATCCAATAATCTTAAGTAGAAATTATGGATTTTGCTATGCTTACCGCCACTAAATCTATCCCTTATTTGGCCAAAGTTGAACCTTTTGATGGATCCAATTTTAAATGATGGCAAACCAAATTACTTTTGATTATGGATATTGCTAAAGTTGACCATGTTTTAACCAAACCAAAACCAGTTGAACCCCCCTAAGGATGCTACCGATGAACAAAAGAAAGAATATGAATCTTCTATTAGTAATTGAACTTCTGCTGATAAAATTTGCAAGGCTATCATTCTCAACTCATTGTCCAATGAACTTTTTGATATCTATTATCTATATAAACATGTTGCTGAAATTTGGGATGCATTAGTTTTAAAATATATTGTGGAAGATGCTGGTGTCAAGAAGTATGCAATTGATAATATTCTTAATTTTTGCATTGTCGATGATAAAGATGTCTCTTCCCAAATTCATGCTTTTCATCTTGCCGTAATCGAACTTAAAAATGAAGGCATGACTTTACCTGTTCTTTTTATTGTTAGCTCCCTTATGGAGAAATTGCCTGATTCTTGGAAAGATTACAAGAACACTATGAAACATAAAAGGAAAGACATGACTTTAGAGGAGTTAATTGTTCACATTCGCATTGAGGAAAAGAACAAAATATTTAGATAAAACTACCAAAGCCAAGGATATATCTTCCAAGGAAAATTTGGTTGATGACCGCAAACCTCGTAACTCGTTCAACAAACATCCTAAATATGGACATAAGTATAACACTGTTCCAAAGGTAAAACCTAATCAGTTCAAACACAAAACCTCAAAACCCAAAAGTGATTGTTTCGTGTGTGGAAGACCATGTCATTATGTTGCCCAATGCAAGTTCAAAAAGGGAAACAACCAGTCTGTTCCTCCGAGAGCCAACTTAGCTGAGGCAGACAATACTATTGTGGCGGTTGTGTCCGAGGTAAACATGGTGACTGACAAAGAGGCATGAGTAGTGGATTCTGGTGCTACCAAACATATTTGTACGAATCGTGGTGCATTCATCTCTTACACTCCCCTTGAGGAAAAAGATGAACATGTTTACATGGGCGATTCGAGGCCTGCACCAGTGATGGGTAAAGGAAAAGTAAATTTAAAATTGACTTCTGGGAAGATCCTTTCTCTTACCGATGTTCTTCATATTCCTGAGATTCGCTACAATCTTGTATCTGTTGGGATACTTGGAAAAGTTAGGGTTAAGGTTATGTTTGAATCTGATAAGGTCGTGTTAACCAAAAATGGGGTGTTTGTGGGAAAAGGGTATCTTAATGCTGGTTTATTTCATTTGAATGTACTTGAACTCAAGAATAATAATGCTAGTACTTCTTTTGCTTATATGGTTGAATGCGACGATATTTGGCATACTAGATTAGGCCATGTGAATTATTCTTATATAATAATGATGAAAAATTTGGGAATTTTAAAAGATGTTAAAATTTCAAATACCAAGAAATGTCAAGTGTTCGTGGAAGCTAAAACTACTAAAAAGACTTGTAAACCGGTACTTGTTAGAGAATTTGAACCTCTCGGTTTAATTCATTTAGACTTAGGTGATATGTCTAGAAATACTTCTAGAGGTGGAAAAAATTATTATGTGACCTTTATAGATGATTATTCTAGATATACTAAAGTTTACCTTCTTAGAAATAAAAGTGAAACTGAAGTTAAGTTTTTAATTTATAAGGTCGAAGTTGAAAATAAATTAGAAAAGAAGATTAAAAGACTCAGGTTCGATAGAGGTGGAGAGTACGACTCTGGACCTCTTAGTAAATATTGCGAAGAACAAGGAATTATAAATGAGGTAACACCTCCCTATTCTCCCGAATCTAATGGGGTTGCTGAAAGAAAAAATAGAACACTAAAAGAAATGATGAATGCTATGTTAGTAAGTTATGGGGCTCCACCAAATTTGTGGGGGGAAACTCTTCTTTCTGCTTGTTACCTACAAAATAGAATAATTTATAAGAAAACTGGAAAAACACCTTATGAACTTTGGGAAAAATATTTACCTAACTTGAAATACCTTAAAGTGTGGGGGTGTCTTGCTAAGGTATTATTACCCGACCCTAAGAAAAGAAAAATTGGTTCTAATGTAAACACTCGAAATTTTGTTTTTTCTGTTACTAACCCTACAGGAGGGCAAAACCATCTTCTCAGCCCTGGTTACCAATATTAGGATATCAACTCAGCCCTGGTCACCAATACCGGGATATCAACTCATCCCCGGTCACCAATACCGGGATGTCAGCTGTAACGCCCGAGAAAATCGAGCGTTTATGTAAATGAATTTTATTTGATTTATTGAATAAAATTTGTTTATTTATTTATTAAACTGAGTAAGCTAATCGTAGGTCGTTATATAACCTAGATAATGCAGAAATGAGGAGGTTTCTGGCTACGTGCCAGAAATAATTGATATGAATTTATAAGACGAAAATAAAAGATTTTTGAGAATAAAAATATTTTTGGAAAAAGACGAAATAGGCATTATTCATCTATGAAACCCTAAGGGTTAGAGTTTGACCCTAAGGGTTAGGGTTGGAGACCCTAGGCCATTTTGAGAGTTCGGAATGTCGGAATGACATTCTGTCAAAAGATTTGACGGTAAAATACCGTGAAAAGTTAAGTTAGCCGAGAAAAGTTTTCTCAGGAGGAAAGCACGGAAATCACTATTTATCCGTTTCTGCTTGAGAATTTTTATTAAAATTTTGAGAAACGCATAATATTAGGATTTCAAGGCGAGGTGAAATATGTAATAATATTTCACTTATAACTCACGAAGTTTTTGCGTAGGAACTTAAAATCCTAAGCGTTAGGAAAAGTGAAACTTAAAGAATAATTAATTTCGTATAATAATAAATGATTATTATACAGAATGAATACGCATACAATACGATTCATTGTACGAGAATAATACGAAGAGAATACGAGAATTAATACGACGTAAAATACGAATTTTATACGGAGTAAATACGTTGAATTTGAATTAAAATCAATAAGTTAACCCGTGGGTCGAACCGGCGGGTAAATGGGTGGGTTAAACCCATGGGGCAATCCATGGCCACATGGGTGGTATATGGGGGCATAAGGTGCCCATGTGCTAGCACATGGGGGACATGGTAATACATGTGAAGGGGGGATGGGTTGAGGAGGTTTGGTCCAAAAACCAAATTACCCCAACTCTTGCAACCTCTATAAATAGAAGAGCTCTCTCTTCATTTTTGGTTGTTTGAGAAATCCACCAATATAGAGAGAGAGAGAGATAGAAAGAGAAGAATCTAGCTTGTGTTTGTGAAGCATAGTCACCAATCAAGAAGAAAGAGAGCTTTGAGTCTCCATACTCATTCAAGCAAGAACCTTAAAGGTATATCACTAAGAAATTATGTAAACCTCTTTTCTTTCAATAATAATTTTGATAGAGAAGTGATTAAAGGAGTTATGATTATGGAGAAGTTATAAGGATGGCTTAGTGGTGTACTAAGAACCTTAACAAGCCATGCATGATGAAATAAAAAAAATTCATTAAGAACAAATGAAGAACTTAGTGAATTCATAAGAAATGGATTGGTAAACATGTTTAGCCATTAAAACTTGAATGTTGGGAATGGTTAAAATTATTAATAATCAACCATTGGATTGATTCCAAATGATTTAACATAACAATAATGAAGAAACGAAGATTCGGTGAAAGTTACGCAATTAGACGACAATCGTCGAAAACGTAAAATTTCCCAGAATAGAGGTCAAAAGTCATCGTGCTATTCAAAAATGATGGTTTTTTATTTCAACACGTGTAATTAGGTAAATAAGACTTGTGGGAGCAAGAACGAACCAATTCTTAAAATGAAGAATTGAGCGTCGAACGTTCACGAACTTTTAACGAAAGCGTAAAAATGGACTAATCGGCGAATTTCTTGCCGACGAATTCAAAAATGAATTTTGACTTGATAGGATGATAGAACATATCATTTACGAACTTTTGGCTTTGGAACGAGCCAATTCTGAGTTGTAACGGTCACGTTACGAGCTCGAAAATTTCAAAAATTTTCAAAACTTAGGAAATTTTTTTGAGATGCAGGGCCGGCGCTGCCTCATCGCCCAGAAGGCATGAACCGGCGTCGCTGAGCCAGTCTGGGGCAGGATCCCTACATGGTGGGTGCTGCAGTATTGCCGGCAAGGGTAATCCCGGTGCCGCCGCACCAGAACAGAGGAAGTTCCCTGTATAAGGGGCGCTGCCGAGCCGTTTTGCAAGGGAAAGCTGGCGCTGCCGCGCCATCAGGGGAAAAATGTTGACATGTTTAGTTAATTACTTAACCTCTTTCATACTATTTAATAGGTTAGTAAGTGATGAGTATATATGAAAGAAAATCCTTTGAATAATATGTTTAATAAGGGGTTGTAAGAAGTAAACGTTAACCAAAGTTTGAGTTGAAGAACAAGTTAAGGTCTCGTTAATCATCACGTCTAGTGGTGGTTAATAAGAGTTTGATTCATAAGGCATGAATGTAATAAGTCGTAATGAACATTTAATAACTTAAACGAAGGTTATTAGTTTAATAATTCGGATAAGTTATGCAAGAAGGAGAAGTTAGGCTATACATTGTATATCAACTATGAATTCTCATTGGTATGCTATGTGTTATGCTTTGTAGACGTTGTAAAGATTGAGTAAACTACGTGTAAAGGTTTAAGAGACGCAAAGGCAAGTTTCCTAACCTTGTTCAAGTTCTACTTGGCTCAAGTTTTCTAAACTCTTGTCTATACGTTATGGTTGGACAAGTGGTTATTGTGCATAATTGCTTATGCATGAACTATTATTGAATAGTCGATGCCATTTGATTCGGCTAGACTAAGACTTAGGATATTTTGGTGGATTTTTCCATAAATCTTTCCAAAATATATACAATGTGGTGATCCTATGCCAATTGGTTGGTACAGATTCCCAGGTAAACCTGAGCATGAATAAAACAAAGGTTTTAAACGTCGTTAATTCGACAGGCACGTGAGGTTGCCACCAATTAAACGTAAGCACGTTTAATGTATGAGTGTTGATCAACATATATTACTACAGGTTGATCACCTGGATGTGATCGTAAGCTATATCAAACTTACGGCCTTCGTGCCGGGTTGTTCCTTTCATGAATGAGAATTAAATGATGGTTCGTGGTCGTTGACCAATACGGAATTCCGAAGAGGCTATAAAGTCCTTGGGAATGGTTTTAAAGGAATTAAAATGATATTTTGATTATTCTTAAGTACTTAATAAATATTGTACAGTTATTGAAGATCAAGAGATATGATTCTTGATTTTGTGGTTTCAAGATATAATGTTTAACTTGTTGAGCTGTTTATGCTCATTCTTGCTTAAAACTAAATGATTTCAGCTAAGAGGAAACAGACCGAAGGATCCGGTAAAGACAAAGGAAAGTCCAAGATGGACAAATAGAGATCATTGTAATAGTATAGTATTAGTATTGTAACTACTGATATTATGACACTGAACAATGTAATGGTTACGAATAACCTGGGAAGGAATTAATAGAATGTAACAATTAGTAAACTTGTGCATTGTTATTGATGTCTTCAATTGAATGTATGAGTAGATTGTAGCACCGTGTAGCACCATATCCTGGGTTTGAAGGTACCTGGATTTGGGGACGTCACATCAGCACAACCCTAGTCTCAATACCTGGCCGTCAGGTCAACCCCGATCTTAATATCAGGCCGTTAGGTCAACCCCGGTCTTAACACCAGGCCGTCGGTCAATCCCGGTCTCAATATCGAGTCGTCAAGTCAACCCCGATCTCAATATCGGGCCGTCATGTCAACCTCAATCTCAATACTGGGCCCTCAGGTCAACCCCGATCTCAATACCGGGACGTCAGGTCAACCCAGGTCTTAATACCGGGATGTCAGCACAACCCCGGTCTCAATACCGGGCCATCAGGTCAACCCCGATATCAATACCAGGCCATCAAGTCAACCCCAATCTAAATATCGAGCCGTCAGGTCAACCCCGGTCTCAATACCGGCCATCAGGTCAACCCCGATCTCAATACCGGGCCGTCAGGTCAACCACGATCTCAATACTGGGCCCTCAAGTCAACCCTGGTCTCAATATCGAGACATCAGGTCAACCCCGGTCTTAATACCGGGATATTAATTCAACCCTAGTCACAATCCGGGAGGTACAGTTAAGCCCCGATCACAACTGGGAGATCCAGTTCAGCCCCAGAGATAACCCTAGGAAGCCAATTCAACCTTTAGAGACAAACCCGAAGCATCACATCATCCCCAGAGATAACCTGGGAAGCTAAGTCAACCTCGGAGATAACCCTGAGGAAGAACCGAGTCGGATGGGATCTTTCTCTCTTTTCCTAAGTTTGTTTCTACCCTTATTTTATCTTTTTATGAAAAAGGGTTTTGAAGGGTTTTTTTAGAAAAAGGCCAACATGTATCATGTCAACGATTTGAACATTTTACAGAGTCGCCAGTTGGTAGATTTGAAATTGGTTATACCAACTTAACCGAGTTTTGTTAGAAAGGAGGCCCAATTGCTGGACAATGTTGAAACTGAATCTTTAAAATCGAAGTTCTAAGTTCGGGGGCTTGGTTAAGTGTGGGGAAGGTGTTAGGCACCCCACAACTCCCGTGAAAACACGGTATCACATCTTTTCAATATTTCCCTTTTAAATATGAAATGTCTATGTGAAGCTGGAAATAATTGGGCCTATGATTGATTGATTTGAAAGTATGGACGTGCTTCGTTGAACCTACATACGAAGGGTTTGATTTGATTTGCAAAAGTCGTTTATGTAATGCAATGGAATAAACAGGATAAAGATTGATAGACACTTGAAATATGACAAGATATTAATGATGCAAATCGCAATGCAGTGAATGTTAAAAAGTTTTCGCAAATCGCATTTTGTACATCACAAATCGCATATCGCATCGCAAATCGCATCGCCAATCGCATATCGCATCGCAAATTGTTTACCCTTACCGGCACCTGTGTTGGGGCTGATTTCAGTGGTTGACTTTCATCAGTGCTACTGATGTTTATGCTGGTGTTGACTCCAATGTTTTGATTTCTATCGGTGTTGCCGATGCTTTGTTTGATGAAGATAAACTAAAATTTTTTCTACATTTCTACTAGGGATGATGTTCTGAAATCATTGGATCTTCCCGATGTTTGCATTGGAAGTTTACATCGGTGCCTATCCTGCTGGTATTTGAGAACAGTGCTTACCCTGCTGGTAGTTGACAACGAAGCCTAGCCTGATAGTAGTTGACAACGGTTGATCACCGGACTATCTAGATGCCTATTCGAACGGTAGTTTACAAAGCTTTATCTCATCGAACTGTCTCGATGCCTACTCGAATAGTAGTTTTCAACAACAAAATTTTTTCTTGAGTCTGGGTATTTAATGCATATGCATATTTAACTCTACTAGGTATGCATGCTTAACTTTTTAATGGAGATGTGCGCTGATATAGCGCTTGTTGCACATGTGCAGACCAGGCATGATGTGATAATCATATTTTGTCCTAGGTTGATGCATATGCTTAATTGCAATGATGTAGAACCATACCTCACCCTTTCTGAAGCGATTTGAATTTTATTTTCAGGCATGGATTTTGATAAGCCTATCAGCTTCAACTCCCGTATGGATCCTTTTGTCATTCGCATAGCAGATTCAGATGTTTCCCTTTTATATATCGTCTTTGGTGGGGATCTTGCAGAGGCTGCCATTCTTCTTTCTGAATCAGGACCTGGTGCTGGTCCCTCTGCTGGTTCAGACACTGATGGCTTTACTAGTGAGATATCCTGATATATTCGCTGAAGTATGCTACGCTGGATTGCCGCTAACAATTTGATCATTGAATATGAAAATGGGCAAGCTCTTTATTTGTGAACTTACTGGGTTAAATGCTGGCTTGGCTGATAACCTGGGTGTTGCTAACGTCCTGGAGGATGTATCCCGTTCTTTCAGTGCCCAGATTTGAATTTTTATGCGGAAGCCTCGACTTATGAGGACTAGGCACAGGTTGACATGTTTGATGATGTATATTTCATATGCCAGACCTTTTATCATCGATTATCTATTTTTTTTCCAGAGTTAAGGACTCTCTTGAGATTTTTCTTTCTTTTGTAGGGGCAAGCTTGCATTGCCGTGATTAGGAATTCTCCCTTTGCTTTTGATGAGAAGCTTAGTCCCGCCGTAGACTCCTTTCCATTTCATTGAATAGTGAAATGCCCCAACCCTTTCACATGTTGTTACTGGGGTTCACAGAAGAAACTCGCTTTGTTGACCATATCCATGGTGAGCTATATCCTGCAATTCAAACAAATAACAATATGTGCCAAAAGCTTGATGGCTCAGGCTGTCGGGATTAGTATGATCTTGTGAATGAGGCATTTGAAGTTAAAGTTTATGAAATTGAATGCTTGTATTCGCTAAGCTTTTATCTTATCGCTAAAGATCTTGAAAATGAAGTTTTCTCAAAGAAATCAAAATTTTCGTTTGACAAGTTATAACATCGCCAGAAAACTTTTAAGCATCCATGGTCATTTTTCATGGGTAGGATTAGATTCAAAAGACTTATCTCCCTTTATCAGAGACACCTCATCTTTGCTCTAGACACTACTCTTCATAGAATTAACATCATATAACATGTGCACTATGAGTGACGCAACCCTTAGCAGGGGTTTCTCTTCTATGACTTTAGATGGTCTTATTTTTATCTTGCAAAATTTTTCTGCTTTCCTTGCTTAATTTTATCTCATTTTTTTAGGCTATTCAGAGTTACCCATGTGACGAGTTTTGGACCAATGACTCCTAAACTAGACGGTTTTAGGGCACTAGGTGTTAAGACACCCCTTCGGGTTTACTGGCTTAAGTAACAAAGGCCATACTTCTAGACAAGTCAGGCGGTCTACTCTTTTTGATCCTCGCCTGAGCTTGTACAAGATTCGTTTTCTTAGGCTCTAAATTACCAGTGTAGCGAGTATTGGGCCGGTGACTCCCAAACCAGACGGCTTTAGAGCACCAGGTGTAGAGACACCCCTCGGGCTTAATTACTCAAGTAACCTAGGTTATGATTCAGATCTGCTCAGGTTTTGCCTTCATCTTCTTGTAATGCTCATTTTCTTAGGCAATGAGTTACCCATGTAACGAGCGTTGGGCCGGTGGCTCCCAAACCAGATGGCTTTAGGGCACCAGGTGTAAAGACACCCCTCAGGCTTAATAACTCGAGTAACCCAGACCACGATTCGAGACTTTAGCCTGACTACTAATTTTCATCCCCGTCGCCATAGTTTCATCCCCCACAACTAAGAGCTAGGGCAATAGCAAAGTGCAGACATGCATATGAGGTCAAGTTTGTTCCAAAAAGTATTTTAAACTAGGATGTCATGCCTAATCAAAAGGTTGAATTGTCTTAATTCTCTAATCGTACCCGTGATTCTTGCTCCACGGACGCTTATTAAAATTAATCCAATTCATAACAAGTTAAGCAAAAATATTCCCCTTCTTAAAACCTTTTTCTAAGATTCTAACGCAAGATCTATCTATACTTGACATGTATACCTTTCCCAATGCATGTAACTGGAAACTTGAAAGCACATAAGGGGATGAAAGAGTCTTACCTTATCAGTGGATCGCAGTATTCTAAGAAAATTATGATTTAGAAAAGACCAATTGATCACACCGGATCTCCAATAATGGAAGCTTTGATGATGATAGACCATACGGATGGTACCGACTGGTACATTTTCATTGGATGGTTGATAAAAGCCCCAGTGTCGAGTTGTCGCGATTTCTGAAATTGCCCAAGTCTTGTTGTAAGGGCCCCAACATCGGGTTGTCGCCGATTCTGAACTTGCCCCAGTCTTGTTTGTCATCTGGGATGATTTCTTTATTGTATGTTTGACCGATGGGCTGATAAGATGCCGAGATCGCAAGAGTTTTTTATTGCATGACCCCCATGGTGAACAGGTAGTGCATTTTGGCTTTAATGCTTGGATGCCCCAGTCATTGTTTTTGATTTCTTTGAGCAATTGGCTTTGATGACCTTTCTTCTGATTTGGTGAAGGTTTCAGATTGAGGATGTCAGCTATTCGAAGGTCCTTGCTGATGATTATGCTTGATATATCGTTGTGTTGTTGTTTCAACTTTGGTGATTGATGTCGAGATGCCAACGAACTCCAATGAATTGGGCCTAAGAGCTCAGCTAGGTTGATGGTGTGATGGCTTTAACCGGATTTGGCTTCATCTGTGAGGTTTAATCCATGGCCTTTTGCTCAAGGAATAGATCGTCGGGTATGAGATAGACTTTGCCACGACTGTAGCTTATGTGCTTCTGTGGGTCAAAGGAGATTAAGTCTTCTCGCACATCAGGAGTGATGAGTTGCTGACAGGATGCATCCTATGATGATTGCAATTTATATATATATTTGAGCTGTGCAGGTTTTATTGGCTTCCCTCTGTAAGCCTAGGAATCATGGGATTCATGATAAAACTGATCAGAATTTGATTCCCACGATGGACAAACTCCACTTTACAAATGTACCCTGACAGTTTTTCTGTAAAAATGTACATCCAAAAGACCTTAAAACGGTTATCCGAGTTTAAGGTCTCAACATAGTGACAAAATAGTTTGTCGTGTCAGAGTCACTCCGATGGCTGTCATGCCCATGAGAAGATCGACACTTATATATATGTTGTGGTCGAGGATGCTTCACAGCCCGACAATCACCATTTCAATTGAGTAGCCACGGGATGATCCAGGCTCGACTGAATTGAAATATATATACATATATACATAAAAGCTGTAAAAGAGCCAAGAAATTGTCCAGGCTCAGCAGAAAGTAAATATATATATATATATATATATATATATATAAAACTGTAAAGGGCAACGGACATTCTATCCTTTGCCCGGACAGAAATGTAAGTATATATATATTTATAAAAATTGTAAAAGAGCCATAGAATTATCCAGGCTCGACAGAATTGATATATATATATAAGCTGTTAAAGAGCCACGAAATTGTCAAGGCTTAGCAGAAAGTAAATATATCTATATAAAAACTGTAAAGGGCGACGGGCATTCTATCTTTTGCCCGGACAGAAATGTAAGTATATATATATATTTATAAAAGCTGTAAAAAGTCACGGAGTAATCCAGGCCTGACAAAATAGAAATATATATATATATATAAGTAATAAAGGGAGACGGATGTCAAATCCTATGCCCAGACTTGAATGAAAATATATATATATATATATATATATATATATATTTATAAAAGCTTTAAAAAGCGACGGAGTAATCCAAGCTGGACAGAATTGAAATATATATATATATATATATATATATATAAAAGCTGTAAAAGAGCCACGGGATGATCTAGGTTCGACTGAATGTAAATATATATAAAAACTGTAAAAGAGCCACAGAATGATCTAGGCTCAACAGAATTGAAATATTATATATATATATATATATATATAAAAGCTGTAAAAGAGTCACAAAATTGTCCAGGCTCAGCAGAAAGTAAATATATATATATATATATATATATATATATATATAAACTGTAAAGAGCAACGGACATTCTATCCTTTGCCCGGATAGAAATGTAAGTATATATATATTTATAAAAGCTGTAAAAAGTCACGGAGTAATCCAAGCCAAACTGGAATGTAAAAAGTTAATATATACAATAGTTTATATATATTAAAGCAATAAAAAGGCCACAAAGTAGAAATCTAGGCCCAAATAAGTCAAAAAAATTTATATATATAGTTATATATATATATATATATAAAAGCAGTAAACTGCCACGGATTTGACATTCGGGCTTAATAGAATTGAAAAGTTAGTATATATATAGTTAAATATATACAAAAAAAAGTCAAATCAGAACTGGGAAGATAGCCCAGTCCGCTGAAGAGCATGTATACGTATGTTTATATATATATATATATATATATATAAAAGCTAATAAAAGCAGCGGATCATCGATCCAGGTTGTAGAAATGCCAGAAAATGCGTAAATGTACTAAAATGTACGAAAACGTAAGCAAAAACGGCCACAGAACTGAGTTCCGAGCATAATCAGAAAACGAAACTTAACGTACAAGTGTATAAATGCGTAATGAAATAGTAGGAACTTTCTGATCGTAAAAATACTCAAAATGGACTGCTACAGGGGCTTTCTGCCAAATCATAGGCTTCAAACGTCCGTTTCTACCGGTTACTCGGTTGAGTTGGTACAACCAATTTCAAATCTACCAACTAGCGACTCTGTAAAACGTTCCAATTATCGACATAATACATGTTGGCCTTTTCCTAAAAAACCCCTTCAAAACCCTTTTTCATAAAAAGAAAAAATAAGTGTAGAAACAAACTTAGGAAAAGAGAGAAAGATCCGGGTTCCAACCTGACCCGCGCATTTTTCTTCCCGACGTCGACATCTAAAACTGCTGATTGCTTGTTTATTGGTTATGCTGAACATAGTGTTGCTTATAGATTTCTCGTTTTAAAAAGTGATGTATTAGATCATAATACAATCATTGAGTCAAAAAATGCTGATTTATTTGAAAATATTTTCCCTTTGAAATCGAAAGTGGATCGACCAGTAGCAGAGCTTCGTACGAGCTCTTATACAGTTTCAATTGTGGAATCTGAAATTGAACCAAGGAGGAGTAAACGTACTAGAAAACCCACTAATCTGGGAGATGATTTTTTTACGTTTTTGTTGGATAATGACCCATTAACGTTTAAAGATGTTGTCTCTTCTCTCGATGCTCCTTTTTGGAGAGAAGCCCTAAATAGTGGGATTGAGTCTATTATAGCTAATCACACTTGGGAATTAATAGATCTTCCTCCTGGTTCTAAATTTATTGGTTGTAAATGGATTTTTAAAAGGAAGTTAAAATATGACGGATCAATTGATAAATTTAAGGCTAGACTTGTTGCTAAAGGTTATAAACAAACTCAAGACCAAGACTTTTTTGAGACCTATACACCAGTTGCAAGAACATCATCCATTAGAGTTTTAATTGCACTAGCTGCTATTAAAAATTTAATAATTCATCAAATGGATGTTAAGACTGCGTTTCTTAATGGAGATTTAGAAGAGGAGATTTATATGGACCAACCTGAGGGATTTATTTCCCTTGGTAATGAGCATAAAGTTTGTAAATCAGTTAAATCTTTATATTGTCTTAAACAAGCTCCTAAACAATGGAATGACAAATTTGATAGTGTGATGTCTAATGGATATATAATAAATGACGAAGATATATGTATATATACCAAGTTTAATGATGAGAATTCTGGTGTTATTGTATGTCTTTATGTGGATGACTTGCTTATTTTTGGTACTAATATTGATGTTATATATGAGACTAAAAATATGTTATCTACTAAATTTGATATGAAAGACTTGGGAGAAGCAAATGTTATTCTCGGTATTAATTTGAGAAAAGTTTGTAATGAGTATATGATTTCTCAAAATCATTATGTGGAGAAAATGCTTAAGAGATTTGGGCATTATAATGTTAATCATGTTAGTACTCCGTACGACTCTTGTTTACATTTAAAAAAGCATGAGGGACCAAGTGTGTCTCAATCTGAGTATGCCCAAATTATAGGTTGCTTAATGTATATTACGAATTGCACAAGACCTGATATATCATATGCAGTTAATAGACTAAGCAGATACACTCATAATCCTAATAAGGATCATTGGACTGCTTTATATAGAATACTCAAGTATCTGCGAGGTACTATTGGATTTGGTTTATATTACTGCGGTAATCCTGCAGTTCTTGAGGGCTATAGTGATGCCAACTGGATCTCTGATTCAGATGAAATCTGTAGGGTTTTCGGCACATAAACGCAGCGGAAATTAAAAATTTTCGAAACCCTAAAACAGGATCCATGCGAAAACATATTAATTCAGAGGTTAAGATATATTTTACCGATTATTCAAGCCTGAAAGGAGACGATGGAGATTCTGGAACTGCTTCGAATCCTCAACGCAATCCAACGGAACTGCGCCTCTACGGTATCCACACGAACGTCCCGCGAATCGTCACACGATCTGCAGCAAGGAAAGCTGCGGTACTAGCCGCCAAGGATCTGGACTTTTTCGAAATTTTTCTCTCTAGTCTATCTCTAAGAGCGGCTAGGGTTTTGATATCGATGATACCCTAAACGGCTGATATATCATATATATAGCAGTTAAAGGAATTAACCAAAACCTAATCCAATTAGAAATATAAAATCCGAATTTATATATATATATATATATATATATATACAAATTATCCTATTAATTTAAATTCATAATTTAAATACTATCAATCATATTGATATATTTAAATCCATACAATTTAAATTAATTCCCTTTTAATTACGTTCTAAGTGTGTGACCCTATAGGTTATTATTATGTTGGCAATAATTTTAAAATCATATTATAAAATTATAAACAGTGAGCGGCATCTAGTAATGCATCACTGCTACCCAAATAATAATAAGATCGGTGATTCGATACAACCTTTTCGTGACCAATGTTTCAATGTAATTTAATCCTTTTAACCTTGACATCCTAGATTAAACTCGAGGCATGGAATGTGTCATCCTCTTCATAATTTAATCTGAGTTTTCTTGATCGATGAGTAGACTATATGAAACAAATCACTATTTGAGCATGGCCATGCATTTCATAGTCCTACTCAATCAAGAGGCCTATGGATATCACCCCTAATATATAGGAAAATTCCATCTAGATCACTCATATTCCTCACACGATTCATGATATACCCAATAATCACCTTTATCGTCCACCTATTAAAGGTGGCCTTTGATGATATCAAAGTACATAAATTCTCGTGTAGTAATATAGTGATTTCAGGTCGGAGGATCATTACATCATTGTCACTATGAGAATTGCTTATGACACTTTGCATAATGCTCCACGTAGAATTCTCATGGTGGGTCTGCCCAGTACATTGTTCTCTAACATGTACCTATGCATTGACTCAATATCTCATCTATTTATGACCAATGAGATTTGGCCATCAGTCAATCCACATACTAGTCTCAATGTATCATTGTTGTCCCATTAACAATGACACTTGACTAGGGACATTTAAGAGTAATGATACTAATTGTAACTATATGATCTCATGTTCAAGTCACATACTTGAAGCCATATAATTTGTATCACTATTCTAAGGACTTTTATTATGTTAACATTTATATAACGCAGTAAATAAAACCATAATAAAATAATTCATTTATTCAATCAAATATAATATCAAAAAATGTTTAAACAATTACATCAAAGAATTAGCCTCTAGGGCATAAACTCTAACAAAATCAAATCCACGAGTGGCTACATATTTACCTTAGGAGGATGAGCAGTTTCTTAGAAGTCTACTAAACAGACTTGTATAGCTCGCTCTACTATGGAGTATGAGTTTATTGCCTTAAAGAAGGCAGGTTCTGAAGCAGAGTGGCTCAGAAATTTTTTGGAAAATATTCCCTTGTGAACGAGACCAGTTCCATCTGTGTCTCTACATTGTGATTGTCAAGCTGCTATAGGCAGAGCTAAAAATAAGAGCTATAATGGAAAGAGTAGGCATATACGCCTAAGACATAATATTGTAAGACAGTTGTTATGTGACAGGATTATATCCCTTAACTTTGTTAGGTTAGAGTTAAATCTCGCAGATCCTCTGACAAAGCCACTAAGCAAGAGGCTAATGAGCAATACATCAAGGGGGATGGGACTACTGTCTATTACAGAAATCAACAGTGATGGTAACCCAACCTATATGAATGGCAATCTCAGGAAGTAGGTTCATATGGGTAACAGCAAGTTATTGGTTGAGACACTATCCATTTTATACATATTTGAGTTCATCCCTATGATGTAGGATAGTGTAATTCTACATTGTTAAAGGTTGAGTTATATACTCTTAATGATTTTCATAGTCCTGTTGGGTGATGTGTTTAACTGTAGAACACATTTACTGGAAACATCTATATGAGTGTAGAGGTAGGGCCGCCTGTTATGAAAACAAGGCAGGTTTTCTAGAGCGCTCAAGAATTCCAGGTATGGCGCAAGGCCAAAATGTGCCAAATTGCATAGAACAACTTCAATTAAAGTTTGTATTGTGAGTAATATGATTACTGATTCATAATAAGGAAGAAGGTTCATAGAAATTTTTATTTCACCAAATTCCTGTGAATCAAGTCCTATTCACTCTATACATTGGTTCATAGTCTAAAAGACACCAGTATTAACGTGCTGCACTATTATATTCCTTACTCGTATTTTTTTTTTTACTTTGTAATATGTGGGGGATTGTTGTATTTTATGCAATATAATATATTACAAAGTTAAATATAAAATAAATATATACATATATTATTTGGTGATGTTACCATTAAAAGAGTTTAATGTGTAAATTGAATGAGTCATAATTAATTTATTCATAGAGATATTGTAACAATTCTAATTATATTAAAAGAGATATTACCGTTGCCTGATATTACCGTTGCCATCTATTCCTCTATAAAAGAAGGAAAGGCTGAGCTCTCTTATAGAAATTTTTACTTTACTGATATCGTGGATATATATATTGCTACATTAGTTCATCAAAGGGGTTGCACACACACACACACACACACACACACACACACACACACACACACACACACACACACACACACATATATATATATATATATATTCTATATATACTGCCATTCAAATATTGTTGTCAACCTTTATATATATATATATATATATATATATATATATATATATATATATATATATGGTACAATTTCGAGTGCTGATTAGTTGGGGGAAGAGCCGTTGAATCCTGGAGTAGAATTTCGTTAGTGACCTTAGCACAGAGAAAAGTTCTCTGAGGGGCGAAATTTCTATTTAAGAACAGTGCACTGCATGCCTCTACTCAACATTATTCGCTATAAATCGATAAGTTCTATTTATGTCCTTCTTTTATTTTATAGTTGAATCCTATATTTTATTCGTCAAATCCAACATAAAATTCATAGGGGAAAATTCAACAGTAAAGTTCAGGATACAAAAATATTTGACTGTCTAAAAATTCACAGTTCAAATAAAATGTTCAAGCCCAAACTGTCTACAATTCAAATAAAAAGTTCAAAATCCAAAATGTTTACAGTTCAAAAGTTGATAGTTCAAATATAATGGTCACAATTCAACATGAGATCAAAATATATTACATGAACCACAAACTATATGAAATTTTTAATAAATTTATATTATAGGAATTTTAACCATTTAGTGTTAACAGTTGTAGAAACGAACGACAATTTCTTACCATAGTAACTTTAAAATTTTTAAAGTAAATGAGTTTATTATATCCTTTACCTTAACCCATGACTAAATTCAGCTTTCTATGTAGCTGATCATATATTCTAGTGTTTGTCATTATCCTTGGCGTCTGTTCCAATTGCAACAAGCCCCCTTAGGACTTTGACTGTAGTGTAATTTATGGCTAACCTTGAGTTTGCTAGAGCAGTATAGTGGATAAGTTATAGAGATGGTGGTAAAAATGGAGGGAAAACAGGTGTTTCCTCCTCTGTTCACGAGGAAAAGGAAGAAGAAAGTATTATTAAGAAATTCACATTTCAGTAAAAATTTTGTGGTTACCTTATTTAATTAAATATATGTTTATCCTCAATAGTGTTTGTTGTTTGTTCCGGTGCCAAGAAGCACCTTGAGACTTCAACTTAGTCTTTTGTTGGACTAACCTTCGCTGATATTGAGCGAAATTAAAGTGGAAGGAAAATGGGTGTTCCCCAGTTCGGTAGTTAGGAGAATAGGGCAAGAAAAGTGGAGGGTTAACCTCTTTCTTTAAGCCTACAAATATTTTTCCTTTATGAAATGAGGAAGGAAAGAGCATTTTACATAACCATTTTACTTGAATTAGTGATTCTATTCTTCCAGGTTTGGGTTACACCCCAACAAGTATATTGTTTATCAATGTTCCCAGCATTTCCAAGCTGCAATGGCATCCTTATTCTATAAGTTCCAGCAGTAACTTAGAACCAGAGATCCTCAGTGTCATCATTAAAAAAGAAGGAAGTTGGACTCAGAAGCTTTTTTTCCAAACACTTGCTTCACCTTCCCACATTGATCATCATCGTGTACCTGTTGAAGGCCCCTATGGACCTGCTTCAACCGAGTTCCTAAGGTATCATATAGAAAACAAATAACGTTGCGATTAAATTTACATATGCAGTAGATATAATGAGAAAAAACTCTAGATAAATATAGGGATCTTGAGTTTATTTCAGACTATATATTGATAAATTTTATTATTTTGCAGGCATGATAAACTTGTGATGGTTAATTGAGGCAGTGGCATTTCCCCTTTCATTTCTATAATCGACCAACTCATTTTCATGAACTCGACAATGAAAAGCAAGACTCATGATATTTTCCTCGTCTGCGCGTTCAAGAATTCCTTAGCTAGCCATGTTAGACCTTGTTCTTCCACTTTCAGATATGGAATTTCCAATCTAGAGCTACAAATTGAGGCTCATGTGACCAGAGAAAAAGGACAACCAGCAGAAAACTTGAAGCCCCTACAAACAATTTGGTTCAAGACGAGCACGTCTGATGCACCAATATCGCCAACTTTAGGCAAATATAGTTGGCTTTGGCTCGGGGCCGTTATATCGTTGTCTTTCATAATTTTCCTTCTCTTTATGGGGATTCTTACGCGCTTTTACATTTATCCAATCAATCATAACACCTATAAAGTGTTCTCAAACTCATTAAGAGTTGTGCTAAATATGTTACTCATATACAATATGTATATCTATAGTTATAGCATCTAGTCCCGCTTTTCTTTGGAACAAGAAACAAAGTTCCAAGGTGACTAAAGGATTATCATCAGGACTGCAGAATTCATGGTCTAACAACATTGATGGGAGAGAATTAGTAAGTCTTCCTCACCGGTCTCTTGTGAAAGCTACCAAGGTGCATTATGGTCATAGGCCTAAATTGTCCTAACTATTGGTCTTGACTCAAAATTCAAGGGAATGAGAGTTGACTTTCAATTCTATCAACGGTTATAATTTCCATTAAATATCTTACCTTTGAAAATGAACTTTCATTTTGAGACATAAGCGGCCTTGGGATAGAATAACTACTTGTGTTATTTTCCATAAAAGGCACAAACACAATGGAAACTGTACTGGACCAAATCTCTGCAATTAATTATTGCTTTTCTTGCCATAGTATGCACACTGATAATAAACTTGATCCTCTTGTAGCGATGCTATTGGAACATGAATCCAACGTTGGATTGGAGTTCTTGTTTGTGGTTTCCCTATCCCTTTTTGACCTTTATGAAATGGATGGAAAAGGGGAAGAAAAAAGTTTGTATGCGTCTTCAAAATCAGTTTACATTTCTTTATATAGTTTCATCATTGAGAATAACAGCTATTAAAATAGTATCTCTGAAAAGTTACAAGAAAGTTAATGATAATCAAGTAGGTATTAGTTGAATGATTTGGTAGGTGTACCTCAGTCTTTTTGAATTGAGTGAGTGAGTATCACACTCGTCTAGTATTTTTGCATTATTTATTATAGTATTTTTAATTTCTCATTTTTTTGTTGGCCCGTATTAATTTGAATTATACTCGTACAGTTAGTGGAAAAGAAAAATGGTAGGTTTGATAATCAATTTATCTACCTTGAATTTTGAAAACCTTAGGACAATTTTTGAGTCAAGACCAATAGTTAGCAGGAACTCTGAAAGTCCAATAATCTAGAATAGAGTTAAATAGATTATTATCGTTAGCCTTTTTGAATTTTTAGTAAATTAATTTGCAGTGTTAGAAATTTATATGCAATATACTATGGGCGAATGACAAATTTGTCCCCCCAAGTTTGGACAAAAATTAATTTGATACTTAAAGTTTGGGAATCTTCAATCAATACTTCTAAGTATTTTAAAACAACAAATGTGTTCCCTTTTGGTCGGATCGGCCAATTTTTCGTCGGAATACAGTTTGACTACTTTTTTTTGTACTTTGACCTTCTCAATACATTTGACTTGTATTTAATAAGTATTTTCTCAAATAATGTTATTATTTACTTTGTTCATTTCCCCCAACATTTAAATTTTTAAAAAATATAAAATCTTAGCATTATTTATAAAATCAATGACAATAAATAATATATTAAATATAAATATAATTTCCTTTTTGAGTGACACATTACCTCCATCTACAAATAAAATATTTTCATGTAATCTATAAATACAAAATAAATAAAAAATTATAAAAAAAATCAATATTAAAATCATTAAGTCTTTTTAAAGAAGAAACTAAAATAAAAATAAATTAAATAAATTAAACATAAATGGTAATTAGACAAAATTAAAAACAAGATCATAACTTACTTATAAAAAAGAAATTATAAAATAACAAAATCAAAAAATCAAATAGATTCTCTCTTTTTTCTTCTTTTTTATCAAATTTCTCACTTTATTCTCTCTCCTTTGCTATGCTCTTTCTCATTTCCTCTCTCCTCTCTCCTCTCTCCTCTCTCCTCTACCCTCTACCCTCTACCCTCTACTCCTCCTTTTCTCTCTCCTCTATCCTCTCTACTCTCTCTCCCCTTCCTGAGCCTTCTCTCTTCCTCCATTTATTTAATTAATTGGTCTTTTAATGTTTTATTTTAAATTTTAATAATTTTTTGGAATGTATATACTTGTATAAAATCATAATACATGTATGCCTACATTTAAAACGTATAATACATAAAAAAACTGACACGTGACAATCTCTGACGAAAAATTGGTCGGTTTGGCCAAAAAAGGACACATTTGTTGTTTTAAAATACTTAGAGGTGTTGAATGAAGATTCTCAAACTTTGAGTATCAAATTAATTTTTGTCCAAACTTGGGGGGGAAATTTTGTCGTTAGCCCATATAGTATAGATTCAATCACACAACGCACAGAGATTTATCTAGTTCACAACATACATCCGGGGTATGTTGCTACGTTCAGTCTCAAGCTCATCTCCAGAGCTTGAGATCATATTACTCCCAGTAATAAATACTCTTTCAATAAACAGAGAAGCCTTTACAAAGTTTTAAAGACAAACTTTCAACTATATTATCTCAGACAGTAAGCTCACAACTCCATCATCAAGTTTAGTTGCACATTTTCTTTGAGTTCAGTTCTACTTTATAATCTGGTTTTGAAAAAAGGTCCAACTTTCAGCTGACTTCTCTAAGACTCTGATCTTGGTCAAAGAATTACTCGTCTTTCTCACAGGCACATAAAATAAACTAACTCTACTCTTTTCCTTTTTACAAATAATTGAGAGAAATATACTTCTAAGATAAACAGATAAGATTCAGTACAGATATACAAAAGTTCAAATAACTTTTATATGTGATTCTTCTCAAATAAATAGATAGCAATTAAAGATTAATTATGTTTATAAAAGTTCAAGGACAGTTATATTTGTGATTAACTTTTATATAAGCAAATATTAATTTATGCACATATAAAAGTTTATATAACTTTTATATTTTTGTATGAAAAGTGTTTCTGAGTAAGTAGACATATAATTTAGTCCAGATTAATAAAGGTTTTATTTTTCCTTTATAAATAAAGAATGTGTTTGTATGTTAAACATATATAACTTTGAGTTCAGATATAAAAAGTTGAAATAACTTCTATAGTAAGTGATATGCTTCTTTTTTAGCAGATACATTCACTGAAGGTTTTGTGATATAAAAGTTTTAGTAATTTTTATATTATGCAACAAGTATTTTATGAATAAATGAATTTATGTGCAAAATACTTGTAATGGCAGATATCAAGCATAGTAGATTAATCAATTAAATAATACTTGATATAATAAATAAATTTGTTTCACTCAAAAATATATATTATAATATATTTGATATACGTTGTGAAAATTTGGTCACTTAAGATTTTAAAGACCGTTCCAATAATATTATTGTTTAAGAAACATCTCTAAATCTATGTATCTAAGTACAGACTAAATTTAGTTTTCAAAATTGATATTTATATAAATATTTTGCAATATTTATATAAATTATCTATATCAATAAAAGACCACTTAGGATTTTAAAGACAATTCAGATAATATTATTTTTAAGGAATATCTCCAAATCTCAGTATCTAAGTACTAACTTTTTATTTGATATGAATAGATGAAATATAAATATATATAAATGTGTATCACAATTTATATTTGTATATATCTCTAATTATAAACAAGTATGAGAGAATGTAAATACCGTAATTTAATAACTTATCTCAAATACTTTGACCAATTTTCTCTTCTTTAAAAGATCAAAACATTAAGTAGAAGACAGAGAGAGAGAGAGAGAGAGAGAGAGAGAAACTTCTTTATAGAGAGAGTGTGTAGGCAAGGAGAGTAAGCTTTTATTTGTTAGGAATTGGTAAGTTAAAATGAATGAAAAGTCTCATATTTATAGAATTTTGAAGTTAAGGGCAAAAAGGTCATTTAATATTTGTTTTTGAAAAATTACGGCTCGGATTGTTTTGAAAAAAAATGAATCACTCGGTTGGAATGTAGCAATGAAGCACACAGATTTGCCAAAAAAGAAACACATATTTTTAGCCCATATTAGCTTCCAATTCTTTTAACCAAGCACATGATTTGATAAGTTTTTCAATTACTCAACATGCATGGTCAAATCACAAAGGCTTAGCCCTTTCCTTCTTCACATAGGCACGCACATACACACATTTAATTTTTGCAAGCCAACGATCAGCAAATGGAGGCTGCCAAGCCTTCTCTTTTTCTTTCTTTACATACATACTCATATACATACATGATACACATGCACACACACACGAATATACATACATATAAATACACAGTACACATATATACACTTGGCATATACACATACATGGTACATATAAACACATGGTATATACACATATTTTGTATTTGAGAAAAAATAGGAGTTCTTGTGACACCCCCAAATTCGGGTACTTCATTTCTACAGGATTTGGTGTTCACTATCTAAATAAAACATAACTACTGCCTATAAATAAGAAATGTAAAATAAATTACAACCTTATTAAATAAAATCTTCCTTATAAAAAGGATTACAACTTATCAATCCATCCCTAGGGTTTCTAACCTTAAACATCATCAATGCGAAAAGTAAAACATCACATAATCAAATTGAGTCTTATTACAAATCATATCAAATATGAACAAGTCTTCACTTGTTCATCTTGCCTTTTTTTTTGCTAGTTGACGGTTCGTCAACTCTCTCAACTTTGGCTGCAATGGTAATATAAATGCAAGAGTGAGCAAACTAAAGCTCACTTGAAATAATAATCAATAGTGATGACATAATACTGAATAACTTCAACTGAACTGAATAATATTTCTATCATCGATAATCAAGAATAAGATTTGGAATTCATCTGAGGGGACCTTGAACTATGTCCCAGATTATAAACATTTCTATTTAAACCTTTAACAGTCATTAGACTGTATGGACTCTTAACTCGTACTTAGGGGGGTCAGTCGTTCGTACTATGTATTGTGCACAAACATCTTAACGCTTTCGTATGGTAATCCCCTAATAATAAGGTTGTTTATCTCAGTATTAACTAATGAGTCCGCATCAAAGAAAGTTTAGTTTGGATAGGCTCAAAGGGTAATTTTGGAGTTCAACTATCATCAACTAAGGAGTAGTTGAATCAACTTACAATAATTAAGAATTCAATAATAAAAGAATTATGAATTAACTATGAGTCATAACAACAAACATCATATTCAATAGTTATGCTTTAGAAATGAACTGAAAGCATTTGAAAGATACACTAAACCTTGCTTGAACAATTAAGTCAAGGTCGCATTATTTCAATAATGAATTTCAATAAATACTTGTCCATTGCAGAATAAAAGGACTTGCTCAATAAAGGTATAGTTAGAAAACTTTCACATTGTAAAAGAAAGGTTTAAGAACTTGCTTAATTAAAGTTAAACGTAACCGACTTAGGGTAAGAAAACTTGCCTCGAGCGCAAGCTAGCTTTTAACAACTCGTTTCACAATTATCATACGTACACGTAATTAACAATAATAACATAAATTAGTTACCATATAGCTAATTCACATCCTTAGTTAACCCATCTAGGTTAACTCATCATTATTTAATTATTAGGTTAAATCACTAATTATCATATAATATGATATACTCACGTAATTAATCAAAGTATAATATTAAATCATATAGTCACAATAACTCAATTATAATTAATCCAATTATAATTTAAATTAAATATTTCATATAAAAATATAATTCAATACTGTCCAATTAGCATAAAATCTTATTAACATACTTCTATATTCATTTCATCATCATTCTTATAAAATTGTACACTTAAAAATATTTTTATGGCTAAACTGCACTGCCGGTGCTGCAGCGCCACATAATGCACTGCAACTGGCGCTGCAGCGCTGCCACGTCATCAAGCAGCTGAGCCTGGCACTGCAGCACTTCAATTATACTTAGAACTGGCGCTGCGGCGCCACGTCTCAGTCAGACGCAGACAGTCTCGCGAACTGTATAGGAAAAAGCCAATTTGACTTATTTTCTCGCACCAAACTCAGAATTTAGCTAACATAATGCATATAAAACTTTATAAAAACATAACTTTATGCATTTAACATGTTTTAACACATTTATATATCATAACACACAAATAAAAATCTTTAATTTTGTGTTTTTGAAGAAAACATCATTGTTAAGTGTTTTTGAAGAAAATAAACATTTTGACTTTGTTTTTACACCAATTCACACAACTCAAATCATGTTAATTTCGTTTCTTAATATATTATTATAATCTAAACTCAATTTATATCACTTAGCATGAATTAAACATTAATTTTGATATTTAAAGAAACCATTTTCTTCAAACTAGTTCACTGTAAATTGCTATGAATATGATTTCTTCATGTTCTTCATATTTACATGAATTATCTAGTTTTAATTACTCACACAAAACATATATAATAGTTTATGCATACAATTTAACACAAACTACATTACACAAATTCTCATGAAACTTCAATTACAGAGAAGTAAAAACATGAAGAACAATGAAGAACGATAATTTAAAAGTTAATTATACCTTTGATGCTAGAGGAAGAAGATGAAGATGGTGATGATGATGTGCTTTGATTCTTTGCTTTTGATTTCTCAAAGCTTCTTCCTCTTTCTTTCTTTCTTCTTTCTTTTCTCTCTAACTTACTCTATTCTTCTATTCTAACTTTAACGTAATGTTGTAAACTGATAATATAGATATAATAGATATAAACATATAACTGGCAAATCATAATATACTGTATTAACAATATATCAGTTACACTTTATTTGAAAATCAAAAGCCATAAGTCTTGTTTGGCAAAAACCCTTTAATTTAAAAATAAATTTTTAGGGCTGAGGCCTTGTTTGGTAAAACTAATTTAAAATAGACTTAAGGACCTTGTTTGATAAAACAGCATTAAAACCCTTTTAATTTATTTTAATAACTCTTTTACTATATAGTTTTAAATGTCACGCTTCATTTAATTAAATCTCACTATCCCAATTTAATTTAATTAAAGCTAACATCAATTAACTAAATAAAATTACCACATAAATTAGATTGCTATACAATTATAATTTACTCATTAATCATAATTCCGTGTAACAAATTAGTAAATATCTAATTTAATTTAAATAATTAAATTAGAAATCATTAAATCCTTATTACCAAATACCACATAGT
Source organism: Panax stipuleanatus (assembly GCA_020205555.1). Lineage (NCBI taxonomy): Eukaryota > Viridiplantae > Streptophyta > Magnoliopsida > Apiales > Araliaceae > Panax > Panax stipuleanatus. Next base: position 115,743,601 of record CM035119.1, on the reverse strand, counting down.
ATTTATCTAATTGAATTATCTCAATTAAATTAGAACTACACCACAAAATTACTTATACATCAATTCAATATTAAACCTCTATTTAATTAATATATTGCACTTAATTAAATTACTCCACCACATAATCACATCAATTATTTATTCAACTCAATTAATAAATTAATTAAAATATTTATTTAATTCAATAAATATTTAAATTAAAAATACAAATTCTTGTTTGTTACAATCTTTCCTCCTTAAAAGGATTCTGTCCCCAGAATCACAACTAAAAAAACTCATTCGTTTCGTCACATTCTTCCCCCTTAAAAAGATTATGTCCCCAGAATCGTTATACAAGAAATTAATCAAATAATTGGGGATAGATTTTTCTCATAACATCTTCGAGTTCCCACGTAGCTTCTTCAGCATTGTGGTTTCTCCAGATCACCTTAACAGAAGGTATCACTTTATTTTTATGTACTTGCTCTTTTCTGTCAACTATCTGAACAGGAACCTCTTCATATGTTAAGTCTTTGTAGAATTGCAACGGCTCATACCCTATCACATGCTTGTAATCATGTTTGTATGGTCGTAACACAGAAATATGAAAAATGTTATGAACATGATCTAACTCCTGAGGTAACGCAACCTCGTAAGCTATCTCACCAACCCTTCGTAGTATCTCAAAAGGTCCAATGAATCGAGGACTCAGTTTCCCCTTCTTGCCAAATCAAATCTTCCCCTTCCAGGGAGATACCTTTAGAACAACGAAGTTTCCCTCTTCAAACTCTCGATTCTGTCGATGATAATCGGCATATTTCTTCTGTCTGCCCTGAGCAGTAACCAACCTCGTTCTGTTCAGCTTGCGATCTCAGCCATTTGTTGTACCAATTTCTGTCCCAACAGTTGACGCTCACCGACCTCATCCCAGCATAATGGAGTCCTGCATTTCCTGCCATACAGTGCTTCGTAGGGAGGCATGCTAATACTCGCATAGTAACTGTTGTTGTAGGCAAACTCCACCAATGGTAGATGATCATCCCAGCTTCCTTTGAGGTCCATAACACAATCTCTCAACATATCCTCTAGAGTCTGAATCGTTCTCTCGCTCTGGCCATCAGTATGAGGATGGTACGTTGTACTCATTCGCAATTGCGTTCCCAAACATTCTTGTAATCACTTCCAGAAATTTGACGTAAAACGCGGATCCCTGTCTGATACAATTGACACAAGAACACCGTGTTTAGAAATAATTTCTTTAACGTATAGCTTTTCCAACTAATCCATGTTGAACCTTATCTTGATAGGTAAGAAATGTGCTGACTTTGTCAGTCGATCCATGATAATCCATATTGCATCAAATTTTTTCTGAGTCGTTGGAAGACCGACCACGAAATCCATCGTGATATGCTCCCACTTCCATTCCAAAATCTCCAACGGTTGTAGTAATCCACTTGGTCTCTGATGTTCTGCTTTGACTTTCTGGCACGTTAAACATTTCGCAACACATTCCGTAACGTCTCTCTTCATATTCGGCCACCAAAAATGTTGTCTGAGATCCTAGTACATCTTCGTGCTTCCAGGGTGAATCGAATATCTCGAATTGTGAACTTCGCCCAAAATTTCCTCTTTAACTTCTGGTAGAGGTGGCACCTAGATTCTCCCTTCAAATCGTAACAATCCCTCATTATCAACCTTGAACTTTATTTCCTCACCATTGGTTACTCGCTTCTAGATCTTCTCACATTCCTCATCATGTAATTGTGCCTCTTTCACCTTGTCCACCAAGGTTGAACCAGTAGTTGCTTGAAACAATTTCTCATCTGACTCCTTTGGATACTTAACTTCCAGCTCCAATTTAGTCATCTTAGTTACCAACTGTTCCTGAGCAGTTAACAACATTAGCTTCTCACGACCCTTTCTGCTTAAGGCGACGGCAACAACATTCGCTTTACCCGATGATATAGAGTTTCGCAATCATAGTCCTTGATAAGCTCCAACCATCTCCTTTGGCGCATGTTCAAATCTTTTTGTGTAAAGATATACTTCAGACTCTTATAATCTGTGTATATCTCAAACTTTTCTCCATATAGGTAGTGTCTCCATATCTTCAGAGCAAACACTATTGCCGCCAATTCCAGGTCATGGGTCGGATACCCTTTCTCATAATTCTTCAGCTGGCGTGATGCATAAGCAATGACTTTGTTGTTCTGCATTAGCACACAGCCTAATCCTTTATGTGAAGCATCACTGTTGTGACGCCCCCAGAATAGGTTCAGTCAACCCAACCCATTCTGAGTCGCCAAATACATGGTACAGAATCCAAATACAATCTTTTATATCACACGGTCGTGCAAAATACGACCACACAACTGTGAGTGTCAATACAAATATGTAAAAAATATTAACATTCAAACTAAGTCCTCATTACAATTATTATCACACTATTTATTAAAAATAGTGAGGACTACTACTGCTTTAACTCGGACCATCACTCTGTCCCCCGACTAGTTCCTGCGATATTCTCATTTTCTGAAGAGAACAATAGATGAAAAGGGTGAGCTCAACTAGCTCAGTAAAGAATATTATGACTAAGATAATAGAAAATAAATTATCGTAAGTCTTCAACAATTCAGATAAAATATTATGGACAAGAAGTTTTAGATCAATATTGAAAGCGAAAATAACAATTCATTAGAAGAGTTAAGTAGTGAATGAAATCTACTATCTTCTATGATTTAAAAGTCCATCATTAATATTTTATCCCTGTAACATCAATCAATATACATCTCGAATCAAATATTCATCTTTCCACTACGGGCCAAAGATATTCATTTGTATCATTAGTTGGTCATGTTCATCTCAACACCTGTTCATCTTTGCACTACGGGCCAAAGATATTCATCAGGTAATCATTCATCTTTGCTCTACAGACCAAAAATATTCAGTTATATCACCATTTAAGACTGAGGATGATGAAAAATAATATAAATAACGAATCCAGTGAGATAAAGGACAAAGATTAGGGATTCGTAATTTAGTTTATCCAAGTTCAAGAATATTCCATAATAATACTTTGTGGAGCAAAATTCAAGAATGAAGATCAAAACTTGGATCCAATCAAAGATAGGAACCTTAACAAGCAACTTGGACAAATAGAAGAAAATTTAATTTTTTTCGTGAATAGTGTCGTATACGTGAATAGTGTCGTATACGTGAATAGTAACCCCGACGGAAAAAGTAAGAATTTCATAATAAAATCCATGCCAATATTTTAGTATAATGATATTGAAAAGAATAACATCATTTATGAAAGAAAATAACATCCCTTACATCAACAGAAGAGTAGTTTTGACTGGAATATCGAATATTATGTGGACGAAAACTTTCACCGTAATCCACACTCAAACTATCCTTATACTCACAAGAAATACGCTCAATATTATAGAGAGAAAATTTTCTGATTCTGGTGTGATTTTTATTTCTAACTAAGCACCCTATTTATAGGAAAGGAGTAGCACACCATAGTTGACACTTTACATCTGCGGAGAAAATTCTTAGCATACAAGTTTTGAAAATCTCCCAGCCACCTCAAAGGACAAGTTTTCAAATTTTTCACCAACCACCTTCTAATATATATATATATATATATATATATATAGTAAAAAGAATTAAATTCAATTTTCTCTCTTCCACCTCATTTTATTTTTATGCCATAAATTTATTACAACAATATCACCACTTCAAATTATAAAATTATACTATTATATTATCACATTATAATATTATAATATAATATTATAATAATATATTTGAATGAATTATTTTATCGGACAAGATAAAATACCAACTTTCAACAAATGTCACATGTTAAAAATTCTTCCTTTTAAATCCACATTGAATAAATATTTCCTTATCATATATATCAAAAATTAATTATTCACAAATAATATTACAGAACTACAATATTGACAACCAGGTCGTTCTTAGGAAAGAGGGGGCCTTCCAATAAGGATTTTTTCTTACTGGCGCGCAATTAAATAATCCCTCCTAGACAAAACTTCCTTAGACATTGCCAATAATGCTATCTAATAATATTATTCAAATAATAAGAGTGACAATTATTGATTTAATAATGTGAAATACTGTGCAATGACAATTATTGAATCAATAATATAAAATATCAACGTAGCAATTATTTATATAAAATATCAACGTAGCAATTATTGAACCAATAAAATATTATGCAATTGTAGCAATTATTGAATCAATAATATAAAATATTGAACAGTAATTACTATAACAATTATTGAATAAGTGTGTTCTTACGTAAGAATCAATAATTAGAATTACTGTGCAATACCGTGTGCTACTGTGCAACACCACGTATTACTGTATTTTAACCACCGGGTATTTCAACAGTTCTAACGGTAACAACTACGCCGGTATATATAGAAAACTTATTTTTATCGTTTTCTTCATCCGACATTTATTCCGTTGTGGGGCCCACAAATGGCTGCGCCGTCGTACGAATATTCCCCGACAACAAGAATATTCCACGATCAAACGAATATTCCCCGACACAACGAATATTTTATAACCACTTGCTTACTTTGAAAATTTACATATATCTCCCATAACTCATCACATTTATCAAGACAACACCTTACTGTTTAAAATAATATATAAAAAAATTAAATCTTTATTTATAATATTTAGGGTCTTATAACTGTATACCACAAAATTTCATGTGCTATCAAGCAATGACAACACAGACGCATTATTCAACCTCTTCTTCAGTTCTTGAAAACTTTTCTCACACTTTTCCGTCCAAACGAACTTAACCGTCTTCCGAGTCAAATTCGTTAACGGAGTTGCAATTTTGGAAAAGTCTTGAATAAATCTTCTGTAGTAACCTGTCAATCCCAAGAAACTCCTCACTTCTGACGGTGTCTTCGGCTGATCCCAATTCATTACAGCTTCAACCTTCGACGGATCTACTGAAATCCCATCTTTGTCAATCACGTGGCCAATAAATTTCACACGTTCTAACCAGAATTCGCACTTTGAGAACTTCGAATACAACTTCTCCTGTCTCAGCGATTCCAATGTCAACCACAAATGTTCAGTGATGTTTCAAATAGAAGTGAGGAGAAGACCATAGCCAATATAGTTGTTGTGAAAGCAGTATTCAAATGAAGTTAGAAGAAAGAAAGGAAGATTGTATGGCATGCACCCAAGTAAAATACATTTCTCAGCTCTAAATCAAAAGGAAGCAGAATTTTATCATCTTTGACGGGCATGAAATTTTGTCGAAAAATTGACATGGGGCGATCAAAAATTCTAGACCAACTTTAGATGGAAAATCAAACAAATGAGCAGGGACTAGTAGATCATTTACAATAGCTAGGTTGTGCTTAAAAGTGATGTAGTCACTCACAGATATGCCTATGAGATAGATGTGTTCATTAATTCTTGGTAAGTCTAACATATATTTTCTTATATGTAATGCATGGAGAATAAGTTGTTCATTAATAACATATTCCTTACCTTGAATGTAAGTGCTAATGTCAGTTAGGAACCCAGTTGAATCTCTATGAAAACTCGTGTGAGAATAAAATTCTGCAATAAGAACAGGATATATATGTCTATCTGTGAGCAGACATTCTCATCCTACAATTTTGATTTTTTTCAAGAAAATCATAAATGTTATTAAAGGAGGAACTTATAGTAGGTGTGAGATTGTGTCTCATATGTCGTATTTAGCATTAGCAGAGGGGGTGACTAACTGAGATACATAGATATCAGAATGTAATTCAGTGTGTAGTGCGAGTTTCTTTCTTTTAGAAGAAAAAATTATTTCCATGTTAAACACACACAGTATGCAGAAGGACAGAGAGAATACAGAGACTCAAATGAGTATGCAAACAGATTTAAGGAGATGGACTTTGGATATGTATGCAACAAGTTTGTGTAATGGCAATTTATAGATGAAGCGTATGACCAGAGATATCAGTTCAAGAAGTAATACATGTTGGGTTTGTACGAAATCATGGCGCAATCAAATTGCAAAAATTAGCGGAAGCATGGTATATCAGAGTTTAAAAATTTCTACAAAACCATTACCCGGATCATCCTTTATGCATATTATTAATTTAAAACGATAAATAAGAAGTTATGGAATTCATACCCTTGTAGAATGAAGCTTCCACAAGTACAAGTTTAACTTCTTGTTCTTCGCTATCTCCTTGAATTTCTGGGTTAGATTCTTTCCTTTGATTAACGTTAGTCACCCAAGTGTTTGGCCTCTAGAGGTGCTCCACCAAGGAATAGGAATTATTCAAGAAGGAGGGTGGTTGGCTAAACCCTAGTTTTCTATCCTCTATAGAAAAAAAGTACTCTCCAACAATTAAAATTACATCAACTGATATCTAACATAAGACTCCTCTTATATATATATTGGTCAACCCTTCTAATCCTATTGGACATAGGTTTTCATTTAATTAATTAAACTCTTTTAATTAATTAGGTTTCCCAACATATTGGGATTTAATTAATTAAACTCCTTTAATTAATTTGTCTCATAATCTTATTAAGAATAAATGAGAGAACTAATATTAAATTAATTCCTAAACTCCTTTAGAAATTAAAATAATAATAATTGTAATAATATTAATAAGACTCCTCTTATTAATTTATATTTAATATTTCTAAAATATTAAATAATAAATATTAAGCTATTTAATTTATTCTATCATCATAGATTAAATTAATTACACTTAATGCATTATTACGATTATGTCATTACCTTCTTAAATAATTATTCTTTCTTTTATGGTGTGACCGTTTAAGTTTTTCATATTAAACCGGTTGTGAATAAATCAATTAGAACAATTCTAATCTTATTTAAATAAATAAATTAAACTAATAATCTATTTAAATAAATAATATTTATTCTACAATAGGGATAAGCCTCCCTAGCGATCAACGACTTTCCAGATAATATAGATTTCAACATTAATCATAAAAGAATCTGCGAGCAAATATTAATCGTACAATTCAATCCTTCCACCATACAATGTCCCAATTAAATATAAGACATAGAATTACTGTCAAGTCTTATTTTATTTAACTATATGTATTTCGATTAGAAAATGCACAACTCCAAATAATACAAATTAGAAACTCCTTTCTAATTTCATTCTGCCTTGGCCAATGACTACTGGGTTGTCATTTAACGAATCACATAGGACATATCTCTTCTTTTACTAGAAGTGGTAGTTCTTTATTGATCATTCATTATCTCCATATGTAACTCATTATACCCAAGCATACCCTTTGATATACCCTAAGAATTTTTAAGGAATAAGTCAAAGTATAATTCATTACATACAAGATACTATGATGATCTCAAGTCCAAGGATCACTTGTACTACTATCATATTAGAGATTTCTATTGACAGGCAAGTAAAACTTCATTAGGTATTCCATAGCGAGTCATGTTCAGTGAACTTATTCTCCAATAAGCACCTATATACTTGCTTTAGTGTCTCCACACAAATGATCATGAGATCAATCATCCTCATCCAATGAGCAAGCAACATATGTACTAATCTATCCGGATTTACTAATCCTCTTTTTAGTAATCCAACTGTAAGACCCTAACTTTTATGAATAAAGATTTAATTTTCTTTACACATTATTTTGAAATAGTAAGGTGTTGATTTGATAAATGTGATAAGTTATGGATGATATGTGCAAATTTTATAAAGTAAGCAAGTGGTTATAAAATATTCGTTTGGTCGAGGAATATTCTTTTTGTCGGAGAATATTCGTACGACGGCGCAGTCATTGGTGGACTCCACAACGGAATGAATGTCGGATATAGAAAGCGACAGAAGTAAATTTTTATAAAAATAACGATAAAATTGTTACCGTTAAAATGTTGAAATACCCGGTGATAAAAATACAGTAATACGCGTTGTTGCACAGTAGCACACGGTATTGCACAGTATTTAGAATTATTGGTTCTTACGTAAGAAGTCACTCATTCAATAATTGTTACAGTAATTACTGTTTAATATTTTATATTATTGATTCAATAATTGCTACGTTGATATTTTATTGATTCAATAATTGTCACTGCACAGTATTTCACATTATCAAATTAATAATTCATATTATTTGAATAATATTATTAGATAGTATTATTGGCAATGTCTAAGAAGTCCTGTCTAGAAAAGGAGTTTGGTCACCTAATTGCGCGCCAATAAGGAAAAATTCTTATCGGAAAGCCCCCTCTTTCCTAGGAACGACCTAGTTGCCATTATTGTGGTTCTGTAATATTATTTGTGAATAATAATTAGTGATAAAAAGGATAAGTAAATATTTATTAAATGTGGATTTAAACGGAGGAATTTTTAGAAAAAGTGACAATTATTGAGAATTGATATTTTATCTGATAAAATAATTCATTCAAATATATTATTATAATATTACATTATAAGTGTATAATGTGATAATATAATAATATAATTGTGATGATATTTTTTACAACAAATTCACGATATATGAATAAAATGAGGAGAAAGATAGCAAATTGGGTCCGAATTGATTTTGTTACAATAAATGCTAAAAATATGTTTTGTGAGTTGGTGGGCCCCACTTGTTGTTGTAAAATATTGATTGTTGATTTTTCAAAGTTGGTATACGGAGATCTTTATCAGTATATATTTTGTCAGAGTGGGAGTGTGGAAAAATCATCCGTATGTAAACTTAGGTCATTTTTCGTTCGGAATTTAGAAAAACTTTCTTCTACAAAGTTGTAGAGAATTAAATTTTATATGAAATGAACATAAGGTTTATATTTTTCTGATAAAAGAGCTATTTATTATGAATTATTGAAGTTTCTGAATATTATTTAAGTTTAAAATATTTTAGTGGAGATTTTCTAGAATGGGTGGGCCCCACTCTTGTCCTTGTTGGTGTGCTACACATTTTCAAAAGTGGAGGCTTGAAAAATTCATCCGTGGGTATAAAAAGTCAACATTAGTGTTCTAACATTTTCTTATAAATAGGGCGCTTAGTTAGAAATGAAAATCACACCAGAATCAGAAAATTTTTTCTCTATAATATCGAGCGTATTTCTTGTGAGTATTTAGATACTTTGAGTGTTGATAACAGTGCAAGTTTTTTTCATCATAATATCCGATATTCCAGTCTGATCGAGTATTATCCTGAGGTAAAGGATATTATTTATCTCGTAAACGAAGTTATTTCCTTTCAATATTCATAAAGAATATTATTTTCTTTCATATTCCATATTATGAAAGATATAATATTTCATTTCATATTCCTAAATCAGAAATTACTACGGTAAGTATTGCTTCTATAATTCCTGAAATGATCAGAAATTCTTTGAGTTTTGCGTTTCATCTAATATCATTTCACTAGAATATTGGTCTGAATTTTTTTATGAAATTTTCATCTTTTCATGACGAGTTACTATTCACTAGTTACTATTTATGGTAAAAAAAAAAAATTTATATCCAAATTATCTTTGATTAGATCCAAGTTTTAAACTTCATTCCTGAATTTTGCTCCACAATTAATTATTATAGAGTATTATTGAACTTGGATAAACTAAATTACGAAACCCTAATCTTTGTCATTTATCTCACTGAATTCGTTCTTATATTATTTTTCATCATCCGCAGTCTTAAATGATGATACAAATGAATATATTTGGCCTGTAGTGCAAATATGAATGATTATTTGATGAATATCTTTGGCCTGTAGTGCAAAGATGATTATCTGATGAATATCTTTGGCCCGTAGTGTAAAGATGGACAGGTGTTGAGATGAACATGACTACTGGTGATACAAATGAATATCTTTGGCCCGTAGTGCAAAGATGAACATTTGATTCGAGATATATATTGACTGATGTTACAGGGATAAAATATTGATGATGGACTTTTAAATCATAGAAGATAGTAGACATCATTCTCTACTTAACTCTTCTAATGAATTGTTATTTCCGCTGCAGTTGTTGATCTAAAACTTGTTGTCCATAATATTTTATCTGATTTGTTGAAGACTAACGATAATTTATTCTTCATTATCTTAGTCATAATATTCTTTACTGAGCTAGTTGAGCTCACCCTTTTCTTCCATTGTTCTCTTCAAAAAATGAGAATATCGCGGGTACTTGTCGGGGAATGGAGTGATGGTCCGAGTTAGAGCTGTAGAAGTCCTCACTATTTTTTTGTAAAATAGTGTGATAATAAATGTAATGAGAACTTAGTTTGAGTGTTTATATTTTCTACATGTCTGTATTGACACTCACAGTTGTGTGGTCGTATTTTGCACGACCGTTTGATATAAAAGATTGTATTTGGATTCTGTACCATGTATTTGGCGACTCAGAATGAGTTAAGTATTGAACCTATTTTGGGGGCGTCACAGTTGGTATCAGAGCTTAGGGATATGATCTCTGGCAGAGATCTGGGAATAGAACTAGGAGGGGAGAGATGAGTAAATCCTTCTCTAGTGTGTGTCCTACCTAAGCTTATTTAGTATTTAATTGGTCGGTTGGAACATAGGGTTAATATGTGATATGTTAATTTATTTGATTAACCTTTGTTTTGTGGCAGTATTTGAGAATGGTAGCTGAAAATCTAAACAATGGAGTGAATGAGACCATTGAGACACCTTTAATCACCAACCAGGAGAACGTGCAACAGGAAGGCAATATTCCTCTTGTAAACGACACCACCGATCAAACGATGAACGATGGGATGTTTAAAAGCTTTTTCCAGTTCATGCAAAACCAGACGAGGGAGACTCGTGTTCATAATACAGGTAGAAATAATAACAACTTGTCACTGCCAAGCAGTTCAAAGAGCTGGGACCATCAGAGTTTCAGGGAAAATCAGATCCAATCAAGGCAGAGACGTGGGTTAAGCAAATTACCAAGATATTTGATGTCTTGGGATGCACGGAGGAACAGAAGGTTCCATTCGCCACGTTTATGTTCCGTGGAGAGGCAAATTACTGGTGGAAATCTGTGAAGCGTACCCAGCCTACCGCACTCAAGATGTCTTGGGAGGAGTTCCAGAAACTATTCAATAACAAGTACTTTCCAGAAAGTATTCGTCATATGAAGGAGGTAGAGTCTATCAAACTGGAACAGAACATGACTGTGTCCCAGTACGAGGCTAAGTTCGCAGAGTTATCCCGGTTCGCATCTCATTTGGTGGATAATGAGGAACGTATGACACGGATGTTTCTGAGGGGTTTGAAACCCGAAATTCGTCAATACCTCATTTCTCAAAAACTTTGTTTGTATTCAGATGTGGTGAACAGGGCCCAGTTATTAGAAAGAGATAATGAGTATGTTCAACCAAAGGACAACAACCAGGGTCGTACCGGTGGCAGCAGTCATCGGAGCAATGACAACTAGTGGGGAGGAAAGTATCATGATAGAAGCGGTAACCTCTCCGGTGGTAATCGTGGCCATGATAATAGAAGAAGTGAGTTAGGGGAAGATTTTAAAAAGAGAAGGTACAACAATGACAACGTGAAGACATCAGCACCAGCACCAACTATTTCTAGGGGAGGAGAACGACCACGGGTCGTATGCTATAAATGTGGACAAGAGGGACACATCAGTCCAAACTTCCCACAACAATTCAAGGTGTGCTATAACTGTGGAAAAGAAGGTCATAAAGCTCGAGATTGTCCTATAGCAAAACCAAGTCCAGCAGGGGTGGTAATTCCAAAGGCTGTCCCGGACAAATCAAAGTCGGTGGTTCCTGGAAGAGCGTTTGTCGTGACTGCCCAAAACGCGAGGAACCCGAACGAGGTGATCATGCGTAAGCTAATCATAAACTCTTGCGAAGTCTATACCTTATTAGATACCGGTTCTATCCATTCTTTTATTTCACCTGCTTGTGCTCAACGTTTGAACTTGACTTCTGGGAAATTAGACTTTGACTTATCTGTTGAAACTCCGTTAGGGGAAACCTTCGTTACATCTACGGTTTACAAATCTTGCTTGATTCAAATTGGCACCCTCATCCTACCTGTTGATCTTATATCTTTGAAAATACTTGCATTTGATGTGATTTTAGAAATTGACTGGTTAACCACTTATTATGCCAAAATTGATTATTTTCGTAATGTTGTTTGTTTTTATATTCCTAACCAACCTGTTGTGTGAATTCAAACAACCAAACCACTAAAATCAATCAATGTCATTTCAAGTCATAAGGCTATTCGTTTATTAAAAAATGGATGTCAAGCTTTCTTAGCCCATGTCACTGATTTAAATCAGAATACGTCAGATTTGAATGATATTTCTGTGGTTAATGAGTTTCCTGATGTATTTCCCGAAGAACTTCCCGGTTTACCCCCAGAACGTGAAGTTGAATTTTTTATTGATCTTGAACCCGGTACAAAACCCATATCTAAAACCCCATATCGAATGGCTCCTATTGAACTTCAGGAGTTAAAGGTCCAACTACAGGAGTTGTTAGACATCGGTTTTATTTGTCCTAGTACATCTCCTTGGGGTGCTCCTGTTTTATTCGTAAAGAAGAAAGACGGGAGTATGCGACTTTGTATCTACTATCGGGAGTTGAACCATGTCACCATCAAGAATAGGTATCCGCTACCTCGTATTGATGACCTGTTCGACCAGTTGCAAGGTGCACAATTCTTCTCAATGATCGATCTTCGTTCAGGATATCATCAGTTAAATATTAAAATTGAGGATATTCCGAAGACTGCCTTTAGAACTCGATACGGGCATTATGAATTCTTAGTCATGTCTTTTGGATTGACTAATACTCCTGTGGCTTTCATAGATATGATGAACCGGATATTCAAGGATATTCAAGGATTGTCTTTATTTAGATCATTCAAGGAATATTTAGATCATTTACTCTAAAAGTCGTGAAGATCATGAGCACCACTTGAAGCTGATACTTCAAAAGCTTCGTGAAAATAAACTATATGCCAAGTTGAAGATATGCGAGTTCTGGCTTGAGGAAGTAGCATTCCTTGGGCATGTGGTATCGAAACATGGAATATCAATTGACCCGGCGAAGATTGAAGCAATACAAAGTTGGGAGCAACCTAAGTCGGTAACCGAAGTACGTAGCTTTCTGGGCTTAGCTGGTTATTATCGGAGATTCGTGGAAGGATTTTCTCGAATCGCTACTCCATTAACTCAGCTGACTTGAAAAGATATAAAATTCGTATGGAACGAGGAATGCGTGAAGAGCTTTCAAGAGCTCAAGAGGAGACTCATTTTGGCACCTGTTCTGACAATACCATCTGGTTCGGATGGATTTGTCATTTATAGCGATGCTTCAGGCAAAGGGTTAGGATGTGTTCTCATGCAACATAGGAAAGTCATAGCCTATGCCTCGCGACAACTCAAGGAATATGAGAGGAATTATCCTACTCATGATCTAGAGTTGGAAGCTGTCGTTTTCACGTTGAAGATCTGGAGACACTACTTGTATGGGGAGAAAGTGGAGATCTATACGGATCATAAGAGCCTTAAATATTTCTTCACCCAGAAGGAACTCAACATGCGGCAACGACGTTGGCTTGAGCTGTTGAAAGATTACGACCATACCATCCAATACCATCCTGGAAAAGTGAATGTGATAGCAAACACGTTAAGTAAAAAATCATATGCAGGAATGAGTGCGATGCTGCTAATACAAAGGCCCATTTTGTGTGACTTACAAAGGATGGAGATAGAGTTCAAGACTCCGGGGACCCACGTGATGATGTCAAGTATACGTATAAAACCAGCTTTAATTAATAAAGTTAAAGTTTTTCAAGCTACAGACCCGGAGCTGATTAAGATGAAGAAGAAAGTGCAAGAAGGTGCTATTCCAGAAGCAAGAATCGATGAAGAAGAAATACTTCAAGTCAACTCCAGACTTTGTGTTCCTAACGATTCTGATTTGAAGTATAGAATCATGATGGAGTCACACAACACACCATTTACAATCCATCCTGGGAGTACCAAAATGTATCGTGATCTTCGACATACATTTTGATGGAGTAATATGAAGAGAGAGATCGCAGAGTTTATCTCGAGGTGTTTAACGTGTCAACGTGTCAAGGCGGAGCATTTTTTGCCAAAGGGTCCATTGCAACCACTTGAGATTCCAAAATGGAAGTGGGAACACATTACCATGGATTTCGTTACGGGTCTTCCCAAGGTTTCTCAAGGCATAGATGCGATTTGGGTTATTATTGATAGATTAACCAAGTCTGCTCATTTTTTGCCTATACGAGAGACTTATTCACTGGAACGTCTTGCTCGTATGTACATAAATAAGATTGTGAGATTGCATGGCATGCCAGTATCCATAATTTTGAATCGTGACCCAAGATTCACTTCACGATTTTGGGTCAGTTTGCAGAAAGCTATGGGCACGGATTTATGATTCAGTTCGGCTTATCATCCTCAAACGGATGGGCAATCGGAAAGGACTATTCAAACTCTTGAAGATCTGTGACACCCCCAAATCCAGGTTCTCTAACCCCGATTCGATCTTCACGATACAATACAAATATCCACCTTTAAACAACATACAACAACTAAATGTGAAAAATAATAAATGTATGTCGTTCATTCAAAAGGTGTTACTAGTCCCAAGATTCGATAACCTTAATACAACCATATAAACATACCCTAGAATAGTCATTAGGGTTCATATTACATAACAGTAATTAAACTAATCATAAAGTAAAGTCTGCTCCTTGCAAACTACTACTACATCTTTCTTTTACCCTTGTCCTTCCCTGAAGTCTCGGGCTTAACTGCAATAGAAGTCATGATATAGCAAGAATGAGCAATAAGTTTGCTCAACAAGTTTAAATACAACAATAAAGGATATATCATGATGAAAGGAATATATCTGACAATGAATTCAACAATATGAATATCGGAAGCAAGAATAATAATTGCTTTTAGAATAACTGATAGTCAAGTAGACTTTGAACTATAAAACTCCAATGGAATCAATAGCTGATTGACCCTTTGGTTACTGGCTACAGAATAAGTACTTGAGGGGATCAGCCTCGCGTACGCCATGTATATGCATAACATTCAACTCTGCTGTTTGTATCTTATATTAGATACCTGGGGTACTCCCCTATATATAAGGGATGTTCTCTTCAGTCTAAGAATCCCTACCATCAATTGGTTTGGATAGCTTTTATAAAATTTCATACAATTGTCTGACCGAACAAGGGTTCAGACTCTATCTAACGTAGTTCAAGAATTATAGAACTTTAAATAATGTACAAGTCCAAGACTGTACGAACTCAAGTGCACCAAGTGCGAATATCAATAAGATCGATGTGGAATAATTGTAAAGTAATTAAACCACCTAAAGCATGCTTGGAAATAAAGTTCAAGCTTAAATAACACAATAATAACCTACTCAATACAATATGAGAAGGATAGGGAACTTGCACAAAATAAAGAGTGAAGTTCAGAAACTTGTTTTCAATATAATAATCAAATGAAGTTAGAAAACTTGCACATTATACGAGTTTGTGTAAGTTAGAGAACTTGCGTTCAAATCATAGATTCCTTGCATAAAGTAAATGTATAGTGTGACACCCCCAAATCCGGGTACTTCGTTTCCACATGATTTGGTGTTCACTTTCTAATATAACATATATCTACCCAATGAATAATGCAAAATAAACTACAACTTAAATTAAAATAACTAAATCTCCCTTAAAAGAAGGGTTACAACCTTCTCAAAATCAATCCCAGGGTTACTCTAACCTTGACATGAATATAATTAAGTGCGGAAATAAAACATAACATTCAATTATTACAATCATTCTCAATTAAATAAAAATAACAAGTCTTCACTTGCTTTGCTTTCCCTTGCCCTTACTTGTAGACGGAGCATCAGCGTTATCAACCTTAACTGAAATTGTTATTTAATGCAAGAGTGAGCAAACCACAGCTCACTGGGGTTTAACAATAATAAAGTCATGAAAGAATATCTTTAAGAAAATCTGAACAACTTAGCATGCTTCAATAATAAAGAATTGAATAATAATTCTCTATCAATATTAAAATTTGGATATAGAATTTATCTGAGGGTCATAAAACCTTTGAACTCTTGTCCTAGGTTATAAATATTTCTATTTAAACCTTTAACAGTCAATAAGACTATGGACCTTAACTCGTACTTAGGGGGATCAGCCCTTCGTACCATGTATTGTGCACAACCATCTTAACGCTATGCGTAGTAACCTCCCCTAGTAAATAAGGTTGTTCAACTCAGTAATTTGAATCCAAGTCCGCCCCAAAGAAAGTTTGGTTTGGATAAGCTTACAAGGGTAATTTAGAATTCACGTTCATTAACTAAGAATTAGTTGAATCGACTTCCAATAATTCAAAATAAAAGAATTATGAATTAACATATGTTTTAGAAGTAAACCTAAAGCATTTAAAATAATAATTGGATCTTACTTGAACAATAAGTTAAGACCATTTCAATTAAATAAACAATTGTCCAATACTGAAATGGAAAGGACATTCTCAACAATGAATATATGAATTCAAGAGATCATATAAAATCAATACAAGATTAGGATTTAGAAAACTTGCGTAAATTAACGAGTTTAGGGTTTAGAAGACTTGCCTCAAGCGCAAGCTACTTAACACAATTCACGTACTTTAATACTTCCTACACATATATATTCAATCACAATAACCTAAATTAGTTAACACGTAACTAATTCACATAAGTGGTTAACCCTCATGGTTAACTCACTCTAATAATAATAATCAACTATCACATAGTTAATTAAATCAATTATGTATTTAACTCAATTATAATTAAACAATTATAATTCAAACACTTAATCAAATTATAATTACTTAAATTATCATTACCTTTTAAATTATAAACAATTTATAATTTAAAATCAATTAAACCACATTCATGCATTTATAATTACACAATTTATAATTAATCATGTATTTATCAATTATAATCAATAATTAATTAAACTATAACATGCATTATAATTACACAATTTATAATTAATTATGTAATTATCAATTAAAAATTCACAATTAAACATGCATTTATTAAATTATAATTACATAAATTATAATTAAAATTAAAATAATTAAACTTCTATACCTTATAATTTCACAAAATTTATAATTTAAATTACACCTTTACTCTTAATTATACTTAATAAAATTATAATTAAGTAACTTATTAAACAATTATAGTTTTAAATACCATATTAGGTTTTCAAAATTTCTTTTATTTTCCAAACATGAAATTGTCATAATCATATAACAACATGTTACATCATTCAAAATATATATCCCCTTATCCATGAAAAATTAAACTAAGGTCTTTAAAATAAACTGTACAAACAAGCAAAACTCACTGCCCAAGCACTGTGCCCGGCGCAGCTGCGCAGCCAGCTTCCTTTAAAACGGCGCAGCTGCGCAGGGAAGGAATCTGGGAAGGACAAGCGGCGCAGCTTCGCTGATCCTGGCCTTGCTGCCGGCGCAGCTGCGCAGCAACTCGGCCAGACGCAGACAGCCACGTTACTCTGCTTCACCGATTAACCCATACAAGCCAACAACGCCAAAAATACAGTACTATAGACTCTATAAAACATATATACGCTATTACACATATATAAAGCATGCTTCCAAAATACAAAATCATTTAAACAATGATAATCATAATTTTTGAAAATCTATTTTGGCCATTTTTATGAAAACTCATATTTTCATAAAATAATTCTCTGCAATAAAATTTTCTTACCAATTCCACTTATAAAACATGCATTATGTTTGAAATTGAAGATATTATCACAACAATTCTAAATAGGCATATTAACACACAATCAAATCATAACTTTTACTCTAAAATTGGCCAATAACATACAAAATCATAAGAACATCAATTTCTCCATTAAAACATGTTCTGACAAAATTTTGATTTCTGAAAATCCTTGATCATGACATACAATTCATATAATAACCATTATAAACACAATTTATATATGTACATCATATTTGTGTAACTTTCATGCTAAATCATAAACACAGAGAACTCATATTCATGAATATTATAAAGAAAACACATAGAAATATAAAGAAATTGAAATAATACCCTTTTTGCTTAGATGATTGAAGAAGAAGATGATAGTGATTCCCTTCAAGCTTCTCAAGCTATACCTTTTCTTCCTCTTCCTCTTCTCTGTTATTTTTTCTGCTCTTTTTTCTTAGCTTTAGACTAACTTTTAGAAAAACTAACGTACTGATAGTATATACATATAATATATAACATAAGTAATATATAATATATGTAACTCCCATATAATAAGTATATGCACTAACTACTAATTATAACGTAAGTTACAAAATTTAAAAGCCAACTTGGCTTGTTTGGCTACAAGAAAATTAGAAACTAGTTTTTATTAACTCCAAACATGGTTTAGGTAATTTAGGTTTAGCTAGTGTAAGGGCCCTGTTTGGCAACAGTCTTTTAAAACAAAAGCAAGGGCCTTGTTTGGTAAAAATCATTTTAAAAAAAATCTTTTTCTTTTTATTTTAATAAATCATTTGACGCATACTTTAATGTCACATTTTAATTAATTAAATATTAATCATCTAATTTAATCAATTAAAATCTAACATCAATAAATCACATAAAATTGCCACATAATTATAATTACTCACTAATTATAATTCATGTAACACTTCATCACATAATTCATCTAATTTAATTATCTCAATTAAATTAGAATTATAATATAAAATTAATATACATTTATTAAATAAGCATTACACATTCAATTAATTAATATATACACCTAATTAAATCACTCTATAAATCACATAATTTATTTATTTAACTCAATAAATAAATCGCATAAAATATTTATTTAATTCAATAAATATTTAAAATTAAATATAAAATCACAATCGTTACAATCTTCCCTCCTTAAAAGGATTCTGTCCCTAGAATCACAAAAAAAATAATCTCGTCTATTACATTCTTCCCCCCTTAAAAGGATTCTGTCCCCAGAATCAGTATATAAGGGGTTACACAAAACTAATCAAATAAATACGAAAAAGATTTCATCATAACATCTTTGAGTTCCCACGTAGTTTCTTCAGCACTGTGGTTTCTCCAAATTACCTTAACAGAAGGTATCACTTTATTCCTAAGTACTTGTTCCTTTCTATCAACTATTTGAATAGGCACTTCTTCATATGTTAAGTCTTTATCAAATAGCAAATGTTCATATTCTATTACATGTTTGTAATCGTGCTTGTAAGGTCTTAATACAGAAATATGAAAGACATTATGTATATTCTCGAGCTCCGGAGGTAATGCAATCTCGTAATCAACCTCGCCCACCTTTCGTAATACCTCAAAAGGTCCAATGAATCGGGGACTCAGCTTCCCCTTCTTACCGAATCGAATTTTCCCCTTCCAGGGAGATACTTTCAGGAAAACGAAACTTCCTGGCAAGAATTCTCGGTTCTGTCGATTAAGATCGGCATACTTCTTTTGTCTGTCTTGAGCAGTAACTAATCTCGTTCTGATCAGCTTCACAATTTCGGCGGTTTGTTGTACCAATTCTGGTCCCAACAATTGACGTTCACCGACTTCATCCCAGCACAAAGGTGTTCTGCATTTTCTGTCGTATAATGCTTCGTAAGGCGGCATGCCAATACTCGCATGATAACTATTGTTGTAGGCGAACTCCACCAATGGTAGATGATCCTCCCAGCTTCCTTTGAAGTCCATCACACAAGCTCTTAGCATATCCTCAAGTGTCTGAATTGTTCTTTCGCTTTGTCCATCAGTCTGAGGATGATACGCTGTACTCATTCGCAATTGTGTTCCCATACCTTCTTGCAAACGCTTCCAGAAATTCGACGTAAAACGCGGATCTCTGTCAGGCACAATCGAAACCGGAACACCATGTCGAGAAATAATTTCCTTCACGTATAGCTTCGCTAGCTTATCCAGGTTGTACTTAACCCTGATTGGCAGAAAGTGGGCTTACTTCGTCAGTCGATCCACTATAACCCATATCGCATCAAATCCTTTCTGAGTCATTGGAAGACCTACCACGAAATCCATCGTGATATGCTCCCACTTCCACTCTGGAATTTCTAACGGTTGCAGCAGTCCACTTGGTCTCTGGTGTTCTGCTTTGACTTTCTGGCACGTTAAGCACTTCGCAACGCATTCCGCAACGTCCCCCTTCATGTTCGGCCACCAGAAATGATGCCTGAGATCCTGGTACATCTTCGTACTCCTAGGGTGAATAGAATATCTAGAACTATGAGCTTCGCTTAGAATCTCCTCTTTGACCTCTGGTATTGGCGGTACCCATATTCTACCTTCAAACTGCAACAGTCCTTCGTTACCGATCTTGAATTTGAACTCGTCGCCTTCGGTTATCCTCTTCTGAATCTTTTCACAGTCTTCATCATTGAATTGTGCTTCTTTCACCTTATCTACTAGAGTAGAACCATTGGTTACTTGAAACAACAACTCATCCGATTCTTTCGGAAACTTCACTTCCAACTCCAATCTAGCCATCTGTTCTATTAACCGATCCTGATCAGTTAATACGTTCAGTTTCTCCCGACCTTTTCTGCTCAATGCGTCGGCAACAACGTTAGCTTTACCCGGATGGTAAAGTATCTCGCAATCATAGTCTTTAATCAGTTCCAACCATCTTCTTTGGCGCATGTTCAAATCCTTCTCGGTAAATATATACTTCAGACTCTTGTGATCTGTGTATATTTCACACTTCTCTCCATATAAGTAGTGCCTCAAAATCTTTAGGGCAAACACTACTGCCGCCAATTCTAGATCATGGGTCGGATACCCCTTCTCGTAATCCTTCAGCTGACGTAATGCATATGCAATGACTTTGCCGCTCTGCATCAATACACAGCCTAATCCTTTATGTGAGGCATCGCTATATACTACGAAATTCCCCGAACTATCCGGTAAAGACAATACAGGCGCAGTACTCAACCTCTTCTTCAGCTCTTGAAAACTCTCTTCACACTTCTCTGTCCAAACAAACTTAACTATTTTACGAGTCAAATTCGTCAACGGAGTTGCGATTCTAGAAAAGTCTTGAATAAATCTTCGGTAATACCCAGCCAATCCTAAGAAACTTCTCACTTCATACGGCGTCTTCGGCTGTTCCCAACTAATTACGGCCTCAACTTTCGACGGATCCACCGAAATACCATCCTTGTCGATCACGTGGCCAAGAAATTGCACACGTTCCAACCAGAATTCGTATTTTGAGAATTTAGCGTAAAGCTTTTCTCGTCTCAGTGCTTCTAAGGTTAGTCTTAAGTGTTCGGCATGCTCCTCCTCGGTCTTGGAATAAACCAGGATGTCATCTATGAACACTACCACGAACTTGTCTAGAAATGGCTTGAACACCCTATTCATTAGGTCCATAAATGCAGCTGGGGCATTCGTGAGACCAAATGACATCACCAAGAACTCGTAATGACCATACCGAGTTCTAAAAGTCATTTTCGGTATATCTTCCTTTCTCACCTTCAACTAATGATACCCGCTTCTCAAATCAATTCTTGAGAAGTACCTCGCACCCTTCAGTTGATCAAACAAGTCATCTATCCTAGGTAAAGGATACCTATTCTTGATCGTAACTTTATTCAACTCTCTATAATCAATGCAAAGACGCATCGACCCATCCTTCTTCTTCACGAATAAGACAGGCGCTCCCCACGGCGAAACGCTTGGTTGAATATACTTCTTGTCCAGTAATTCTTGCAGTTGAATCATCAGTTCTTTCATCTCGACTGGAGCCATTCGGTACGAAGCCTTCAAAATCGGAGCAGTTCCCGGCGCTAGATCGATCACGAACTCTGTCTCCCTATCTGGCGGAAGTCCTGGTAAATCGCTCGAAAAAACGTCCACAAATTCCTTAACTACCGATATCTCCTCCACCTTCGGGCTTTCCTTATGCAAATCTACTATATAGGCTAGATATCATACACAGCCTTGCGTCAGAAGTTTCTTGGCTTGCATAATCGTCAGAAAACTCGCTTTCCTAGGCGATTTGCTACCATAGAACACCAACTTCGACGGAGTCGTAAGGTTCACCGACTTCTTCTGACAGTCGATTATCGCCCCATGGTTGAACAACCAATCCATACCCAGTATAACGTCGAATTCCCCAAGTTTAATCGAAATCAAATCTACTCTAAGTTCCTGACCCTTAATGTCCAATCTACAATTCTTATAAACGCTCTTAACAGGAATAACCTCCCTATTCGCAATCTCTTTGATCAAAGGGTAACCTAATTCCTCTACAGGTAAGTCTAAGGTTTTAGCAAAATCATCAGATATGAATGAACAAGTAGCACCCGAATCAAATAATACATATGCATTTATACTATTGATCGGAATAATACATGACACCACGTCTTTTGATTGCACAGCATCCTGCACCGTCATGTTGAATGTCCGTGCAGTGGGTCAAACAGCTTGCAATGGTGCAGCAATAGTAACGGTACTGCCGCTTCCATTCCCTCCACTCCCTGTTGACCCTGTCGTCAGCTTCTTCGGGCAGTTGCGAGCCATGTGATCTTTGGATCCACATGTAATGCAAGCTCCCTTCTTCGGTTTTGGGCAATTTGGCGCGATGTGGCCTTCCTGACCACAGTTGAAGCACACCCGCTTCCCCTTCATGCACACGCCAGTGTGATTCTTACCGCATGTAGCACATGCTTCGAACTTCCTCTTCTGCTGACTTCCTTGCTGACTCCCAGCAGAGATATTATCAGACCACTTCCTATTCTGGTTCACAGCGCTGCCTGTGAAACCCCCAGTCTTGGTTTCTACCTCATTCTTCTTCTTCTTATCTTGGTTGAACTTCGTTACCGCTTCGCTTCCTTGACTCATCCTAGATGTCTTGCTTCAGCTTTGCCAGTTCAAATCGAGCAGCATCTCTCTCGACCTCCATATGTATCAGGTTCCACTGTGCATCTCCTAGTTCACTATCCATCTCTTCGATAGTCTCGTCCCGCTGCTGAATAGTCTCCTCGAGATCTCCTACTCGTCCCTGAAGTTCCACATTGCTATCGTAGACTGCCTCGTACATCTCAGCACTAGTAGAGTGAGGTGGGAATTCCTCCTCGGGATCCTCTTCCTCCTCTTCCTCCTCTTCAGACTCGTCCTCGTCCTCATCCTCTGGAATAGGTGTCAGCTCACGCTCCCGACCAGCTACGGTGATCATTGGAGATGGCTCTCTCCTAACCAGCTGCTCCCAGACAATATGTTTGTCACGGGGCTCTTCCTCTCTAGGCACCTGAGGTACATCCTCTCTAGCCTGACTAGGTTCTCCAACGTTCGACATCCTGACAAAAGAATTTTAAAGTTCATTATTACGTGATAACGAATCGTCACTCTTCGAATACTATAATGTAAACACATAGGCACATAAGGTAGTTTATTATCTTTACCTAGCATCACTATCTTTTCGATCTTACCATAAGGCTACTACCTAAGGTTTTTTCCCCACCTAAGGTTTCATAACCTACGGCTTTGATACCAACCTGTGACACCCCCAAATCCGGGTACTTCGTTTCCACATGATTTGGTGTTCACTTTCTAATATAACATATATCTACCCAATGAATAATGCAAAATAAACTACAACTTAAATTAAAATAACTAAATCTCCCTTAAAAGAAGGGTTACAACCTTCTCAAAATCAATCCCAGGGTTACTCTAACCTTGACATGAATATAATTAAGTGCGGAAATAAAACATAACATTCAATTATTACAATCATTCTCAATTAAATAAAAAAAACAAATCTTCACTTACTTTGCTTTCCCTTGCCCTTACTTGTAGACGGAGCATCAGCGTTATCAACCTTAACTAAAATTGTTATTTAATGCAAGAGTGAGCAAACCACAGCTCACTGGGGTTTAACAATAATAAAGTAATGAAAGAATATCTTTAAGAAAATCTGAACAACTTAGCTTGCTTCAATAATAAAGAATTGAATAATAATTCTCTATCAATATTAAAATTTGGATATAGAATTTATCTGAGGGTCATAAGACCTTTGAACTCTTGTCCTAGGTTATAAATATTTCTATTTAAACCTTTAACAGTCAATAAGACTATGGACCTTAACTCGTACTTAGGGGGATCAGCCCTTCGTACCATGTATTGTGCACAACCATCTTAACGCTATGCGTAGTAACCTCCCCTAGTAAATAGGGTTGTTCAACTCAGTAATTTGAATTCAAGTCCGCCCCAAAGAAAGTTTGGTTTGGATAAGCTTACAAGCGTAATTTAGAATTCAAGTTCATCAACTAAGGATTAGTTGAATCGACTTTCAATAATTCAAAATAAAAGAATTATGAATTAACATATGCTTTAGAAGTAAACCTAAAGCATTTAAAATAATAATTGGATCTTACTTGAACAATAAGTTAAGACCATTTCAATTAAATAAACAATTGTCCAATACTGAAATGGAAATGACATTCTCAACAATGAATATATGAATTCAAGAGATCATATAAAATCAATACAAGATTAGGGTTTAGAAAACTTGCGTAAATTAACGACTTTAGGGTTTAGAAGACTTGCCTCAAGCGCAAGCTACTTAACACAATTCAGGTACTTTAATACTTCCTACACATATATATTCAATCACAATAACCTAAATTTGTTAACACGTAACTAATTCACATAAGTGGTTAACCCTCATGGTTAACTCACTCTAATAATAATAATCAACTATCACATATTTAATTAAATCAATTATGTATTTAACTCAATTATAATTAAACAATTATAATTCAAACACTTAATCAAATTATAATTACTTAAATTATCATTACCTTTTAAATTATAAACAATTTATAATTTAAAATCAATTAAACCACATTCATGCATTTATAATTACACAATTTATAATTAATCATGTATTTATTTATTATAATCAATAATTAATTAAACTATAACATGCATTATAATTACATAATTTATAATTAATTATGTAATTATCAATTAAAAATTCACAATTAAACATGCATTTATTAAATTATAATTACATAAATTATAATTTAAATTAAAATAATTAAACTTCTATACCTTATAATTTCACAAAAATTATAATTTAAATTACACCTTTACTCTTAATTATACTTAATAAAATTATAATTAAGTAACTTATTAAACAATTATAGTTTTAAATACCATATTAGGTTTTCAAAATTTCTTTTATTTTCCAAACATGAAATTGTCATAATCATATAACAACATGTTACATCATTCAAAATATATATCCCCTTATCCATGAAAAATTAAACTAAGGTCTTTTAAAATAAACTGTACAAGCAAGCAAAACTCACTGCCCAAGCACTGTGCCCGGCGCAGCTGCGCAGCCAGCTTCCTTTAAAACGGCGCAGCTGCGCAGGGAAGGAATTTGGGAAGGACAAGCGGCGCAGCTGCGCTGATCCTGGCCTTGCTGCCGGCGCAGCTGCGCAGCAACTCGGCCAGACGCAGACAGCCACGTTACTCTGCTTCACCGAATAACCCATACAAGCCAACAACGCCAAAAATACAGTACTATAGACTTTGTAAAACATATATACGCTATTACACATATATAAAGCATGCTTCCAAAATACAAAATCATTTAAGCAATGATAATCATAAGTTTTGAAAATCTATTTTGGCCATTTTTATGAAAACTCATATTTTCATAAAATAATTCTCTGTAATAAAATTTTCTTACCAATTCCACTTATAAAACATGCATTATGTTTGAAATTGAAGATATTATCACAACAATTCTAAATAGGCATATTAACACACAATCAAATCATAACTTTTACTCTAAAATTGGCCAATAACATACAAAATCATAAGAACATCAATTTCTCCATTAAAACATGTTCTGACAAAATTTTGATTTCTGAAAATCCTTGATCATGACATACAATTCATATAATAACCATTATAAACACAATTTATATATGTACATCATATTTGTATAACTTTCATGCTAAATCATAAACACAGAAAACTCATATTCATGAATATTATAAAGAAAACACATAGAAATATAAAGAAATTGAAATAATACCCTTTTTGCTTAGATGATTGAAGAAGAAGATGATAGTGATTCCCTTCAAGCTTCTCAAGCTATACCTTTTCTTCCTCTTCCTCTTCTCTGTTATTTTTTCTGCTCTTTTTTCTTAGCTTTAGACTAACTTTTAGAAAAACTAACGTACTGATAGTATATACATATAATATATAACACAAGTAATATATAATATATGTAACTCCCATATAATAAGTATATGCACTAACTACTAATTATAACGTAAGTTACAAAATTTAAAAGCCAACTTGGCTTGTTTGGCTACAAGAAAATTAGAAACTAGTTTTTATTAACTCCAAACATGGTTTAGGTAATTTAGGTTTAGCTAGTGTAAGGGCCCTGTTTGGCAACAGTCTTTTAAAACAAAAGCAAGGGCTTTGTTTGGTAAAAATCATTTTAAAAAAAATCCTTTTCTTTTTATTTTAATAAATCATTTGACGCATACTTTAATGTCACATTTTAATTAATTAAATATTAATCATCTAATTTAATCAATTAAAATTTAACATCAATAAATCACATAAAATTGCCACATAATTATAATTACTCGCTAATTATAATTCATGTAACACTTCATCACATAATTCATCTAATTTAATTATCTCAATTAAATTAGAATTATAATATAAAATTAATATACATTTATTAAATAAGCATTACACATTCAATTAATTAATATATACACCTAATTAAATCACTCCATAAATCACATAATTTATTTATTTAACTCAATAAATAAATCACATAAAATATTTATTTAATTCAATAAATATTTAAAATTAAATATAAAATCACAATCGTTACACATAGGATAGGATACTTGCCTGTTTGCTCAGCTATAAATAGTCTAGCTTTAATTAAACTGCGTTGAAAGAACCTAACATTAACAAGTCGGTATTTCAATTTGCATGTGTAAACTAATATGAGTCTACACTAACAAGAATCTAATCATCATGCCACATTGTCATTTAATGCTGCTGAAAAATCTGAGCATAATCTTTAACAATCAAACCACTGACATTAATCAATATACATGCTCTATGGTTATAATTTCAAATTCAAAAACCTAGCATGCTCATTCTATACCCACTTCAAAATTATATGATTTTCATGTTGGTGACCTTAAGCTAATCAAGTTCGTGTCTCAAGTGTCAACTACTAAAGTCATAGTACCACATAACGAGATTAACAATACTTAGTAAGCATGCTCGTGCGTATACTACTCATGTATACTTTAATCACATAGTTTATGCTTTAAAAATTTATTTTCTATGAATAAGCGTGCATAGGTGATATCTATGTTTAAACAAATGAGGTTCATGTCAGTATGTCTATAGGCATAATGAAATCTTAATACTCATGCTTGCATGATCATAACGTAATTCACTTAGTACTTGATGATATTAGCTTTCACATTCTAAGCTTTCTTTGAAATTGCACTAAGTCCTTTTAGTACATGCAAGGCATCTCGACATATAATTCATATGCATTTGAAACACATATTAAAGCCACATAAACATACTCAAATGGTCAGAATCTAAAAGACATAAGTCTTGGTCAAGTTTGCTTTCAAAGTTCTTAAGTTTTTTTCCTTTGAAATCACTTGAATTTATCAATCATATATGATAGGGTGTGCTTAACACTTCAAACTTAGTTCTCATGTCAATATAGATCGTACTATCATGTTCATAAAATCAGAATACCTATATTATGTGTTCATGACATTTACTTTAGCAATTTTTAAGTTCATTTATAAACTATAAGGCTTTTCATCAATAGTGTACACTATCATGATTATACATGCTTATATCATGTCATTGTACTAATATCTACAAGTTAATCATGTTCACAAGCTTGTTCTAAGTGATGCCACATGCTAGCACATAACAGGATTGTAACAGAAAATGAAAACCAGAAACTGGTTGTGGCGCAACTGCGCCGCTGGTCAGTACAAAACTAGCGCAGCTGCGCAGGGCTCCGGCCAGAAACAGACACAGGCTGCTTCGGCAGTTTAACAACCCAAACGCATAACTTTCTTAACCAATCGATTCTGTACCAGCCATAATGCAATTCTATCATTCTTATAACTTCATATAACACTTAATAATCATACTTCACAATTCAATTATCATCTAAAATGTGAAATCAAGTAATTGACATTGAAGAACAAGAATATGAATATACCTCTGTTAAGAAATGGACTTGCTGCTAAACAATTCCTATATTGCTGCTATACTAATTCTTCCTTAACTCAAATGAAAACTCAGTATACTAACTCTACTTATCAATATCTCAGCAAAAGAAAATGAAAGGAGAAGAGCTTATTCTTATATACATTTCAATAACCATACAATGCAATTATCTTCCAAATTAAATCAAAGGATTTCAAGATTATATAATGGGTACGAGTGAGTGGTTGAGAGTTGGTAAACTCAATCATGAATCCCACTCCCAATCCACTCATTAGCTAGATTATTGATGAAATTGAGAAGGATGTAGAGTGTTGCTTGCTCCTTAGAGTTCACGTGGGAAGAAATGAGAGGGACTCTCATAATGGGAAATAATCTCAGCACTTGCAAAATGTAATGCAACACTTGGGTTAAACATCTATACATAATATATACACTTAAGTCACAATGTCATTTTTAATAAGGAATCTATAATGCAATGTATCAAATAGGTACACATAGATATATAAACATATAATTTATTAACACCAAATATAATGAAATTGGGTATTATTATTACTTATTATTATAACGGTTGTTATTATAATAACTTATTGAAAACATTATCAATTAACAATTATTTATTGATATTAATATAAGGTAATAGGGTATACACTAGGTTTTACTCACACACATCATGCCACATAAGCAATAATATGTAACTCTCATAATGTAATTATTCTTACTATATAGTCTATACATACAATATAAGCCACATTAATATGTCACCTTGCACCTTATATAATATATAGGTAACCACCATATATTATAGGTTTAATTATCGCATGCTTGTATAAAACAATTAATCGAGTAAATATAATCTTATTATATTTATTAATTCTTTATTCATTAATATACTATTTCTCATAATAATAATTAATCAACACGTTTAAATCCCTTCACTATATTCAAGCAAATTGAATATTTAATTACTAATCACCTTATCAATTCTTTTGATATAAAACTTAGGGCTAGTCCACTAATTTAATTAGACCATTAGTGACTCCCTTTTATATAATCCTAGCATTTAATCGCATAGGCTCAACTCACATAATCACATAACCACATAAGGTTTAAGTATGCTCACAAAACTAACTCATAAAAATTTAAATCACATATTAAATTAATAATGAAGTTTAAAATTTCACGGTCATTACAAGATCTATTGAGACTTTGTGTTCTAGACTTCAAAGGAAGTTGGGATAAGTACTTACCATTGGTAGAATTCTCCTACAATAACAGTTATCAGGCAAGTATAGACATGGCTCCATTCGAAGCGTTGTATGGACGAAAATGTCGATCTCCAGTATGCTGGGTTGAGGAGGGTAAAGCAACATTATTGGGACCGAAGTTATTACGTATGACTACGGAAAAGATTCAAATGATCCGACAACGTATACAAACGGCACAAGATCGACAAAAGATTTATGTGGATCTTCATCGAAGAGACGTAGAATTTAATGTCGGAGATCATGTATTGTTATGTGTTGCTCCATGGAAAGGAGTTACGAGATTCGGGAAGAGAGGAAAGCTCAATCCACGATTTATTGGTCCATTTGAAATCTTTGACCGAGTAGGAAATGTGGCCTATAGACTCGCCTTACCTCCAAGCATGTCTCGTGTTCATAACATTTTTCACATATTCATGCTTCGTAAATATGTGAAAGACCCAAACCACATTATTGAGTTAGTACCAGACGAGATAGCCGAAGATTTAATGTACGAGGAGGTACCTGTCAAGATCTTGGATAAGAAGGAACATGTCTTACGCTCAAATATTATACCTCAAGTTAAAGTTTTGTGAATGAACCATAATATCGAGAAAATGACTTGGGAGTTAGAATCGAAAATGAAAGCGATGTATCCTCACCTTTTCGACATACCAGGTAGGTACGTCAATTTCGAGGACGAAATTTCATAAGGAGGGGGGGTTGTAAGACCCCAATTTTTATGAATAAAGATTTAATTTTCTTTATACATTATTTTGAAATAGTAAGGTTTTGATTTGATAAATGTGGTAAGTTATGGGTGGTATGTGCAAATTTTACAAAGTAAGCAAGTGGTTATAAAATATTCGTTTGATCGAGGAATATTCTTTTTGTCGGAGAATATTCGTACGACAGCGCAGTCATTGGTGGACCCCACAACGGAATGGATGTCGGATATAGAAAGCGACAGAAATAACCTTTTTATATTATAATGGCAAAACTGTTACCGTTAGTACTGTTGAAATACCCGGTGGTTAAAATACAGTAATACGCGGTGTTACACGGTAGCACACGGTATTGCACAATATTTTAAATTATTGATTCTTACGTAGGAAGGCACTTACTCAATTATTGTTACAGTAATTACTGTTCAATATTTTATATTATTGATTCAATAATTGCTACGTTGATATTTTATTGATTCATTAATTGTCACTGCACAGTATTTCACATTATCAAATCAATAATTCATATTATTTGAATAATATTATTAGATAGTAGTATTTGCAATGTCTAAGAAGTCCTGTCTAGAAAAGGAGTTTGGTAACCTAATTGCGCGCCAGTAAGGAGAAATTGTAAGACCCCGAATTTTATGAATAAGATTTAATTTTCTTTATATATTATTTTGAAATAGTAATTTGTTGATTTGATAAATGTGATAAGTTATGGGTGAAATGTGCAAAGTTTACAAAGTAAGCAAGTGGTTATAAAATATTCGTTTAGTCGAGGAATATTCTTTTTGTCGGAGAATATTCGTACGATGGCGCAGTCATTGGTGGACCCCACAACAGAATGAATGTCGGATATAGAAAGCGACAGAAATAACTTTTTTATATTATAATGGCAAAACTGTTACCGTTAGTACTGTTGAAATACCCGGTGGTTAAAATACAGTAATACGCGCTGTTACACGGTAGCACACGGTATTGCACAATATTTCAAATTATTGATCTTACGCAGGAAGGCACTTACTCAATTATTGTTATAGTAATTACTGTTCAATATTTTATATTATTGATTCAATAATTGCATGATATTTTATTAGTTCAATATTTGCTACGTTGATATTTTATATCAATAAGTGCTACTTTGCTATTTTATATTATTGATTCAATAATTATCATTGCACATTATTTCAAATTATCAAATCAATAATTCATATTATTTGAATAATATTATTAGATAGCATTATTGGCAATGTCTAAGGAAGTTCTGTCTAGGAAAGGGGTTGATTAATTGCGCGCCAGTAAGGAGAAATTCTTATCGGAAGGCCCTCTTTTTCCTGGGAACGACCTGGTTGTCAATATTATAGTTCTATAATATTATTTGTGTATAATTAATTTTTGGTATATATGATAATGAAATATTTATTCAATGTGGATTTAGACGGAGGAATTTTTTAACATGTGACATTTGTTGAAGGTTGGTATTTTATTTTGTCCAATAAAATAATTCATTCAAATATATTATTATAATATTACATTATAGTAGTATGATGTGATTATATAATAGTATGATTTTTATAATTTGAATGGTAACATTATTATAGTAAATTCATGGTATAAAAGTTAAACGAGGTGGAAGAGTGCAAATTGAATTTGAACTCTTATGATGCAAACAATGATGTCATCGGAGCGATGATGCAAACAATGATGTCATTGGAGCGATGAGGTAAGCAAGGATGTCATCGGAGCGATGATGTAAGCAATGATGTCATAAATTATGGCAAAAAGACAATTTTACCCTTACTCTGCCGAGCCTATAAATAGAAGCTCATTTCTTCATTATTCCTCACCAATTCACTAAAGCTATAGAGAGAGAAAGTATAAAAAGAATAAGAGAGAAAGAAGAAGAGTATTCTGCTATTACGCTAGTGCAGTCCCCAAATTTTAAGGTAAGGGGTATTATTGTTTTCGTATTCATGAAGAGAGTTATTTTCTTTCAATACTCGTAAAGGTTGTTATTCCATTTTTTATTATTCTGTTGGAATAATCTGTTTGAGCGGACTACCGCCAGACGGGTGAATATTATTAAATTATGAAAATAATCTGTTTGAGCGGACTACCGCCAGACGGGTGAATAACCCTTCGTATTCAGTTGTTATTAAATGATGGAAATAATCTCTATGAGCGGACTACCGCCAAACGGGTAAAAATTCCAATTGCAGTTCGTATATTGTTTCATTTCAGATTCTTAACTCTAAACTTACTACGGTAAGTATTGATTCTATAATTCCTGAAATGATCAGATATTACTTGAGTTTTGCGCTTCATTTAATATTATTTTACTGGAATATTGGTTTGAACTTCCTTGTGAAATTTTTATTTTTTCATGTCGAGTTACTATTCACGAGTTACTATTCACGGGTTACTATTCACGGTAAAAAAAATTTCTTCTTCCAAATCATATTTGATTAGATCCAGGTTTTGATTTTTATTCTTGAACAATGGATAAATTCTCTAATATTTATCATTTATCTCACTGGATCCGTTATTCGTATTATTTTTCATCATCCTCAGTTCTAAATGGTAATATAACTGAATATCTTTGGCCTGTATTGCAAAGAAGAATAATTACGTGATGAATATCTTTGGCCTGTAGTGCAAAGATGAATGATTACCTGATGAATATCTTTGGCCCGTAGTGCAAAGATGGACAGGTGTTGAGATGAACATGACCAACTGATGATACAAATGAATATCTTTGGCCGTAGTGCAAAGATGGATATTTGATTCGAGATGTATATTGATTGATGTTACAGGGATAAAATATTGATGATGGACTTTTAAATCAAAAAAGATAGTAGACATCATTCTCTACTTAACTCTTCTAATGAATTGTTATTTCCGCTGCGAATATTGATTTAAAACTTGTTGTCCATAATATTTTATCTGATTTATTAAAGGCTAACGATAATTTATTTTTCATTATCTTAGTCATAATATTCTTTACTGGGCTAGTTGAGCTCACCCTTTTCTTCCATTGTTCTCTTCAGGAAATGAGAATATCGCGGGTACTAATCGGAAAATGGAGTGATGGTCCGAGTTAGAGCTGTAGAAGTCCTCACTATTTCTGATAAATAGTGTGATAATAATTGTAATGAGGACTTAGTTTGAATATTAATATTTTCTACATATTTGAATGTTGATATTTCGTATTATATACGATTTGTATTGACACTCACAATTGTGTGGTCGTATTTTGCACGACCGTGTGATATGAAAAATTATATTTGAATTTTATTGAGTGTAATTGGCGACTCAAAATGGGTGGAGTATTGAACCTATTTTGGGGGCATCACAGTTGGTATCAGAGCTTAGTGATATGATCTCTGGCAGAGATCTGGGAATAGAACTAAAAGGGGAGAGACGAGTAAAATCTTCGCTAGTGTGTCCTACCTAAGCTTAATTGTTAATTAATTGGTCGGTTGGAATATAGGGTTAATATGTGATATGTTAATTTGTTTTATTAACCCTTGTTTTGTGGCAGTATTTGAGAATGGCAGCTGAAAATTTAAACAATGGAGTGAATGAGACCGTTGAGACACCTTTAATCAACAACGAGGAGAACGTTCAACATGAAGGCTATATTCCTCCTGCAAACAACCCTACCGAAGAAATGATAAATGACGGGATGTTTAGAAGCTTTTTGCAGTTCATGCAAAACTAGACGAGGGAGACTCGTGTTCATAATACAGGTGGAAATAACAACTCGCGGCTTGTCACTGCCAAGCAGTTTAAAGAGTTCGGACCACCAGAGTTTCTGGGAAAGCCAGATCCAATCAAGGCGGAAAATTGGATTAAGCAAATTACCAAAATATTTGATGTCTTGGGATTCACGGAGGAACAGAAGGTTCCATTTGCCACCTTTATGTTCCGTGGAGAGGCAGATTACTGGTAGGAATATGTGAAGCGTACCCAGCCTGCCGCACTCAAGATGTCTTGGGGGGCTTTCCAGAAACTGTTCAATGACAAGTACTTTCCAGAAAGTATTCGTCACATGAAAGAGGTAGAGTTCATCAGACTGGAACAGAACAACATGACTGTGTCCCAGTACGAGGCTAAATTCGCGGAGTTATCCCGGTTTGTACTTCATTTGGTGGAGAATGAGGAACGTATGACGCGGATGTTTCTGAGAGGTTTGAAACCCGAGATTCGTCAATACCTCATTTCTCATAAATTTTCTCTATATTCTGATGTAGTAAACAGGGCCCAGTTATTAGAACGAGATAATGATTATGTTCAACCAAGGGACAACAACCAAGGTTGTACCGGTGGCAGCAGTCATCGGAACAATGATAACCAGCGGGGAGGAAAGTATCATGACAGAAGCGGTAACCACTCCGGTGGTAATCGTGGCCATGATAATAGAAAAAGTGAATCAGGAGGAGATTTCAAGAAGAGAAGGTACAACAATGAGAACGTGAAGACGTCGACATCAGCACCAGCATCAACTGTTTCTAGGGGAGGAGAACGACCACCGGTCGTATGCTATAAATGCGGGAAAGAGGGACACATCAACCCAAACTGCCCACAACAATTCAAAGCATGTTATAACTGTGGAAAAGAAGGACATATAGCTCGAGATTGTCCTGTAGCGAAACCAAGTCCAGCGGGGGTGGTGATTCCAAAGGCGGTTTCGGACAAGTCAAAGTCGGTGATTTCTGGAAGAGCGTTTGTCGTGACAGCCCAAAACACGAGGAACCAGCACGAGGTGATTACGGGTAAGCTAATCATAAACTATTGCGAAGTTTACACCTTGTTAGATACCGGTGCTACCCATTCATTTATTTCACCTGCTTGTGCTCAACGATTAAATTTGACACCTGAGAAGTTAGACTTTGACTTATCTATTGAAACTCCATTAGGAGAAACTTTCGTTACATCTACAGTTTACAAATCTTGCTTGATTCAGATTGGTACCATTACCTTACCTGTTGATCTTATATCTTTGAAAATACTTGCATTTGACGTGATTTTAGGAATTGACTGGTTAACCACTTACCATGCCAAAATTGATTATTTTCGTAAAGTTGTTAGTTTTTATATTCCTAACCAACCTGTTGTGCGAATTCAAACCACCAAACTACTAAAATCTGTCAATGTCATTTCAAGTCACAAAGCTATTCGTTTATTGAAAAACGGATGTCAAGCTTTCTTAGCTCATGTCATTGATCTAAACCATAATACATCAGGTTTGAATGATATTTCTGTTGTTAATGAGTTTCCTGATGTATTTCCCGAAGAACTTCTCGGTCTACCCCCAGAACGTGAAGTTGAATTCTTTATTGACCTTGAACCCGGTACAAAACCCATTTCTAAAATCCCATATCGAATGGCTCCTATAGAACTTCAGAAGTTAAAGTTCCAACTACAGGAGTTGTTAGACATCGATTTTATACGTCCTAGTACATCTCCTTGGGGTGCTCCTGTTTTATTCGTAAAGAAGAAAGACGGGAGTATGCGACTTTGTATTGACTATCGGGAGTTGAACCATGTCACCATCAAGAATAGGTATCCGTTACCTCGTATTAATGACCTGTTCGACCAGTTACAAGGTGCACAATTCTTTTCAAAGATCGATCTTCGTTCTGGATATCATCAGCTGAATATTAAAACTGAGGATATTTCGAAGACTGCTTTCAGAACTCAATACGGGCATTATGAATTTTTAGTCATGTCTTTTGGATTGACTAATGCTCCTGCTGCTTTTATGGATATGATGAACCGTGTATTCAAGGAATATTTAGATCAGTTCGTGGTTGTCTTTATTGATGACATCCTCATCTATTCCAAAAGTCGTGAACATCATGAGCACCACTTGAAGCTGGTACTTCAAAGGCTTCGTGAAAATAAGCTATATGCCAAGCTGAAGAAATGCGAGTTCTGGCTTGAGGAGGTAGCATTCCATGGGCACGTAGTATCAAAACGTGGAGTATCTGTGGACCCGGCGAAGATTGAAGCAATACAAAGTTGGGAGCAACCGAAGACGGTGACTAAAGTACGTAGCTTTCTGGGCTTAGCTGGTTATTATCGGAGATTCGTGGAAGGATTTTCTCGAATCGCTACTCCATTAACTCAGCTGACTCGGAAAGATACAAAATTTGTATGGAATGAGGAATGCGAGAAGAGCTTTCAAGAGCTCAAGAGGAGACTTATTTTGGCACCTGTTCTGACGATACCATCTGGTTCGGATGGATTTGTCATTTATAGCGATGCTTCGGGAAAAGGGTTAGGATATGTTCTCATACAACATGGGAAAGTCATAGCCTATGCCTCGCGACAACTCAAGGA
Organism: Panax stipuleanatus; assembly: GCA_020205555.1. Taxonomy (NCBI): domain Eukaryota; kingdom Viridiplantae; phylum Streptophyta; class Magnoliopsida; order Apiales; family Araliaceae; genus Panax; species Panax stipuleanatus. The sequence goes on along the minus strand of CM035119.1, from coordinate 115,706,875 downwards.
ATATGAGAGGAATTATCCTACTCATGATCTAGAGTTGGCAGCAGTTGTTTTCGCATTGAAAATCTGGAGACACTACCTGTATGGGGAGAAAGTGGAGATCTATACGGATCATAAGAGCCTAAAGTATTTCTTCACCCAGAAGGAACTCAACATGCGGCAACGACGTTGGCTTGAGCTGTTGAAAGATTACGACCATACCATCCAATACCATCCTGGTAAAGCGAACGTGGTAGCTGACGCATTGAGTAGAAGATCATATGCGGGAATGAATGCGATACTTTCAAGGCCTATTTTGTGTGATTTATAAAAGATGGAGATAGAGTTCAAGACTTCAGGGACCCATGCGATGATATCAAGTATACGCGTAAAACCAACTTTGATTGATAAAGTTAAAGCTGCTCAAGCTACAGATCCAGAGCTAATGAATATGAGGAAAAAGGTGCAAGAAGGTGCTATTCCAGAAGCAAGGATTGATGAAGAAGGAATACTTCGAGTCAACTCCAGACTTTGTGTTCCTGACGATTCTGATTTGAAGTATAAAATCATGATGGAGGCACACAACACACCGTTTGCAATCCATCCTGGGAGTACCAAAATGTATCGTGATCTTCGACATACATTTTGGTGGAGCAATATGAAAAGAGAGATCGCGGAATTTATCTCGAGGTGCTTAACGTGTCAACGTGTCAAGGCGGAGCATCAAGTGCCAAAGGGTCCATTACAACCACTTGAGATTCCAAAGTGGAAGTGGGAACATATTACCATGGATTTCGTTACTGGTCTTCCCAAGGTTTCTCAAGGCATAGATGCGATTTGGGTTATTGTTGATAGATTAACCAAGTCTGCTCATTTCTTGCTGATACGAGAGACTTATTCCCTTGAACGTTTTGCTCGTATGTACGTGAATGAGATTGTGAGATTGCATGGCATGCCAGTATCCATAGTTTCGGATCGTGACCCAAGATTCACTTCACGATTTTGGGTCAGCTTGAAGAAAGCTATGGGCATGGATTTACGATTCAGTTCGGCATATCATCCACAAACAGACGGGCAATCGGAAAAGACTATCCAAACTCTTGAAGATCTATTGAGACTCTGTGTTCTAGACTTCAAAGGGAGTTGGGATAAGTACCTACCATTGGTGGAATTCTCCTACAACAACAGTTATCAGGCAAGTATAGGCATGGCTTCATTCGAGGCGTTGTATGGACGAAAATGTCGTTCTCCAGTATGCTGGGATGAGGTGGGTGCAGCAACATTGTTGGGACCGGAGTTAGTACGTATGACTACGGAAAAGATTCAAATGATTCGGCAACGTATACAAACTGCACAAGATCGACAAAAGAGTTATGCTGATCTTCATCGAAGGGACGTGGAGTTTAATGTCAGAGATCATGTATTATTACGTTTTGCTCCATGGAAAGGAGTTACGAGATTCGGAAAGAGAGAAAAGCTCAACCCACGATTCATTGGTCCATTTGAAATCCTTGACCGAGTATGAAATGTGGCCTATAGACTCGCCTTACCTCCAAGCATGTCTCGTGTTCATAACGTTTTTCACATATCTGTGCTTCGTAAATATGTGAAAGATCCAAACCACATTATTGAGTTAGAACCAGACGAGATAGCCGAAGATTTAACATACGAGGAGGTAGCTGTTAAGATCTTGGATATGAAGGAACATGTCTTACGCTCAAATGTTATACCTCAAGTTAAAATTTTGTGGAGGAACCATGATATCGAGGAAAAGACCTGGGAGTTAGAATCGGAAATGAAAACGAGGTATCCTCACCTTTTCGACATACCAGGTACGTACGTCAATTTCGAGGATGAAATTTCATAAGGAGGGGAGGTTGTAAGACCCCAAATTTTATGAATACGATTTAATTTTCTTTATATATTATTTTGAAATAGTAAGGTGTTGATTTGATAAATGTGATAAGTTATGGGTAAAATGTGCAAAGTTTACAAAGTAAGCAAGTGGTTATAAAATATTCGTTTGGTCGAGAAATATTCTTTTTGTCGGAGAATATTCGTACGACGGCGCAGTCATTGGTGGACCCCACAACAGAATGGATGTCGGATATAGAAAGCGACAGAAATAACCTTTTTATATTATAATGGCAAAACTGTTACCGTTAGTACTGTTGAAATACCTGGTGGTTAAAATACAGTAATACGCGGTGTTACACGGTAGCACACGGTATTGCACAATATTTTAAATTATTGATTCTTACGTGGAAGACACTTACTCAATTATTGTTACAGTAATTACTGTTCAATATTTTATATTATTGATTCAATAATTGCATGATATTTTATTGGTTCAATATTTGCTACGTTGATATTTTATATCAATAAGTGCTACTTTGCTATTTTATATTATTGATTCAATAATTGTCATTGCACATTATTTCAAATTATCAAATCAATAATTCATATTATTTGAATAATATTATTAGATAGCATTATTGGCAATGTCTAAGGAAGTTCTGTCTAGGAAAGGGGTTGATTAATTGCGCGCCAGTAAGGAAAAATCCTTATCGGAAGGCCCCCTTTTTCCTGGGAACGACCTGGTTGTCAATATTGTAGTTCTATAATATTATTTGTGAATAATTAATTTTTGGTATATATGATAAGGAAATATTTATTCAATGTGGATTTAGACGGAGGAATTTTTTAACATGTGACATTTGTTGAAGGTTGGTATTTTATTTTGTCCAATAAAATAATTCATTCAAATATATTATTATAATATTACATTATAGTAGTATGATGTGATTATATAATAGTATGATTTTTATAATTTGAATGGTAACATTATTATAGTAAATTCATGGTATAAAAGTTAAACGAGGTGGAAGAGTGCAAATTGAATTTGAACTCTTATGATGCAAACAATGATGTCATCGGAACGATGATGCAAACAATGATGTCATTGGAGCGATGAGGTAAGCAAGGATGTCATCGGAGCGATGATGTAAGCAATGATGTCATAAATTATGGCAAAAAGACTTTTTACCCTTACTCTGCCGAGCCTATAAATAGAAGCTCATTTCTTCATTATTCCTCACCAATTCACTAAAGCTATAGAGAGAGAAAGTATAGAGAGAATAAGAGAGAAAGAAGAAGAGTATTCTGCTATTACGCTAGTGCAGTCCCCAAATTTTAAGGTAAGGGGTATTATTGTTTTCGTATTCATGAAGAGAGTTATTTTCTTTCAATACTCGTAAAGGTTGTTATTCCATTTCTTATTATTCTGTTGGAATAATCTGTTTGAGCGGACTACCGCCAGATGGGTGAATATTATTAAATTATGAAAATAATCTGTTTGAGCGGACTACCGCCAGACGGGTGAATAACCCTTCGTATTCAGTTGTTATTAAATGATGGAAATAATCTCTCTGAGCGGACTACCGCCAAACGGGTGAAAATTCCAATTGCAGTTCGTATATTGTTTCATTTCAGATTCTTAACTCTAAACTTACTACGGTAAGTATTGCTTCTATAATTCCTGAAATGATCAGATATTACTTGAGTTTTGCGCTTCATCTAATATTATTTTACTAGAATATTGGTCTGAACTTCCTTGTGAAATTTTTATCTTTTCATGTCGAGTTACTATTCACGAGTTACTATTCAAGGTAAAAAAAAATTTCTTCTTCCAAATCATCTTTGATTAGATCCAGGTTTTGATCTTCATTCTTGAACTCTGGATAAATTCTCTAATATTTATCCTTTATCTCACAGGATCCGTTATTCGTATTATTTTTCATCATCCTCAGTTCTAAATGGTGATATAACTGAATATCTTTGGCCTGTATTGCAAAGAAGAATAATTACGTGATGAATATCTTTGGCCTGTAGTGCAAAGATGAATGATTACCTGATGAATATCTTTGGCCCGTAGTGCAAAGATGGACAGGTGTTGAGATGAACATGACCAACTGATGATACAAATGAATATCTTTGGCCGTAGTGCAAAGATGGATATTTGATTCGAGATGTATATTGATTGATGTTACAGGGATAAAATATTGATGATGGACTTTTAAATCAAAAAAGATAGTAGACATCATTCTCTACTTAACTCTTCTAATGAATTGTTATTTCCGCTGCGAATATTGATTTAAAACTTGTTGTCCATAATATTTTATCTGATTTATTAAAGGCTAACGATAATTTATTTTTCATTATCTTAGTCATAATATTCTTTACTGGGCTAGTTGAGCTCACCCTTTTCTTCCATTGTTCTCTTCAGGAAATGAGAATATCGCGGGTACTAATCGGAAAATGGAGTGATGGTCCGAGTTAGAGCTGTAGAAGTCCTCACTATTTCTGATAAATAGTGTGATAATAATTGTAATGAGGACTTAGTTTGAATATTAATATTTTCTACATATTTGAATGTTGATATTTCGTATTATATACGATTTGTATTGACACTCACAATTGTGTGGTCGTATTTTGCACGACCGTGTGATATGAAAGATTATATTTGAATTTTATTGAGTGTATTTGGCGACTCAAAATGGGTGGAGTATTGAACCTATTTTGGGGGCGTCACAGTTGGTATCAGAGCTTAGTGATATGATCTCTGGCAGAGATCTGGGAATAGAACTAAAAGGGGAGAGACGAGTAAAATCTTCGCTAGTGTGTCCTACCTAAGCTTAATTGTTAATTAATTGGTCGGTTGGAATATAGGGTTAATATGTGATATGTTAATTTGTTTTATTAACCCTTGTTTTGTGGCAGTATTTGAGAATGGCAGCTGAAAATTTAAACAATGGAGTGAATGAGACCGTTGAGACACCTTTAATCAACAACGAGGAGAACGTTCAACATGAAGGCTATATTCCTCCTGCAAACAACCCTACCGAAGAAATGATAAATGACGGGATGTTTAGAAGCTTTTTGCAGTTCATGCAAAACTAGACGAGGGAGACTCGTGTTCATAATACAGGTGGAAATAACAACTCGCGGCTTGTCACTGCCAAGCAGTTTAAAGAGTTCGGACCACCAGAGTTTCTGGGAAAGCCAGATCCAATCAAGGCGGAAAATTGGATTAAGCAAATTACCAAAATATTTGATGTCTTGGGATTCACGGAGGAACAGAAGGTTCCATTTGCCACCTTTATGTTCCGTGGAGAGGCAGATTACTGGTAGGAATATGTGAAGCGTACCCAGCCTGCCGCACTCAAGATGTCTTGGGGGGCTTTCCAGAAACTGTTCAATGACAAGTACTTTCCAGAAAGTATTCGTCACATGAAAGAGGTAGAGTTCATCAGACTGGAACAGAACAACATGACTGTGTCCCAGTACGAGGCTAAATTCGCGGAGTTATCCCGGTTTGCACTTCATTTGGTGGAGAATGAGGAACGTATGACGCGGATGTTTCTGAGAGGTTTGAAACCCGAGATTCGTCAATACCTCATTTCTCATAAATTTTCTCTATATTCGGATGTAGTAAACAGGGCCCAGTTATTAGAACGAGATAATGATTATGTTCAACCAAGGGACAACAACCAAGGTTGTACCGGTGGCAGCAGTCATCGGAACAATGATAACCAGCGGGGAGGAAAGTATCATGACAGAAGCGGTAACCACTCCGGTGGTAATCGTGGCCATGATAATAGAAAAAGTGAATCAGGAGGAGATTTCAAGAAGAGAAGGTACAACAATGAGAACGTGAAGACGTCGACATCAGCACCAGCATCAACTGTTTCTAGGGGAGGAGAACGACCACCGGTCGTATGCTATAAATGCGGGAAAGAGGGACACATCAACCCAAACTGCCCACAACAATTCAAAGCATGTTATAACTGTGGAAAAGAAGGACATATAGCTCGAGATTGTCCTGTAGCGAAACCAAGTCCAGCGGGGGTGGTGATTCCAAAGGCGGTTTCGGACAAGTCAAAGTCGGTGATTTCTGGAAGAGCGTTTGTCGTGACAGCCCAAAACACGAGGAACCAGCACGAGGTGATTACGGGTAAGCTAATCATAAACTATTGCGAAGTTTACACCTTGTTAGATACCGGTGCTACCCATTCATTTATTTCACCTGCTTGTGCTCAACGATTAAATTTGACACCTGAGAAGTTAGACTTTGACTTATCTATTGAAACTCCATTAGGAGAAACTTTCGTTACATCTACAGTTTACAAATCTTGCTTGATTCAGATTGGTACCATTACCTTACCTGTTGATCTTATATCTTTGAAAATACTTGCATTTGACGTGATTTTAGGAATTGACTGGTTAACCACTTACCATGCCAAAATTGATTATTTTCGTAAAGTTGTTAGTTTTTATATTCCTAACCAACCTGTTGTGCGAATTCAAACCACCAAACTACTAAAATCTGTCAATGTCATTTCAAGTCACAAAGCTATTCGTTTATTGAAAAACGGATGTCAAGCTTTCTTAGCTCATGTCATTGATCTAAACCATAATACATCAGGTTTGAATGATATTTCTGTTGTTAATGAGTTTCCTGATGTATTTCCCGAAGAACTTCTCGGTCTACCCCCAGAACGTGAAGTTGAATTCTTTATTGACCTTGAACCCGGTACAAAACCCATTTCTAAAATCCCATATCGAATGGCTCCTATAGAACTTCAGAAGTTAAAGTTCCAACTACAGGAGTTGTTAGACATCGATTTTATACGTCCTAGTACATCTCCTTGGGGTGCTCCTGTTTTATTCGTAAAGAAGAAAGACGGGAGTATGCGACTTTGTATTGACTATCGGGAGTTGAACCATGTCACCATCAAGAATAGGTATCCGTTACCTCGTATTAATGACCTGTTCGACCAGTTACAAGGTACACAATTCTTTTCAAAGATCGATCTTCGTTCTGGATATCATCAGCTGAATATTAAAACTGAGGATATTTCGAAGACTGCTTTCAGAACTCAATACGGGCATTATGAATTTTTAGTCATGTCTTTTGGATTGACTAATGCTCCTGCTGCTTTTATGGATATGATGAACCGTGTATTCAAGGAATATTTAGATCAGTTCGTGGTTGTCTTTATTGATGACATCCTCATCTATTCCAAAAGTCGTGAACATCATGAGCACCACTTGAAGCTGGTACTTCAAAGGCTTCGTGAAAATAAGCTATATGCCAAGCTGAAGAAATGCGAGTTCTGGCTTGAGGAGGTAGCATTCCATGGGCACGTAGTATCAAAACGTGGAGTATCTGTGGACCCGGCGAAGATTGAAGCAATACAAAGTTGGGAGCAACCGAAGACGGTGACTAAAGTACGTAGCTTTCTGGGCTTAGCTGGTTATTATCGGAGATTCGTGGAAGGATTTTCTCGAATCGCTACTCCATTAACTCAGCTGACTCGGAAAGATACAAAATTTGTATGGAATGAGGAATGCGAGAAGAGCTTTCAAGAGCTCAAGAGGAGACTTATTTTGGCACCTGTTCTGACGATACCATCTGGTTCGGATGGATTTGTCATTTATAGCGATGCTTCGGGAAAAGGGTTAGGATATGTTCTCATACAACATGGGAAAGTCATAGCCTATGCCTCGCGACAACTCAAGGAATATGAGAGGAATTATCCTACTCATGATCTAGAGTTGGCAGCAGTTGTTTTCGCATTGAAAATCTGGAGACACTACCTGTATGGGGAGAAAGTGGAGATCTATACGGATCATAAGAGCCTAAAGTATTTCTTCACCCAGAAGGAACTCAACATGCGGCAACGACGTTGGCTTGAGCTGTTGAAAGATTACGACCATACCATCCAATACCATCCTGGTAAAGCGAACGTGGTAGCTGACGCATTGAGTAGAAGATCATATGCGGGAATGAATGCGATACTTTCAAGGCCTATTTTGTGTGATTTATAAAAGATGGAGATAGAGTTCAAGACTTCAGGGACCCATGCGATGATATCAAGTATACGCGTAAAACCAACTTTGATTGATAAAGTTAAAGCTGCTCAAGCTACAGATCCAGAGCTAATGAATATGAGGAAAAAGGTGCAAGAAGGTGCTATTCCAGAAGCAAGGATTGATGAAGAAGGAATACTTCGAGTCAACTCCAGACTTTGTGTTCCTGACGATTCTGATTTGAAGTATAAAATCATGATGGAGGCACACAACACACCGTTTGCAATCCATCCTGGGAGTACCAAAATGTATCGTGATCTTCGACATACATTTTGGTGGAGCAATATGAAAAGAGAGATCGCGGAATTTATCTCGAGGTGCTTAACGTGTCAACGTGTCAAGGCGGAGCATCAAGTGCCAAAGGGTCCATTACAACCACTTGAGATTCCAAAGTGGAAGTGGGAACATATTACCATGGATTTCGTTACTGGTCTTCCCAAGGTTTCTCAAGGCATAGATGCGATTTGGGTTATTGTTGATAGATTAACCAAGTCTGCTCATTTCTTGCTGATACGAGAGACTTATTCCCTTGAACGTTTTGCTCGTATGTACGTGAATGAGATTGTGAGATTGCATGGCATGCCAGTATCCATAGTTTCGGATCGTGACCCAAGATTCACTTCACGATTTTGGGTCAGCTTGAAGAAAGCTATGGGCATGGATTTACGATTCAGTTCGGCATATCATCCACAAACAGACGGGCAATCGGAAAAGACTATCCAAACTCTTGAAGATCTATTGAGACTCTGTGTTCTAGACTTCAAAGGGAGTTGGGATAAGTACCTACCATTGGTGGAATTCTCCTACAACAACAGTTATCAGGCAAGTATAGGCATGGCTTCATTCGAGGCGTTGTATGGACGAAAATGTCGTTCTCCAGTATGCTGGGATGAGGTGGGTGCAGCAACATTGTTGGGACCGGAGTTAGTACGTATGACTACGGAAAAGATTCAAATGATTCGGCAACGTATACAAACTGCACAAGATCGACAAAAGAGTTATGCTGATCTTCATCGAAGGGACGTGGAGTTTAATGTCAGAGATCATGTATTATTACGTGTTGCTCCATGGAAAGGAGTTACGAGATTCGGAAAGAGAGAAAAGCTCAACCCACGATTCATTGGTCCATTTGAAATCCTTGACCGAGTATGAAATGTGGCCTATAGACTCGCCTTACCTCCAAGCATGTCTCGTGTTCATAACGTTTTTCACATATCTGTGCTTCGTAAATATGTGAAAGATCCAAACCACATTATTGAGTTAGAACCAGACGAGATAGCCGAAGATTTAACATACGAGGAGGTAGCTGTTAAGATCTTGGATATGAAGGAACATGTCTTACGCTCAAATGTTATACCTCAAGTTAAAATTTTGTGGAGGAACCATGATATCGAGGAAAAGACCTGGGAGTTAGAATCGGAAATGAAAACGAGGTATCCTCACCTTTTCGACATACCAGGTACGTACGTCAATTTCGAGGATGAAATTTCATAAGGAGGGGAGGTTGTAAGACCCCAAATTTTATGAATACGATTTAATTTTCTTTATATATTATTTTGAAATAGTAAGGTGTTGATTTGATAAATGTGATAAGTTATGGGTAAAATGTGCAAAGTTTACAAAGTAAGCAAGTGGTTATAAAATATTCGTTTGGTCGAGAAATATTCTTTTTGTCGGAGAATATTCGTACGACGGCGCAGTCATTGGTGGACCCCACAACAGAATGGATGTCGGATATAGAAAGCGACAGAAATAACCTTTTTATATTATAATGGCAAAACTGTTACCGTTAGTACTGTTGAAATACCTGGTGGTTAAAATACAGTAATACGCGGTGTTACACGGTAGCACACGGTATTGCACAATATTTTAAATTATTGATTCTTACGTGGAAGACACTTACTCAATTATTGTTACAGTAATTACTGTTCAATATTTTATATTATTGATTCAATAATTGCATGATATTTTATTGGTTCAATATTTGCTACGTTGATATTTTATATCAATAAGTGCTACTTTGCTATTTTATATTATTGATTCAATAATTGTCATTGCACATTATTTCAAATTATCAAATCAATAATTCATATTATTTGAATAATATTATTAGATAGCATTATTGGCAATGTCTAAGGAAGTTCTGTCTAGGAAAGGGGTTGATTAATTGCGCGCCAGTAAGGAAAAATCCTTATCGGAAGGCCCCCTTTTTCCTGGGAACGACCTGGTTGTCAATATTGTAGTTCTATAATATTATTTGTGAATAATTAATTTTTGGTATATATGATAAGGAAATATTTATTCAATGTGGATTTAGACGGAGGAATTTTTTAACATGTGACATTTGTTGAAGGTTGGTATTTTATTTTGTCCAATAAAATAATTCATTCAAATATATTATTATAATATTACATTATAGTAGTATGATGTGATTATATAATAGTATGATTTTTATAATTTGAATGGTAACATTATTATAGTAAATTCATGGTATAAAAGTTAAACGAGGTGGAAGAGTGCAAATTGAATTTGAACTCTTATGATGCAAACAATGATGTCATCGGAACGATGATGCAAACAATGATGTCATTGGAGCGATGAGGTAAGCAAGGATGTCATCGGAGCGATGATGTAAGCAATGATGTCATAAATTATGGCAAAAAGACTTTTTACCCTTACTCTGCCGAGCCTATAAATAGAAGCTCATTTCTTCATTATTCCTCACCAATTCACTAAAGCTATAGAGAGAGAAAGTATAGAGAGAATAAGAGAGAAAGAAGAAGAGTATTCTGCTATTACGCTAGTGCAGTCCCCAAATTTTAAGGTAAGGGGTATTATTGTTTTCGTATTCATGAAGAGAGTTATTTTCTTTCAATACTCGTAAAGGTTGTTATTCCATTTCTTATTATTCTGTTGGAATAATCTGTTTGAGCGGACTACCGCCAGATGGGTGAATATTATTAAATTATGAAAATAATCTGTTTGAGCGGACTACCGCCAGACGGGTGAATAACCCTTCGTATTCAGTTGTTATTAAATGATGGAAATAATCTCTCTGAGCGGACTACCGCCAAACGGGTGAAAATTCCAATTGCAGTTCGTATATTGTTTCATTTCAGATTCTTAACTCTAAACTTACTACGGTAAGTATTGCTTCTATAATTCCTGAAATGATCAGATATTACTTGAGTTTTGCGCTTCATCTAATATTATTTTACTAGAATATTGGTCTGAACTTCCTTGTGAAATTTTTATCTTTTCATGTCGAGTTACTATTCACGAGTTACTATTCAAGGTAAAAAAAAATTTCTTCTTCCAAATCATCTTTGATTAGATCCAGGTTTTGATCTTCATTCTTGAACTCTGGATAAATTCTCTAATATTTATCCTTTATCTCACAGGATCCGTTATTCGTATTATTTTTCATCATCCTCAGTTCTAAATGGTGATATAACTGAATATCTTTGGCCTGTATTGCAAAGAAGAATAATTACGTGATGAATATCTTTGGCCTGTAGTGCAAAGATGAATGATTACCTGATGAATATCTTTGGCCCGTAGTGCAAAGATGGACAGGTGTTGAGATGAACATGACCAACTGATGATACAAATGAATATCTTTGGCCGTAGTGCAAAGATGGATATTTGATTCGAGATGTATATTGATTGATGTTACAGGGATAAAATATTGATGATGGACTTTTAAATCAAAAAAGATAGTAGACATCATTCTCTACTTAACTCTTCTAATGAATTGTTATTTCCGCTGCGAATATTGATTTAAAACTTGTTGTCCATAATATTTTATCTGATTTATTAAAGGCTAACGATAATTTATTTTTCATTATCTTAGTCATAATATTCTTTACTGGGCTAGTTGAGCTCACCCTTTTCTTCCATTGTTCTCTTCAGGAAATGAGAATATCGCGGGTACTAGTCGGAGAATGGAGTGATGGTCCGAGTTAGAGCTGTAGAAGTCCTCACTATTTCTGATAAATAGTATGATAATAATTGTAATGAGGACTTAGTTTGAATATTAATATTTTCTACATATTTGAATGTTGATATTTCGTATTATATACGATTTGTATTGACACTCACAATTGTGTGGTCGTATTTTGCACGATCGTGTGATATGAAAGATTGTATTTGAATTTTATTGAGTGTATTTGGCGACTCAAAATGGGTGGAGTATTGAACCTATTTTGGGGGCGTCACAGAAATCCTTATCGGAAAGCCCCCTCTTTCCTATAAACGACCTAGTTGTCATTATTGTGGTTCTGTAATATTATTTGTGAATAATAATTATTGATAAAAAGGATAAGTAAATATTTATTCAATGTAGATTTAAACGGAAGAATTTTTAGAAAAAGTGACAATTATTGAGAATGGATATTTTATCTGATAAAATAATTCATTCAAATATATTATTATAATATTACATTATAAGTGTATAATGTGATAATATAATAATATAATTGTGATGATATTTTTTACAATAAATTCACGATATATGAATAAAATGAGGATAAAGAGAGCAAATTGGGTCCGAATTGATTTTGTTACAATAAATGCTAAAAATATATTTTGTGAGTTGGTGGGCCCCACTTGTTGTTGTAAAATACTGATTGTTGATTTTTTAAAGTTGGTATACGGAGATCTTTATCAGTATATATTTTGTTAGAGTGGGGGTGTGGAAAAATCATCCGTATGTAAACTTAGGTCATTTTTCGTTCGAAATTTGAAAAAACTTTCTTCTACAAAGTTGTAGAGAATTAAATTTTATATGAGATGGACATAAGGTTTATATTTTTCTGATAAAAGGGTTATTTATTATGAATTATTGAAGTTTCTGAATATTGTTTAAGTTTAAAATATTTTGGTGGAGATTTTCTAGAATGGGTGGGCCCCACTCTTGTCCTTGTTGGTGTGCTACACATTTTCAAAAGTGGAGGCTTGAAAAATTCATTCGTGGGTATAAAAAGTCAACATTGGTGTTCTGGCATTTTTCTACAAATAGGGTGGTTAATTAGAAATGAAAATCACACCAGAATCAGAAAATTTTCTCTCTATAATATCGAGCGTATTTCTTGTGAGTATTTAGATACTTTGAGTGTTGATAACAGTGCAAGTTTTTCTCATCATAATATTCGATATTCCAGTCTGATCGAATATTATCCTGAGGTAAAGGATATTATTTATCTCATAAACGAAGTTATTTTCTTTCAATATTCATAAAAAATATTATTTTCTTTCATATTCCATATTATGAAAGCGATAATATTTTATTTCATATTCCTAAATCTGAACTTACTACGGTAAGTATTGCTTCTATAATTCCTGAAATGATAAAAAATTCTTTGAGTTTTGCGCTTCATCTAATATCATTTCACTAGAATATTGGTCTGAACTTTTTATGAAATTTTCATCTTTTCATGATGAGTTACTATTCACGAGTTATTATTCATGAGTTACTATTCACGATAAAAAAATATATTATTTTTTTTGTATCCAAATTATCTTTGATTGGATCTAAGTTTTGAACTTTATTCTTGAATTTTGCTTCACAATAGATTATTATAGAGTATTCTTGAACTTGGATAAATTAAATTACGAATCTCTAATCTTTGTCCTTTATCTCACTAAATTCGTTCTTATATTATTTTTCATCATCCTCAGTCTTAAATGATGATACAAATAAATATATTTGGCCTGTAGTGCAAAGATGAATGATTATTTGATGAATATCTTTGGCCTGTAGTGCAAAAATGATTACCTGATGAATATCTTTGGCCCGTAGTGCAAAGATGGACAAGTGTTGAGATGAACATGACCACTGGTGATACAAATGAATATCTTTGGCCCGTAGTGCAAAGATGAACATTTGATTCAAGATATATATTGATTGATGTTACAGGGATAAAATATTGATGATGGACTTTAAATTATAGAAGATAGTAGACATCATTCTATACTTAACTCTTCTAATAAATTATTATTTTCGCTGCAGTTGTTGATCTAAAACTTGTTGTCCATAATATTTTATCTGATTTGTTGAAGACTAACGATAATTTATTCTTCATTATCTTAGTCATAATATTCTTTACTGTGCTAGTTACGCTCACCCTTTTCTTCCATTGTTCTCTTCAGGAAATGAGAATATCGCGGGTACTAGTCGGAGAATGGAGTGATGGTCCGAGTTAGAGCTGTAGAAGTCCTCACTATTTATTTATAAAATAGTGTGATAATGAATGTAATGAGGACTTAGTTTGAGTGTTTATATTTTTTACATGTCTGTATTGACACTCACAGTTGTGTGGTCGTATTTTGCACGACCGTTTAATATAAAAGATTGTATTTGAATTCTGTATCATATATTTGTCGACTCAGAATGGGTTGAGTATTGAACCTATTTTGGGAGCGTCACACCAACGATGGGAAACTATTTTAGTTTTAAACTTTCTAAGAATTTAGATCTCATTAGTATGATCAACATCATGATTCTAAAAGTATTGCTTAAAACTATGGGTTATTTACATATTATAAAAATAACATCATGTAGATAATTAAATGCCTTTAATAAATGAATACTTTTATTAATAAATGAATAAGATTGTTTATAAAATATGTGCTTTATCATCATATATGATTGACTTGTATGCACACTACTATCAATACATAGATATGTAGGATGACTGACTGTTTAAGACACTCATTGAACAAAGACAGATATATTTATAATAAATACAGAGAGAGAGAAAAAGAACAAGTCATACTTATGACTGCAGTAGATTCTTTTCAAGATATGAGATCATAAAAGTTGAGCAGTCGAAAAAAAATTGTTCAAACTAATAAATGCACCCAAATGCAGTAGTAAAGGGGTGTTTGATAAAAATTGAATGAATCTGAATTTGAATGAGCTGAATCTGAATCTGAATGGAAAAAATTATTTGATAATTGACATGTCTGAAACATCTGAATAACAAATTTTCCACAATAAGTGATTTTTTAGGCTTAATATTTTTTTCCAAAATAAATGATGTGTTAGAACTCCAATATACTTGTTACAATATTTTCTCATATATGCCCTTATGCAGCCAATGGTATTTATTGCGTCTTGCAATGGTATTTATTGAAAAGTTGAAAGGTTGAAGAAAGAGAAAACAATATTTTTGGGCTGAGCAGAAAACATACACGTGGTGAAGATGTATAGGCCATGTATGTAATCATCTATTATGGAATTTTGGTTAGTCTAGGTTTACATGTATTTTCAACCAATAGTCTTCAAACCTTTTAGATAAGATTTCTAGTTGCACGTAGACTTGCATGTTGCTGTAAATGTTAGTGATGATGAAGTAATGCAACTGAATCTTCTACAGACTACACCCCTTTTTTATGCAAATAAAGTATATTAAGGGTATTTTTGCCATTTTAGCTTGTGTATTGGTATGTGCGATTTAAGCTAAAAAATCACTTATTATGGGACGGAGGGAGTATTACTTAATATAATAGTCAATATTGTAAAAAAAATCATTCAGCCCATGCAGCCAAAAAAATGGGACTAAACCATTCAGCCCAAATCGTCTGAATGACTGACCGGTTCAGCCATTCAATCTATTTTTTCAAATAACAAATGCACTGAATAACTGAATCGGTCAGCTATTCAGCAGAAAACAAACAGCCCCTAAGTCTTAAAAGTCAAGGGAGGGATAGATCAGTCATATCAGTATTATTGACAAAAAAAAAAAAACTGGCTTTTGCCTTTTACAAGCAATTTCGATTTTTCAAATAGAGAGAAGGATTTGAACTAGATGCCTAATCATTGGGAATAAGTAACACACAAACGAATGCAGATTTCATCATACATATACAGACATGTAGTCTCTAGACATTTATGGCAAAATCCAAAGTCAGCCGGCAAAAAGATTTTAACCCAGCACAACAGTTCAAACAAGTCTAGAGTACAAAAAACATTCTTGGACAAGATGTTCTTAACTGTCAGTCCCAAAACACACAAAAATTAAAGAGAGGGTCATAGAAAAGTTACCTTAGCCGAGCATATATTTACACAGAAGTGAGAGATGCTACATGCAACCCTTCTTCAGTAATAGTACCATTTTTACTTACTCCTCTCAAGGATTCAGAAAAAAATGCAAGGCTAAATATATGTATATATATTAGTTAGGGTATATCGAAAATATATGGGAAATATAGTTTATATATTAATATATATATATATATATATATATATATATATATATTGGTATAAATATATATTTCTTTGTGAAATTCTGTGTCTGTAACTTAACAGGTCGGAAGAATATCTGATAGATCAAATAAAAATTTAAGAATTTTGTTGTTTAATCAGACCTGAGTTACGAAAAAAATAAAGACCAAAATGTAAAAAATTTACCGATCTAGTTTTGAAATCTAAGATTTGTGATTTGACAAACCAAAAAAAACTTTTAAAAGATTTGAGTAATCTGTCGTTTGACAGACCTGAGATCGAAAGACAACTTAAAATATGAAAACATTTACAAATCTTTCATAGATTTGAGAGAATAAATTTTGAAACCTTAGAAGAAGTTTAAAAAATAATGGATTATTTATGTCAATAATGGATTTTTTTTGTTTGATAATACATGTTCCTGTAATGAAACTCTGTTATTCTTATCCTACTATAGTTAACGTCATTCAAGTCTTGATAGATTCTCAGATCAGGATCGTTTATCAAACTGAAAAAGGTATCAGGTGGATGGGTCACTGGTCCAACCAGTGGTTGAACCGTTATTGAACCAGTGACGTCATTAATATATAAAAATATATATTATTAGTAATTAATAAAATTTTAAAAAATCTCATTTTTTATGAACTAAAACATAATAAAGATGAGTTACAATATTAATAAAAGTGGTTAATTTTAATATTAAAATTTTTTTGGTAAAAAAACAAACCGAGTCACCAGATCAATTAACCGTGTTTACTGGTTGGACCACCGGTTGAACCGGTGGTCAACGGATCAACCCGGGTTTTGACCAAAATTGATTAAGGATCGAAAGGTAGACCGATTCCGGTTTTTACCGGTCGGATCGCCGGTCCGGTCCGAGTTTTAAAACCATGGTTTTAACCTTGTCCATCCTTTATACTGATCTAAATATAACATCAAATGTCTTTCAAAGTTTTCGTGACTTGTTTCTTAGCTTTTTACATTTAGCTGCTACTGAGTTAATTTCGTTGGTCTAAAGTGAGCTAGATTGATTGTGAAAAGTTATTACTACCTCCGTCCCACAATAAGTGTTTTTTTAAGCTTAACATTTTTTCTCAAAATAAGTGATGTGTTAGAATTTCAATACAATTTTTACAATATTTTTTCATATGTGCCCTTATGCAACCAATGATATTTAATGAAAAGTAGAAAGGTTGAAGAAAAAGAAAGAGAGACCAAAAGGTAATAAAAAAAGTCTCAAACAAAACAAAGAAAGTATATTAAGGGTATTTTTGTTATTTTAACTTGTGTATTGATATGTGTGATTTGAGCTAAAAAGCATTTATTATAGGACGGAGGTAGTATATCTTAAAAAACAAGTGCAGTGCTTTGGTTGGCGCTTTAAATGAAAGACTTTCGTGTAATGGGTTTGTACATTAACTGCCCAAAGACATGTATAAATAGAATTAGCCAGAGCTTCTATTTTCACTAGAACAAATTTGCATCTTATCAATAAAAGGGCATTTTTGAGGAAATTGAACTCATAATGCAACACAGTATTTTGAAACACAGTTTTCCTTTTTTGTCCTTTTGCTCACATTGCGATAGTTAAGTTGGTCCGTAAGACAGTATTATGAAAGGCCACGATCTTTTGTTAAATCTTGATCACTACAGATTTTGTAATAGATATGAACATTTTATGAACAGTTACGGTCTTATAACAATTGCTGCTGAACTATCCCCCATGGCCCCATCAATAGACAAATATGGATTTTCAATTTGCACCTGGAATTTTCTCAGATTAGGGCTTCTCACTACTAAAGTATGGGCAGATAGCCTCCACTGTCTAATAAAAGTGTAGAAAAATAAAAATAAAAACACGACAGTAACCTAATAGAACGTTGTAGTTTTAACTACAGGCCATGTACATATATATAGATCACATTCTCCAAACAAACCAAAAAAAGAAAACCTAATTACCAGTGATATTCCAAATTTAGCAGTAACCTTGCAAAACACGAGCACACGTATACACAGGGAGCTAGGATCAAGTAAAGCAAAAAACTATTGTCTTAATGACCAGATAATAACCTATATCAATGATAACCTGCATCAACTGTGGTCTTAATATGTCCAAAAGCTTCCTTGGATCTCTGACATCTTTACCCTCTTTGCCACACGCAAAGCCTGCAGTTCTTGTACTTTCTTTTGTGCATCATCAATACGATCCTGGAGTTCTCGTACTTCCCCTAGAGCACCCATCAATACTATTGTCAATAGAACAAAGTTCCTCAGCATTGTTTAAATGATTCACCAGCCAACTAGTGTTGAACCCCCATCTCTCCAAGTCAGAAAACAGGCCCCTGTAGTGAGTGATAATCGAGGTAGTAACATTGGTTCTCATGACTTCAAAAAAGGAACTTACAGAGGTGCACAATGTATTCAGCCCAACGGTATATATCATCTCAGTTTGGGGATCAAAGTGCTCAAACGTTTCTGGGTACTTTTCCTTGATGTGTTGTAGCAAATCCACAAACTCGGAATATACCTGATGGCCTTCCCATAACGATAAATTACTATTCATGCTACATGAGCAAGTCCTATTCACATGAACATTACTCATAATCATAGAATTCACTTGCCCTGGAATCCTTTTAGTGGCCTCCGTTATTGTTTTTTGTTGAATAACATCATCTTCCAGTTCTGGATCCTGTCTTGCATTATCTTCCTCCACTCGTTCCTCCTTCGCGTCCTGAACAATGGTATCTTCATCTCCACCATCACTAAAATGTCCATCTTCAAACATAGCCTGTTCCTCATCATCTTCATTCAAATATTCTCCTATTTCTTCTTCAGAATCATCCACCACCGAATAAGAAGACCCCATCCACCACAACATATTCACGTTCGGGTTGTAATCACTAATATTCCTCCCCCATTGCTTCAATAAATCATAATGACAAAGTTTAGGTTATTAAACAATCATTCTTATGTGCGGATAAAGAAGTCAAAACTGAATAATTAGAGAGTTGAACATCAAGACAATATAAACAAGGTTTTAACTGAAAAAGAAGACTGATGCATGAATTTTTACAGCCAAAAGTGGCCACTGCATTAAAACACATGGACAAATACAAACCAACTTAACATGCAAATATAACCTAAAAGTCAGAATACCAGCAACCCAAACAGTTAAATTCAAGTGACAATGCATTTCAAAATCAAATTCCCTCAAACAGTTCAGACGTATCATATCCTCATGGAGAATAGCTCAGATGTATCATGTCCTCACAAGGATGACTTGGAGCAACAAAAGTCAAATATCTCTGTTAAGTTTAGTATGTGTTAGTTTACATGACACAAGTTCAAAACATGTACAACATTTTCTGTACGTGTTCTTGACATCATAGTTGTCAAGTCGTAAAGTCGGTGGCCAGGAGCTTAAGCAACTAGGCGTCCAACTAGTCGCTCATAAGTAACCAAGTCATTTCCAATATACAATTTATACCTGTAAGCTATATATATATAGGGGACCTATCCACAGCCAACGTTGTGAACTTAATATTATCCTTACACCAGATCTCAGTCGTCCATTCGCGGATCTAACGATTTAATGGAATCCCAACCCGCACTTTAATATGGAGGAGCCTGCACTTTAGTTCTGCAGACGGAGGCTCATTATGTCAATGTACAAAAATACCCTATTTTTAAAAGTAATCCTTGTCCGCACAATTAAACTGCGGATGGAAAAGATTATTATTTTTTACGTCAAATTGGCCAAAATTGCCTTCATATTTCAAGAGACCAGTCCACCATTTGAAATACAAAGAAACTAGCGAATGGCGAAATTGATGAAATTTTTTTGTTGAAATTTTTTATTGTTTGTTTCAGGGACATCAAATTATAGCAACGGTTGCGGATTCTCAGCTACTACCAGCAGCAGTGCGGGCAAGGGCTGATTTTCCGCTGCAGCAAGTGATATGACTTGTTCAAATGGAGAAATATTGCCTACTTCCAATTTGAAGATACATAGCTTTTCAGATTTGAAAAGTACCGCAAAAAGTTTCAATTCTGATACCGTGTTAGGTATAGGAGGTTTTGGAACTGTTTTTAAGGGATGAGTGGATGAGAAGACACTTGCTCCCTCTAGGATTAGTACCGGAATGATTGTTGCTATCAAGAAATTGAACCCTGAAAGTATGCAGAGCTTTGACGAATGGCAGGTGTGTGTTGTGTTACAACTTGATTGTTGAATTCTAACCGTCTCCTGTAATCGCAATGATTAGCATTTATTGCAACTTTTTACCATTGGTTACAACAATTTGAACACGCAAGATAACGAGGAAAGTTCTTTTCTAGTGCCACCTTTGGCTGTGGTCAGAACTAGAATGGTGGACTGGTCTCATACGAGGAGGATTTAGAATTGCCTTTCAACTGGTTAAAGGATTTTGGCCAATTTGACATAAAAAATATTTAAAAAATAAAAATCTCTCTGATACGCAGTTTAATTGTGCGAACAAGGATTACTTTTAAAAGAGGTTACTTTTGTACATTGATTTAGTGAGTCTCCTGATGACAGTCTGACCAGGCTCGCAAAAAACAACAATAACTCAACTCACGTTCCGTGGGTTCATCAAATATTTCAAGTAATTCGGCTAAAATCTATTCAAGGATGCTTAAATTGGAGGTCAATTCAAGTGAACCGCGAGTGGAGGATTAATTGTATGATTTGGGTCTTCTAAATACTATATATTCAGCAAGACCAAATCAATGCAAGCCTAGGCAACAAATCCGTATTCATTTGTGTCGCTTAATATTCAACAAAGCTATGTTTCAATTCAAGGAGGGATTAGCTTTCACGCGACAATGTGGATGTCCAAGCATGGCCAACAGTTTACAATCTATCACACAATACAAGGTTGAAATGCACAGAACAAAGGAAAGACATTCATTATGGGATATGTCTTTAAGTTCATTAAGTTGGTTAACTTGTTCCAATCGAATACTCAAGTTTGGTGGAGGAAATAAAGGAAGGGCAAAGGATCAATTTCTGGACTTAAAAGCATCAAAGGAACGATTCTGGACGGTCGGCGCTACCGCGCCGAAAATAGGCCTACAAGCGGCGATGTTGCGCCAGCATGCAGAATGTTCTCTGGAGTATCGGCGCTGTCGTGCCAGGGACACGGCACAGATTTTGAGGACACGCTTTTATTAGATTTCATACATGTTTTTTAAGGATTTTTCAGATCTTTTCCGATTCTAATTGATAGGGATCGATGATTTAGTTTCCTTATTTATTTATTTTGTTTGTCATTATTATGGACTTGTTTTAATTAGTTGGGGTATTTTTGTCTTTTGTTATTTTATTGGTCTCCAAGTCCAATTTAGGGTTATTTTTGTTTAAATACCTATGTAATCTTTACACGGGATACATTCTGAAAATGGAGATTAGTGTTGGGTTTTTTTATATCGTGGAGATATCTTCCTAGAGTTACTAGACGTCGAGTTGAAACTCTAAACCCTAGAATTTAAGCGTAGAGGAGTGCACGCCGACATGCTCAAAATTACCTTTTGAACTTCTGGAGGGCTCATAAGCATATCTTATTATCTTACTCAAAGATATTCCGTTCTGTCTCAAGTTTCTTTTCGGATTCCAATGACTTTGGAATCGACAGATGAGATGAATTTTCTAACTATTCCCCCATTGATTCCTATGAATATAGGACACTTGTATTTCTCATTCACAAATCCATCTTTGTTTATGCTACTAACTCTCAGTTTGGGAGTTACACGCGGGAGGGATAGCAGATCATTTTAGTCGTGATAAGACCATTACAATTGTGGAGGATAGGTTCCTTTGGCCTAGTCTTAAAAGAGATGTAGCTTGTATTGTTTTCGAGTGTCGTACATGTCAAACTGCTAAGGGTAGGAAGCAAAACACAGGGTTATATATGCCTTTCCCGGTACCCCATGCTCCTTGGGAGGATATTAACATGGATTTTGTCTTGGGGTTACCGCAGACCCCTAGAGGTCAATGATTCCGTTTTTTTGTTGCAGTGTACCATTTTTCTAAGATGGCACATATTATCCCATGCAAAAAAACAGATTCTAAGATGTCATGATTCAATTTATAAATCGTCCTACATCACTAATGTAACTAGAAAGTTTGTTAGATAAGACTTGATTTCTAAGTTGATTTATTAGCTAGGATTTAGATTCCTATTTGATTTGTTATTCCTTATAGGATTAGGGTTTCTTTAGAGTATTATAAATATGATACATGGCTTATGTAATAGAACATACAATTCATATTTATTAATACAATTGTGATATTATTCTCTTCTTTTGGTTCTTTGAGAACTCTTGAACTGGGCATGGTTTTTCTGTGAGGTTCAAACCCGACTTATCATACAATAGATCGTAGTTGTGTGTGACGTCTTCTACCATACATCAATCGTCGATTGTACTTTTGGTTATTGTCTCCATATAGACATTGGGTCAAGCTGTCGTTAGTTTTCATTCAACGCAGACTTCCTTGTGCAAGCTATTGTACCAAGGTTCTCGTCTCAATATAGGTTACTAAAAACGATCCGAGACGATCCGAGCGACGACCACCTCACGCAAGCGTGTCGTAGAGTTTATCATTTAGTATCAGAGCTAAGTCTTCTAGCGAGTTATCTATCTTTAATTTTCTTGTTTGAATTGTTGGGCAAAAAAAAAAGTATCGAAAATTTTTAAGTTTTTATTATTATTTCATTTGCATGCTAACATGTTTAGCGGTAACAAAGTCGAGCACTCAATCATCCATTCCAACGAAGCGACACCATAAAATTTTCGCTAGTCTAACTAGCTTTCCCGAAAATTTAAAGATTTACACGAGTACAAGGCGATCAATCCATAACTTTGTTGGTAATCCGAGAATTTGCATCTTGCTATAGTTTGTTTTGTGATAAGTTATTTCTGAATTGAATAGTAAACTGTGATTTGTTTAATGAATTCAAAAAGAACCTAGGAGAGAATATAGAGTGGAAAAAGGCAAGAGTTATGAGCTTATTATAGGGCAAGAGACTATGGAGTGATACACGAGCGTAAAATTGATTGATTCATTATTTGAGCGAAACACGTAAAGGAGTGGTGAGGAAATTTTTTATCTAATAACATTTGTTTTGCAACAAACATATTTGATTACGAATTTGAAATTTGAAGTATTCTTTCTAAGACAAAGATGATCCTGATGCGTATTTGAGATGGGAGAAAAACATAAAGCGGTAGTTTGACTACCATGACTATTCCGAGCGTAGGAATGTCAAACTTGCGGTACTAGAGTTCTCCAGTTATGCAGTTACATGGTGGGATTAATTTGTGCTTAGCAGAAGAAGATATGGAGAGCGTCCAATCAAAACATTAGAGGAATTAAAAACCATGATGAGGAAGCGGTTTGTTCTAGTCCATCTGAATAGGAGAAAGGAGTATGCATCTCAAAGACATATAGAGCAGCTGCCAAGGCGATCCACTTTGGATGACGATATGAAGGTTCATAGGCGGGTAGACAGGTTGGAGTCGCAGGGGAGACGGCCACAAGACACTCCTATGGAGCGTAGGAGGGAACAAGTATTCTCTAAGGAGGCAAAGGAGGATATCATGGATTCGGTTCGTAAGGCGTTGGAGGCATGTTGGATGCAGTCACAAAACACTCCTAAGGCGCATAGGGATCAAGATAAGCCGAGGGAGGTAAAAGTTGAAGAAGATCATGAAGTCTATGAAGGTCCAATGCATTTACAAAGAGATTATAATCAAAAGCAAGAAAGTGAATGACAAAAAGAATATGTTCAAAAGATTGCGAGTGAAAAAGATGAATTAGAGAAAATTGAATACTAACCAGATTAACTCTGTTTTGTTTAGTTCTGTTTTGTGTCGTATGCAGGTGACTGATAATATACCCCATACTATCATTCCGTACAAATCAGCCTACAGCGTTCCCGAGGAAACGACGGAATCACCAAGGCGAGTTGGAGAGTTGATGGAGAAGGGTATCGTGAATGAGAGCATGAGTTCGTGTGCCGTTCATGAGATCATAGTACCTAAGGAGGATAAGACGTCGAGTTTGTGCATTGATTTTCAATTGTTAAACAAGTATCGATATTCTTTTCTTTATTTAGATAATATGTTAGGTGAATTGCATAATACTTGTGTTTTATCTAAATTTGTTAATGACTATGAGATGACAATGCCTAATCAAATTAGCATAAGAGATTATGATGGATGGAAAGTTGTGTTAATATGTGACTTGTGTAGGTGGTTGGTTATTTCGGTTAAATTAATTAATGCATCTAGTGTTTCTATGAGTTTATTAAAACATGTTTTGCATGCTTCCATTGATAAATTTGTGTTTAGTTATTTTGATGTTAGAATCATTTTTATCATAAACTATGTTGGTTATTTGATATTTGTTGATTTAGTTTATGATCATGATATTTATTCTCGTTTTCAATGTGCTTATTGTCATACTATTCATTATAATTTTTCTTGTCAGTATTCTTGTGTTCATATTGTTCAATCTTTACATGACACGTCGTTAGTTAACATTGTTTGTGATCATCGAAAATATGCATTTGAGTTTTCATCTTGTGAAGTTGGGTGTGACCTTTTAATTCCATTAACGCCGTTATTTGATCTTGAATATGTTAATGTCAATGGAAAGAAAAGAATTGATTATGCTTTGCAAGTTCGGGATAGGATCCATCTAAAAGAGGAGGAACACATGGAGCAACATGCCAATCAATCAGAGCATTGCATTGCATTGAGAGTCTGCAGGGAAGTGTTTTGATTTTTGATTTAGTAGACTATGCATGTGAATTTGAGTTTCTTGAGTTTTTTGTGATTACACAAAAGATACTTGTTACTTGGCTTTGTTTTATGTTTAATCTAGGAATTTAAGTGTGTTTACATATACGACGTGACAAGTTGCAAAATTTGATATTTGACCCAGGTGCAATGAAGTGGGTATTTTTGTGAATGATCGATATCATCAAGATTGACTTTTGATCCGGAAATTTATAAATGAGAGGATATTATTCAACATGAAGAATTCTACATGTTGATATTTGATCCAGGAGAAGATAGAACTTTTTAGATTTTTACTCGCATTTATTTTATTACATATACGTTTGTTTTATTAGGTAGTAATTTAAATTGCATTTTTGTTTTAGTTGCTAACTTAGTTTGTTTTGACGTAGGGTTAGATTTGTGGGTAAATCCATTTCAAGAGGAGAGGATGCTAGATTTGAGGACAAATCCTTTTCAAGAGGAGGGGAATGATGACATTCTGACTAGGCTCGCATCAAACGACAATAACTCAACTCACATTCCAGGGGTTCATCAAATGATTTCAAATAATTGGGCTAAAATCTATTCAAGGATGCTTAAATTGGAGCTCAATTCAAGTGAACGGCGAGTGGAGGATCAATTGTATGATTTGGGTCTTCTAAATACCACATACCACATATTCAGCAAGACCAAATCAATGCAAGTCAAGGCAACAAATCCATGTTCATTTGTGTCACTTAATCTTCGACAAAGCTATGTTTCAATTCAAGGAGAGATTAGTGTTCACGCGACAATGTAGATGTCCAAGCATGGCCAAGAGTTTACAATCTATCACATGACAACGCAAGGTTGAAATGCCCAGAACAAAGGAAAAGGATTCAAGTCATACAGCAAGGCATTCATTATGGGATATGTTTTTAAGTTCATTAATTTGGTTAACTTGTTCCAATCGAAGACTCAAGTTTGGTGGAGGAAATAAAGGAAGGACAAAGGATCAATTTCTGGACTTAAAAGCAGCAAGGGATCAATTTCTGGACTAATAAGCTTTAGTCGACAGATAAAGTAGTACAGCTTTTATAGCACAAATCTAAGTTGCCAAGACCAAAAACTTGAATAGTTCAGTATTTAATGCTCCTCATTTACCACCACAATCTACACTCTCCACTGTAGGCTCTGGTATAAACAAATAATATATCTAACACAAGTCTTTGCGTTTGAAGTTTGAGGTTTGAATATAAATCAAACTAACACACAGCTATGTTACACAAACTAGAATGGAGTGTCCAGTTAGACATGGTATTTTTTGAACAGTCTAACACGGGTACTCCCTAATTTTGCCATTTTTTACACTAAGATGAAGTGTCCAGTATCCAACTATCCATACCCCTGTCCGAATATTGAGTGTTGGACCTGGGTACTTTAGGACAAAGTGAAGAGTTCATGTAATGCAGACATGTAGAACCATAAGGTCAAAAATCACCATAGCGGAACTATAAATACCTGTATAAAGATCTTTGCACCTGGAGAACTACCGATTAAGTAGGTTATGACATGATTAAGAGGCACAGATGGGCTGTCACGTCGCACTCGGCTAAATCGGTTCTTATCTAGCATAAGACACTTCAGGTTACCAAATGGAGAAGGAGGATATTCTGAAAAATGGGGATCCCTTGAAATAACCTGGGAAAGTTATTGCATAAGACAAAGCAAACATTTTAACTCCAATTATAGTATGAAGACTAACAATGCATTTAATTTACATTTCAATTGCATATTTCTTGAAGTAATATTATATATGCAGGAATATGTATAACATGACCCAGGTCTAGTGCCTAACATTGTATATTTGATCGTAAATATATTTTATATTAAATCTCACAAAAGTGAACGACGCCAAATGCATTAGCCTCAATCAATATACCTATACTAACCATCAACTAGTTTAGAAAATAAATTAACAGTATACCTGTATTGTAGCCAAGGAAAGTGTAAGAAACTTGGCTCCATGGATTTCTTGAAACAAACTAATAAGTTGCTGGAAAATTACTTGTTTCTTCTCTTCAAAGTACTCCATCGACCGATACCTATATATATCGATATCAAGAGTCACTTTTTCTAAACAAGGGAAGCCATTCTCGGCAGATAACAATAATGGAGAATTACCACTATATTCCAAGCACAACAAATTGGGTGCCGAAATCTCAAACAAACAACTTCTAAGTTCCGTGTAATCTTGGGATATGGTGAGGTTTGCAAGACTAACAGAAGTTATAAGCAAAACCTCCATACCATGCCACATCGAGTATCCCTTTAAACTTAGATTCTTCAAATGGACAAAGCCCTCAAAACTCAACACTGTGTATTTCTGAAATGTTACATCTTCGAGATGTAAAGTCGTTAAAGTTGGCAAACTCCATGACATTAGAGGTACGTCTCTACAACTTTTGAGATGTAAAGTTGTTAAAACAGGAAAACTCCAGGGCGGAAATTCTATTCTGAAGTCCACATACTCTGTACGAAATTCCTTTACATTGTGAGAAATTGCATAGTTTACAGTACTTTCAATGAAATCTGGTTCGAAATCCGATAACGTTAACCGGATTGTAGATACTTCAGCCGAGTGATTCCGTTTCGAGAGAAATTCCTCAACAAACTTTACATAAGAAACGTTATTGAAAGAAAAGTTATTGAAAGAAAAATGAATGGAGTCGAAGTTGAGATAAGGAAGAGTAGTCCAGATCCGATTCCATCTTCTTGATAATACGCACGACTGAACTGCTTCTTTGATTTCGATGCGAGAGAGGATGATATGAATCAATTCATCGGGCAAGCTACTGATTCTGTCCTCTTTTTTTGCCCTAATTCTCCTCAATTTCTTCTTTTTCCCCAAATCCATTTGGTAGATCCTCCTTCTCTCTCTCTAAACTAAAACGAGCAAAAACCCCTCAATCTAAAAGCTGAACAAACCTATCTGGAGTGCTTCTTAGCTTTTTCTTCTGTGACAACAAAATTGCAAATTTGACCATCCTATTTGTTATGTTTTTGCAAATGTTCCTTTAACTTTTTTTTCTTAGCACAGGTCTCCCTTACCACTCGGAACAGGTTGGTTAACTAATTTTTATGTTATGAATTGGTTCAGTTTTGAACTCATATTATTAATTACAAATATAAAGTGGAATTAGTTTAACTAGTTTTAATCCATATTAATTTTGTATCTAGTTTTGTTTAAAATGAGAAGGAAATCTATTACATATTTGATGTTATCTCTAGTCCTGCCTCTAGGATGGTGTTGAATCTGCATGTAATTATTTAACTTCTCACATGGATTGATCAAACGCTAAGCTGGGAAAATAATCCGACCCAGCCTGCACACTGGGATAATTGTGACCATTATGCATTATGTGGTTCATATGGTAGTTTAACTAGTTTTTGATCCATATTAGTTTATAATAGTTTAAATTGAATTTATACATTTTGGTATCGTTTTATTTTTTCTGAAAAGATAAAAAAAAATTGAAAAACTATAATAAAAGTATCAATAACTTTTTCATTTTAATTAATATAGAAATTATTAATGTAAATTATTTTGAAAGTGCTTTTAATAAAAAAAATTCTTAATACTTAATTTAGTCATGTAGACACTCGAAATTTCTTGCCCCTACTACTAATACTATAGGAAGACAAAGCGGGTCAATCAAATCAACTCCGGTCTCAATATCGAACCTCCAGTTCAAATCCGGTCTCAATATATGTCAATCAAATCAACTCCGGTCTCAATACCGGACCTCCAGTTGAAATTCGATCTCCATACCGGTCAATCAAATTAATTTCGGTCTCAATATCGGACCTCCAGTTAAAATCCGATCTCAATTCCGGTCAATCAAATCAACTCCGGTCTCAATAACGGACCTCAAGTTCAAATTCGGTCTCAATACCAGTCAATCAAATCAACTTCGGTCTCAATACCGGACCTCTGGTTCAAATTCGGTCTCAATTTCGGTCAATCAAATCAATTTCGGTCTCAATACTTGACCTCCAGTTCAAATTTGGTCTCAATACCGGTCAATCAAATCAACTTCGGTCTCAATACCGGACCTCTAGTTTAAATTCGGTCTCAATACCAGTCAATTAAATCAACTCCGATCTTTAATCGGACCGTCAGATCAATCCCAATCTCAATACTGGTCAATCAAATCAACTTCGATCTCCAATCAGACCGTTAGATCAACCCCGATCTCAATATCGGGCCATCAAATCAACTCCGATCTCCAATCGAACCGTCAGATCAACTCCGATCTC
This sequence comes from Panax stipuleanatus, assembly GCA_020205555.1. Classification (NCBI taxonomy): domain Eukaryota; kingdom Viridiplantae; phylum Streptophyta; class Magnoliopsida; order Apiales; family Araliaceae; genus Panax; species Panax stipuleanatus. Next base: position 115,677,636 of record CM035119.1, on the reverse strand, counting down.
AATATAAGGCAATCAAATCAACTCCGATCTCCAATCGGACCATTAGATTAACCCCGATCTCAATATCGGGCCATCAAATCAACCCCGATCTCCAATCGGACCTTCAGATCAACCCCGATCTCAATATTGGGCCATCAAATCAACTCCGATCTCCAATCGGACCGTCAAATTAACCCCGATCTTAATAGCGGGCCATCAAATCAACTCCAATCTCCAATTGGATCGTCATATGAACCCCGATCTCAGTATATGGCCATCAAATCAACTCCGATCTCCAATCGGACCGTCGGATCAATCCCGATCTCATTATCGGGCCATCAAGTCAACTCCTACCTCCAATCGGATCATCAGAGCAGCCCCGGTCTCAACACGGGAAGTACAGGTCAGCCCCGGTCTCAACCTGGGAAGTCAAGTCAACTTTGGGAACAAACCTGAAGCTCCACAACATCTCCAGAGGAAAACCTGGAACGACTAACTCAGTCTCAGAGACTACATTGAGGACAAACAGACTCAAATGGGATCCAAGTCTTGGAAACAACTCCCGGAAGTCAACTGAAGGACAAGCCGACACTAAGGGCAACCCCGGGAGGGCCAAAACGGTCATTTTATCAAACCTAAGCCGATTCGGTCAAATTCAAGCCGAATTGATGTTATCAAGGTCAGAACGAACTATAACGATGATCCCGAGTGCAAACAACGCAATACAGCTCAACGGACAAACTGCGGAAAATCGAAGACATGGTTATGAACCCATCTTCCTTGACCCGAAAAATGTTTTATCTTATGTCATTGTGACACTCTTGGCGAGGGATTTCCGAAAAAGTATAGCACGCCTCAAACAGACGCTCCGATCAAAAGTTAGAAAGTTTCGACTTCGACCTCGCGTTGCTCGGAGTGCACGTACTTCGAGACGACTCAACCGGACACGTAGGTCCCACCAGGGGTGCCATACCTCTACTTATGGCTGCATCAGGTAGAGTTGAGGCTCCCTGGCCTATAAATAAACGTACCCCCCTCATTTTCAAGAATTCTAAAACGCAGCGAACCTCTGCCTGTTTGATTTTTTGACTTTTTCACCTCTTCTAATCCCAAATTTTTTCACTCTAACACGTAGATATACCCATATACTACCACATATCAGAAAATAACCGATAGATTCTGACGTTTAGAGCCTACGATTTGGCAAAAAGTCCGTGTAGCAGTCCATTGTAAGTATTTTTACGATTAGAAAGTTAATACTACTTCTTTGCACTGTTTTGCACTTGCATATCAAGTTTTGTTTTCTAAATATGCCCGGAACTTAGTTTCGTGGCCTTTTTCGTCAAAATATGGTATATTTTTGTACATAAACTCAATTTCTGGCATTTCTACAACTCGGATTAATGATCCAGCAGCTCTAACAGCTTCAGTGCACTAGCATCTTCGTTATAAGCAACTTCGCCGGACTGGGTTATCTTCCCAATTCGGGTTTGCCTTTTTTGTATTTATTCAAATGTATATATACTAACTTTTCAATTCTGTCAAGCTCGGATGTCAAATCCGAGGTAGTTTACTGCTTTTATATATATTTATGCATATATAAGCAGCTTTCACCACCACTGGGTTCTCTTCCCAGTCTTGGTTGACTATATTTTTGTAAATATACATATATTTATATATTTCAGTCCAGCCTGGATTATTCTGTGGCCTTATTACTGCTTTTACACCCTTCACCACCACTGGGTTCTCTTCCCAGTCTTGGTTAACTACATTTCTGTACATTTACATTTCAGTTCGGCCTGAATTATTCTGTGGCCTTTTTACTGTTTTTATATATAAATATGCATATATAAGCAGCCTTCACCACCACTGGGTTCTCTTACCAGTCTTGGTTGACTACTTTTCTGTCAATATATATATATATATATATATATATATATATTTCATTTCCAGTCTGGGTACCGGCATGAAAACCCATCGCCCTTTACTTGTATATATATAACTGTATATATATTGATTTACTTGCTTTTTATTAAACTGACGCTTTCAATATTCATTCGATATGAATCGGCATTTTTCAGTCAAAAGCAACCTCGCGTCCCTTAGATCGCTATCTAGTAGGAACGAGACGCTTCGGCCAGATACGAATCAGGATTTACTGAATGAATCCTCTGTTCTGGCGACATTTGGGATATATTTCTATTTCTGTACAAATTTGAACTGTGCAGGTTTAATGGCTACTCATATTTGAGCTTAGGAATCGTGGGATTCATGATCAAATCGATCAGAATCTGATTCCCACGATGGACAAACTCCGCTTTACAGATGTACCCTGCCAGTGTTTCTTTAGAAATGTACATACAAAGTCCTTAAAACGGTTATCTAGATTTAAGGTCTTAACATAGTGAAAATATGATTTGTCGTGTCAGAGTCCCTCCGATGGCTATCATGCCCATGAGGAGACCGACACTTGTATATATATTATGGTCGAGGATGCTTCGCAACCCGACAATCACCATTCAAAATTGTGGCTAAAGGCTATAAAGATAAAAAATGAAAGTATCAACATGTTTCAATTCCTATGGTAGCGTAAGGGTTTGATAACCAGCTTTCAAAACATTATTTTCAAATTCAATCAAAAGAAAAGCTTTTGCAAATCAAAATTAAACACTTTTGCAAATCAAATCAAAGACTTTTTGCAAATCAAATCAAACCCTTCGTATATAGGTTCAACGAAGCAAAGCACTACTTTCAATAAATCAAATATAGGCCCAATTTTCAAACAGCATTAATACACGCATTTTAGTTTTAAGGGAAATATTGAAAAGATGCGGTACTGTGTTTACACGGAAGTTGTGGGGTGCCTAACACCTTCCCCACACTTAACCAAGCCCCCGAACTCAAAACTTTGCTTTCAAAGATCAAGTTTCGACAGTGTCCAGCAATTGGGCCTCTTTTAAACAAAACTCGGTTGAGTTGGTACAACCATTTCAAATCTACCAACTGGTGACTCTGTAAAACGTTCAATCGTCGACATAATACATGTTGGCCTTTTCCTAAAAAATCCTTCAAAACCTTTTTCACAATAAAAAGAGTAAGGGTAGAGATAACTTAGGAAGAGAGAAAGATCCGGGTTGTGACCCGACCCGCGGATTTTTCCCCGACGTTGACAGGTGGCAACTCTGCTGGGGACAGTAGAGGGCTTAGGCCGCTTTCAAATCTTTTCAAATATTTCTCTTTCAAAACTATGAATGCGTGAATTCTGTGTCTCCACATTGAATGAATGCGTGAATGATGCGTCTTTACATTGAATGAATACGTGAATACTGCATCTTTACATTAAATGAATGTGAATGAATGCTTTCCTGCTTTTTAGTGCTTTGCACCCATATTAGTGCTTCGCACAAATTGTCATCATATGTATAATGGTAAGGCACGATGTATGTGAATGTATGTTGTGTTCCTCTCACAAGGAGGTAAAACCCGTCGGTGATAAGTAATGTCTCTGGGGATCGACTAAGTCTCTAGGGTTCATGAAAATGCACCACCCAGATTCGCTCCAGTTGAAAGATCGGATTAATTTCCCCTCTAGTAGATTGCGATGATCTGGGGACCTTCATGCCAAAAAGCCGAGCGAGAGTAACCTAAGATAGGTCAGCCTTTGATTAACTAAATTCGACGGGAAGCTTCTTCATGCCTTCCTCTTTCAATTCAATGTCCAGTTTTCAATATTTAACTATTGTCATCCTGTCATCAAAACAACTAACCTCGATTTTGCAGGATAAGAATTAAAAACACATCATGCATCCTATCTCTACCTACCTCAGGAAATTGATAAGCCTACGTTTTGGTGTAGGTGAAAAATTGGTCCTGTCACTAGATCCAAGTCTAAGAAAGCACTAGGTCCATCCACAGACATGACTTCGAGTGCTCAACCAGAATCCACCCCTGTGTCTAGGGAAGAGTTCGAAGGACAGAGAAATCAGATAGCTGAACTAGCAGGTTTTCTAAGAGAGTAGAGCAAGGCCCTTAAAGTGAAGTAGGCCCAAACCCATACAGAACTAGGGGCACCTGGTGGTGGTGGTGGTAGTCAAGAGACCGAAAAGGCCGAGACTCAGATTCCTGAACCACAAAACCAGGACACAACCAACAAAACCCCTGAAATCACCGCCCTCAACAAAGAACAGGACACCGGTGACATCATCAAGAAAGTCCAACAAATGGAGGAAACTCTCCGGTCTATCAAAGGGACTGGGCATTATGCAGTGTTAATTACTCTGACCTCTGTATTTTCCCCGGAGCTCGTTATCCCGAGAAATTCAAAACTCCCGATTTCGATAAATATGATGGATTGGGAGATCCTTATACACATATGAAAGTATTCATCGGAGAACTCGGATCCTATGCAGAGGACAAGAAACTTTGAATGCAGTTATTTCAAAAAAGTCTAACTGGAGAGGCCAGAGCCTTGTATGCCACCTAGATAATTCTAAGATTCACAACTAGGAAGAGCTAGCCCATGCCTTCCTCAGTCAATACATCTTCCAATCTCAATTGGCTCCAAACAGATACCAGAAAACCAAAATCAAGAAAAAGAACACTGAATCATTCAGAGAATACGCTCAACGATGGAGACGGGTTGCAGCAAAAGTTACCCCAGCCATGATTGAGTCTGAGATAGTCATGACTTTCGTCGACATCCAAGAAGCGCCATATTATGAGAGGGTCCTAGCAGGCATAGGAAAACCATTCTCTGAAATGATCAAACACGGCGAAATGACAGAAATGGGGCTCAAGTCCGGGAAGATAAAAGATCCGACCGCCCTCAAAGCCGTTGCTGAACATATTCAGTTCGAAAATTACGGGAGTAATCCCCGAAGGGTACACAAGAAGAAAGATGAAGAATTGTCCTTAGTATTGCAAGGACAAAATCAAAGGGGCGATTCAAACAGTATGCCCATTCAAAAGAGGAACTATACCCCTTTCCAAGCTGCAACACAGCCTTCAAACCCTCCATTCCAAAAAAATATGGAGGTTAGGCGTCGAAGAACTTTCACCCCTCTAGGGGATTCACTTGAAAACTTGTTCAAACTTCTAACAGCTCAGAAGAAGATTGTTCAACTCCTTCCACCCACCAATATCGGTGGAAGAAATTTTGACCCAAGCAAGAAGTGTGCTTACCACTCTGGATCTCCAGGCCATGACACACAAGACTGTTGGTATCTCAAGCACAAGATCCAAGACTTGATCGACAACGGAGAGATTGTGGTAACAAAGCCTGAGCAACCCCATGTGCAGGACAATCCTCTACTACAGCATAAAGAGAAGAATGTCAATATGATCAGCACCACAAATGGAGAAGGATCCAAGTACCTCCGTTATGTGGGAGAATCAACTCCATCCAGCAATAGCACCCCAGACAGTTGGGAAGTTTCAGAAAAAAGGTTCCTGATAGAGTAGAAAATAAACTCTATCAAGGAACGAATAGAACAATTAGCAGAACTGGTCGTCTACCAGCAATCAGATCACTAGGAAAATGATCAAACGGGCCAACCAGTCTGATATCGATCGTCCCCCCACACCAGAGATCAATCCCATGACGGATCATAACCGGTTTCATGAGCATGAATCCTGGACTGACAAAGGGGTTGAAGAAGCAAGCGTCCAAACTAGTGGAAAATTCCTATTTCAAAGGAACTTCACCAACCTAAACCAGTCAATGGAAGAAATCCTCCAGATGCTAATCAACGAGGGAATGGTTGTAGACTTGTTACCACCATTGAACCCTCGGGCCAAAAAATTCAAACCTGATCAAATATGTCTGTACCACTCCAATTCACCCGGTCATGATACTGAGGATTATTGGGCGCTTCGTAACCTGATTCAAGACATGATTGAAAATGGTGACCTGATAAGGGAAAATAAAGTTCTCGACCTCCCAGATAAAGAACTCTCTGGATCCTCACTGTATGGAATCAAGGTACCGTAGCTGTCATCTCCTATAATGAGGAGTCAACCCTCAATCCCTTAGTACTGCCAGGTAAAGGGGTCCAAGAAATACAAAATCCTGTGAAGGTGGCCATACCCGAGCCTTTGATATTGCCCTTCAGACCCCATTATCCAATTTCTCAGTCTGAAGCGGGTCCCATAGAACTACGGGAACGATGAAGGGTCCACCTCAAACAACATTACCGTTGTGCCAAAGGATAATCCATTATACCTGCCTCAGCGGGTGATCAAGCCAATCATCAAAGCCAAAATAAAGGTGGCTGAAGAGAAAATTGAAGAATTCCTCAATAAGATGGGGCATAATGAAATCAAGATAGTGTAAGACCTGAAGGACGCACCCAAGTAAATGTCTATCCTAGACTTGATCTTATCCTCAGTGGATCATCGCAATATTCTAGTGAAAGTACTAGAAGAAGCCCATCTGCCACATACCGTAGATGCCGAGAAATTCCGTCATGTGGTGGAACACATTTTCAACAGCAATGTGATTTCTTTCACTGACGATGATATCCCTACAGAGGGAACATGCCATCATAAGTCCCTACATATAGACGTGATGTCTTCCAGGTATGTGATCGGAGGGGTACTCATCGACGGAGGATCATCCCTCAACATCTGTCCCTACGATACCTTGAAAAGAATGAAGATCAACCCGAACCGGATCAAGACCAGCTATATGGTCATCCAGGCTTCCAATGGATCGCGGCGCCAAGCTATGGGAGAAATAGAACTACCCTTGGAGATTGGCCCACACACTTTCTACGTATCCTTTTAGGTGCACAATATCGCCACTGGATAAAACCTGTTGCTGGGCAGGCCATGGATTCATATGGCAGGGGCAGTGCCATCCACCCTCCATCAACAGCTCAAATACATTATCAACGACAACTTAATCACAGTCAATGCTGAACCAGAATACCCTGTCGACATATAGGGAGACATGCCAGTGATCAGCCTGGATGAAGGGATTGAACCTGCAAGTTTTCAAGCTCTGGAGGTGAGCGATACGTAGTATCTACCTATCGGAGCACCAGCCCTGAAGCCTAAGGTCTCTACCGAAGTAATGATAGTGGGCTAGGAAATGGTATAGTTGGGTTTCCAACCTGGAGAAGGGTTAGGAAAGAATCAACAAGGTATCAGAGTCCGATACAAATCCCAAGTGAAATTTAGATAAGGCACACTTAGAATGGGGGGTTGAATAAGTGTAGGAACAACTACGACCAATTTTTAAACTTTAAGCAAAAATTGCTTAATTCAGCCTACTATATTAGTGAATGCAGCTTGCTGGATAAATATGGCCTACTGGATTAAAACTTTAATCTTGTTATTTAAAGAAAATAACTAGCTGAATTTATAGCTTTATAAAAACATTTATTGTTAACAATTTATCTTATGATAATGAAAATACTTAATTTTTATTTATCACAACAATTAAATATCTTTTTGTGAGCAAATAAGATAAAGCAAGTAATAAGATGAACACCAAGATTTTTACGTGGTTCAGCTATTACCCTCTATAATAATAGCCTACTCCACATCCAATACCAACTAGTATTGGAGACTCAATTTATTTCTTTAAATTGACTCCTTTTACAAAACAGATTCTTTCAATACTTGAATTACAATAATTCACTTGAGCACTTTTGCTCCTTGTGCACCAATACACTCCTTAAGCACCTATGCTTCCTTGAACCTGTTTGTAAACAATTCTTAATCCACCCGGATTAAATTCCTTTAGATAACACTTAGTCTAAATCAAAAAGAATTACAAGTATAGAGGTCTAATGATCAAAGCAAATAATCAATTTAACAATGCAAGGCTTAACTAATGTATGCAATGATCAAATAGTAAAGAGATATCACCAATTTAGAGCTCACAAAAATTAGCTATGAATAATCTGAAAATTAATTGCCCAGCAGCCTTGTAATAATAGCACCGAGAATAATAGCTTTTCAGTTTATAATAGCGCAATAATAATTCGTGTGTTGTTGTATACACTGATAATTTGCAATAGAATTTATAGCCCAGAATATTTTCGTTGCAAAATAAGTTTCGTTATAAAAATCAAATTCTATTTCTGTTAGGAACAATTTCAAACAGATATAATATTCAATCAGTCAAAAACGAATCCATATATATCTCAAGTCAGTATTTCTTCTTATCACAAATTACTTAACAGATATATGAGAGTGTTAGTTCCGTAATTAATGATAAGCATTATCCAAGAGACATCTTTGAGTTCTGAGATACATGCACATTTTACTTCTTCAAAGAACAATCCACTAATGTAAATATAGAGCAATCGCGACTCTACCGCCACATATATTACACTTCCTTTGAATCACCCATTTTTAGAATATCAAATCCGTAATAAATTCCAAAGGGTTAATCAGGATAATCATGACCTTAGAGTACTGAGATTTATGCATATCAACAGGAATACACTTTCTCAATAAACCATTAATTCTCTAATAATTATTGTCACGGTTAAGCATACATAGCAATATAAATACTAACCCATTATTGTCAATAAAATCAGTTAGTATTTTAGTTTAAAATTCTTTTTCTCTTTTAATCATGCATAACACAATTATCATATAATATGCACATAAGATGTCCTAGAGCCTTGAATTGAAAAATCAACTATTTGTCATGACCTTACATAAATTCTTAGGACACAAATGTCTTCAAAGTCTTTGATCAACTCATCAATGATCCTTTTATCAATTTCTTGAAATTTCACAGTAAATGATTTAGTACAAAAAATCAAATCATCATCAAAACTTAAGGTTAGAATATGAACAAGTCAACATTCTCCCCCTTTTTGATGATGACAACACCAAAAATTATATCTCCCCCTAAATCCATGCATACTGTTTTTCAGGTTATTTATAAAATAAAAATACCCATTAAGTTTTTCTGTTAAGCATTATTCATCACCTGCAAACATGTTAGCATAACATATAATAGACAAAACATATTCAACAGCAGTGATTTATCCACAAAGTCATCAAACCAAAAATCATGAATTAACGTCTTCACACAACCAACCATAACAAAAATAAAAATATAGTCTTAAAAACACAATTTTCAAAAAGATCATCACCAGCAGCTCATCCCTAGCATCCCAAAACATCTCCCCCTTTGTCATCATGCAAAAAGAACGGTCAATCAATATCTTCAACGTTCACAAAGATAGGAGGACGATTAGTGAAATAAGGACGACGAAGAATACGATGAAGTCGTTCTTCTAAAGACAAAGTATCTGCAAAACGAGGTGGACGGGGAATAAACGTAGCATTGGGAAGAGGAAGGTCCATGAAATCTCCAACATACTCAGCCATCCAGTTGCAACGTGGCCATTCAGGAATCGTTGAGTACATATTCTGAAAATGCAACTTCTGACCAACAGAATTAAACCTTGATGCCACAAAATCCGCAAACTCTCCAAGTTGATAACTGACAAATTTCAATTCCTGACTCAACTGGCATGAATTGCAATTGATCTTACACTTTAAACTTTCAACCATAGCAGTAGTGTGCCCAGCCTGCAAGTCGATGAATTCATCTTCCATCCGATTGAGACATTGTTGTAAATCATTTGCCCGTATGAGCAACTTACCTTTCTCCAAAACATTAAGCCTGTGCTTAATTTCAACAAAGTCAACCTGCATGGTTTCCTGATTCTGAAGAATAGTGGTCAGCATATTCAAGATTTCAAAAGAGGGGTCAGTGGGATTCGGCAGAGTAGAAGAAGAGGAAGGAGTAGGTGATGTTGGGATAGGATCAGGAACAATACGAACGAACGTACCATTAACTAGAGACAGATGAGTTTGTTTTAAATTTGCAGAATCTATAAATTCATTATGAGTAACAACAATTTCATCATCAAGATAAATATTAAAATGTTGGAAAACCTTGGTTAGAAAACAGCCATATGGAAAACACTTTTTAGATTGACGGATGCAACTTAACATGTGAGACAACATCATAAGAGAGAAATTAAAAGAAAAACCTTTAAGAATCATGGCCACCACCACCAAATCTTAATACGTAAAATCTGAACCACCACCAAGGCGGGGAAACAGATTGTAACGAACCAATTTATGAATAACACCAACAATAAGACAAACATCAACCGTCTTTGGAGTAAACAGAGTTGTGAGACTAGAATTGTTCATAACAATTTGAAGCTGTTCAAGAGGTAGAAAAGGGATATTAGCAGCTTCTTTTAAAGTAAATAGACGCGGTCCAGTAGAAGGAATATCAAGAAAACTACTGAAATCCACAACAGTAAAGAACAACGATTTGCCTTTGACAAAAGAAGTATAACAATCATTATGACACTCAAGATTGGTATAAAATTGTTGAACCAATCGAGGGTAAGCTTTGGTAGGAGGGAAAAACATAGATGTTAAACCACAAGATTTAAAAAGTTGTCTGAAAGGAGAATTTTTAACATAGAACAGATCTAAAATCTTCTCATAAATAAACTATTTTGTAGCAATTGAAGTTTTAAAATGTTCTTCAAAACTGTGACCTCTAAAGAAATTATTCGGTAAATCAGAAAAGGAAGAACCAGAATTTACCAGAACCAAAGGATCAAGTTGTGAAGAAGGATTTTCCATGTCTGGAGACTGGTTCGTCTTCTGTTGTTCTGAGAACTTTAAGAAGGAAAAATTGGAATCTAAACCATCGAAGAGAGTGGCATCATCAGATGATACATGTACAGACGTCTGCCTTTGCAATCGTTTGGACTTCTTCTTCCTTTTCACGGTATACGGAGATCGGGTCTGTGGACCGTCGTTGATGGTAATGCCAGACGATCTCTTGCTTGCTCTCGTTTTCATTTTTGTAGAGATTTGAGAAAGTATTAGCAACGATGACAGAGGGTTTACTAAGGCAATAACTAAAGGGTTTTGGTAAAGTTAAAAAAAATAATTTAATAAGGAAGAGTTGGAAATCGAAAGGACGCCTCGAAAAGATAATGCTCTGCAAATATTTTCAAATCTCAAAGATAATGATGAAATCTAGAACACTGTTATGATGTGATAATATCGAGAATAGAGCCATACATAAATACGTTTCCCAATAATAAATAGCAGCAGATATTAATAGATTCATGAACCAAAAATGAATAGCAAACAAATGTTTTTGATTTAATAACATGCAGATGTACTATTACATATTTAGTTACGTGAACACTGATTATACCATGCACAGTCCAAGTTCCCTCTTTAACATACAAAATCTTTCTTCACTTAAGAGTTTAGTAAAAATATCAGCTAGCTGATTTTCTGTAGGAATAAAAATTAATTTAATTAAACCTTTTGAAACATTATCTCTAAAAAAATGATGTCTTACCTCTATATGTTTTGTACGTGAATGCAAAATAGGATTTTTAGATATGTCTATGGCACTAGAGTTATCACAATATATGGGCACACAATCACATAGAATATCAAAATCACATAAAGTTTGTCTCATCCACAAAATTTGAGAGCAGCAACTTCCAGCAGCTAGGTATTCACCCTCAGTAGTAGAAAGTGCCACTGAAGTTTGCTTTTTACTATGCCATGATACCAGACTTTGTCCCATAAAAGTACAAGCACCACTCGTACTTTTTCTATCGATTTGACATCCTACATAGTCAGCATCTAAGTAGAAAATTAGTTCAAAATGATTGCAAATTGGATAGAACAATCCCAAATTAATAGTACCACTTAAATACTTAAAAAATCTTTTCACAGCTTGTAAGTGGGATTCTTTGGGTTTTGCTTGAAATAGAGCACAAAGACATACACTATACATTATGTCAGGTCTAGATGCAGTTAAATATAATAAATAACCAATCATACCTCGGTATTTGGTCAATTCTACATCTATACCTTTTTCATCAGAAGTAAGCTTTATTGATGTACTCATTGGTGTAGCCTTTGAATTTGATCCTTCAAAACCAAATCTTTTGAGTAGCTCTTTTGTGTACTTGGTTTGATGGATATAAATTCCCTCCTTTGTTTGCTTGATTTGGAGTCCCAAAAAGTAATTCAGTTCTCTCATTAAGCTTATATCGAACTCTTTATGTATGCACTTTGAAAACCACTCATAAAGAAAATCATTAGTAGCACCAAATATTATGTCATCTACATATATTTGCACAATAATAATATCCTTATTTGTATGCTTAATAAATAATGTAGAATCAATTTTACCTCTAGAAAAACTATTTGAAAGAAGGTACTTACTTAACCTCTCGTACCAAGCCCTTGGAGCTTGTTTGAGACCATAAAGAGCTTTCTTTAGCTTATAAACATGATTTGGATATTTTTTAAGTTCAAATTCGGGAGGTTGCTTTACGTATACCTCTTCATTGATGTATTCGTTGAGGAAGGCGCTTTTCACATCCATTTGATGAAGCTTAAATTTCTTGTAACATGCAAATGCTAGCAAGATTCGGATAAACTCTAGCCTTGCAACTGGGGCATAAGTTTCCTCGTAGTCGATCCCTTCTTATTGATTGTATCCTTGAGCTACTAACCTTGCTTTGTTGACAATGATAGTTCCATGCTCATCAAACTTATTTTTAAACACCCATTTTGTTCCAATAATGGAGAAACCTTCAGGAGGAGGCATAAGTTCCTAGACTTGGCATCGTTCAAATTGTTGAAGTTCCTCTTGCATTGCCATTAGCCAACTTTCATCAAGGATAGCTTCCTTAGCATTCTTTGGCACGACTTTTGATAAGAAAGCTGAAAATGAACAATGATTTTGTAAGCCTCTCCGTGTGGTGATTCCTTTGTTTATATCTCCAATAATGTTTTTCGACGGATGATTCTTTAGATATCTTGCAGTCTTTGGCATTTGGACATCATGTATTATCTCTTCTTGTTGGAAAAGATCTTCTTCAAGCTCTTGTGTTGATTCTTGTTCCACTTCATGCGAGTTGTCCAATCCAGCTTGCTGAATTCGTTCATTTGGTTTGCTGAATGTATCTTTTCAGTTTGCTGGATTCGCTGAAATCTCCAAGTTACCTGCATCCTCATCTCTTTCTTTTGGAAGATAATTGTTAGTCTCACTAAATGTAACATGAACAGATTCTTCAACACATAGCTTGTTAACATAAATACACGATAAGCCTTGCAATTTTGTGAATAACCAATGAAAATGCCTTCATAGGATTTAGCATCAAATTTTCCCAAGTTATCACTAGTATTAAGAATAAACAAAAAATTTAAAATATCTTATGTTAGGAATCTTGTTATTTAAGAGCTCATAAGGAGTTTTCAAATAATTGGACGAATAAGTACTCTATTCAAAACATAACAAGATGTGTTTACAGCTTCGGCCCAAAACTTCTTAGGAAGTTTACTTTCTTGTAACAAAGTTCTTGTTGTTTCTTGTAAAGTTCTATTCTTTCTCTCCACTACTCCATTTTGTTGAGGAGTTCTCGGAGTGGAAAATTCATGGCTAATTCCTTTTTGATCACAAAATATTATGAAGTCCTTTTGAAATTCAGTACCATGATCACTTCTAATTCTAATGAGTTTGAAACAATATCTTGTTTCAAGATTTCTTATCAATTTTTCAAACTCTTTAAATGCTTCATCTTTTGTTCTTAAAAATAATATCCAAGTATATCTAGAAAAATAATCAACTACCACAAATGCATAAAATTTACCATTGATACTAGCATGTCTTTCTGGTCCAAACAAATCAAGATGAAGTAATTGCAAAGGAGAAGAAGTTGATACCATGTTTTTTGCGATAAATGATGTTCTTACTTGTTTCCCAAGTTGACACGGAACGCAAACTCCCTTCTTTTCATACTTTATTTTAGGCAATCCTTTGACGAGGTTCTTTGAGGATAATTTCTTGATTAAATCCATATGAACATATCCCATCCTTTTATGCTATAGATTAGCTTCATCTTGTACAGCGGCAAGACACAGTTCTTCCTCCTGTTGCTCAAAATCAAGAGTATATATATTTCCTTCCCTTTGTGCAACTAGAGTTGTATTGTTAGTACCATAAGAAACTATACATTTTTCTTTTTCAAATTTTACTTGATGACCATTATCCATTAATTGACTAACACTTATAAGATTAAATTCAAGTCCACTAATAAGATGTACATTATCAATATTGACCTTACCATTACCAATTTTACCTTTCCCGATAATTTTACAAGTTCGATTATCTCCAAATATAACCGTTCCATTTTTCTTCTTGATTTTCAGCTCCACGAACTTTGATTTCTCACCAGTCATGTGACGAGAACATCCACTATCAAGAATCCATTTTTAAGATGGAACTCTTGCCTTGAGACATACCTGTCAAGAAAAGATAATTCATCTTTTTGGTACCCACATCTTTTTAGGTCCTTTAATGTTAGTTGCAAGTAAATCACCCTTTTTAACCCATACCTTTTTAATCTTATTTTTCTTAAAACAATTTATGTCCAAGTGACCTTTAATACCACAATTTCTACATGCTGTGAAAGGAGAACAATAGTTTAGTCTAAAACGTGACTTAGATTTTAGCATGTTCACATTTTTCGTTTTATGCATAGGGTTGTAACCGATTCCTTGTATTTCAAAACTAGGTCTTTGTTTACCCAAAATGACATTTAAGTTTTCTTCTCCTTGAACGAACTTAGCAAGAGATGATTTTAATGAATCTATTTCCTTTTGAAGTCCATTAGTAGGAATAGTTTTACGAAGAGATTCATCACTAAATGCATCAATACATACATCTCTCATTTTCAGTTCATTAGTCAATTTTTGAACTTCATTATTCATATAGTTTACCTTAGTGAAAAGTATTTTGTTATAATTATCAAGGAAATCATTCTTTGCAATAAAAATCTTTTCTTCTTTACAAGATGACTCTTTTTCGATTTCTTTCTTTTCATCTATTAAACAATCAACTTCACTCATTAAAGAATTAACTAATCCTTTTAAACATGCATTCTTTTCTCTTAATTTTTCATTTTCTTGTTTCAAAGAATTAAAATCATAAATAGATACCTCGTTTGATTCACCTTCTATTCCCATGAAGCAGACTTGAGCTAGTTCGTCCTTGATATTGACCTCAACTTCGGACTCCTCTTCATCACTCCAAGTGACAAGTGCTTTGTTTATCTTATTGTCCTTGAAGCCAGTTTTTCCTTTGTTCTTTAGTTGAAAGCAGTCCTTTTTGAAGTGACCAGGATGTCCACATTCGAAGCATGTCTCTTCGGTTTGCTTTCCCTTGAACTTGTTTGAGTTGAACGTATTCCTCCTCTTATTCTTCCTTTGAAGTAATCCTTTGAGTCTTCTTGACATCATAGCTATTTCCTCATCTGAGTCATCATCAAGTTCCTCTTCATTTCGTGCATTAATAGCTAAACTTTTCTTCGAGGGGTTTCCTCCTCCTCCTCATATCTCTTTAATTGATGTTCATATTCCTCAAGTTCATCGAAAAGACTTAGAGTATCCATAGTAGAAATAGTAGCAGAGTCTTGAAGAGTAGTAATTTTAGAAGCAAACTTTTTGGGTATAACCCGAAGTAACTTACTGTTAATCTCACTTTATGGGATGGATTTGTCAAGTAGTTTTAGAGAGTTTAGGAGAACAAGGAACCTTGCTTGAGCTATCTTTATGGTTTCGTCTTTCTCAAGTTTGAACATTTCATAGTCGTGCATGAGCATGCTTAGTTTGATTTCTCGTACCTTTGATGTACCTTCATGGCTTACTATAAGAGTGTCCCACACTTCCTTAGCTGTATTGCATGAGGAAACTTTGTCAATCTCAGATTGTACCATGCCGCTAAGTAATGTGTTCATAGCCCTTGAATCGTAGGAAGCCATGTAAGTCTCAGTTGAGTCCATTTCTAGCAAAGTCTTTGGAGTGCCGTCATCTTTCCTTAGAGTAACTGGTCCATTCTCCATGACCCACCATTCCCAAGGATCTCTTTTAAGATAGATCCTCATTCGAAATTTCCAGAAGTTGTAGTTTTCTGTTCCATGCAGCAGGGGAGGTCTATTGGTTGATTGACCTTCTTGATTGTTGTTCCCGAATTGTGCCATATTAGAATCTTTCCCTACAAGTCACCTTTAAGACCAAGATAAGTAGAGCCAAGCTCTGATACCAAATGAAATTTAGATAAGGCAAACTTAGAAGGGGGGTTGAATAAGTGTAGGAACAACTACGACCAATTTTTAAACTTTAAGCAAAAATTGCTTAATTCAGCCTACTATATTAGTGAATGAAGCTTGCTGGATAAATATGGCCTACTGGATTAAAACTTTAATCTTGTTATTTAAAGAAAATAATTAGCTGAATTTATAGCTTTATAAAAACACTTAGTGTTAACAATTTATTTTATGATAATGAAAATACATAATTTTTATTTATCGCAACAATTAAATATATTTTTGTGAGCAAATAAGATAAAGCAAGTAATAAGATGAACACCAAGATTTTTACGTGGTTAAGGTAACCTTCTATAATAATAGCCTACTCCACGTTCAATACCAACTAGTATTGGAGACTCAATTTATTTCTTTAAATTGACTCTTTTTACAAAACAGATTCTTTTAATACTTGAATTACAATAATTTACTTGAGCACTTTTGCTCCTTGTGCACCAATGCACTCTTTAAGCACCTATGCTTCCTTGAACCTGTTTGTAAACAATTCTTAATCCACCTGAATTAAATTCCTTTAGACAACACTTAGTCTAAATCAAAAAGAATTTCAAGTATAGAGGTCTAATGATTAAAGCAAATAATCAATTTAACAATGCAAGGCTCAACTAATGTATGCAATGATCAAATAGTAAAGAGATATCACCAATTTAGAGCTCACGAAAATTAGCTGTGAATAATCTGAAAATTAATTGCCCAGCAGCCTTGAAAATAATTGCACCAAGAATAATAGCTTTTCAGTTTATAATAGCGCAATAATAATTCATGTGTTGTTGTATACACTGATAATTTGCAATAGAATTTATAGCCCAGAATATTTCCGTTGCAAAATAAGTTCCGATATAAAAATCAAATTCTATTTCTGTTAGGAACAATTTCAAACAGATATAATATTCAATCAGTCAAAAACGAATCCGTGTATATCTCAAGTCAGTATTTCTTCTTATCACAAATTACTTAACAGATATATAAGAGTGTTTGTAACGACCCCAAAATTCATACAATAATATTCTCCTTCTCGATCGTTAACAATACAACTTTAATCTCTCATTACATCATTATTCGATATTAAAAATCACTAAAAATACGGAATATTTAAAACTTTTATAAACTTTCTTTCTATATTGCCCTGAATCGCAACCTTTACATTACATCTCTTCGATTCAAATCTATATCATGAATCGTTACAACAAAATGACTATACAAAGTCTTTCATAATAAAACAATATCCATCTACATTGGATAACTCTATTTATAACTCAGCGACATATTTCATTCAAAACATTAACTACAATTTGAAATTGAACATAACTAATATTCTTGAACATTGATCTCTATAAATCACTTAACACGTATCTTTACCTTGCATCCTTGACCTGCAAAAATAGTTATTTGCAAGAGTGAGCTCGATAGCTCAGCAAGTTCTAACAGTTTTTATGCATCACGTATCACATAATAAACATGCTCAACATAAATATCATAATAAGTAAAGTAACATGACATACATGCTTTAATTCACATAACAAATATAAAGATTGGGTTCCTTACTCAATCAACATTATTTAACCAAAATAGTGTAGTCATAAATTGACTTTAACATTTCATAATTACCACATGTATAACATATCATGCTCGCTTACAACATATATAACATATCATGCAATTTAAAACAGTTCATCAAATTCACGTAGACAAGTAGGAACCGAAAGACTTGCCTTGCTCGTGGATTACCAATTACCGAAAAACTTCTTAATATAATCTGCTTCATGATCCTACATAACGCATCACCATACGCATCAATTATTAGTCACTTAGTAATGCTTATCAAACGTCTAAGAAAATTCTAATTTAAACTTTCTAATTTATACTTCGTAATTCTCTTCCATTCACTCGTTTGACACTTGTTGTCAAAACATATGTATAATTAACGATATAAGTTAATTATTACATAGCTAATATTTATCGTTAGTTAACCAATTAAGATTAACTCATTCCTCATTAACTAATAAGTTAATAATTAATCACCACGTAATTTAATCACCTCACATAATCATATTATATTTCACATAATTAATCAATTATAATTACATCTTACGTCAATCAAATTACACTTCAAGTTAAACATCATTATATTTACTAACATTCATGTTTTATAACTTAGAACAACATCTATTATCGTCGACAGCACTATACTTGCGTATGTGGATGTCCGACGCCCTCCGATTGCCTCCGAATACGCATCAGTCACAAAGATGACCATTTTGACCCTTGCTAACGACCTCAAATCAAAAAAGTTAAAAACCAAAAGTTGTAGGTCTACTCGTGCTCGTTCCGGATCATCTTGAATCTCCTCAATCGGAGTTCGTATGAAAATGTTATGACCGTTTTACTAACGGAGGTCAAAACAGTTTCGTATTACAACAACTAAACCACCCCGGACAGCAAGGGTACCCACTGGGGCGGGTCTCACAGGGCAAAAACACCCGCTGGGGCGGGTCCAAGGGCTGGTGGAGGGGCTGGTTCGCGAACTGGTGGAGAAATAAGCCAATTTGGCTTATTCCTTCACACCGAATTCGATTTTTTCCAACATGACAAACATGAAACATGTGACAAACAATATTTTAAGCTTATTAACATGCTCATAACATAAAAATTTCATATAAACACATAATCACAACCAAGATTTCATGGAACTCGAAGAAAAACACAATTTTAAGCGTTCTTGACGAAAATTGTTACTACGAATTCATTTTTCATCCAATTCAAGTGATTCCAATTGTAATCACTTCTATTCTTAACATACTAACATAATACTTGATCAATTTTAACAATAAATCATAATCAACATCAATTTGATAGTTTCAAAAGCTATTTTTCAGAAATTAGTTCACATAAAATCACGATGAACTCCGTTCTTCTTGTTTATCAAAATTTCATGAATTAAATTGTTAAAACAACCATATAACTCATATATAATCATGTTATATCACATATTACATATAACTTCATGTTTTCATCAATTCCTTTGATAATTTAAGAACTATTTTCAAGATAACTTCATGATAAAACACTATGAACATGATTTCTTCATGTTCATCCCATCTTTGTGAATTAAAACACTTATACAACTATAAAAATCATATGTAAACATATATATACACATATATATATGTACACACCCCATACATATATCAAAATCAAGAGCTTTCACACCAAGACTTTACAAGAGAACTCTAAAACCATGAAAACATAGAAGAACATAGTTTAAAACTTGTTTTTACAACAATTGATTTCTGAAAATCTTTCATGGTATACAATTACATATGAATACCACATATACATATAAGATTCATGATTATACAAGTTCATGAAAACCTAATTTGACAAAAACTAAATACAAAACATCTTAATTGAGTATAAGAATTAGTATGATACCTTTTTAGGTTAAATTAAGAGAGAGATGGAGATGATGAAAGCTTTTCTTTTGTTTTCTCAAGGTTTCCCTTCTTCTTCTTCTTCTCTTCTTCTTCTTCTCTGTATTCTCTTCTTTGTTTAGACTTAGCTTAAAAAAACTAACGTACTAACTCTTTTAACTTAATGTATATTGTATATACATATGATATATAACTTATATTACATAATGACTCTATAATAATTATAATAAATACAATTATTACAATTAAAATATAGGTTACAACATTTAGAATTTAAAAAGCCCTAAGGCTTGTTTGGCAAAACAACATTAATTTTTTAAAAAAGGTTTTTAGTAGTTAAGGGCTTGTTTGGGTAAAACAGGTTTAAAACAAAAGTAAGGGCCTTGTTTGGGAAAATGGTTTTAAAAACTCTTTTTACTCTTTTAATAGATCCTTTAACACATATTATTAATATTATCTTTTAATTAATTAAATCTTAACATTAATTTAATTAATTAAAAGTTTAACATCAATTAATCACATTATAATTACTTGCTAATTATAACTTCATGTAATACTTACCACATCACTACATCTAATTTAATTATCTCAATTAAATTAGAACTATAACATAAAATCATTACATATTAATTAAATTAAATATTAAATAATTATTTAATTAATATAATACACTTAATTATATTACTCCATATTAATCACATAATCTCAATAAATAATTTAATTAAAATATTTATTTACTTCAATAAATATTAAAATTAACATTTAAATTTTATTCACACCAAATCACATATTTCACAATATATAACACATATACACATACTCGTACTTAAACATCTTAAAATAAGAATTTTATTTATTAAATTCTCATTTATTAATTCTTAAAAATCAGGGATGTCACAGTGTTAGTTCTGTAATTAATGATAAGCATTATCCAAGAGACAACTTTGAGTTCTGATACATGCACATTTGACTTCTTCAAAGAATAATCCACTAATGTAAATCTAGAGCAATCGTGACTCTACCGCCACATATTACACTTCCTTTGAATCACCCATTTTTAGAATATCAAATCCGTAATAAATTTCAAAGGGTTAATCAGGATAATCATGACCTTAGAGTACCGAGATTTATGCATATCAACAAGAATACACTTTCTCAATAAACCATTAATTCTCTAATAATTATTGTCACGGTTAAGCATACATGGCAATATAAATACTAACCCATTATTGTCAATAAAATCAGTTAGTATTTTAGTTTAAAATTCTTTTTCTCTTTTAATCATGCATAACACAATTATCATATAATATGCACATAAGATGTTCTAGAGCCTTGAATTGAAAAATCAACTATTTGTAATGACCTTATATAAATTCTTAGGACACAAATGTCTTCAAAGTCTTTGATCAACTCATCAATGATCCTTTTATCAATTTCTTAAAATTTCACAGTAAATGATTTAGTACAAAAAATCAAATCATCATCAAAACTTAAGGTTAGAATATGAACAAGTCAACATTCTCCCCCTTTTTGATGATGACAACACCAAAAATTATAACTCCCCCTAAATCCATACATACTGTTTTTCAGGATATTTATAAAATCAAAATCCCCATCAAGTCTTTCTGTTAAGCATTATTCATCACCTGCAAATATGTTAGCATAACATATAATAGACAAAATATATTCAATAGCAGTGATTTATCCAAAAAGTCATCAAACCAGAAATCATGAATTAACGTCTTCACACAACCAACCATAACAAAAATAAAAATATAGTCTTAAAAACACGCTCCTCCAAATGAGCTGCACAACATGAGTTCTCCATGGCCTTTCTCCATGTGGGGAATGGATGTGATCGGTCTAGTGGAATCCAAAGCCAGCAATGGTCATCGATTTATCTTCACCATGGTCGATTACTTCACCAAATGGGTTGAAGCTGCCTCTTTTCCCAAAGTCACAAAAGAGGTCATCATTGGTTTCATCAGAAATAATGTCGTCTGTCGATATGGACAACCGGAGGTGATCATATCAGACAACGCCAAGAACCTGAACAATCAAATGATGAGAGAACTGTGCAGTAAGTTCCACATCAAGCATCTCAACTCCGTCATCTATCGGCCCAAGATGAATGGTGTTGTCGAAGCGGCCAACAAGAATATCAAAAAGATCATGCAAAAAATGTCCGCCAATCATAAAGAATGGCCTGACCTGCTGCCTCTAACCCTGTTAGTATACAGGACGTCTATGTGCACCTCCACAGGGGCTACCCCCTATTCATTAGTCTATGGCATGGAAGCAGTCCTCCCCATAGAATTAGAAATGGAATCCTTGCGAGTGTTGATCGATGCTCAGATGGCCGAAGACCAGTGGTTGCAAGACCGATATCACCAACTGTCCCTAATAGATGAAAAAAGGGCTACAACCATTTTCCACCCACAGTTGTATCAGCAAAGGATTGCTCAATCTTACAACAAGAAGGTCCGAATACGGCAATTCAAAGAAAATGACTTGGTGCTGAAGAAAGTTTTAGCCAATCAAGACGAAGCTAAAGGAAAATTTGCCCCTAATTGGGAAGGCCCTTTCATTGTCAAGGAAGTGTTGACGGGAGGAGCTATCAGATTATAATAAATGGACGTGAACGAATTTCCCCAACTCATCAACTCAGACACCATAAAGAGGTATTATGTCTGAAGCACATGCATACCCTCATCCGGGTCCTACAAATCAAATCAGGTTCGGTTTCACTAAATGCTGGAACTACGAATGACCTGATCTCCCTCCACCCGGAAGTACGTAGGCAGCCATTTCTAGTGCAGTCAAACCAAACAAAAAAACTCAAAAATTTATCAACCCAAATTCAAAACCCAAGAAAAATACTGTTCAAACCTCTCTCACACAAAAAACTGAAACTACGAATGACCTGATCTCTCTCGACCCGGGAGTACGTAGGCAGCCATTTACGGTGCGGTTTGACCTTCAAGAAAAAACAAAAACCAATAAAAACTAGTTCCAAGACACCGAAGACATACAGAAGCTAAATCCTATCAAGCCTACCTTGGTCAACAGGCCCATCTGAGATACTCCTTGACATCTCAACTGTCAGTCCATCAAGGAGGAGCTCAAGATACATCAACAACCGCGAGTCATGAAAGAAGTGGTAATCACTCAGCAATGACGATACATCTCCAAATAAGGAAGTGAATCAAAAATATATTTCTCTGATATAAAACTATTTAATGTATACATAGTGTCCTGTACATAACAAAAATGGCTGATCTAGTCTGTGCAGGAAAAATAAAGCTAGCCTATGGACCCAAGGATAAGCGGGCCAGCAATGCCACCATGGTATCTCTCTCTGAAGATGAAGAAGCAGCTGCAAGTGCAATACCCTCAGCCTCCATACGGCTCAAAACCTCCACAGTCATCTGCAATGTGGCACTGTGGTCATCAATATATGCACTCATCTCGGTAACCAGGCCGTGACTATAAGATCGAAGGGCAGTACTGTCAGCAATGTGGAAATCACGGGAAGCTATAGCCTCATCCCTCTCGGCAAAAGCTGCATCTCTAGCAATCAAAGTGTCCTCGATCTCAGCAAAAGCTGCATCTCTGGCTGAGCAGATCTTATTCCTCTCCATAACAGCTGTATCTCTGGCAGATCGGAGCTCCTCTTTCTCTATCAAGCCAGCATCATGAGCAACTCGAAGTGCGTCCCTCTCAGCTAAAGCTATATCTCTGTCGGACAAGGTGGTCAACATCAGCGCTCTAACTGAATCCAGCTCAAAGATCATCCTGAACAACGAATCCGCCAAAGCCGGATCTGTGCCTGCAGGAATAGTCGATGGATCACTGACCAGTGCCGTTATCAAAACTACGCATAGCTCATCCTCAGTAGGAGAATCAGGGTCCTCCATAGGCTCCTCCTCATCAGAATCTACAATAGGAGCTGAAGGAACAAATACTGCTACTGCCATATCTGCCTCCAACCATGCCAAGTGCTCTAGAGAACGGTCCGGATGGCTACTGGAAAAACTCAGTCCTCTCTCTATGATTCCAACACTTATATACTCTAATTAAATTGACTGATGACATAGACTATGCTGACATCCTCTGATCAGCAGACCCCTCGAATCGGTGCAAGCTCTGAAACTGATCTAACTGGCTCATAACAGCTAGAGGATGATAAGTAGTCACTCCCCTCAAACCCGCTAGGGGCAAGTAATCCATGCCAGGTGCATGAGTAATGAAGCTATATGGGGAGGCTAGCCCTGAGCATGGAAAAATTAAGAATGGATGATCAATATCCGACAAAAATGCCGACCATGTCGCTGCATCGATACACTCCGCCGGTTGAAAGGAGTAGGACATAGATATATCATGGGAAAAACAATACCCATGTTAACTGAAAGATCCAATCGGTCGGATATGGGACATCAGCCATATGTACAGCAAGACCGAACTACCCCTGAAGAACCCCTCTGGGTGGGTAATTCAGTGAGTGGCTAACCGCAGCGTCTCAGCCAATATCATCGGGATGATGGTGCTACCTTGCCTAAGGGTCCTAACCACAACTATCGACTCCACATCCAAATGGTTAAACATGCATGGGTCAGTCAAAAATATTCAGTAAAGTCAAAACTGCATGTTTTTCAAAAGCCAAATCCTAAAACCTGCATGGGTCATTTAGAAATTCCCAGTAGAGTCAAAATTGCATGTTCATTAAATACTCCACCTGCGGCTCCCCAAGGTGGGTCCCACTCCCCCGGGCTCGGTTCAGTTTAGGTTGAAACGGAATTTCTATGTGCTACCAAGTCAAATCTGAAGAAAAATCGCTACGCGATTGAGTGGTTTGTCCTGAAATCCTGCGTTTAAGTAGCGTAATTCTGACAGCAAAGGGGGGCACTCTGGAAACCCTTGGTATTCATCCCGAATTCATATCCGGGGATCAATGATGCAAACTACGAAAACACTGCTCAAAAACTGTGCAAAACTGCCGAAAACTGCCATTTTCGATGTATCGGGTACAGACCGAATCCAATTCGGCCGTTAGTTTAGCCCCAGTGAAGTATCGGGTACATACCAAATCCAATTCAGCCGTTGGTTCAGCCCCAGCGAAGTATCGGGAATAAACCGAATCCAGTTCAGCCGTTGGTTCAACCCCAGCGAAGTATAGGGTACAGACCGAGTTCAATTCAGTTGTTGGTTCAACCCCAGCGAAGTATCGGGTACAGACCGAGTCCAGTTCAGCCGTTGGCACACCCCAACGAAGCATCGGGTACCGACCGATGACAGCAGCCGTTGGAGCAACCTCCGCGAATCATCAGAAATGATCTGGTGACAGAAACCATGTAATAGTCTATCCCAGATGATGGAATCTGTTATACGCATCCTCAAAAAGGAGCACCAAGAAGACTTGCTGACTTAACCGCCTATTGAAAAATACCGAGGTAAACCATCATCAGGATAGGCATCGGAAGCATCCATTAAAGAGACTCGATAATCGAGAAGTATCCCCAGTGGAGGAGCCTTAGAAATGTGCAATAGCACCAGCCGAAGAAAAATCAACCCTGCAAAGAGTACCGCCGGACAGGAAAACCCTTGGTCTCAAACCAAGATAGCACCAATAGTATCATCCCCATTTAAATCAATGAAGCTATCGCAGAGGAAGTCATCCCCAACAGAGCAGGACGAGAATAACCTGTGATAGCTCATCTTCGACAAAGCATGTCAGTGGTTCTCCTACCAGTAATCATCTGACAATGTCAGCTCAAGGGTTATCATGAGTAACGTTATCCCCAGCAGAAAGTGACGTAAACGTTCAATGGTAACCCTAACCTCTCAGAGGTATCAAACCTACATAACATATCGTTCAACAGTCACATTTCAAGTGTCTAGCATTCTTTATCCTGCTCATTCAATTACATTGCATGAGCATGATAAAGAGGGGCATCTGTAGACACTCAAAATTTCCTGCACCTACTACTAATACTATAGGAAGGCAAAACGGGTCAATCAAATCAACTACGGTCTCAATATCGGACCTCCAGTTCAAATTCGGTCTCAATACCGGTCAATCAAATCAACTCCGGTCTTAATACTGGACCTCCAATTCAAATTCGGTCTCAATACCAATCAATCAAATCAACTCCGGTCTTACTACCGGACCTCTAG
The DNA here is from genome assembly GCA_020205555.1 of Panax stipuleanatus. Taxonomy (NCBI): domain Eukaryota; kingdom Viridiplantae; phylum Streptophyta; class Magnoliopsida; order Apiales; family Araliaceae; genus Panax; species Panax stipuleanatus. The sequence goes on along the minus strand of CM035119.1, from coordinate 115,651,853 downwards.
TTCAAATTCGGTCTTAATACCGGTCAATCAAATCAATTCTGGTCTCAATACTGGACCTCTAGTTCAAATCCGATCTCAATACCGGTCAATCAAATCAATTTCGATCTCAATACCGGACCTCCAGTTCAAATCCGGTCTCAATATCGGTAAATCAAATCAACTTCAGTCTCAATACCGGATCTTCAGTTCAAATTCGATCTCAATACTAAATCAACTCCTGTCTCAATACTGGACCTCCAGTTCAAATCCGGTCTCAATACCGGTCAATCAAATCAACTCTGGTCTCAATACCGGACCTCCAGTTCAAATTCGGTCTCAATACCGGTCAATCAAATCAACTCCGGTCTCAATACCGGTCAATCAAATCAACTCTGATCTTCAATAGGACCGTCAGATCAACCCCGATCTTAATACCGGTCAATCAAATCAACTCCGATCTCCAATCGGACCGTCAGATCAACCCCGATCTCAATATCGGGCCATTAAATCAACTCCGATCTCCAATCAAACTGTCAGATAAACCCCAATCTCAATATCGGGCCATTAAATCAACTTCGATCTTTAATCGGACGGTCAGATCAACCCTGATCTCAATATCGGGCCATCAAATCAACTCCGATCTCTAATCGGACCGTTAGATCAACCTCGATCTTAGTATCTGGCCATCAAATAAACTCTGATATCCAATCGGACCGTCAGATTAACCCCGATCTCAATATCAGGCCATCAAGTCAACTCCGATCTCCAATCGGATCATTCAGAGCAGCCCCGGTCTCAACACGGGAAGTACAGGTCAGCCCCGGTCTCAACCAGGGAAGTCAAGTCAACTTCGGGAACAAACCAAAAGCTACACAACATCTCCAGAGGAAAACCTGGATGACCAACTCAGTCTCAGAGACTACATTAAAGACAAACAGACTGGAATGGGATCCAAGTCTTGGAAATAACTCCCAGAAGCCAACCGAAGGCCATGCCGACACTAAGGGCAACCCTGGGAGGGGCAAAATGATTATTTTATCAAACCTAAGCTGATTCGGTCACATTCAAGTCAAATTGATGCAATCAAGGTCAAAACAAACCATAACGATGATCCCGAGTACAAACAGCGCAAGACAGCTCAATGGACAAACTGCGGAGAATCGAAGACCTGGTTATGAAACCGTCTTCCTGGACCCGAAAAATGTTTTATCATATGTCATTGTGACACTCTCGGCGAGGACTTTCCAAAAAGGTATAGCACGCCTCAAACGACCGCTCCGATCAAAAGTTAGAAAGATTTGACTTCGACCTATTGTTGCTCGGAGTGCACGTACTTCGAGATGACTCAACCGAACACGTGGGCCCCACCAGGGGAGCCGCACCTCTACCTACGGCAGCAGCAAGTAGAGTTGAGGCTCCCTGATCTATAAATAAACGTGCCCCCCTTATTTTCAAGAATTCCAAAACGCAGCGAACCTCTGTCCGTTTGATTTTTTGACTTTTTCACCTCTTCTAAACCCAAATTTTTTCACTCTAACACGTAGATTTACCCACATACTACCACATATCAGAAAATAACCGATAGATTCTGACGTTTAGAGCCTACAATTTGGCAAAAAGCCCGTGTAGCAGTTCATCGTAAATATTTTTACGATCAGAAAGTTAATACTACTTCTTTGCACTGTTTTGCACTTGCATATCAAATTTCATTTTCTAACTATGCATAGAACTTAGTTCCGTGGCCGTTTTCATCAAAATTTGGTACATTTTTGTACATAAACTCAATTTCTGGCATTTCTACAACTCGGATTGACTATCCGACAGCTCTAACAGCTTCAGTGCACTTGCATCTTCGTTATAAGCAACTTTGCCAGACTAGGTTATCTTTCCAGTCTGAGTTTGGCTTTTTTTGTGTTTATTCAACTGTATATATACTAGCTTTTGAATTCTGTCAAGCCCAGATGTCAAATTCGAGGTAGTTTACTGCTTTTATATATATATGCATATACAAGCAGCTTTCACCACCACTGGGTTCTCTTCCCAGTCTTGGTTGACTACATTTCTGTCAATATACATATATTTATATATTTCAGTCCGACCTGGATTATTCTGTGGCTTTATTACTGCTTTTGCACCCTTCACCACCACTAGGTTCTCTTTCCAGTCTTGGTTGACTACATTTCTGTACATTTACATTTCAGTTCAGCCTAGATTATTCTGTGGCCTTTTTACTGCTTTTATATATAAATATGCATATATAAGCAGCCTTCACCACCACTAGGTTCTCTTCTCAGTCATGGTTGACTACTTTTTTGTCTATATATATATATATATGTATATATATATATATATATATATATATTTCAATTCCAGTCCGGGAACCGGCGTGAAAACCCATCGCCCTTTACAATTTTTGTATATATATAACTGTATATATATTGCTTTACTTTCTTTTTATTAAACTGACGCTTTAAATATTCATTCGATATGAATCGACATTTGTCAGTCAAAAGCAACCTCGCGTCCCTTGGATCGCTATCTAGTGAAAACGAGACGCTTCAGCTAGATACGAATCAGGATTTATTGAATGAATCCTCGGTTCTTGCAACATTTGGGATATATTTCTATTTCTGTACAAATTTGAACTGTGCATGTTTATTGGCTATTCATATGTGAGCCTAGGAATCGTGGGATTCATAATTAAATCAATCAAAATCTGATTCCCACGATGGACAAACTCTGCTTTACAGATGTACCTTGCCAGTTTTTCTGTAGAAATGTACATACAAAAGACCTTAAAACGGTTATCCGGATTTAAGGTCTTAACATAGTGAAAATACAATTTATCGTGTCAGAGTCCCTCCGATGGTTATCATGCCCATGATGAGACCGACATTTGTATATATATTGTGGTCGAGGATGCTTCCAGCCTGACAATCACCATTCAAAATTTTGCATAAAGGCTATAAAGATAAAAAATGAAAGTATCAACAGGTTTCAATTCCTATGGTAGCTTAAGGGTTTAAGAACCAGCTTTCAAAACATCATTTTCAAATTCAATCAAAAGAAAAGCTTTTGCAAATCAAATCAAACCCTTCGTATATAGATTCAACGAAGCAAAGCACTACTTTCAATCAATCAAACATAGGCCCAATTTTCAAACAGCATTCACACACGCATTTCAGTTTTAAGAAAAATATTGAAAAGATGCGGTACCGTGTTTACACGGGAGTTGTGAGGTGCCAAACACCTTTCCCACACTTAACCAAGCCCCCGAACTCAAAACTTTATTTTCAAAGATCAAGTTTCGACAGTGTCCAGCAATTGGGCCTCTTTCAAACAAAACTCGGTTGAGTTGGTACAACCATTTCAAATCTACAAACTGGTGACTCTGTAAAACGTTCAATCGTCGACATGATACATGTTGGTCTTTTCCTAAAAAATCCTTCAAAACCTTTTTCATAATAAAAAGAGTAAGTGTAGAGATAACTTACGAAGAGAGAAAGATCCGGGTTGTGACCCGACCCGCGAATTTTTTTCCGACCCGAGTTGTTGCATAGAAGCACACAGTATTGTACAGTATTTTGAATTATTGGTTCTTACGTAAGAAGTCACTCATTCAATAATTGTTACAGTAATTATTGTTCAATATTTTATATTATTGATTCAGTAAATGCTACATTGATAATTGCATAATATTTTATATTATTGATTCAATAATTGCTACATTGATATTTTATATTATTGATTCAATAATTATCACAATAACCACTGCACAGTATTTCACATTATTAAATCAATAATTCATATTATTTGAATAATATTATTAGATAGCATTATTGACACTGTCTAGAAAGTTCTGTAGAGGAAAGGAGTTAGGTTATATAATTGCGCGCCAATGATGATAAATCTTTATCGGAAAGCCCCCTCTTTCCTGGGAACGACCTGTTTGTCATTATTATAATTCTATAATATTAATTATGAATAATAATTGTTGAATAAAATAAAAATTATTGATAAATTTGATAAGTAAATATTTGTTCAATTTTGATATAAATGGAGGAAATTTTGGTATGAGACATTTGTTGAAAGTTAATAATTTATCTTCTCCGATAAAATATTTATTCAAATATATTATTATAATATTACATTATAATAGCATAATGTGATAATATAATAGTATGATTTTATAATTTGAATGGTAACATGATTATAATAAATTCATGGTAAAAAATAAAATGAGGTGGAAGAGAAAAAAAATAGAATTAAATTTTTTTTAATAATTATAGATATTTTAATATATATATATATATATACACACACACATATATATTATATAAACATATGGGAATTGGTGGAGGCTTGTTTTGAAGTCATTTTGGGTGTGCTGGAGTTTTCTAAGATGGTGTGCTCCGTAGGTGCATTTAGTCAGAATTGGTGTTCTGGCACTTTTCTATAAATAGGGTGCTTAGTTAGAAATGAAAATCACACCAGAATCAGAAAATTTTCTCTCTATAATATTGAGTGTATTCCTTGTGAGTATAAGGATAGTTTGAGTGTGGATAACAGTGTAAGATTTTCGCAGCATAATATTCGAATTTTCCAGTTAGATCTAGTATTCTACTAAGGTAAAGGATATTATTTTTCTCGTAAATGATGTTATTTTCTTTCAATATTCGTAAAGAATATTATTTTTTTTTCGTATTTTATATTATGAAAGTGATAATATTTCATTTCATATTCTTACATTTAAACTTACTACGGTAAGTATTGCTTCTATAATTTCTGAAATGATCAGAAATTCCTTGAGTCTTGCGCTTCATCTAATATCATTTCACTGGAATATTGGTCTGAACTTTCTTATGAAATTTTTATCTTTTCATGTCGGGATACTATTCATTCGGGTTCACGAGGTACTATTCACGGGGTACTATTCACAAAAAAAATAATTTTTTTTGTCCAAATTATCTTTGATTGGATCCATGTTTTGATCTCTATATTGACAATTTGAATATTTTTGAACTCTGGATAAATTGAATTATAAATCTCTAATATTATCCTTTATTTCACTTGATTCGTTATTAATATCATTGTCATAATCCTCAAACTTAAATTGTGGTGAAAGTTATCTTTGGCCCGTAGTGCAAAGATGAATTGTTGATTGATGAATATCTTTGGCCCATAGTGCAAAGATGAGTTGTTGATTTATGAACATCTTTGGCCCGTAGTGCAAAGATGAGCTGTTGATTTATGAATATCTTTGGCCCGTAGTGCAAAGATGGACAGGTGTTTGATATGATCATGACCACTGTTGATACAAACAAATATCCTTAGCCCGTAGTGCATAGATAATTCGTTGATTAAAAATATTATTGATTGGTGTTACAGGGATAAAATATTGATAATGGATTTTTATATCATAGAAGATAGTAGACATCATTCTCTACTTAACTTTTCTAATTAATTGTTTTTTTCGCTGCAGTTGTTGATCTGAAACTTGTTGTCCATCATATTTTATTTGATTTATGGAAGACTAACTATAATTTATTCTTCATTATCTTAGTCATAATATTCTTTACTGGGCTAGTTGAGCTCACCCTTTTCTTCCATTATTCTATTCAGGAAATGAGAATATCGCGGGGACTAGTCGGGGAATGGAGTGATGGTCCGAGTTAGAGCTGTAGAAGTCCTCACTATTTTATAAAATAGTGTGATAATAATTGTAATGAGGAATTATTTGAGTGTTTATATTTTCGTATTATATACGATCTGTATTGAAGCTCACAGCTTGTGTGGTCGTATTTTGCACGACCGTGTGTTATAAGAAGATTTGTATTCGGATTCTGTACCATGTATTTGGAGACTCAGAATGGGTTGTGTGAACCTATTTTGGGGGCGTCACAGTTGGTATCAGAGCTTAGCGATATGATCTCTGGCGGAGATCTGGGAATAAAACTAGGAGGGGAGAGATGAGTAAAACCTTCGCTAGTGTGTCCTACCTAAGCTTATTTGTTATTTAATTGGTCGGTCGGAATATAGGGATAATATATGACATATCAATTTCTTTAATTAACCCTTGTTTTGTGGAAGTATTTAAGAATGACAGCTGAAAATCTAAGTAATGGAGCATTTGAGACTATTGAGGCACCGCTAATCACCAACTAGGGTAATGTACAACAGGAAGACAATAATCCTCCTGTAAACAACACCACCGATCAAACGATGAACGATGGGATGTTTAGAAGCTTTTTACAGTTCATACAAAACCAGACGAGGGAGACTCGTGTTCAAAATACAGGTGGAAATAATGGTAATTCGCGGCTTGTCACTGCCAAGTAATTCAAAGAGTTGGGACCACCAGAGTTTTTGGGAAAGCCAGATCCTATCAAGGCAGAAACTTGGGTTAAGCAAATCACCAAGATATTTGATGTCTTGGGATGCACAGAGGAGCAAAAGGTTCCATTCGCCACCTTTATGTTCCGTGGAGAGGCAGATTACTGGTGGAAATCTGTGAAGCGTACTCAGCCTTCCGCACTCAAGATGTCTTGGGAGGAGTTCCAAAAATTGTTCAATGACAAGTACTTTCCATAAAGTATTCGTCATATGAAGGAGGTAGAGTTCATCAAACTGGAACAGAATAACATGACGGTGTCCCAATACGAGGCTAAGTTTGCGGAGTTATCCCGGTTTGCATCTCATTTGGTGGATAATCAGGAATGTATGACACAGATATTTCTGAGAGGTTTGAAACCTAAAATTCGTCAATATCTCATTTCTCACAAACTTTCTTTATATTCAGATGTTGTGAATAGAGCTCAATTATTAGAACGAGATAATGAGTCTGTTCAACCAAGGGACAACAACCAGGGTCGTACCGGTGACAACAGTCATCGGAACAATGATAATCAGCGTGGAGGAAATTATCATGCCAGAAGCGGTAACCACTCCGATGGTAATTATGGCTATGATAATAGAAGAAGTGAGTCGGGGGATATTTCAAAACGAGAAGGTACAACAGTGACAACGTGAAGACGTCGGCACCACCATCAACAACCGTTTTTAGGGGAGGAGAACGACCACCGGTCGTATGTTATAAATGCAGACAGGAGGGACACATCAGTCTAAACTGCACACAGCAATTCAAGGTGTGCTATAACTGTGGAAAGGAAGGTCACATAGCTCGTGTGTGTCCTGTAGTGAAACCAAGTCTAGTGGGGATAGTGACTCCAAAGGCTGTCCCGGACAAGTAAAAGTCAGTGGTTCCAGGGAGAGCGTTTGTCGTGACTATCCAAAAAGCGAGGAACTCGAACAAAGTTATCACGGGTAAGCTAATAATAAACTCTTGCGAAGTCTATACCTTATTAGATACCGGTTCTACCCATTCTTTTATTTCACCTACTTGTGCTCAACGTTTGAACTTGACCCCTGACAAATTAGACTTTGACTTATCTGTTAAAACTCCGTTAGGAGAAAGCTTCGTTACATCCACAGTTTACAAATCTTGTTTGATTCAAATTTGCACCCTCACATTACCTGTTGATCTTATCTCTTTGAAAATACTTGCATTTGATGTGATTTTAGGAATCGACTGGTTAACCACTTATCATGCAAAAATTGATTATTTTCGTAAGGTTGTTAGTTTTCATATTCCTAACCAACCTGTTGTGCGAATTCAAACAACCAAACCACTAAAATCAATCAATGTCATTTCAAGTCATAAAACTATTTGCTTATTGAAAAATGGATGTCAAGCTTTCTTACCCCATGTCACTGATTTAAACCAGAATACGTCAGAGTTGAATGATATTTCTGTTGTTAATAAGTTTCCTGACGTATTTCCAGAAGAACTTCCTGGTCTACCCCCAGAACGTGAAGTTGAATTTTTTATTGACCTTGAACCCGGTACAAAACCCATTTCTAAATCCCCATATCGAATGGCTCCTATTGAACTTCAAGAGTTAAAGGTCCAACTATAGGAGTTGTTAGACATTGGTTTCATTCGTCCTAGTACATCTCATTGGGGTGCTCCTATTTTAGATGGGAGTATGCGACTTTGTATTGACTATCGGGAATTAAACCATGTCACCATCAAGAATAGGTATCCATTACCTCGCATTGATGACCTGTTTGACCAGTTGCAAGGTGCGAAATTCTTCTCAAAGATTGATATTCGTTCTGGATATCATCAGTTAAAGATTAAAACTGATAACATTCCAAATACTGCCTTCAAAACTCGATACGGGCACTATCAATTCTTAGTCATGTCTTTTGGATTGACTAATGCTCCTGCTGCTTTCATGGATATGATGAACCGTATATTCAAAGAATATTTAGATCATTTTGTGGTTGTCTTTATTGATGACATCCTCATTTACTCCAAAAGCCGTGAAGATCATGAACAACACTTGTGACTGATACTTCAAAAGCTTCGTGAAAACAAGCTATATGCCAAGTTGAAGAAATGCGAGTTCTGGCTTGAGGAAGTAGCATTCCTTGGGCACGTGGTATCGAAACATGGAATATTAGTTGACTTGACGAAGATTGAAGCAATACAAAGTTGGGAGCAGCCTAAGTCAGTAACCGAAGTACGTAGCTTTCTGGGATTAGCTGGTTATTATCGGAGATTCGTGGAAGGATTTTGTCGAATCGCTACTCCATTAACTCAGCTGACTCAAAAAGAAACAAAATTCGGATGGAACGAGGAATGCGAGAAGAGCTTCTAAGAGCTCAAGAGGAGACTCATCTCGGTACCTGTTCTGACAATACCATCTGATTCGGATGAATTTGTCATCTACAGCGATGCTTCGGGCAAAGGGTTAGGATGTGTTCTCATGCAACGTGGGAAAGTCATAGCCTATGCCTCACGACAACTCAAAGTATATGAAAGGAATTATCCTACTCATGATCTAGAGTTGGTAGCTGTCATTTTTGCGTTGAAGTTTTGGAGACACTACCTGTATGGGGAGAAAGTGGAGATCTATACGGATCATAAGAGCCTTAAATATTTCTCCACTCAAAAGTAACTCAACATGCAGCAACGACGTTGGCTTGAGCTGTTGAAAAATTACGACCATACCATCCTGGAAAAGCGAACGTGGTAGCGGACGCGTTAAGTAGAAGATCATATGCGGGAACGAGTACGATGATGTCAACACAAAGGCCCATTTTGTATGACTTACAAAAGATAGAGATAGAGTTAAAGACTCATGGGACCCACGTGAAGATGGAAAATATACGCGTAGAACCAGCTTTAATTGATAGAGTTAAAGCTGTTCAAGCTACAGACATGGAGCTGATGAATATGAAGAAGAAGGTGCAAGGAGGTGCTATTCCAGAAGCAAGAATCGACGAAGAGGGAATACTTCGAGTCAACTCCAGACTTTGTGTTCCTAACGACTCTAATTTGAAGTATAAAATCATGATGGAGGCACACAACACACCATTTGCAATCCATCCTGGAAGTACCAAAATGTATCGTGATCTTCGACATACATTTTGGTGGAGCAATATGAAAAGAGAGATCATGGAGTTTATCTCGAGGTGTTTAACTTGTCAACGTGTCAAGGAGGAGCATCAAGTGCCAAAAGGCCCATTACAACCACTTGAAATTCCAAAATGGAAGTGGGAACACATCAACATGGATTTCGTTACGGGTCTTCCTAAGGTTTCTCAAGGCATAGATGCAATTTGGGTCATTGTCGATAGATTAACCAAGTCTGCTCATTTTTTGCATATACGAGAGACTTATTCACTTGAACGACTTGCTCATATGTACATAAATGAGGTTGTAAGACTGCATGGTATGCCAGTATCCATAGTTTCGGATCAAGACCCAAGATTCACTTCACGATTTTAGGTCAGCTTGCAGAAAGCTATGGGCACCAATTTACGATTTAGTTCTGCATATCATCGTCAAACGGACGGGCAATCAAAAAGGACTATTCAAACTCTTGAAGATCTATTGAGACTCTGTGTTCTAGATTTCAAAGGAAGTTGGGATAAATACTTACCATTGGTGGAATTCTCCTACAACAACAGTTATCAAGCAAGTATAGGCATGACTCCATTCGAGGCGTTGTATGGACGAAAGTGTTGTTCTCCAGTGTGCTAGGTCGAGGTGGGTGAAGCAACATTGTTGGGACCGGAGTTAGTACGTATGACTACGGAAAAGATTCAAATGATCCGGCAACGGATACAAACAGCACAAGACCGACAAAAGAGTTATGCTGATCTTCATCGAATGGACATAGAGTTTAATGTCGGAGATCATGTATTGTTACGTGTTGCTCCTTGGAAAGGAGTTACGAGATTCGAAAAGAGAGGAAAGCTTAACCCAAGATTTATTGGTCCATTTGAAATCCTTGACCGAGTAGGAACTGTGGCCTATAGATTCGCTTTACCTCCTAGCATGTCTCGTGTTCATAATATTTTTCACATATCCATGCTACGTAAATATGTGAAAGACCCAAACCATATTATTGAATTAGAACTAGACGATATAGCCGAAGATTTAACGTATGAGGAGATACCTGTCAAGATCTTGGATAAGAAGGAACATGTTCTACGCTCAAAGGTTATACCTTAAGTCAAAGTTTTATGGAGAAACCATGATATTGAGGAAATGACTTGGGAGTTAGAATCGGAAATGAAAGGAAGGTATCCTCACCTTTTCGAAATACTAGGTACGTACGTCAATTTCGAGGACGAAATTTCATAAGGAGTAGAGGTTGTAAGACCCCAACTTTTATGAATAAAGATTTAATTTTCTTTATATATTATTTTGAAATAGTAAAGTGTTGATTTGATATATGTGATAAGTTATGGGTGAAATGTGCAAAATTTTCAAAATAAACAAGTTGTATTAAAATATTCGTTGTGTCGGGGAATATTCGTTTGGTCGAGGAATATTCTTTTTGTCGAAAAATATTCGTACAACGGCGCAGTCATTGGTGGACCCCACAACGGAATGAATGTCGAATATAGAAAGCGACAGAAGTAACCTTTTTATAAAAATAACGGTAAAACTGGTATCGTTAAACTGTTGAAATACCCGATGATAAAAATACAGTAATACGCGTTGTTGCACAGTAACACACGGTATTGCACAGTATTTTGAATTATTGGTTCTTACGTAAAAAGTCACTCATTCAATAATTATTACAGTAATTACTGTTCAATAATTTATATTATTGATTCAATAATTGCTACATTGATAATTGCATAATATTTTATATTATTGATTCAATAATTGCTACATTGATATTTTATATTATTGAGCATACCATCTTAAAAAACTCCAGCACACCCAAAATGACTTCAAAACAAGCCTCCACCAATTCCCACATGTTTATATAATATATATATATATATATATATATATATATATTAAAACATTTATAATTATTAAAAAAAATTCAATTCTATTTTTTTTTCTCTTCCACCTCATTTTATTTTATACCATGGATTTATTATAATCATGTTACCATTCAAATTATAAAATTATACTATTATATTATCATATTATACTATTATAATGTAATATTATAATAATATATTTGAATAAATATTTTATCAGAGAAGATAAATTGTCAACTTTCAACAAATGTCTCATACCAAAATTTTCTCTATTTATATCAAAATTGAATAAATATTTACTTATCATATTTATCAATAATTTTTATTTTATTCAACAATTATTATTCATAATTAATATTATAGAATTACAATATTGACAACCAGGTCGTTCCCAAGAAAGAGGGGGCTTTCCGATAAAGATTTCTCATCATTGGCGCGCAATTATATAACCTAACCCCTTTATTCGACATAACTTTCTAGACATTATCAATAATTCTATCTAATAATATTATTCAAATAATATGAATTATTGATTTAATAATGTGAAATACTGTACAGTGATTATTGTCAGAATTGGTGTTCTGGCACTTTCCTATAAATAGGGTGCTTAGTTAGAAATGAAAATCACACCAAAATCAGAAAATTTTCTCTCTATAATATTGAGTGTATTTCTTGTGAGTATAAGGATAGTTTGAGTGTGGATAACAGTGCAAGATTTTCGCAACATAATATCTGATATTCCAGTCAGATCTAGTATTCTACTAAGGTAAAGAATATTATTTTTCTCGTAAATGATGTTATTTTTTTTAATATTCGTAAAGAATATTATTTTTTTCATATTCCATATTATGAAAGTGATAATATTTCATTTCATATTCTTACATTTAAACTTACTACGGTAAATATTGCTTCTATAATTCCTGAAATGATCATAAATTTCTTGAGTTTTACGTTTCATCTAATATCATTTTACTGGAATATTGGTCTGAACTTTCTTATAAATTTTTTATCTTTTCATGTTGGGGGTACTATTTATTCGGGTACTATTCACGAGGTATTATTCACGGGATATTATTCACGAAAAAAATTATTTATTATTTTTTTCTGTCCAAATTATCTTTGATTGGATCCATGTTTTGATTTCTATATTGACAATTTGAATATTCTTTAACTCTGGATAAATTGAAGTATAAATATATAATATTTATCCTTTATTTCACTTGATTCGTTCTTAATATCATTGTCATAATCCTCAAACTTAAATTGTGGTGAAAGTTATCTTTGGCCCGTAGTGCAAAGATGAACTGTTGATTGATAAATATCTTTGGCCCGTAGTGCAAAGATGAGCTGTTGATTTATGAATATCTTTGGCCCGTAGTGCGAAGATGAGCTGTTGATTTATGAATATCTTTGGTATGTAGTGCAAAGATGGACAAGTGTTTGACATGATCATGACCACTGGTGATACAAACAAATATCCTTAGCCCGTAGTGCATGCATAATTCGTTGATTAAAAATATTATTGATTGTTGTTATAGGGATAAAATATTGATGATGGACTTTTATATCATAGAAGATAGTAGACATCATTCTCTACTTAACTCTTCTAATGAATTGTTATTTCCGCTACAGTTGTTGATCTAAAACTTGTTGTCCATCATATTTTATCTGATTTATTGAAGACTAATGATAATTTATTCTTCATTATCTTAGTCATAATATTCTTTACTGGCTAGTTGAGCTCACCCTTTTCTTCCATTATTTTCTTCAAGAAATGAGAATATCGCGGGGATTAGTCGGAGAATGGAGTGATGGTCCGAGTTAGAGCTGTAGAAGTTCTCACTATTTTATAAAATAGTGTGATAATAATTGTAATGAGAACTTATTTGAGTGTTTATATTTTCGTATTATATACGATATGTATTGAAGCTCACAGCTTGTGTGGTCGTGTTTTGCACGACCGTGTGTTATAAGAAGATTTGTATTCGAATTCTGTACCATGTATTTGACGACTCAGAATGGGTTGTGTGAACCTATTTTGGAGGCGTCACAGTAAGCCCCCTTAGCGATCAACGACTTTCTAAATAATATAAATTTCAACATTAATCATAAAAGAACCTTTGATTAAATAGTTACTGTACAATTCAATCATTCCACCATTACATAGTTACCGTACAATTCAATCATTCCACCATACAATATCCTAATTAAATATAAGACATGGAATTACTGTCAAGTCTTATTTTATTTAATTATATGTATTTCGATCCTTAAATGCACAACTCCGAATAATGCAAATTAGAAACTCCTTTCTAATTTTATTTCACCTTAGTCAAGTATTCTTGGGTTGTCATTTATCGAATCACATATGACATATCTTTTCTTTTACTAGAAGTGATAGATTCTTTATTGATCATTCATTATTTTCATATATAACTTATTACACCTAAGCATACTCTTTGATATACCCTTAAGGGCTATGTCAAAGTATAACTCATCATACACACGATACTTTGATGATCTCAAGTCTAAGGATCACTTATACTACTATCACTTCAAGAATTCATATTGACAGACAAGTAAAATTTCATTAGGTATTCCGTAGCGAGCCACGTTCATTGAACTTATTCTCTAATAAGCACCTATATACTTGCTTTAGTGTCTCCACACAAATAATCATGAGATCGATCATCTTCATCCAATGAGCGAGCAACGTATGTACCAATCTATCCGGGTTCATTAATCCCCTTTTTAGTAATCCAACAATTGATTTTTTTTGAATTCTTTTATATATTGCAATAAATATAAATCAATTTTTGTTACGAGTAAATACAATTATAAGATTTATAAATCAATCCTTATATCTAAAATCACGACACTTAATTGACATTCAATTAATTGAGTTACTCCCTTCGTTTCTTAATATAAGTCGTTTTAGAGAAGTGTTTTTGTTCTTTAATATAAGTCGTTTGAGAAATATTACTTGTTTAGTTTCCAATATTACACCAAGTATTAAATATAACTTTGGTTCTCTCACTTTTTTGTCCAATAAATAATATTCTCTTTTTTCAATACAAGAATAGTATAGACAATTGATATTATATTTAATGATATACAATCATTACCGTAATAATTGTGTACAACTCTAAAATAACTTATATTAAGGGACGGATGGAATAATTTGATTGATCGAGTTGACTCAAACGAGTTTAACATTGTTCATTACTCATTGTACTTGTAATCACAACAATCCAATTATAAGAGCAGTTAAAAATCGTCAAAAAATTAACTATTATCTAAAATAATAATTTTATTTAAAAAATAAAAATAATATAAATAAGTAAAATATTATCTCTAACCAGTCTGTGCCTTGTACGAAAGGTCAAAGTTGTTAATATAAATATATGAATAATTAATTGACACTTTTAATCGCAATATAATTAGATGTCTTTTTTTATCACAATATAAATAATAAAAAAAAATTGAAATGGAGGGCAAAATTAAGTAGCATAATGATTCATAGTCTAGGGGTGCTCATCGGTAAAAAATCGAACCGGTACCGAAAATACCGAACCAAAACCTAATCCAAAATACCGAAAAAATAAGAACCGGTATCGGTACCGAATTGCCGATTTCGGTACCGGTTCGGTACAGAATCGGTACCGGTTTTTTCGGTTCGATTTTCGGTTATACCGCATGATAATATATATAATTGTTAATAATAATTAAATAATTTTTTTTATATTGACAATTTTTTTTAAAACTAAGAAATCTTTATGTACAAAAGATTGACGGATAAAAAAGTATATATCTTTTAAGTTATACTATGTCTAAAACTGAGAATGCTATTTCACTTGCTGAATATTATGCAAATTAAACTATTATACTATCCAGTGACGACCTTGAATTTTTATTTTTATTTTTATTTTTATTTTTATCATCAATACATATTTACCCAAAGAAATTCTATAAGCTCTATTACAATAATAGGTACAATTTTTCTGCTCCAAATCCCAATAGCTTGATTACATGAACAGTAGACATTGATACTAGGGTACAATTCGGTAAAACTGGATAGTATAATAGTACAATTCGGTAAACCCAAAGAAATTCGGTTTTTTTTTTGGTATTTCGGTTTTACCGAATTCAAAATTTTCAATACCGCTACTGGTACTGAAAAATTTAAAAAAATCAAAAAATCAGTACTAAAAAAATCGGTACCGAAAAAATCCGATTTCGATAAAAAATCAAAAAAATCGAATATTTTGAGCACCCCTAATTCATACAATGTGGATTATATATCTTGTACATAAAAGTACTCATTTGGCATGAGTGGGGTCGGGTGGGGTGGGGGGATGCGCGGAGTGGGGTGGTCCAAGCCAATTTAATGACTTCACTTGAGATGTTACTGCCATGGAATACCCGAAGTCAAAGACATTTTGTTATATATTCTTGACGTGTAATATAAGTTGACATTTAGAGAGGGAAGAAGAAAGATAAAATAACCGAGAAACAAACGTGAAGTGGATGACTGAAAAAGCTTCCACCTTTCCAGAGAAAAAAAACAGAGAGAAAGGGAGGGAGGGAAACAATAGAAAAGAGAAGAAAAGAATTGACAACTTCTTAGATTTGTATATGCTTAACAAGTTTTTACTATATACAACCAATTGTCTGTTACCCATTGAATTTTCTCCCTCCTCTTTTTTTCTCTGTTTTATCACCCAACTTGTCTCCATTTACCCTTTGCCTCCTTCCACCGGCGGCCCTTTTCATTTCTTTCCTTTCAATTTCTGGATTGACTTCTAATTTCAAATAAATTTATATATCTTTTTCTTCTTCATTCCCCCCAATATCTTGTGGGTTTACTTTTAATTTACAAATATATAGATATATTTTTTTTCCTGATTTTGATTTTGGTGTATATACTGAAATATTTTTATGAATGGGATTTTATATATCTGAAATGGATCTGAGAAGGAGAAGTTTGGTTTTGTTGTTGTTGGGATTTGTATTTGTGGATGAATTGTGTTTGGGCACAGCAAATGTTGTGTTTGAGGTGAAGCACAAATTTGGTGCGCGTGGTGAAAGGTCTTTGAGGTCTCTGAAAGCCCATGATTCCCTCCGGCACGGTAGAATGCTGGCCGCCATAGATCTCCCATTGGGTGGCAAGGGCCGTGCTGGTGATTCATCGTTTGTTCCTAACTCGATCTCTTTGAATTTGATTGATTTCATTGCATAATTGTTAGATTATTACAATTATATGAGGTATCTAATAATTTAATTTGAATAGTCATTTATAGTTTTTGATTGATTCTACTTGCTATCTGGGATTATTTGAATAGTCATTTATAGTTTGTGATTTATTGTACTTGCTATCTGGCAAGTATTACTTTTTACTCATCATTTTTTTTTTAATGATTTGATGAAATTAAAAATGGTGACTATAAGCAGCCTGGAAAATGAATTTTTGTTTACTATGATTGTAGGCTGCATGTGCATCAATTGATCTGTTTAATGTTTTTTTTCCTTTTTGCATTAAAATAGATAAAAATTTAGAATTGAATTACTGGCATGATGAAAGATGTTTTTTTAAGGAAATTTTTTATTACTGGGTTTAGAACATATTATTTTGGTGCAAGGGAATTATGCCGTTTGAGTTATATTGTTGATTTCTGTTTAACCGTTTGTCTGCAATTCTGATTTATCCTCCGTCTTGGTGTGATTGTGTGAATGATTGGGAGGAAAAAAGAAGAAACATAGCAATTTTTCTTTTTGTTGGTTCAAAATAAGGCAAAAGATTGAGGGATATCCACAAAAAGTTAAGTGGGTTGGTTGTTAACAGTTCAAATGAGTCTCCCTTTCTCTCTCTCTCTCTCTCTCCCCCCTAATGTCGAGAACTTCTAGGAATTTTAAGACGACCAAAAACTCCCATTTAATTTGTTGTTGCTTCTTTTTGCGCTGTTATTAATGTTCCCTTATGCATGGATGTATCGCCATTGGCAATGTAGGCTGGGAGGAATCCAGTTGGACCCTTAGCCTAAATGTTAGTGTCTCAAGTATCTTGTCCCTTGCCTGAATGACTTGTTCATTATATATTTGTACGCGTGTATGTGTGTTAATCTCTCTTTGTTTTTTCTTTTGGTGGTCTGAAAGAGTTTGATGCATGTGTGAACATATTTTACACCATGGGTGTTCATTTTATGTATATATGGTTTTATTTATATATAGGCTCTTTTACACTAAGATTGGGATTGGGACTCCTTCGAAGGACTATCACCTGCAGGTTGATACGGGAAGTGACATTCTATGGGTAAATTGTGCTGGCTGTAAAAACTGTCCAAAGGAAACCAAGCTTGATGTATGCTCCTTCCTAAACTTCTCCTTTTCGTTTGAATTTTTTTTGTCTTGAATAAGAATTTAAAGCATTTGGATGTATTATCTTATAAAGACAAGACACATCAATGTAGGTGGTTCCTGATGATTAGATATTTTCTAAAGAATATACTATATTTTTCATGATTGTTGCCCAACAGATAAAATTGGCAACATATGATCCAAAGGCCTCCTCTACTGGAGAAGCTGTCACCTGTGATGAAGATTTTTGCACTAGTACATTCAATGCCCCCTTCGCTGATTGCAAGGTTGGAAGGCTCTGTGAATATTCTATTACTTATGGAGATGGGAGCTCAACCACTGGCTACTTCATCAGAGACAACGTACACTTTAATCGTGCAACTGGAAACCTTGAAACAACAGCCATGAATGGGAGCATAGCATTTGGGTGAGCTTTTATTTCTAGTTTAGAGTGGTTTAACATCATAAATCAAAAAGGCACATGGGCTTCAGCTCAATTTGTTTCACTGAACATTATTTTCACTTGTGGAATAAAGGATATACTATGTAATATTGTTTTCCAAAAACACATGAAATAGAGTAAGTATTTAATTTGTAATACATAAAAAGCAACTGGCATATCCAGTCAATGAAGACTTACATTATCTGGCGATTGTCTTGCATTTGTCAGTAGGTTTCTACATTCTATGTATCTAGTTCAGCCATCATTCAAAGTGGAAAAAACTGTTGTGAACCAGTAATATTTTGTCAATTCATACTCTGTACTCTATTAGGATACTCATTTTGTAGTTATAAAATTTGTTATTTAAACTTGTCCACCAATTCTTAAAGCATCAGTAGACACTTGACACTAAGAACATAAGAAAACTTATTTAAACTTGTTCAACTACGCGTAACGTATATGTAAAATTAAATGCGAGTACCAAAGGATATCTATATATATATATATATATATATTTCTTTTTACCTATACATATATATATATATACTACACTTGCTCTGCACATTTCCTCAGTTTCTACTTTTTGGTTTTGAATAATTTTCTTTTGTTGTATCTATCTCATATGGATATTTTGTCTAATATATCTACAATTATCAATCTGAGAGTTCTGCCAGGTGCAAACTTAGTTTAAAATATGATTTATTTTGCTTGCAGAATTTGTTCCACGATGCTAATGCTATAGTTTATTATTTTTGATACCAATGTAGATGTGGAGCTAAACAGTCTGGGGAGTTAGGTTCATCTGATGAATCAGTTGATGGAATAATTGGATTTGGGCAAGCAAATTCGTCCATACTATCACAGCTTGCATCAGCTGGAAAGGTGAAAAAAGTGTTTTCTCATTGCTTGGATGCAAGGAATGGTGGTGGAATATTTGCTATTGGAGAAGTAGTACAGCCAAAATTTTCTTCAACACCACTGGTCCCAGATATGTATGTGATTTTAGATTCAATGTTTTAACTTCATTGTGAAACAAAAGTGACTTTTGCTAACTTGCGGGAAAAAAAAGAGCTATGGTTTTTCATTTTTGCAATTCTCATGTCTATATAGAGCTTTGACTCATATGAAGTTGGTTTCACCATTAATTTCAAAATCCAACTCAAAGTTCTATCGTAGTCGTATATTATTTCTATTATTTATTTTCCTCTTGTATTTTGATTGACCACATTGTTATTGAGAAAAACCTGATTTGAAATTGCTCAATATGATAGCTGCAAGCCTGCAACACATATAATAGAATTCCACATGTCCTCGTTATCCCTCTATTTAATAAAGTCAAGTCTTAGGAAAAAGCTGCTCTCATCTAAGCAAAAGGAGAAGACAACACTTGGTTGAGCTTAATCTATATAGTAATTTCAGAAAACCCAAGCCTCCAATGATTGGAAGCAGACAAAAAATAGTACTTAGAAATAGAAGAGAAAATATGTTACTTACAGGAAATAGAAGAGAGAAGTTAGTTTTGGTTGGCCTTGCATAAGGGTGTAAACGAGTATAACCGAAGCAAATAGAGCTGCTTGAATTCGACTCAAAATGTTAAACTTATACTCGAATTCGAATTGTATTTCAAAAATTCTACTCAGATTCGACTCGACTCGAATATTTATTACTCGAATTCGATCTGACTCGGATCGAATTATATTCAAATTACTCTCGAGAAATATAATTATAAATTGGATTTGTTATTTTACTTGAAAATGAGAAAATATATTTACTATTACACTTTACAAATCTAAAATCACAATTAAAATTAAAAACAAAACAAAATAATAATAATAATCAAGTATCCTAATTTGATTTAATTTTGTATATATTATAAGAGAATGTATCGAGTATTTAATCGAATCTGTATCAATTAAGTACGTATCGAATCACAATCAAGAATTCGAGTAGGTTGAATTTTAAATGAGTCGAGTATAACCTTACTCAGATTCTACTCACATTTTTATTTGAACTATTTTTTAAGCTCAGATTTGGATCATATTATCAACGAATCCGAGTTTCGCTCGTATTTTTTCAAGTTGAGCCCGAATCGAGCTCAAACTGTTTGGCTTGTTTATAGCCTTACCCTTGCAAGGGATCTATTCCCCCGCACAGGCTGAGATTGTTTTGCGCTTGCACTAGTTAGGACTTGGGCTGTGCCCTTAGGTGACAAGCATATGAGATTCTTAAAAATTTTCCTTGTAAGATTACAACACTTGCAGACTTAACAGAAAGCTAATTTTACCAAGTAAAGTAGTCCAAATCTGGAAATAACTCTAATAACCTAAACAAACTTAAACTAGACAACGAAACATAATTTTTTTTAAATAACCTAGACACCTGTACTCCCCCAGTAAGGATACAATTGTATGAATAAATCCCAGTGTAATAGCTTTCTGGACGCTATTGAATTAACACATTATTTCATGCAAGCTATCATTGGTTATGATGAGGCATATTTGAAGTTTTTATCTTTTGTTTTTGGTTCAGTATTTCTTCTGACATGGGAGGTTAGTGTAATATCCGGAGTGATAGGCTTTGTCTCTGGTTTCAGGTGACCTAGGGAGGCCAGTGTAGTTACTATTTATCCTGTGGTGACCTGAATATGCTTTTGGTAACTTCATTCATAAAGAGAAGGAAATGAAATTATGTTGGAAGCAACTGAAAGATACGAAGAACACCTACTAGAGAAAAACATTTGATGTAATTAGGACCACTTGCACAATTGTACAGTTATATTTTGTCGATACATGTATACGCTACACAAAGAAACACCCTCACCTCTCACCCCATAGTTACCCCACCACCTTCTTTTGATTTCCCTAATTCCAATATAAATGAGAAAGATTTAAGATTTACTTTGTTGAAGTAGTTCATTTTAAATATATGCGCTACCGTTTTCTTTTTGCGAGGGCATCTTGAGATAATCACGAATTGATTATTTATCTGACATTTGCTCATCAATGTAGTTCCTTTTGCTAATATTTTTCTAGGGCTTCCTGGTTAGAAATTTCCTATTAGTGATTTCCTGCTATCTAACATTTCACTTGTTTTTAATAATTCATTACTCAATGTTGGCTTGAAAACCTTGTCTTGATTATAGTTTTATCACTATCTTAGGCCACATTATAATGTTATTATGAAGGCAATTGAGGTGGATGGTGACGTTCTAGAACTTCCAACAGATATATTTGATTCTGGAGACAATAGAGGGACAATAATTGATAGTGGTACAACCTTGGCTTATCTTCCAGACGAGGTTTTGAGTCCACTAATGCAAAAGGTTTGACATATATTTTAAGCCTTGTTCCTTTCAACTGTTTTTCAAGATATTGGCATGCTGTAATCTTTCTTCTCCTTCTTATTCGGTTATTTTGCCCTTCTTAAAATAGATTATGGCTCGGCAACCTGGTTTGAAAACTTATAAGCTGGAAGATCAGTTCACATGCTTTCCATACAAAGGAAAGTAAGACTTCTTATCAAAGGCTATATCTTTTTATTCACAACTTTGGAAGTTCATCAATATTCATTCATTGTGTGACGGTCATATACTCTTATAGTAGGAGTTATGAATATAAAGAATTCAATTTATTTTTATATTCAATGGTTATTCACATATTCTAGTGTTTGTCATTATCCTTGGCGTCTGTTCCAGTTGCAACAAGCGCCCTTAGGACTTTGACCGTAGTGTAATTTATGGCTAACCTTGAGTTTGCTAGAGCAGTATAGTGGATGAGTTATAGAGATGGTGGTAAAAATGGAGGGAAAACGCGTGTTTCCTCCTCTGTTCATGAGGAAAAGGAACGGCAAAGTATTATTAAGAAATTCACATTTCATTACAAATTATGTGGTAACCTTGTTTAATTAAATATATGCTTATCCTCAATAATGTTTGTTCCGGTGCCAAGAAGCACCTTGAGACTTCAACTTAGTCTTTTTTGGACTAACCTTTGATGATATTGAGCGAAATTAAAGGGATGGAGAGATGGTAGTAAAAGTGGAAGGAAAATGGGTGTTCCCCTCTTCGGTAGTTAGGAGAAGAATAGGGCAAGAAAAGTGGAGGGTTAACCTCTTTCTTTAAACCCACAAATTCTTTTCCTTTATGAAATGAATTCAAACGAGGAAGGAAAAAGCTAGTTAGTGTGGTCTCCCTCTCCCTTTTTGACCTTTATGAAATGGATGGAAAAGTGGAAGAAAAAAGTTTGTATGCTTCTTCAAAATCAATTTACATTATATAGTTTCATCATTGAGAATAATAGGTATAAAAATAATCTCTCTGAAAAGTTACAAGATAGTTTAATGATAATCATGTAGGTATTAGTTGAATGATGTGGTAATTTTTTGAATTCAGTGAGTATCACACTAGTCTAGTATTTTTGTATTATTTATTATAGTATTTTTAATTCTCATTTTTTTGTCCGCCCGTATTTGAATTATACCCATACAGTTAGTTGAAAAGAAAAATAGTAGGTTTGATAATTAATTTATCTACCTTGAATTTTGAAAACCGTAGGACAATTTTTGAGTCAAGACCATGGTTACCAGAATCTCTTATTAACCTGTGTTCTACTTACTGCGTACTATCTTTCTAAATCGCAATACAAGAACTAAATGTCTTGTGTGTTCTACCATAGGTAGCGTTCCCACCGTGTCCACTATAATTCTATTTGTATAAGTCTATATATTTTGTCACACTTCTGAATTATTTCAACTTTCAAGTGTATCGGGATCAAGTTCATTGTAACAAGTGATTTTTACTTCTTGATATTGAAAAGACTAATTTGTTCAAAATAATATGATAAATTCTTTAACTTCTTCCCTGCTATTTAGATTGTGGAATCATTTATCAGCAAGCAATGTTTTAGATGTCCAAGGAATGCCATTAGACTCTACACGTAAGTGAAAATCTTGTGTAGAGAAATGTTGGAATGATGCTATGGCTGAAAAAGACTCGCTTATTTATTCAGCTGGTCAGAATATGCCTTTTAGTAATATGTCCAACTTGAAAAAGGGTTGTGATAAGAAGCGCTCAATTTTTTGCGCTCTTATTACGGTTAAACGATCCTCTTCGGATAATTCGTCCAACCCAAGGATAGCTATAATGTCCTGAAGTTCTTTGTAATGTTGTAAGGTTTGCTTAACCCTTTGCGCAGTTTCATAATATTCCTCACCAACAATCCGAGGTTGGAACACAGTTGAATAGTTGATGTTGAATCTAAAGCTCCCTTCAGAATTATTTATGTCAATAATGGATTTTTTTGTTTGATAATACATGCACGTGTAATGAAACTTTGTGATTCTTATCCTAATATAGTTAACGTCATTCAAGTCTTTATGGTCTTTTCCTTTGCATTAGTTGTTTTTACCTTGTCCATCCTTTATACTTATCTAAATGTAACATCAAATGTCTTTCAAAGTTTTCGTGACTCGTATCTTAGCTTTTTACATTTAGCTGTTACTAAACTTTAAAACTGTAAATATTTTTTTCCGTTCTTATTTAGTGCTAATACCATCATCAGTTCCTTCCGGTGATAGACCATTAGCTTAAAATTTCCGAGGATAAGATATTTCTTTTCTATATTTATTTTTATTCTCTTTCTACATAACTGGGTCTGGATAATGTTAAATTGATGTGGTGAAAATCAAGGTTTATAAATTTATATGGAACTGGAGAATTTTCTTTATTAATTATGTAGTTGAATTTTAGGATATTGGTCATACTATCAATTTGTTTTTCGAGAACTGATATTTCCACGTGGTTACTTTCACATGAGCACATCCATACGTGAGAGATTCATGTAGAATTATCAGTTTCTAAAAACAATTTTATCACTTTTATTGGATAACTATGCGTCTCATAGTTACCAAAAAAATAAGATAATCAATCAACAGAGATAGGGAGGAGAGGCGAAAGAGAGATTTTCGAGCCTGCAAGCAGCAAGCAACAACGACTAAAACGTTGTGCGACATGTAGAATACCAAAGGGGTTATTCATGTTCAAGCAAGTTTCAATAATATTATTGTGACTGTTATAGATGTACAGGTTGGGCCGGTTCTAAACCTAAGGTATTAGATTCCCATCATAGGGCTTTCTATCTATAGATTGAGCCATTACCAAGGAGCTAATTTAATTCGTTCAGAACTCAGTTGACTGCTTCTATAGATAAGGCGGAGCGTCCTTGGCTCAGCATTATAGCACATAGGGCTAGTAGTTACAACCCAAGAAGTAACAAGTACTTGGTCGTGGACTTGGACTTGGAAGCCTCCTATTTTTCAATAGAAATGTTGGCCTACTTTCACACTGAATATTGTACGGAACAAGAACCTTGCTCGGCTTCCTTTGCAACCTGTTCGAATTTTTTGGTCTAAAAAGGAGAAGCTCTCTGGGCAAGAACCACTTTTGTGAATTTCTTATCCGATTTGGTCAGGAGGGATGAAAGAGAGATAGCTTGTTATCAATCAAATTTTGGTACGAACATTCCGTTACATGGTACACTTTTGTTTCGAAAATCGAATGTGGGGAGACAAAAATTTCCCTCTATTTACTTAAACTTTTATTGCATAAGTATGATTACAACTTTGCTTGCTGATTTATAAACGAGGAGTATCCTCTTATATATCCATTGGAGCATACACCCAATAATTAAGATTAAATCTAATAGATAGCTAGGATTGACTATTTAGAATTATTCTCTAAAATATCAAGAATTTTTAGAAAGTATAATAATTACATGAGTAAATCTAGAACACTCTTTCAGAAACCCTAATATATAAAAGAATATTCTAAAGAATGTCAACTAATTTGAGCACCTGTGGGCACGGACTTGGATGGAGTGTCCAGTTGGACACGGTATTTTTAAGAGTCCGACATGGGTACTCCTCAATTTCGTCAATTTTTTACACTAAAATGAAGTGTCCAATACACATACCCTTGCTTGAGTTTTGAATGTCGGACATGGGTGCTTTAAAATAAAGTACAGAGTTCGTGTAACATAGCTCGTGGGTCTCAAGTAAACGATGACATGGCGTAATCTAGTTGACATGCTCTTGTTATTTTCGAAATAACTCTAACTAGTTTTAACATGATCTTTCTAAAAACTAAGACTGTAAACGAACCAAACAGTTCAGGCTCGACTCGAAAAATACGAGCGAAAACTCGGATTCGTTAATAATATGATCCAAATCTGAGCATAAAAAATAGTTCGAATAAAAATATGAGTAGAATCTAAGCAAGTTTATACTCGACTCGTTTAAGTTTCAAACTACTCGAATTCTTAATTGTGATTCGATACATACTCGATTGATACAGATTCGATTAGATACTCGATACATTCTCTTATAATATATACAAAATTAAATCAAATTAGGATAATTAATTATTATTATTTTATTTTATTTTTAATTTTAATTGTGATTTTTTATTTGTAAAGTGTAATAGTAAATATATTTTCTCATTTCTAAGTAAAATAACAAATTCAATTTATAATTATATTTATTATAAAGCTAGTTATTAAATGGAACTCAAATTCGAGTTTCAATTTGAAGCTCGCGAGTAGTTTGAATATAATTCGATCCGAGTTGGATTGAATTTGAATAATAAATATTCGAGTCGAGTCGGAGTAGAATTTTTGAGTATGAATTTAATGTTTTGAGTCGAATTCGAGCAGTTCTCTGTTCACTTCGATTCGACTCGTTTACACCCTTACTAAAAACTATTCTCAATGTACCTCCTTTCGAATGTATTTCGTACCAACTAAGCGATTCAAAGAAATATGCCTTTACCGTACTCCGTACCACGAAAAGTATTTCGTTTTGCGTACCGTATCGTACCATGATCTAGGTAACATTGATATTTGATATTCAAATATCTTGCCTATTTTGTGGAAGTTTTTTAGAGGGGTTGGGCTTTCCTATATTCACTTTTTTTTTCTTTTTTTTTTTTTTTGGGGGGGGGGGCCTAGATGGTTCTTTTTTTCTTTCAAATATTACTTTTCTTTGTATATTTGTTTTCTGCTTAGGATGACTCCTTGTCATCCATCTGTACTTTCTCTCTCTCTCTCTCTCTAATTTTCTTATTTTTTTTAATCTTAAGATTGAAAACTAATTTCAAAGTAGCAGAAGATTTACCATTTTGTATTATTTGAGCTTTGAAGTTTAGAATAGTTGTTTCTTTGTTTAGTGGTAGCCAATCTGATGCATTCATCAGTGGGTTATGATTTGTAAAATCATTGACCGTGTACTATTATAGTATTTTTCTTCTCGGAAGATAGTTATTGGTCAATGCATTTCCCTTTCCTCTTGGTTTATGTGTATTACAGTGTTTGATGCAATAACCGGTTTGCCGGTAGGAACTTATTTTGCTATCGAACATTATTTAATTTTTAATCCTACATAATTTTCTTGCTGTGTCTTTTTCATTGGTTGTTGCAGTGTTGATGATGGATTTCCAGTTGTCACCTTTCATTTTGAGAACTCGGTTTTGATGTCAGTTTATCCACATGATTATCTATTTGAAGTTGATGTAAGTATTTTTGGTTCATGAATTTTGCATAATATATGGCTGTTTCTAAATCCAGTAACATGGTTATTTCTCTCATTCTCATATGCTTAGTCTCAATGTGTTTATCATCTATTAAGCATGTGAATTCTAGTGTTTTGCTTAAAGTTAATAGAAATCAAATATAAAATTAAACAACTAGTGTTAATAGATTGCTTAAAGTTAATAGAAATCAAATATAAAATTAAACAACTAGTGTTAATAGAGGACGGAGTTTTTGGGATCTTCTAAAACACGCTCTAGGCGCTTGCCCAGGTGCTACGCTGCTACTCAACCTTGGAAAGTAGGTACTACGCGGCGGCCTAAGCGCATAGGAGCTGATCGTGCAATGTCATCGCTGCAACTTATTTCCTCATCTTCATAAAGAATATGTGAATATGTGATGTCATAGCATATGGGATGGGATGGGATGGGATGGGATAATATTAGATAATATCATTTTAATTTGTTAAAATTACTATTAGGTCCCCCAAATTTCTATCAAAATACAAACTTGGGACCATAATTTGATAGTATTTTAAATCCATCCCTAAACTTGCACTTTACAAAAATAACATTAATTTTATCATAAATTCAAAGAATAGGCCTTTTTTTTTAAAAAAACAAATGTAAAAGTAGTAATAAACCTACACCGTCTAGGCCCCGATTACAAGGCCTAGATACTCGAAGATCCCTTTGCTGCCTAGGTTTGCCTATCGCTTTTTAGAACACTATGGACACAAGGTAATCTCTCACAAAACAATTCTTTCAATTCTCAATCAGTGTTTGTAATTCATTGTATCAAAAATAATAGAGTACATCTCTATTTATAATATTCCTAAACAACTTTCCTACCCCAAATTATAATACGATAACTTCTAAGATTGGAAATAAAGTAAATTTATAATATAACTTTTAGGATTTTATATTATTCCCATGGACTTCCAGTCTTCCAAAGCCTTTTTATATTGATCCAACCAAGTCTCATGAGCTCATCAGTCATCCCCATTAGATTGCTTGTGTTATTTAGTGAGGCAGGCAATCCCCAGTATTGAGGATGTGGTTTCTAGCATTGAAATTGTGCCTGTGGTGGTAGTTTTGATTGTTGGGGTGGGAGGGGGGGAGTTGTTTCTTTACAATTTCTGTTCTTCATACTTCATGGGGAGTGGATTGTGGAGGCATTTCTCTTTTGAGGAATTCCCCCCCCCCCCCAACTCATGATTGTCGGACTCCTTCAGCAGTCTGGTTGAATTCCCCTTTTGTAATCAGAAAACATATAAGTAGAAAGTACTGATGGTGGCTAATGCTTGTCAAAGCATCCAATCCAAATTTTTGCAATTGTGGCAGTGGGATAGAGACATGCAAGCATGGATTTGTTCAATGTGTAAATTTTTATCTCAGAGAGTGTCGTCATATGTGCTAGCACTGAGCGTAACTCGTGAATATAGGTTACCTCTTCTAATCATGTTGTATCCTCTTACTTGGCAATGGATGGATGCTAACTTGCAATTAGTAACTTGTTCAATATGGGATTTGGGCATGACATTTCCTTTTTGGTTGAACTTTCCAAAATAAATATACACGTAGATGATTTGGATTAAAGATAATAAGGTCTATATAACTTGCTTTGAATGCATGTTAAAGTAAGCAACTCAAAATTAATTAAATATTTCTGGAGGTTCCTAAACTAAAAGAAATTGGCAGCAGGTTTAAAACTTAAGTTGTTCGATGTGGTTGTTTATTTTCAGAAATGCTATATTCTGATTCTGAAATGGGCATCTGAGTCTATGTAGGTATATAGGTTCGATGTCAGTTTCCACTTACTATCACATTAAAATATCAATAACTAGAGATATTGTTAATCAAATTTAATGCAAAAAAGTGAAAATGGTATCAATGTTCAGCTTAAAATAATCTGTGAAAGTGTGATTTCTGCTGAAGGTATAATTTGATTGCTGATTTAATGGGGGCAGACACGGTATTAAGAATAATATCACGTGGGTAGAATGTTCTAAAGAATATGACCTCACTTAAGTGATTTTGAAATTAACCAAAAGTGCAGCTCCTTGGCTGATATTTGTCTTTTGGCTCATATCACCTAAATTTTGTCCAAAAAGATAAACAAACAGCACAAAATCAATTATTGATTAACGCAAGCATTCAAGCAATAATAAAAACAAAAAACTGAAACAGTGGGCTCAGTATAGCATAGGAAACACTTAAAACTTGAATCTGGGGTGAGATGAGTAACAAATTAAAAACTTAATGTCTTTTGGGTTTCCATTCATAATGTAAGACTTCTATTGCACTTAATATGCTTTTAGGGGTGTAAATGAATCTAGTCGAGCTGAGTATTGAGTTGCTCAGATTTGGTTCATAAAATTTATCGAGTTTGAAATAAGGTTTGATTTTAACTCGTTTAGCTACCGAGTCGAGCACGATCTCGACTCGAGTCCGAACAGTTTGAACTATTCTAGTGAATATGATCCGAGTATCAACACAAAATTGTAATCTGAAAAGGCTCGAGTAATTTATCGAACTTTAAAATTTGCTCATATTTGAATCATTTATATTCCGAGTTGAGTTCGAATCGAACTTTTAGTCGAGCGAGTACGAATCAGGCCCTAACCGTTTGGTTCATTTTACATTCTTATTAATGCTTTAGGTAGGCATTAATTTTTTTTCCCGAGTATAATATACTTTTCCTAATTATTGTTCTATTACATCGTAGATAACCTATTAATTTTTTTTTGTATAAATAGTCTTGCAATTATTACTTATAACTTTATGTTTTGCAGAATGAGCAGTGTGTTGGTTGGATGAACAGTGGGCTTCAAACTAAGGATGGAAAGGAATTAACTCTCTTGGGAGGTACACCTCAAAGTTACTTATTTTTTTTTGTAATTGAGCTCTTTAGAGACCCTCAATTGTTACATATGCTTCTGGTTATACAGAATGTGCAATGTACGCGTGTAAACGAACTGGATTACTTATAGCGACTGAACTCATTTAAAAAGTAGTTCTAGAAAATTTATGTAACAGAAGAGTCAGTTGTTGGCCATGCTGATTTTCCCCTCTTTAACCTACATCCCGGTTATGACTTTGTTTTTGACCATGTAACTTTATGCATTACCTCAAATTTACCTCAAAATCATATAACAACCCTTCTTTCCACTTTACTTGCATCTTTTAGTTCTTTGATATCTTGTCCTTCAAATTTTTGTTTTAAATCTATTTTAAAAGTTTTATGGCTCATATGAAATATGAATAGGTTAGCAAGCTGGCACATCTGAACATTTGATGCTCATTTTGACTCCTCTCTGGCACAATGGCCCTTAATTGTTTCATCCTAGCATGCTACTCTTCCGACTCGTCTGCATATATTATTTGAATGATATTGCTATTTCCTAGCTGTTTAAATCCTGTATTATAAATGTAAAAATATCGATCAAGAGTGATTATTTTTCAGATATAACCAAGAGAAAGCAATAACCCTTAGTCCTAATTTCTGGAGGATTCTATCATGAACGTAGCCATACCACAAAATTAGGCTTTGCAGCCTAATTGAATTTGTTTTAATTCTTGTCTCTGATAACTAGACCAACAAAATTACCCTAAACCTATCTGAAAGTGGAGGGTATACGGCCAACTTGCATGGGCAAATGGATCAGTTTTTATTCTTACATTTATTTTTGAGTCTTTTATATCATGGGAGAGTTAGCTATCCTTTGAGGCCTATGACATTTCATATCCTTGTTTTTCCTGAATAACTAAGTAAATAAAATGTTAAAAGAGAATAAATACAATGAAACTGCTACTTAAATGGGAAGAATATAATTTGTTTTTAGATGTTCAAACCTTTTTATATATCTGAGTTGACCTGAACCTCTCTTAACGGACATGGATGGTAGATTTATGTTGCCTATTACGTCATTTGGAGTTTACAAGTTATTTATGCACAATTGTTACAAATGATATTAGATACTGTCTTGTACAGCAAACTTTTACAGTTTACTCATAAAAGGCTTTGAAAATGTTGAAGGATAAGTTTCTAAAGCTCCATTTCTTGACCCCTATAAGGTTTCTAAAACCCTTTTAAGTGCATCGTGTGAAAAAACAATAAAATAAACATTAGCACAAATAAATGTCAAGTACTTAAGAAACTATGATAGCTTGAGGCTTTTTGTACTTTCTTTATCTAATTATATTGAGTATTAGAGGTTTCCAAGTTCCCTCAACCCTTCAATAGTTATGCTCACATACTTGAAATCTAAATTTGTTGACATTTAAAAACTTAATTTTAGTTATGATTTTAGAGTCTATGCTACTAATCTAGAGGATTAATTACAGGAAAGGTGCAATGGGACTTTTTGAAGAATTCATAACCTTAATTGACAAAATCAACAAAATGTGGCAAAAAATCATAAAAGTTTATAGATTTTAAGTAATTTAACCCTTATAAAATGTTTTAGTGATCAAAATGGCTGACTGGTAATTAGCATGTTCTAATTCAGCATTTCATTAATCAACATTTATTGTATAACTTGTTGAGTTTATTCCGGTTATCAGAAACAAATCACAACAGCTAACATCTGATAAATTTTCTTACAGTGATGATCTTAGAAAGAAGTTACTTGTAAGAATAATTATTATGTGAACTTATAAGAATCAAATTTATGTATATAAAGTCGTCAATTTAAGAAAATAAATGTCCTGAACTGTATTTTTTTGGATCAATTATTTTGTACTTGCAATGAGATCAAAATAAATATTTTTTTCTAAATTCATGTGATTAGGTTATCCAATGATCGGTTTTCTCCTCTGCTTAAATTCATGTGATTAGGCTATTTAATAATTATTCTTTGTTTATGAAACTTGCTAGTTCATCTTTTGTTTTCCTTTCTCCTCACCTATAATTGAGCCTTCAATGCTAATAAAGGATAATGTGCGCTTCATTTAGTTTACTTTGCATTTCAATTGCAGATATTGCACTTTCAAATAAGATTGTTGTGTATGATCTTGATAATCAAACTATTGGATGGACTGACTACAATTGTAAGTGTACTATACCATTTCCGTTTTGTAGACATTTTTTGTTCAAGTAGTAGATTATTTTTTACACATAATGTTGTTTTAGTCTTCTACCTTCTTTTTAGATAGAAAGTTTACTAGCTTCTGGTCAGAATTTCTTTCTTTTTTCCTTTTTTTTTTTAATTTTGTAAATGCTTTTTTTCTTTCGAATCTTCCTCTTTTTCTTACTTGAATGGTAGCAACTCTTTTATGCGTCATGTTGCAGCAGAGGTTTGACTTCTAGAGAGATTTGTGTGTGTGTGTGTGCGTGTGTCAAATTTGAGCCGTGAGATCTTCCTATGACGATGGGAGATGCACTAGCTGGAACAGTGTCCATAGCTAATGCTAGTTATATTCATTTCCCTAGAAGGCAATTAATTTCTTTTTCAAGAAAACATACTGCTTTCTATTCTATCTTTAAATGTTTATACTAGAGTCCATGCGTCTACTTTATCTTTTTCTCTTTCGGATATATACATCAAATTGTAGCAACAATTAATATTTTTTCATAGGTAATCATTCATATTCAGAATAAATTCAAAACTCTGCAATTAATGCTGTTCATGGTCTTCTTCATCTTCTACCTTTTCCTGCCTCTCTAGCTGATTGCATCAAAATAAAATAAGTTGAGTTTTTTGAAAAAAAAAACTTCCGGGACTAAGACCCTCAGAAGGGCATTGGCCTTTTAGAGGTCCGGAATGTAGTTTTTTCATTTAAATTTGGGTTGTATATATTTGTTGTGAACGGCGAAAGATACACTAGATGAAATAATACTCCCATCTAGTGATAGCTATGGATCACTCCTCTATACATACATATATATATATATATATATATATATATACATACATATATATTATTATTTGTTTTGAGTTCCACGAGTTTCCTTTTGTTTTGAGAAAATAGTTGGAAGTTGCATGCTTTAAACTATATGAAATTTCTAGTCATTTTGTTCATTTTATTCAGGAAGTTAATTACACGAAGAAACTTAATGAACTATTGTATCGTGGCTGATTTCAGGCTCTTCGAGCATCAAAGTGAAAGACGAGCAGTCTGGAAATGTGTTTTCTGTTGGCGCCCATAATCTTTCTGCTGCATCATTTAGCAGCCAAAGTATGGGAAAGATGTTGACATTGCTGTTATTAATGGCTATCTTGTGCACCTCGCTATAATGACTTCGTCACATCTAGCAGAATCTCAGCTCATTCATTGAATTTGTTGTACGATAAATATTTAAAGAAATTCGTGTTCATAGGATTCTTTCAAATATTTTTCTGCTAAGGTCAGAAAAAATAGTTACATGTGAAAGCCCCCCCAAAGGATTCAAGACTGTTTGATTTCATTGTAGGAAAACTGTATGTTGGAAATATAAACAGCATTGAGATATAGAACAGAGGATGAGTACTCTTCTCTTTTCATTTTTGATTTAATTATATACATTAAAGTAATGTTGGTGAAATATATCTATACTCATTTTCAGTCAATTCAATTCAGTCATTCCATTATTATTTCCTTCTAAAACATTATGTGTGTGTATATATTTTTTGGACTAGAGGAAACATAGCTGTAAGTGTCAGATACAAGGATTTGGAAACAAAGGGTTTTGGAATTTCGCAATGGAATGAAATAACTCCTCAGGATAAGTTTTACAAAATGATATTTGAACCAAATATTCTTACAAAATGTGGTGGTGATATATTTGTTTAAAGGGCAAAATGGAGATTGTGAAGGATTACTTGAAGGAATTTGGGATTTTAGGTAGCCTGTAAACAAGCCGAACTGTTTGTGAACAATTTTTGGCTTGACTCAACTCGAGTTCGTCTATTTAGCTAAGCTCCAACCAACAACGATTGTATTCGTTTAATTAATCGGCTCGAGCTCGAACTTTATTGTGTTCGTCTAAACATAGTTCAAGCTAGATTATACTGTTCGAACTTGACAAGGTAAAACTTAGCTTGCCTATAACCGTGTGAGCCTAAATATAAATTAGGGTTCACATGTGACCTAAAAGAATTGAATGACAAACGAAAAAAGCGAAAATTAATATGCGAGACTCGAGAGAAGCCTTCACGTGTCCCGAGGCAAAAGACTCGTGGAGGCGACTCATTTTGAAAATTGATTAAGGGATTGGATTTGTGTTTAGAAGGACAGAACGATCTGGACATTACTCTGGTGACTAAGGGTATTTCTGAAATTTTCCCGAGGTCATGTGTCGGGTACATGATCACTTTTCAGAAAACCCTATAAATACTCATTCCATTCCATTAGGAAAGGGGCTCTTTTCAGACTTTTGACTCTTGGACCTGGGGAAGACTAGAAGACTTGGAGATCCTCTCTCAACTCGAAACACTCAAGAAGGCTCTCTGGATCCTTGCTATCCTAATAGGGTTCTCGGATCCTAAGAGTTATTCTCTCTCAATCCGAAGCACTCAAAAAGGCTCTCTGAATCCCTGCTACCCTAACAAGATTTTCGGATTCTAAGAGTTCTGCCACGTGTCATTGGATTGATCGCTCACCTGTTCTTCTCCACTCTTCAATTCATCAATCAATTCTGTACTCTTTGTGGATTTCTCTCCTCTTCAGCCAACACGAAATCCTAACCCTAGCAAGGTACGATTTCCTTGCCCACATTTCTTTGGCGACTCTACTGGGGAGGTGTAGAATTCGTGAAAGGTATGCCCACAACTCGAAGTGGGAGAACTATAGGAAGAGCTTCACCGACAAATAGCATTACTTCACCGGATCCAGTTCTAAGGCAAGCAAATCAAGTTTTCCAGGGCGCGAATCTGGATCTCGATCAACCCATACTTGAAGACACTTCGGAAGGAAATTCAACATCACCATACATGGCTGATCGACATCAAGAGATTGTCAATCAGATAGGTGCAGGAAGGCAAGGCGAGGAAGAAAGTGGAGAGCAGATAAATGCTATGCAACTGGAGATGCTTAAGGCATTGAAGGAAGCACGGGAAGGACAAGGAATGATGATGGCTATGTTGTTGGAGATGCAGAGGAAACAAGAGGAAATGAAGAATTTTCGCCAGCAGTTGATGCAAATCCCCACTTTCAAGGCCATGTTCCCAAGCAGTTCGCAGGAGGGACGAGCTGGAGTGGAGGACGACAACAACAACAAAGAGAATTAGACTGTACCACCAATAACGGAGAGTCAGCCGATTCTGATCATCAACTTGGAACCCCAGAACAGTGGTGAAATGAAACAACCTAGACTAG
This sequence comes from Panax stipuleanatus, assembly GCA_020205555.1. Lineage (NCBI taxonomy): Eukaryota > Viridiplantae > Streptophyta > Magnoliopsida > Apiales > Araliaceae > Panax > Panax stipuleanatus. The sequence goes on along the minus strand of CM035119.1, from coordinate 115,616,847 downwards.
AGGCAAGCCAGCCTTAGACAAACATCATCCTGACCGCTCTCCCTGCATTTTCACGAGTGTAGATACCAACCATCCTGAGCTATGCCCAACGAACAAGCCCACAAACACAACTGATACAGATTTTACATGATGCAAGTGTAGACCAGCCAATTTCTTTACCATACACACTGCTAATGCAACAATACATCACAACACCCCAAAGATTCTATTCCATGAGCCAGTACGTGACGAAGGATGATATAATCGATGTGATCAATCAACTTCGCAGACAGGCATCCCGACCTTCGGAGTTAGACTTTAATCCACCTTATCCGGTACATATCTGGAGACAACCTTACCCAACAGGGTATATTGAGCATCCCCTGCAGTTTCCAAAATACAACGGGGAGAAAGGAAACGTCAGGGAATATGTTGCCAGGTTCATGGAGTCGGTGTCTCCATGGTTAGGATATGACGAAGTGAACAATCAAAATTTGTTAATGAAAGAATTCAACAAGACTTTGACGGACAGTGCCTTTAGTTGGTACTATAATTTGGAGAAGGGATCAGTCTATGATTGGGATAATCTAAAATTATAATTTTTTAAAGAAATTTTTCTGTGTGCAGAAACAAGTAACCATTGTAGAGCTCATGCAATTCAAGTAGAAGCCGAATGAGGAGCTGTCAAATTATGTGGACAGATTTAGGGCCCAGACACAGAAGTGTGCAGAGCCAATTGAAGAAAAGAACTTAGTCAATATATGCAACAATAGTGCTTTAGATGCCTTCAAGCCCCATCTCATTACCAAGGTCTGTGATTCATTTGCGACCCTTTCATCTTTTGCACAAAACTTGGGAGGAATCATGACATTGCCAACCAGCCATGCGACAGTTACATGGAAGGGCAAGAGGACGAGAACTGTAGCTTTGGCAGATTCTCAGTCAAGACCACAAGGGGGTAAGAGGGAGAAGAACGAGAGAAATTTTGAATGAAGCAGAGGAAAGCCCGGGGACAAGTATACAAGAATGCCAGTTCCAGAGGCTATCACATGCAGTGAGAAGGCATTTAGAGGCCTGTACGAACAATGGGTTGAGCATGGAGTGGTGAAACCTCCGAGGCCTAGATTTGTTGTGACAGAAGAGATGAAAACAAGACCGGACTTCTGTGTATACCATCAATACGCAGGACATTCCACTATGGACTGTTATAGTCTGCGGAGGATATACCATGAGAAGCTAGTGGCCGGAGAAATTGAACTGGGGAAAGAAAGCAGCGTACATGATAAGCCACTGCCAAATCACAAAGGAAAATAATCGTGCAACGCTATTACCCATAGTGCAGCTCTAGAAGTTGAAATGATAGAAAGCTTGCAAATGACGGAAGAAATAGAGGAATGTTCCAGGCTTGCAGGTGACGGCGTTAATGAATGGAGCCAAGTTCAGAATTTTTTTCGATCAGATAAGATTGGCCAAGGAAGCAAGGATAGAAGCAACCAAGGCAATCATTAAGGTTGCCGAGACGCAAGAGACCTGCATGGTCATGAGCAAAGGATTCGTGAAGACGATGAAAGAGGAAGAAAATAAGATATCATTCTCTAAAGCTGATAGAGAGATAAGATACCAGCATAAAAAGCCGTTGTATGACACAACAATAATCAATGGCATAGAAGTGTGAAGGACGTTCATCGACAATGGAGCATTTGTAAATACTATGCCATACACTGTGTTTAAACGGTTAGGCCTGCCAGAGAAGAAGATCGTGAAAGAAAAAATAAATATCACATGGTTTGCTAACCAAAGTACAAGAACCCTTGGACACATCAAGGTGGATATGCAAGTTGGGAAGATCCGGGGACCTGTGATGTTCCATGTAGCCGAGGTGGATGCATCATATCATTTCTTGCTAGGAAGGGCTTGGCAAAATGACTACGGAGTGGTACCCTCGGTCTTTCACCAATGCCTGAAAGCTATTTGGAAAGGAAAAGAAGTAAAGGTACCAGCAAAGAGAAATCCCTTCGTACCGGAGGAGGCCCACATCACCGACGCAACCTTTTTCGATGATGTTACTGAAGAGGGAGAAAACCAGATTGCAAGGTTTGACTCCCTAAGGCTGGTAAGCTGGGAGGAACTGTAGGAGGATAAGTCCGTACCTACAGAGAAAGAAAAGAAGAAGACCTTGGAACAGGGAGAGTGTTCAAAAAATAAGAAGCCTGTGGTAGTAGATTTGGAAAAGGAAAGAAAAGGAGAAAAGAAGAGGCCAGCAGACCCTGAAGATGCTAGGAACATAATAAATGCCAAGCGGATCGCACAATCAGAAGATGGCCAAAAGACGAAATGGGAGAGGGTTGTTAAACCCGATGGAAAGGTGGTGTTTCGCTTATGACGGTGCAAGGGGGAAGAGCGCAAGGGAACATTCAAACCTGACAGCTCAGGAGGGAGAAGTTGTGCAACAGAAGGTAGAACCAGCTCTAGAATGCTTTGAGGATAGGCCAAAACCTCAACAAAATGAATTAGAAGAAGTTGATTTGGCAATAGATGGAGGAATGCCAAGACAGACTTATGTTAACAAAGAGCTGAATGCCAATCAGAAGGAGGAGCTCGTGAAATTACTGCGAGAGTATAAGGATTTCTTTTCTTGGAATTACAATGAGATGCCCAGGATTGACAAAGAGCTAGTGGAACATAATCTAAACATAAGCCCGGGAATAAAGCCAGTAAATCAAGCACCTCGCAACTATGCACCCGAAGTCGAAACCTAAACAAAAGCAGAAATCAAGAAGTTGCTGGAAGTAGGGTTCATCAAGACAATCCAACATCCAATATGGCTATCCAGCATTGTACTAGTAAAGAAATCAAATGGACAGTTACGAATATGTGTGGATTTCAAAGACTTGAACTAGGCATGCCCGAAGGATATGTACCCATTACCCAATATAGACACTTTGGTAGATGCAACAGCTAATCACGAGATGATGTCATTCATGGATGAGTTTGTGGGTTACAATCAGATAAAGATGTTCGTAGAAGATGCAGAGTTGACGACCTTTCGTATCTCGTTTGGGAATTTTTACTATGTAGTAATGCCATTCGGGTTGAAGAATGCGGGGGCAACTTACCAAAGGGAAATGCACGCCATATTTCATGACTTGATTCATGATATAGTGGAGGGCTACGTGGACGACATAGTGATAAAATCTAAAAAGGCGACAACCCATGTGGAGGACCTAAAAAAGGTGTTTGAACGGTGCCGAAGGTACAAGTTGAAGATGAATCTGAATAAGTGTGCCTTTGGGATGACAGTTGGAAATTTTTTGGGTTTCTTAGTGCATAATAGAGGTTTGGAGGTAGACCCAAGCAAGGCAAAAGCTATTACAGAGCTTTTTAAGGAAGGTTTCTTAAATGAGGAGATTCATGCCAGCATTGGCCGAGGTCACAGAACCTTTCAGAAAATTACTAAAGGAAAGGTAGAAAGGGAATGGGGGACAAGACCAGCAACATGCCTTTGAGAAGGTAAAAGGAATTTTGGTTTCAACACAAACGATGGTAGTGCCGCAGAGAGGAATGCCGTTGCAATTGTACATCACATTTACCAAGAATTCTATAGGCGAATTGATCACACAGGAGGTAGATGGAGAGGAAAAACCTGTGTATTACATTAGCCAGATAATCAGAGGACCAGAAACTCGGTATTCACAGGTGGAGAGGCATTGCCAAGCATTGGTGTTCATTGCACAGAAAATGCGACATTACTTTTTGGCGCATGAAGTGAAGCTTGCAACAAGAACTGACCCGATCAAGTATTTAATGACTAGGCTAGCATTGATAGGAAGACCTGCCAGATGGATGATGATCCTTTCAGAATATGACATCAATTGTGTAACACCAAAGGCGATCAAATGTCAAGCCTTGGCAGACTTGCTAGCTCAATTCCCGAATGGAGAGTATGAGCCTCCCTTTGAGGATCTTCTAGGAGGAGAAGTGAAAGCAATTGATTTAATGGATGAAGACCCATAATGGTGGAGTTTGGCTTTCGACGGATCATCTGCAGAAGGTAAAGGTGGAGCAAGAGTGGTGTTGACCACCAAAGAAGGGAATGAAGTGGCCTTGTCATACAAATTGGATTTTTCTTGCATTAACAATGAAGCAGAATACGAGGCGTTTATACTTGGATTGTTGGCTGCTCAAAAATTGGGAGCCAAACATCTTAAAGTAGAGGGAGATTCAAATCTTATAGTGTAGCAAATAAGAGGACAATTCACAGTTAAAGAACCTATCTTGGCGCCATATCGAACTGTAGCACAAAAGGCAATGGAGGCTTTCAAGAAGGTAGTGATTGAATATGTGCCAAGAGGACAAAATAAATAACCTAATGCACTAGCAACAGTAGCGTCTCGAGTATATGTCCAAGGAGAAAACTTGGATGTAAAGGTAGTAAAGAAAACCCTCCCAACTACGGTGTTAGATTTGTTCCCCAAAGACATGACAGCTGATTGGAGATGTGACATTTCCCACCAATTACAAACGAAGGAAGGAACAATACTAATCGTGGAGCTACAGAAGTACAACATCATCAAAGGTGTATTGTATCACAAAGAAGCATATGGTGTATTGACACGATGTTTGGGGAGGCAAGAAGCAAATAGAGTCTTGTATCAGGTGTATGATGACAACTGCAGATTAGCAGATATTAGTCTGTATCGTAGGCTGCAGCGTAAAAGGGTATTATTGTCCCGAAATGAAGAAAGAATCAGATGCCCTACAACTCCAATGTGTTTCTTGCTAAGAATACCCTGGGGAGGAGGAATGCGCCTTCATTGATGACATAGCGGATTGGTGAATCCCTTATGTGGAGTTTTTACAAAGCGATAATTTTCACGCCAAAAAGAAGGACGCGATTATAATAAAGAGGAAGTGACAACGATTCTTCCTGAAAAATGGAGAATTATTTAGAAGAGGGTTCAATGGCAAGCCCTTACAGTGTTTGGAGTTAGGAGAGGCCAAAGATTTGGTCTATTAAATGCACAAAGATGAACACCAAGGGGGAGCCAAGTTATACAAACAACTTATTGATCACGATTATTACTGGCCGAAAATGGAAAGAGATTGCTTAGAGTTTGTCAAGAAATGCCACATCTACCAAATCCAAGGGAATTTGATTCATGCTCCTGCTGTGGATTTACGAACTATAGCAACACCATGACCTTTCCATATATGGGGAATGGATCTTATAGGTCCCATTCATCCAAATTTTAAAGGCAACATATGGATCTTGACCGCCACTAAGATGTATACAAAGTGGGTAGAGGCAATCCCTTTGAAAAAGGCTACAGTGCCGGCAGTAGCAAATTTCAGCAAAGAAAATATCATTTGCCATTTTGGGATCCCGAAGATCATTTTGTCAGATAATGGAACTACCTTCATCAATAGGGACATCAAGAATCTGATGGAAAGATATAAGGTGAAACACTACAAATCATCACCCTACTACCCGAAAGGCAATGGACAAGCAGAGGCCACAAACAAAAACTTGATCAAAATCTTATCAAAAACCCTAGATGACCATCCGAAGACATGGGCAGAACAATTACTAATAACACTATGGGCATATCGAACTTCAAAAAGGAATCCTACAGGTGAAACCCCATATGCTTTGGTTTATGGTGAAGAAGCTATCTTGCTCGCCGAAATAAAAATCCCTTCGGCTAGGATGAGACTTCGAAGCTTAGTTGAGGAAGAGAACCGACCAGCTGCCCTGGAAGCCTTAGCTGACTTCCGAGACAAAGCTAAAAAAAAACTTGAAAGTTATCATGAAAGACTGCGACGACAATACAATACCTCGCAGTGCTACTACGACAAATTCTGGTGGGAGACTTGGTGCTCAAGAAGACAACTCAAGTCATGAGGGGAACACCAACCACCAAATTTTACCCCAAATAGGAAGGCCCGTATAGGGTACGAGAGATCTCCGAAAGCGGGTATTGCAAAATATCTCGTGTGGGATCAGATGTTGTCTCAGGCCCATTATACTTGAAATGGGTAAAGAAATATTATACATGAGATGGTCATCACAAAAAGTTATACTTTCAACTTCAAAAGTAATCGAGGCACCTAACTATAAGTCCTCGGATCAAAAAGTTATACTTTCAACTTCAAAAGTAATCAGGCACTTAACTATAAGTCCTTGAAAGTTACACTTTCAACTTTAAAAGTGATTGAGGCACCTGAGTATAAGCCCACAACCCCGAAAAAGTTACACTTTATCTCTAAAAATGGCGAACGCTATGCTTTGTAAGAACCCAGATTTTTGAGAATTATTAAAATAAGAATTTAATAAAAGAAAATTCTTATTAAATGATATATTGTGTGATATTATATTACATAAGTGAATATTGTTATGCCATATGTGATTTTGTGTATAATAAATATATTAGTAGTATATATTTATTATATGTAAATAAATTGTGAGAAAATAAATTTATTATTTATTTTCTATATGTGGGGTGAGTGCCTTGCATGGAATATTTGCAAGGTGATCAGTATATATAGTTATTTTATATATACTTATTATGTGAAGAAGTAAAATTGTGATGAACAATTTGAATAAGGAATGAAGAATATGGGTTAATTATGCAATATTTATATATACTTTACTCAAGATTATTAGAATAAATTCTTATATGTAATTATTTTAATAAAGAATTTATTATAATATCTTAAGAAAGTAAATAAATTCTTAAATAAATTTATGTAAATGAGGAAGGATGTTATATTAATTATAATATCTTAAGTAGGCAAATAATGGTATTTGCATAGAAAATTATGTGATGCATATTTATTTTGTATTTATAAAATAAATATGTAGTTAAAGCATATTATGTTATGTGTTTATTTTGGGAATATATAATTTATATACTAAGAATGGGTAATATTTTATATATGTTCCAATAGTGAAAAATATTTAATTTTGGGTGAGTTAGTAACGTAACATTTAAACTCTAGTTACTAGCTATTGGGTAATTTAAATTATTCAATACAAGCATTATTTGGTTTTGTGGATAATTAAATAATTAAGCATTATTTGTCCTATTTTACCCATATACTATTCGAAACTTGGTGAACAAGTAGCTAATTTTTCTTCCTTATGACTCCTTGTATTGCCGTGAGTTTGGGAGAGGAGAAAGAGGGAGGATCTTCATCAATTTATGCTTAAAATCCTTCATAATTTGGCTAAGAAAATTTAGAAATTACTCTCCTTAAGTCCTTCATGTAGCCAAATTTCTCTTTCTATATTGCTTAGAATGTGGAAAATTTCCAAGTACAAAGAAGAGCTAGAACCATGGGTTTTTCAAGCTTTAGAAAAAAATTGGAAACAAGTATTAAGCCAAATTGGTGATAGCAAAGCTTTGGAATATGGAAAAGAGATAGCAAAAGGTATACAATTGAATTCAATTTTTGTTTTAATTAAAAATTTATGCATAAATTGATTTAAGCATGAAATATGAACTTAGTTAGTTTATATTTTGAGTTTGGACTAAGTTCCTTTGTAATGAATTCAATTGTGATTATTGGATAGGTATTATAGCATGTGAATTGGACTTTAATCAAAGAACGAGAAAATGAGTTTAGTTAGTAAGCTAATTATGTTATTAGTTTTTGTTTGTGCTTGGAATTAGTTTGTGTAAATGATTGGGATGGTGGAATTAGAGACTTGGTGGCTAGGTTTGGTTGTGCGGAGGTATAAGGAAGAAAATTATGGAATACCCACAATCAAATCGCTAAGAAATTAATCGAAATGAAAACACATGCATTATGTTTGTAAAAATTCCTTAAAAAGCTAAAATGGATAAAAGTTTGAAATTTCGCAAAGTCGAGACTCAATATCAGTCATTATATCCTAAATAGAACTTATTTGGGAGTCACGTTGCATTGGATCGTGCCGGATCGCTTTTTGAATGCAAAACGAAAAGAAATCCGAAAATTAGTGTGACTGCTGACTTTAAGGCTAAATTCGAGGTTAGCTACAAGTTTCTAAAAATTCTGGGCTTTTGGTATGTTATAGTACACTGAATAAGCTTTTCATAGACTCCAGAACGGACTAATTCCGACTTCGGAGCAAGGAGTTATGACCGTTCAAAGTACGCGCGTCGAATCTGTCCAAAATCTGGAATCAGATTCGAAGCAGTCCCCTTGCACGCATTTTCTGAAATTTTCTGTTAAGAATTGGAAAATAATTTTGGCATAAGAGTTGTAGCCCTGAAATGGGGGTTTCATATTTTTTAAAAATTGTCTCGTATGGTACTAAAAACATACTGAAATTTGGGAATTTTTCGATAAGCAAGAAAGGCGTGAGAAAGTCGAAAAGTGGCTCATTCGTTATGCAAGGCAGCAACACAGTAGCAGCTAGTGCTATGCTAGCCGCCGGCCTCGTGGGCACGCCACGCAATGCTGCTGGTGCAATTGCTTGGCAGGCTTTTTGATCGCTGTTTTGATCAATGTTCGTGACTTGTTTTCGCGGTTAGAAAATTTTTAAATGTTCTATGTCATAAGGTCTATAACATACTAAAAATTCGTCGCGATTCGATTAAAGGTCTGAGAATTAAAAATGAGCAAACGTGCATGTTAGAACTAAAGTTTGAGCGAACGCCGAGCGTCGACGCGTCGAGCGATTTTGATGTTCGACGTTCCGAATCGCGTTTCGACGAAATAATAAGTTATAATAAATCTAAGAATGCCCTATGGGACAAGATTTGAATAAAAATGATATTTTATGTCGAGAAACTTCTTTTCGGGCATAAATAAAGCAATAAAAATATGTAATAAATATAAATTTACATATTTAAGCGAAATAAAAACCAAGGTTGACTATAAAATTATTTTGTGGTGCAACCAAGATCGAGAAACCTTTAAAATTTTGTATTAATCATAAAAATGATATTTTGAGATTTTCGGAGTTCAAAATTAGGTTTTTAAGCTAAGATTTATATAGCGGTATATATATGTATATTATATATATATATATATATATATATATATACACACACACACACACACACACATAGTGAAAATGTGAAACAAAAAGCGTGAAACCGTTAAAAATATTATAATGGTCCTAAGAGTAATGAAACGAAGGTTTTCGGAATTAAAAATTGAGATTTTGAATAAAGAATTTCCTTACGAAATATATGTATATTTAATATATATCAATATATATATATATATATATATATATATATATATATATATATATATATATATATATATATATATATAAAGTGAGAATGCGAATTATTCATGAGAATAAATACGAAGTAAATTTGTTAACGATGTAAAATATTGCGTATGAGGTAATGGTCTGAGTTAACTCATGAGTGGACAAAAAATTATAAAAATTATTTAAATCAAGAAATAATATAGTAAACTAAGTTTTTACTATAAAAGATATATAATCTTAAAACCTGAATTCCCAAATAAAGACAAAAGATATTCCTAAAATGGAATATAAATGAGTTTAAGCTTCGATATGTAACATGTTTACATATTAAACTGCGAGGGACCTTTATTTGGCGTAAAAAGGTTAAAACGAATTAAGTTTCTAACTAAACTACTATTTGTTTTGAGTAAGAATAAATAATATTAGTTTGTATAAAGCTAATAATTGTTATTAATGAATATACATGTATGTTTTGTAACATATTCAATTATCTAATATGTGTGTGCATGTAAATATGATTATGTAGGAATTGTGGAGAAACTCTAAGTTAAATTTTAGCGGTAATTTTCAATCAAGACAAGTTTTTCAGTTCTGTTATATTTGTGGATTGTATGTGATTATATGGTGAGTTATATACCATGTTTATTGAATTATTAAAGTCAATATATGATTAAGTCAATTGAGTTATGGAACTTAATTGTTATATGTGATCTGTGATAGCATATGTTGTATGTGAATGTGAAATATAAAAGGCATGTATCAATGTATTGCATGAAATTATATTGCATAAATGATATGCCTAGTAGAAGAATTATTGATGCATGTAGAGTATTATGCATAATAAAGAAAGTATGTTGCATATGTTGAATATAGAATGGTGTGCTATGTGAAACATGATAGACTGTTAAATTTGCTGGGCCGTCGAGCTCAATCTTGCAAACACAAACATTTTGCAAGTTAAAGATGTTATGCAATATTGCTTGTTATTCGGATGATGAAGGTTGAACGATGTACGAAATAAATACATTTCTTTGAGTTAAAAATGGTACAAAGCTATGCTTGATGATTTTTATATATGTAACTAGCAGTTAAGTGTAGTTTAAAATATTCAATAAAGAATATTTGTTTTAGATGTATTGTAATGAATACTTTATAAAAATAAAGTGATATAGTAACATTACTATATAAGAAAGAATTAATATTGATTTATATATAACTCTGATAAGAATAAAACATATAAAATGAATATGATTTTAGTTTAAAAAAAATTGTAAAGGTTACGATTCAAGGAACGAATGAATATAATAAAAAAATTTTTTAAAAAATTTATTCCACATTTTTAAGCTATTTTAGCATTAAATATTTTTTGAAGCTAGAAAAAGATAGTATTTACGCACACGATCGGGAAAAGAAATAGTCCTGATTTTGGGGTCGTTACATGCTTTCTCCGACAAAAGCAAGAAAGTTACACTTTATCTCTAAAAGTGGCAAACGTTATGCTTTCTCCAACAAAAGCAAGATTTATTATTTGAAACATTATTCTTTTCGTTAAAAGCAATCTGATTATCAATAAATTGTCAAACTTTCACTTATGCTTGAATACTTTTTTTTAATCTCTTTTAAAAAAAATAAAAAAAGTATATATTCAAGTGTTGGTTTGCATAAAATCCAAACAAAACATGTTTTTTCTTTAACAAAATTCATGCTTGTTATTTTATGAGGCTTAAGGTTGTGTTGGAGTATTAATTTAAATAACTAAGATTCAATGTTAAATATTGAGTTTTAAGGAATCATTCAAATTAAAGGCAATCAATAAGGATAAAGAAACTCTATTTTGATAAATGAAAGATATGTAAATGACTTTTTGATACAGGAAATGGAAAATACTACAAAAATCCATGACCTAAAGGTCATGACATATCAAACTGAAGTGGGGGCATAGCTAAAGCTTCCAAGTAAGCAATAGCGGTATCCCGAATCTTGAGATTTGCAGCTTTCAGCTCCCTAACATCTCGGGTAGTTGACTCCAAGTTGTTTGGTTTGTACGAAATCGTGACGCAATCAAATTGCAAAAATTAGCGGAAGCATGGTATATCAGAGTTTAAAAAAATTTCTACAAAACCATTACCCGGATCATCCTTTATGTAAATTATTAATTTAAAATGATAAATAAGAAGTTATGGAATCATACCATTGTAGAACGAAGCTTCCACAGGTACGAGTTCAACTCCTTGTTCTTCGTGATCTCCTTGAATTTTTGGGTTAGATTCCTTCCTTTGGTCAACGTTAGCCACCCAAGTGTTTGGCCTCTAGAGGTGATCCACCAAAGAAGATGAATTATCAAGAAGAAGGGTGGTTGGCTTAGTTTTCTATCCTCTATAGAAAAGGAGTACTCTCCAACAATTGGAATTGCCTCTACTGATATCTATTATAAGACTCCTCTTATATAAATATTGGTCAACCCTTCTAATCCTATTAGACATGGGATTTCTTTTAATTAATTAAACTCCTTTAATTAATTTAGGCTTCCCACCACATGGGGAATAATTAATTAAATTTATTTAATTAATTTGTCTTCTAATCTTATTAGGAATAAATGAGAGTACTAATATTAAATTAATTACTAAACTCCTTTAGAAACTAAAATAATAATAATTGTAATAATATTAATAAGACTCCTCTTATTAATTTATATTTAATATTTCCAAAATATTAAATAATAAACATTAAGCTATTTAATTTATTCTATCACTATAGATTAAATTAATTACACTTAATGCATTATTACGATTATGCCATTACCTTCTTAAATAATTATTCTTCCTTTTATGGTGTGACCCTTTAGGTTCTCTATATTAAACCGGTTGTGAATAAATCAATTAGAACAATTCTAATCTTATTTAAATAAATAAATTAAACTAATAATCTATTTAAATAAATAATATTTATTCTACAATAGGGATAAGCCTCCCTAGCGATCAACGACTTTCCAGATAATATAGATTTCAACATTAATCATAAAAGAACCTGTGAGTAAATAGTTACCATACAATTCAATCCTTCCACCATAAAATGTCCCAATTAAATATAAGACATGAATTTACTGTCAAGTCTTATTTTATTTAATTATATGTATTTCGATTAGAAAATGCACAACTCCGATTAATGCAAATTAGAAACATATTTCTAATTTCATTCCACCTTGGCCAAGGATTCCTGGGTTGTCATTTAACGAATCACATAGGACATATCTCCTCTTTTACTAGAGGTGGTAGATTCTTTATTGATCATTCATTATCTCCATATGTAACTCATTATACCCAAGCATACCCTATATATGCCTTAAAAGGTCTTAAGGAATCATATGTAACTCATTATACCCAAGCATACCCTATATATGCCTTAAAAGGTCTTAAAGAATAAGTCAAAGTATAATTTGTTACATACAAGATACTATGATGATCTCAAGTCCAAGGATCACTTGTACTACTTTCACATTAGGAATTCCTATTAACAGGCTAGTAAAACTCCATTAGGTATTCCATAGCGAGTCACGTTCAGTGAACTTATTCTCCAATAAGCACCTACATACTTGCTTTAGTGTCTCCACACAAATAATCATGAGATCAATCATCCTCATCCAATGAGCAAGCAACATATGTACCAATCTATCCGGATTTACTAATCCCCTTTTTAGTAATCCCACGATTGGGAACTATTTTAGTTTTAAAACTTTCTAAGAATTTAGATCTCATTAGCATGATCATCATCAGGATTCTAAAAGCATTGCTTAAAACTATGGGTTATTTACATATTATAAATACAGCAACATGTAGATAATTAAATGCCTTTAATAAATGAATATTTTATTAATAAATAAATAAGATTGTTTACAAAGTACGTGCTTTATCATCATACATGATTGGCTTGTATGCACACTATTATCAATCTCCCACTTGCACTAAAGCCAATCGCCATGGTATCTCATACCCATCTTCTCTAAGTGACGATTAAACTGCTGTTGTGTTAAAGCTTTAGTAAATGGATCTGCAATGTTGTCTTGAGAGTCTACACGCTCCCAGGTGACGTCTCCTCTTTCAATGATCTCCCTGATCAAATGAAATCGCCGCAACACGTGTTTAGATTTCTGATGAGACCTCGGTTCCTTAGCCTGTGCAACTGCTCCTGTGTTGTCACAGTAAACGGGAACTGCTTCTCCAATGCTAGGAACCACACCAAGTTTAGTTATGAACTTCTTCATCCAAACAGCTTCATTTGCAGCTTCACTTGCAGCTATATACTCTGCCTCTGTCACTGAATCAGCAACTGTTTGCTGCTTGGAACTCTTCCAACTCACTACGCCTCCGTTCAAGGTAAAAACATACCCCGAAACAGATTTATTGTCATCTTGGTCCGTTTGAAAACTTGAGTCTGTGAAGCCCTCGAGTTTTAATTCAGACCCACCGTAGACATGAAAAATATCCTTAGTCCTTCTTAAGCATTTTAGGATATTCTTCACTGCCTTCCAGTGCTCTTCTCCTGGATTCGACTGGTATCTGCTCGTTACACTAAGTGCATGAACAACATCCGATCTAGTACATATCATACCGTACATGATAGATCCTATTGCAGAAGCATAAGGGATCTTACTCATACGGTCTCTCTCCTCAGGTGTCTTTGGGGCCTGTTTCTTGGAGAGATGTATTCCATGGCTCATCGGCATGAGACCTCTTTTGGAATCTTCCATGCTAAATCTCTTTAGCATTGCATCAATGTACGTTCCTTGGGATAAACCAAGCATCCTTTTAGATCTATCTCTATAAATCTTTATCCCCAAAATATAGGATGCTTCTCCCAAGTCCTTCATGGAGAAGTGTTTAGATAACCAGATTTTAATCAATTGTAGCATAGGAATGTCATTCCCTATCAGTAATATATATAATACTAGGAATGAAACTGCGTTCCCACTAACCTTCTTGTACACACATGGTTCATCGTCATTTTTGATAAAATCAAACTCTTTGATTGTCTCATCAAAATGAATGTTCCATCCACGAGAAGTTTGCTTCAATCCATAAATGGATCGTTGCAGCTTACAGACTTGATTTATTCCAACCTTTGAAACAAATCCCTCTAGCTGTGTCATATACACATCCTCCTCAAGTTTTCCATTGAGGAAGGCCGTTTTCACGTCCATCTGCCAGATCTCATAGTTGTTATAAGCTGCAATCGCAAGCAAAACCGAATAGACTTGAGCATAGCTACTGGTGAAAAGGTTTCATCATAGTCAAATTCTTGTCTTTGTTTGAAACCTTTTGCAACCAGTCGGGCCTTATAGGTCTCCACCTTGCCGTCCGCTCCAGTCTTTCTTTTAAAGACCCATTTACACTCAATAGGCTTAATGCCTTCAGGTGGTGAAATCAAAGTCCATACTTTGTTTTCATACATGGAGTCCATTTCGGATTTCATGGCTTCAAGCCATTTCCCTGAGTCTTTATTACTCATAGCCTGTTCGTAATTCAATGGATCATCATCATTCATGATGTGTACCTCATCGTCATCCTCTATAACGAATCCATACCTCTCAGGTATCTTCGGTACTCTCCCAGATTTACGAACAGGGTGTGGTATAGTAGGTTCTTCTACTTGGTCAGGTACCTGACTTTGATCCGTGGTAATTTGTGGTTCTTGAACTTCTTCAAGATATATCTTACTCCCACTGACCCCTTCATGGATAAACTCCTTTTCCAAGAAGGCAGCATGTTTTGCAACAAACACCTTTTGATCAGTTGGATGATAGAAATAATACCTTACAGTTTCTTTAGGGTATCCCACAAATCTACACTTTTTGGATTTAGTTTGTAGCTTATCATGTTCAAATTTTTTGACATAAGCTGGACAACCCCAAGTCTTAACATGCTTAAGATTTGGTTTCCTCCCCTTCCACATCTCATATGGAGTCTTTGGGGCGGATTTGGTAGGTACCTTGTTAAGTAGGTATGCAGCCGTTTCTAGGGCATATCCCCAGAAGGAAATTGGAAGGTCGGTAAAACTCATCATGGATCGAACCATGTCTAACAGTGTTCGATTTCTCCTTTCAGATACTCCATTTAACTGTGGTGTACCTGGAGGAGTCCATTGTGAGATTATACCATTTTCTTTGAGACAATTGAGAAACTCACCGCTTAAGTATTCTCCACCTCGATCTGATCGAAGTATCTTTATACTCTTGCCCGTTTGTTTCTCTACTTCACTTCTGAACTCTTTGAACTTTTCAAATGATTCTGACTTGTATTTCATTAAATACACATATCCAAATCTTGAGTGATCATCAGTGAAAGTAATAAAATAAGAATACTCACCCCGTGCACTTGTTGTCATAGGCCCACAAACGTCTGTGTGAATCAATGCCAACAACTCTGTAACTCTTTCTCCTTTTCCACTAAAAGGAGATTTAGTCATTTTACCCATAAGACAAGATTCACAAGTTGGATATGATTCATAATCGGATAGCTCGAGGAGCCCATCTTTATGCAACTTGGATAATCTTGTTTCATTGATATGACCGAGTCTACAGTGCCACATGTAGGTATAATTAATATCATCTCTTTTCTTTTTCTTAGTTTGTTCAATTTGAAATATATTTTCTTGTAAGTCAAGTGTATAAAGTCCATTTCGCAAATTTTCAATACCATATAAAACATCGTCTTTATAAATAGAACAACTATTGTTCTTTATAACAACGTTAAATCCTTCCATATCCAATACAGAAATTGAAATAATATTTTTAATAATATTCGGAACATAATAACAATTATTAAGATAAATGGACTTGCCCAAAGGCATTGCTAAATAATAAGTTCCTACAGCTAATGCAGCAACCTTTGCTCCATTTCCCACTCGTAGGATCACCTCATCATTGTTCAGCTTTCTACTTCTGACCAGTCCCTACACAGTATTACATATGTGAGAACCACAGTCGGTATCCAATACCCAAGTAGAATTATGACTTTCAGAAAAATTAATTTCAATCATAAACAAACCTTGATTGGAAGTCGAAGCTTCTCCAAGCTTCTTCTCTGCTAGATACTTCTTGCAGTTCATTTTCCAATGTCCCGGCTTATTGCAATGAAAGCACATTCCTTTAGCTGGTTTAGATTTCTTTTGTTCCTTTTCTTTTCCCTTTTCCTTAGCCTTCTTAGATTTCTTCTTTTCAGAAGATACCTTAGGCCTCTTCCTTTTATTGGAAGAATCCACCATCAAGATATGGTTTTTCTTGGATGGGAAGTGACCTTCTGCAGTTTTCAGCATGTTAAGCAGCTCAGGCAAGCTGACATCTAGCTTATTCATGTGAAAATTAACCACAAACTGCGAAAAGGTCTCAGGGAGTGACTGCAAGACCAAGTCTTGACTCAGCTCCCCATCCATGACGAACCCCAGCTGTCCAAGGCGTTTAATCAAATTGATCACCTTTAGGACATGAGTCTCGACGGCAGTACCCTCGGTCATCCGAGATCGGAAGAACTCCTTAGATATCTCATATCTAGCAGTCCTACTCTGTTCACCATACAACTCCTTGAGGTGAAGCAGCATAGCAGGAGCATCCATGTTTACGTGCTGACGCCGAAGCTCGTTATTCATGGATGCGAACATGATGCATTGAGCCACAGATGCATCATCTTGCCACTTATTGAAAGTGGCAATCTCTTCCTCAGAGGCTGTTTCTAAAACAGATTCAGGGATAGTTGAATTTAGGACATAAGAAATCTTTTCAGCAGTGAGAACAATTCTCAGATTTCTTAGCCAGTCCTCATAATTCGGCCCGGTAAGCTTGTTTGCATCAAGTTTGCTTCGTAGTGAGATTAGTGATTTAGACATTTTTAAAATTCTGCATGTGAAAGAAAACAACATTTTAACAAACATTCGTTTTATTAACTTTGCATACCAAAATAAATTTAGGTTTTTATTTTAAATTGGTATCTCCCACTATTTTCATCAAACTATATTACCCTCACTAATATAGTTCGGCAACATCTAATTAAAGATTTGCTAGTGAGAATAAGGATCCCATTTCAAATGTATATAACCTTGTGGATAGCACAACAAGCGATATACAAATAAATAGGTAGACAACTCTTGTCAATTACATCACTATATAACTCCTTTTATTTTGCCTCTTAAATCATAATGGTCAAGTGTGTGCACATCCGAACTAAAATGATTTAAGTTAAGTCCAGCCTAGCACTTCCATAAATTCAAAAAAGAAAAATGTTCGTCCTTGTGGATAGCACAACAAGACTAGATCGTTCAATTTTCTTGATAAGCATCAAATGTGATTAATTAACATCTTAAATATGCAATACTCGCCTTGTGGATAGCACAACAAGCTCATATTAAATATTTAATACTCTATTAATTAATCATGCTAGAAGGCGACGTTCGATATTCCAAATATCATTTGAACGCTTCGGACTTAATATTATTTCTTTGAGGGGTTTGTTATTATTTGTCTCATCTTGTTTAGCGCGCATGGACATATATATATATATAAAATACGCGTCATTTTATTAAACATGCGAAACATGTTTGTATAAAATATAATATATATAATATTTAGCATGCAATATAGAATACTATATTCTACCCGGATTGATTATGGACTTTTATTCTAGTTTGGTTCACTAGAGCCACCAAGTGAACCAAAAGGTCAAACCTAAGAGTGCAAGAATTTAAATTTAAATATAACTATTACATTTAAACCCGGGCTCCATACAAAAGGGTCTTCACGCGTTCCTTGCTCCTTGGTCTCCAATTTCTTCAAGATAATTTTAATTCTTTCTATTACATTAAACTATTTAATTTAAATAGAAACCTTGATCAGCAGTCAAGGGGAAGTACATAGGAGGGAGATAGAATTTTACATCAAGAAAAAAAAAAGAAATTTTTTTTTAGAGAAGACGAGGTACACAGACCCCATTTAATAAAACACATTCATTCAAGCATTCAACTAAAATAAAATCCAATCACATTGGTCAAATAGTCCATAATCAATCCCCATTTATTATCATACATATAACCATATATATCAATAAATAAATATTCATCTCATGAATTAAAATATTCCATATATATATGAGTATCATTTAATGGGCAATTTTAAATTGCATGAAATTCAATTTCAAGATTAAAATAAACTCTTTATTTTAATTATAAAATTATTAAGAATATTATATATATATATATATATATATATATATATATATATATAATAGTAACAATATCTCCTGATCACTTATTAAAAGATCCAGGTTACCATGAAATCCTTGTTTCATTAAAAAAAATGAATTCGTGCATTACCTTTTGAAGGACCCAGATTATATATATATATATATATATATATATATATATATATATAACCAGACCCACGAAAAACAGTTCACCTTTTTAACCAAAAAAAAAACGTGACTTACGGATCCAGCAGCTACGTAATTCACTCTAAAAAAAAAAACTTTCGCCATTTTTTTCAGTTCAAAATTAAAAAGACGTTTTTCGCTTCTTCTTTTTTTCAAAAATAATAATTTTATACAATTATATTATGCCCAATAAATTATTTTTAAATACATACCCATATGTATATGAAATCAAAAATAAATTAATAATTGCATAAAGGTTTGGCTCTGATGCCACTGTTAGGTTTGTACGAAATCGTGACGCAATCAAATTGCAAAAATTAGAGGAAGGATGGTATATTAGAGTTTAAAAAAATTTCTATAAAACCATTACCCGGATCATCCTTTATGCAAATTATTAATTTAAAATAATAAATAAGAAGTTATGAAATCATACCCTTGTAGAACGAAGCTTCCACAAGTACGAGTTCAACTCCTTGTTCTTCGTGATCTCCTTGAATTTTCAGGTTAGATTCCTTCCTTTGATCAACGTTAGCCACCCAAGTGTTTGGCCTCTAGAGGTGATCCACCAAAGAAGATGAATTATCAAAAAGGAGGGTGGTTGGCTTAGTTTTCTATCCTCTATAGAAAAGGAGTACTCTCCAACAATTGGAATTGCCTCTACTGATATCTATTATAAGACTCCTCTTATATAGATATTGGTCAACCCTTCTAATCCTATTAGACATGAGATTTCTTTTAATTAATTAAACTCCTTTAATTAATTTAGGCTTCCCACCACATGGGGAATAATTAATTAAATTCATTTAATTAATTTATCTTATAATCTTATTAGGAATAAATGAGAGTACTAATATTAAATTAATTACTAAACTCCTTTAGAAATTAAAATAATAATAATTAAAATAATATTAATAAGACGCCTCTTATTAATTTATATTTAATATTTTCAAAATATTAAATAATAAACATTAAGCTATTTAATTTATTCTATCACTATAGATTAAATTAATTACACTTAATGCATTATTACGATTATGCCATTACCTTCTTAAATAATTATTCTTCCTTTTATGGTGTGACCCTTTAGGTTCTCTATATTAAACCGGTTGTGAATAAATCAATTAGAACAATTCTAATCTTATTTAAATAAATAAATTAAACTAATAATCTATTTAAATAAATAATATTTATTCTACAATAGGGATAAGTCTCCCTAGCGATCAACGACTTTTCAGATAATATAGATTTCAACATTAATCATAAAAGAACCTGTGAGTAAATAGTTACCATACAATTCAATCCTTCCACCATACAATGTCCCAATTAAATATAAGACATGAATTTACTGTCAAGTCTTATTTTATTTAATTATATGTATTTCGATTAGAAAATGCACAACTCCGATTAATGCAAATTAGAAACCTATTTCTAATTTCATTCCACCTTGGCCAAGGATTCCTGGGGTGTCATTTAATGAATCGCATAGGACATATCTCCTCTTTTACTAGAGGTGGTAGATTCTTTATTGATCATTCATTATCTCCATATGTAACTCATTATACCCAAGCATACCCTATATATGCCTTAAAAGGTCTTAAGGAATAAGTCAAAGTATAATTTGTTACATACAAGATACTATGATGATCTCAAGTCCAAGGATCACTTGTACTACTTTCACATTAGGAATTCCTATTGACAGGAGAGTAAAACTCCATTAGGTATTCCATAGCGAGTCACGTTCAGTGAACTTATTCTCCAATAAGCACCTACATACTTGCTTTAGTGTCCCCACACAAATAATCATAAGATCAATCATCCTCATCCAATGAGCAAGCAACATATGTACCAATCTATCCGAATTTACTAATCCCCTTTTTAGTAATCCCACGATTGGGAACTATTTTAGTTTTAAAACTTTCTAAGAATTTAGATCTCATTAGCATGATCATCATCATGATTCTAAAAGCATTGCTTAAAACTATGGGTTATTTACATATTATAAAAACAGCAACATGTAGATAATTAAATGTCTTTAATAAATGAATATTTTATTAATAAATAAATAAGATTGTTTACAAAGTACGTGCTTTATCATCATACATGATTGGCTTGTATGCACACTACTATCACAAGTTCTGTCGCTGGTACTCTACATCTCGAAACTTGGACTCTAGCTTCTGAGATTGGGCCTCCAATTTGCTTGCAACTTCATCAAGATCTGCGAGTTGTACTAAAAAGGAGTCATCTTCACACTTGCGTACAACAACCTCCGAACGTAAGACAACAATATGAAAATTTGAATTAAAAAGATCCAGCCTAACACGAAAAGGAGACATATCCAAACCCACAGCTGCAAGATCGTCTCAACATTATCCTTCAGTTGCTAGCAAAGAGTATAAAGAAAGATTGTGTAATCCGAGTACAAGGTTGGCAAGTTGATCTAAGAAGAAGGTTTAGGCACGGGCTCCCTTAATAATCAGCCGATCAAGTACATGCGAGAACCGAGCTAGAAGACGTTCAAGACTTTTTTGACTAGAAGAGGATATCTGAAAGTCCCTGCAAGAAACAAGATCTCCACTTGGATTGAAGGAAGCTCTAACAGGAGCTACTTTCGAAGCAACCATAGGATTCATTGAGACAAAGGGTGAAGGAGCAGGAGGATGCTGTACTGTTGATGATTCCTCGAAGCCTTGGCCATCTGGAGGATAACCAAGGTCACTGTATGGCAAGGTGGCAACATTCGGATGGAAAACATCAAATAAAGCGAGTGCCTCAACAGGCAAAGGTAAATCTTTCATCTTCTCGCTCTGAAAACAAAATGTCAAAGCATAATATATTATGCAAAAAGAAAGGAAATTCAAGAAGAAAATCATATGTTGACTAAAGAAAGATACTCACAATATAGCCAATGGAAAAAGAGTCGGGAGATGCCATAAAATGCGAAATGTCATTCAACCCACCCAAAGTGCTATCAATAATACCATCTCGAGCAATCATCAACTCGGTAGAATCCTTCTGGGGAGGATGAACATCAGCAATAATGTCAGAAAGATTCCTCCTCGAGGAAGCAGGAGTATCATCGGTACCTTCAAGGCTATCATGCG
This sequence comes from Panax stipuleanatus, assembly GCA_020205555.1. Lineage (NCBI taxonomy): Eukaryota > Viridiplantae > Streptophyta > Magnoliopsida > Apiales > Araliaceae > Panax > Panax stipuleanatus. The sequence goes on along the minus strand of CM035119.1, from coordinate 115,595,140 downwards.
GAGAAGTTATAGGAAGGTTTGATGAAATCGCTGTATCACCCACAGCAAGATTCGAGCTCACATAAGATAAAGTGTCCTTAGAATCAAGACTAACACAATCATTATGTGGAGAAGATGACTCGACACCGATAAGGATAGGTTGGGGAGGCTCACGACTAGTGGAAGCCGTTGCAGCCGCCTCATTTGTAGTACCGGACATAAACCCAAGAGGAATATCATCCTCTTCATCGACCACCACAATCTGAAAATCAAGAAAATAATTACAAAGGGAAACACGAAAACAGCCATACGAGGGATGAAAGACAAAAAACGAAAATGCCACAAAAAGTTTTCCAAATTTCTACGGCGCTTCTTGACCGGATCCTTGGCTACCGGCATACTAGAACCAACATCGTCAAGAGGGCATTTTGCCAATGGCTTTAAGATAGGCCTAATGAGGGGACGACTACCCGGGACCACAGTAGAAACAATAGGAGGAGCCACCTCAGAATCAGTAGTAGTAGATGCTCTCTTTTTAGAACGAGTAACTCTCATTTCTTCGGCACTAGAGGATCCCTAGGGAGGAATTGGAGGAGGTATCCGAGATGTAGCCCGTGGTGGAAGACTCAGGGAAGTAGTAGGGGCCTGTGTGAGAAGAGTATCCGGGTCACTATGAGGATGAATGTCTGTTGATTGAGGGGGAGAAGACTTAGGCATCAAAGCCTCACGCTCAATAAGCCAACTACTGGCTGGCCAACGATCTGAACGAACATTGGTCTTAGGAGAAATAGCACCCTGACACATTAGAGATGTTCGGGAACAAAAGCTGGCATCGAACAAATCAAGGTATCTTCCTCCCACCTTTTAAGATTGATTCGCCAATAGTTACGCTTGCCAGTAGTATATCGTCCACTCTGAGAATCATCTGGTATGACAAAAGGAAGGGATCTGCGAGGAGCAGTTAAAGGTCTTGGAAATGACCATGAAAAAGAGGGGGAAGTAGAGACGACGAAGTTGAGAAGAGAAGTCTCATAAGTCTCCCGACATGTGTGGCCGAAGGGACGCTCCTGGTCAAATCTAAACTGACTCATGACCCTGTGAGAAGAATAAAGTATAGTGCCAAAACCATTATCTTCAACGAAATAGGGAAGCTCCGCAGCCTAAAGGAAGATGAACCAGGACAACGAAGAACCAGTTAATTCGTTGATGTTTTAGTAGGAGTGAAAATTACGCTATAGAAGTGGGGAAGACGACAGCCGCTTTCTGAAACAATGGTGTAGGGGCGAGCGTTGAAGCATGAAAAATCATCAATGGAAAGCTGCAAATTCGAACTAGATAGGTGATCAATCCAACAAGCTGTGCGGGGGATGATGTTGGGTAATGAACAAGGGTCTGAAGACTTCTTTTTCTTCTTAGAAAGATGAACGGAGTAGAATAGCTCAAAAAGCGCTCAAAGAGAAAGAGCTGAAGAAAGGAGTAGGGAACAAAGCAATTTACGTCATACTTGAGTAAATGAGAAAAAAAAGGTTGATAAGAGAAAAAGAAGGGAAAAAGTGAAGTGTGAAAGAAAATTAATAAAAATACGAAAATGAGTACCTCCCAACAGATTCCCTCATGGCCAGGATGGTTTCGTCCTAACGACGATACAGGGTTGCTAAGAAGAGAGGAGCAAGAGAGACATCTAGAGCTCGAGATAACAAAGCAGCCAAACCAAATGTACGGATCGAAGGACCATCTATAGAAGACCCGGGAAAGATGAAATGGGACAACCACATAGCCAAGTAAGCAGCCAAGGAAAAAGGGCAAGGCTCCTCATGGAGAGCGAATACAGACTTGTTATAGTCAGAACTATTCTCGTGGCCGGACCTGTAATCCCTGAAGAAGTAGCGTACCCAAGACAACCAGGAATTCTTTTATCGATTAGAGGTCTCGAAGTTTGGAAGGAGCGTGTCACTCTAATATCGCGAGGTGTAATTGGGAGCCCGTCTGAAAGTTTCTGTCAAGTAAGCAGTGCACTCAACATCTCTAGGAGACAGGCTAGATGTGCTACAAGAAGTCGAGGCATATAATCAAAAATGAGTTCATAATCTAAGGAAAATGAGAAAAAATAAACAAAATAGAAAAGAGGATTACTGGTAAATGGCATAAACGTCCTCTAAAGTTGGGGTGAACTCCCCCCAAGCAGTGACAAATGTGCATGTGGAAGAGCACCAACGTGAAATCAAGACGGTAAGAGCATTATGGTCTTGTTGGATGCGAAGATCCCTGAATAGATGAATGCAACGCAGAATGCCAACCCTCTCCAGTATATCCACATACTCAGAATTTGCAAGGACCTCGTTGGTCCAATGCTGCCACCCCTGAAGACGACTGGATCAGTCAGATAGGAAACGAATGGGACTGTAAGGGTACCCCTGTTTTTCTATACATATGCGGGGAATGCGAGCAGAATAGAGGAAACTGTCTAAGCTTGTGCAAGCTGAATGATATAGAAATAAGCCTTCTTTCTCGGGAGGAGGAAAGACTACACGATAATAATTCTTCACTTGCTCCCAGAAAATATTAGAAGACCCATAAAAGGGAGCTTTTCCCTACTCGCTGATGAAGGGAACTTCCTTGGTAGTTTTCGGGACTATGGAAAGTTCACTGGAATTGGCCTAGAACAAGAAAAAACTTAACATGAGAATCCTGTGAAATAAGAAAAGGAAGTAAGTGAGCATTTGACGTTAAGTGCTTACCATAGCAAGAAGGAAGGTCTGAAACTTAAATAAGAAGACTTGACCCGAGAAAGAGAGATCACGGACACCTGAAAGAAGAAGCAAAAAAGAGCACAAACATTAGAAGTCATTCAAATAAAAAAAAGGTAGAGGAAGAACGAAAAAATGTGAAGGAGGAGGCCACTAGGTTTGGTCCCCCTAGGGTTTGGCCCCTGGGGTTTGGCCACCTAGGGAGTGCTCCCCTTTTACTTTTAGCTTCCCCTTGCTCGCTTGTTGAATCAACCGCTTGGAATGAATGCTGCTTCGCTGTGAAAAAGTTGGGGTCTTTCTTTAAGAATATCCAGAGAAAAAGTCAAGATCCTGTTAAGGTGAAATGACTTTTTCTTTGAGAATATCCGAAAAAGCTAAGATCCTGTTAAGGTGAAATGGCCTAGAAAGGAAAGACCACAATTATCCGGAATAGAGGCTCCCCTGTTGCGGTGTTGACTTTTCTTTGAGAATATCTGAGCCAAGATCCTTGTTAAGGTGAAATGGCCCGGAATGGATGCTTCCTCGTTGCGGTGTTGTCTTTTCTTTGAGAATATCTGAGCCAAGATCCTTGTTAAGGTGAAACGAACCGACATAGATGCTTCCTCGTTGCAGCGTTGCTTATTTTTTTGAGAATATCTGAGCCAAGATCCTTGTTAAGGTGAAATGGCCCGAAATAGATACTTCCTCGTTGCGGTGTTGCCTTTTTCTTTGAGAATATCCTAGCCAAGATCCTTGTGAAGGTGAAATGGCCCGAAATAGATGCTTCCTCGTTGCGGTGTTGTCTTTTCTTTGAGAATATCCGAGCCAAGATCCTGTTAAGGTGAAATGGCTCGAAAAAGAAAAACTACAATCACCTGAAAAAAAAAAAGAAAAAAAAAAGAAAAATGTGTCATTTTTTCAAAATGATTTCATTACAAAATACATAAATTTCATAAATATACAAAAAAATATATATATTAATTAATATCATATTATAACATATATCTATACATACATTCCGGATCTTAAGATTACCCTTTATCCAACATAACTTACTTACCCCCCTTTAGAGACGGACAGGGCGACGGTTCGATCCATCCCTATATATACAACCGTCGTCTTATCTTTTAGCGATGAACAACATATAAACGATGGTTATATATAGCGACGGACCGAAATGTCACCTAGTCCATCGCTAAAGGAGGGTAAGCAAGGTATGTTTAATAAAGGGTAAGCTTAAGATACGAACCGTCTATACATATACCTTATAGATATAAACTTTGAGTACATTATTTAATCTGAAATCATTTGAGCCAATACAACAGATGTCATCCATAATTCTACATAAACAGTAAGACGCAATTGTCGTGCAACACATGGATCCCACAAACATTCCGTCCTAACAATTCGATCAAATTCCAGTACCTTCCGGCCCATTCAATCAGCAAATAAAAAAAAAAGAAATACAGAAAGGGGAAATTTATTCATTTTTTTTCAACCCAACTTTCTATATCATTAGACACTATCTTTATCATCTTTTTCTTCTCTCTAAACCCTGTCCCAAATTGTACACAAAGTTGTTTTCATAAGAATCGCTCCGATTAAAAAGTGTTTGCCCATCAGATTAATAAATTTATCGATTGAGTTTTTTTGGATTAGAGAGCATATTAGGAAAATTACTCCATTTTAGTGATGGAACTTTTCAAATGATCGAGGGATTGAGGGAGGAGAATTGAATAAGTGAAGCGAAAGGCAAGTTTGTGTTTTGCAGAAATCTTACCACAAATGGAAGAGGAAGTTGTTGTTAGAATTTGAGCCTAATTTAATGTGGGTATCATTAAATATTTTTAATGATTCCATATATTAATGTGCTCTACTCCATGAGTAGATTAAATTAAGTATTTGGAAGCTCAAATCCATAGAGTAATGAATGAGGTATTAACTCCCAAAAATCACACATGGAAATGATAAATAATAATAAATACATGTAGGGAAAAATGCAAGTCCCACATAGGTTAAGAACTAAACATTTAATATGTTTGTATACAAGAAAATTGTTCTTGGGTTTGGGCCCCAAGGGGCACCCCACTTTTGTAGAAGGGAGATGACCTAGTCAAGGCTTGGTTTGAACGCACACGCGCGCGCAACCGCAGCCGACCGGCCGGCCTGGCTCGGGCTTGTGGGTTGTGGGTCTGGGTCCTTATATATATCTTTTTAGACAAAATTTATTTAAAATTTTTAATAAAATTTTATTTTAGTTTGATTATCAAAACTGTGTCGTTTTGATAAATGTTATTTATTATTATTATCAAAACTGTGTCGTTTTGAGAAGCGGTATCTGCTGAAAGGGTATTAGTCTGAACGGATGTCCCAAAACTATGTCGTTTTATAGCGCCTTTCCTACTAAGACTAAAACTGCGTAGTTTTGGTTCCGCGAAGGCTAAAACTACGTCGTTTACAGTTCCGAAAAGACGCGCCCATTCTGCAAAGGATCAAAACTACGTCGTTTTGACCTGCAGATGCCATTATATGCCTTTTCAAAGGTAACCCATGCCTTTTCAAGGGCTAAGTGCCCATCCGAAGAGTCACCAATCCATCCTATAAATAGATAGGAGGGGGCAGCCTTATCATTCATTTTTTTCACAAGCAAATAAGCTTAATAAGTCATTCTAGTCTTCGTTTTTCATCAGTTTTATAGAGTTCTTTTTGAGAGAGAGTTAGAGCATTTAGTTTAGTTCGTAGAGTATACTTTTTGTAGTGCTGCTAAAGTATATGTTGTCATTGTATCTTGGGAGACAAGTGCTATCAACTCTAAGCACCATACGGAGGGCATAATTGTCTTAAGGACATAGTACCAAGTACTAGCATTGACAAATTTAATTTTGAGATAAGTTAATATATATATAGTTTCCTTTTTATTTTCAGATTGCTAACAGTTGTTTGCTTGGCTTCTGATTGGCTTCTGCTACTTCTCCACTCTTGTGATAATAGAGGCACAATACAATCAGATCAAATTAGTTACTACACTTGATCACAATGAATCCTCCGCCTGTACAAATGCCCAAAATCACCTTTATGTTTATAGTTTGAAGTCGGCTTTCGCTGGACAGGTTGGGAATGCATTCTTTCAGGAGGGGCAAGTGATATTGACAGAAAAGAAGGAAGGATTAACAACCCTGCAAACTTTCAATCCCCAATTGGAAAAAAAAAACCCCGAATCCTGCTATTTTTAACTTAAATTATGGAAACAAATATTCTAAATAAGAATGATTTGATTTTGTTTCCAAAATATAATGATGGGTTTGATTCTACTTCCAAAATAAAATAAAATATTATTTTATTTGATAATATAGAATTTATCTTGATTTAGTTTTTTTTTTTAAAATTAATTAATTAAATATATATATATATATATATATATATATATATATATATAAATTAATTAGGGAGATAAAGATTGGACAGGATTTGGGGAAGATTTTTAAGATTTCATGGGAGAGCTCTCCTCTCTTAGGATTTTCGTTTTTTTGAGACTTGCAAAATTGAGTTTCGCGGATTCTTCAGAAATATGAAGTGGATTTAAAGACTTGAAGTATATTGTACGATCGTCACTTTAAAGGTGTGACTCACGTGCAGAAGTAAACATGGTTGAGAATCCAAGGGAATGGTGGGTAGATACTGGAGCAACCTGCCATGTATTTTCTGACAAAAAGATGTTCTCCACATATCAAGAAATTGAGAATGGAGAACAATTATACATGGGAAACTCTTCATCATCCAAGGTTGCTGGACAAGGTAAGGTGATTCTAAAAATGACATATGGCAAGGAACTCATCCTCAACAACGTGATCCATGTGCTTGATATTAGGAAGAATTTAGTGTCAGGATCCCTTCTTAGTCAAAAAGGGCTTTAAATTAGTTTTTGTATCGGACAAGTTTGTCATAACTAAAAATGGGATGTATGTGGGGAAGGGTTATATGAGTAATGAGCTCTTCAAGATGAATGTAATGACTATTGTACCTTCCAATATTAATAAAATTACATCTTTTGCTTATATGATTGAGTCATCTAATTTATGGCATGGTAGATTAGGACATGTTAATTATAATACTATTCGTAGATTAATTAATATGAAATGTTTGCCAAAATGTGGGATTAACTCTAATCATAAATGTGAAATTTGCGTTTAGGCAAAACTTCAAAAATCTTCATTTAAATTAATTGAAAAAAGTACTGAACCTCTTGAATTGATACATACTGATATTTGTGATTTAAAGTATATACAAACAAGAGGAGGAAAGAAATACTTTATTACTTTTATAGATGATTGTACAAGATATTGTTATGTTTACTTATTGAGAAGTAAAGATGAGCTTTGGAAATGTTTATACATTACAAAAATGAGGTTGAGAACCAACTTGATAAAAAGATCAAGATGGTTAGAAGTGATAGAGGAGGAGAATATGAATTTCTTTTTGTTGAAATTTGTTCACAACATGGTATAATACACCAAACAACTGCACCTTATTCTCCACAACAAAATGGTATTGCAGAAAGAAAGAATAGAACTTTGAAAGAAATGATGAATGCATTATTATTAAGTTCTGGGCTACCTCAGAATTTGTGGGGGAAGCAATTCTTTCAGCAAACTATATTCTCAACCGAATATCTCAAAAGACGTCTAATGCTTCACCCTATGAATTATGGAAAGGACATAAGCCGTCTTATAAACACTTAAGAGTGTGGGGGTGTTTAGCAAAGGTAATGGTTCCTCCACCCAAAAAGATGAAAATAAAACCGAAAATAATAGATTTTATATTCATTGGTTATGCTAATAATAGCAGTGCGTATAGATTTTTGGTTGATAAATCAAAAATAGAGGATATACATGAAAATAGTATTATTGAGTCAAAAGATGCTGAATTCTTTGAAACAATATTTCTTAATAAAAAGGAACAAGAGCCAAGTTCTAACGAACAAGAAATAAGTTCAAACAAAAGAACTTATGACGTTGTTATTGACAGTCATCATAGATTAGAAGATATTGATGAACCTAGACGAAGTAAATGTGCTAGAACATCAAAATCTTATGGTCCAAATTTTCTAACTTATCTGTTAGAAAATGGGCCTCAAACTTATAAAAAAGCGGTATCGAGTCCTGAAGCTCCATATTAGAAAGAGGCTATAAATAGTGAAGTAGAATATATTCTGCACAATCATACATGGGAATTAGTAAATCTCCCACCAGGTTCTAAACCTCTTGGATATAAGTGGATATTTAAGAAGAAAATGAAAGCAGATGGATTTATTGACAAATATAAAGCAAGACTTGTAATCAAAGGTACAGACAAAAGGAGGGTTTGAATTATTTTGATACTTATTCTCCTGTGACAAGAGTATCCTCAATTAGGATGTTAATAGCCATTGCAGCTATATATAGTTTAGAGATACATCAAATGGATGTAAAAATAGCTTTCTTGAATGGAGATTTACAGGAAGAAATCTACATGGAACAACCAGAAGGATTTATTGTTCCAGGACAAGAAAGAAAGTTTGTCGGCTTGTGAAGTCTCTTTATGGATTAAAACAAGCACCTAAACAATGGCATGAAAAATTTGACAATGCAATGTTGTCAAATGGTTTCAAAATAAATGAGTGTGACAAATGTATGTATGTCAAGAACACCGAAAAGGGTATGTTATTATTTGTCTTTATGTAGATGATATGCTTATTATGGGTAGTAATAATGAAATCATTAAAACTACTAAAAGAATGTTAAATAATATATTTGACATGAAAGATATGGGTGTTGCCGATGTAATATTAGGAATTAAAATTTTTAAAACATCGGATGGGTTAGTGTTATCACAATCACACTATATTGAGAAAATACTCAGGAAATTCAATCAATACGATTGCAATCTTGTGGGAACACCAGTAGATATAAATCTACACTTGTCTAAAAATAAAGGACAGAGCATATCACAATCTGAGTATGCACAAATAATTGGAAGCCTTATGTACTTAATAACTTGTACACGTCCTGACATAGAACAAGCTGTTAATAAATTGAGTAGATTTACAAGTAATCCAGGACAAGATCACTGGAAAACAATTATAAGAGTTTTAAGGTATTTAAAATACACTCAGAACTTTAGATTGCACTACTCAAGATATCCAGCAGTACTTGAAGGATACTGTGATGCGAATTGGATATCGGATACAAAAGACTCTAAATCCACAAGTGGTTTTGTGTTTACACTAGGCGGAGGAGCAGTATCATGGAAATCTTCTAAACAAACATGCATTGCTTGATCAACGATGGAATCTGAGTTTATTGCATTGGACAAGGCTGGAAAAGAAGCTGAATGGCTTCGTCATTTTTTAGAAGATATTCCTATATGGCCTAAAACCGTGCTGCCTATTTGTATCCATTGTTATAGTCAATCAATAATTGGAAGGGCACAGAGTCACATATATAATGGTAAGTCTAGACATATTCGTCGTAGACACAATACCATAAAATAATTGCTCTCTAACGGCATTATGTCTATTGAGTACATAAACTCGAAAGAAAATATAGCGGATCCGTTGACTAAAGGTTTAACTAGAGAGCAAGTAAAAATAACTTCGAGGGGAATGGGGTTAAAGCCTATAAATAAGGATCGTCATGATGGAAACCCAACCTAGTTGACTAGAGATCCCAAGATCTAGGTTCAAAGGGACAACTAAATTGTGAATGATTCAACCAAATCACTATGAAGAAATTAATTTTTTCTACTTATTCATATGATACGAAATAGTGATACCTACAGCGGTTACAGTATATGCTATGCTTTTAATTATTCTTAAATCTTGATAAACAAGTGGAGTATAGTAGGATACTCTTATTAAAGAATCACCTATGTGAGTGGGAACTGGGCTAATTCTATGAGAAGGATAAGGCTATACTTCTCTAAAGCACTCATAAATACGGGATTGTTCGGGGCCAAAATGAACAAAATCATGAGAACCAAATAATATCTGAAAAGATTATGTGTGAATTACTATTGTCTCGATTTACACGAACGATTGGACAGTTCAAGACATCACGTTCACTGGACAACCAGTAAACCCGATAGTCTTTCACAAGAGAAGGTTCAAAGCCAAAAGCTACCTCTCTCGATACAAATGATTTCTAATTCTGTCTCTCTTAGAGTCTGCATAACATTTGCATATATAAGGCTGACAGTCAATATCATTCATGTGGGGGATTGTTAGAATTTGAGCCTAATTTAATGTGGGTATCATTAATTATTTTTAATGATTCCATATATTAATGTGTTCTACTTCATGAGTAAATTAAATTAAGTATTTGGAAACTCAAATCTATAGAGTAATGAATGAGATATTAACTCTCAAAGATCACACTTGGAAATGATAAATGATAATAAATACATGTGGGGAACAATGCAAATCCCACATAGGTTAAGAACTAAACATTTAATATGTTTATATAAAAGGAAATTGCTCAAAGGTTTGGGCCCTAAGGGGCACCCCACTTTTGTGAAAAAGAGAGGACCTAGCCAAGGCTTGGTTCGAACCCACACGCGCACGCAGCTGCCGCCGACCGGCCTGGCCTGGCCTGGCTCGGGCTCGGGCTCGGGCTCGGGCTCGGGCTCGTGGTTCCTGGGTCTGGGTCCTTGTATATATCTTTTTAGACAAAATTTATTTAAAATTTTTAATTAAAATTTTATTTTAGTTCGATTATCAAAACTGTGTCGTTTTGATAAATGTTATTTATTATTATTATCAAAACTGTGTCGTTTTGAGAAGCGGTATCTGCTGAAAGGATATCAGTTTGAACGGACGTCCCAAAACTACGTCGTTTTATAACGCCTTTTCTACTAAGGCTAAAACTGCGTAATTTTGGTTTGGCAAAGGCTAAAACTATGTCGTTTACAGTTCCGAAAAGATGCACCCATTCTGCAAAGGATCAAAACTACGTCGTTTTGACCTGCAGATGCCATTACATGTCTTTTCAAAGGCAACCCATGCCTTTTCAAAGGCTAAGTACGCATCCGAAGGGTCACCAGCCCATCTTATAAATAGGTAGGAGGGGGTAGCCTTATCATTCATTTTTTTCACAAGCAAATAAGTATAATAAGTCATTCTACTCTTAGTTTTTCATCAGTTTTATAGAGTTCTTTTTGAGAGAGAGTTAGAGCATTTAGTTTGGTTCGTAGAGTATACTTTTTGTAGTTCTGCTAAAGTATACGTTGTCATTATATCTTGGGAGACAAGTGCTATCAACTCTAAGCACCATACGGAGGGCATAATTGTCTAAGGACATAGTACCAAGTACTAGCCTTGACAAATTCAATTTTGAGATAAGTTAATATATATATATATATATATATATATATATAGTTTCCTTTTTATTTTCAAGTTGCTAACAGTTGTTTGCTTGGCATCTGATTGGCTTCTGCTACTTCTCCACTCTTGTGATAATAGAGGCACAATACAATCAGATCAATTTAGTTGCTACACTTGATCACAATGAATCCTCCGCCTGTACAAATGCCCAAAATCGCCTTTATGTTTATAGTTTGAAGTCGGCTTTTGTTGGACAGGTTGGGAATGCATTCTTTCAGGTGGGGCAAGTGATATTGACATAAAAGAAGGAAGGATTGACAACCCTGCAAACTTTCAATCCCCAATCCAAAAAAAAACCCAAATCTTGCTATTTTTTAACTTAAATTATGGAAACAAATATTCTAAATAAGAATGATTTGATTTTGTTTCCAAAATATAATGATGGGTTTGATTCTACTTCCAAAATAAAATTTTATTTTATTTTATTTGATAATGTATAATTTATCTTGATTTAGTTTTTTTTTAAAAATAATTAAATATATATATATATATATATAAATTAATTAGGGAAACAAAGATTGGACAGGATTTGGGAAAGATTTTTAATTATGGGAGAGCTCTCCTCTCTTAGGATTTTCATTTTTTTGAGGCTTGCAAAATCGAGTTTCGCGGATTCTTTAGAAATATGAAGCGGATTTAAAGACTTGAAGTATTTTGTACGATCGTCACTTCAAAAATGTGACTCACGTGCAGGGGGTAAAATGTTAGCCCAAGTATAAATTAGGGTTCACATGTGACCTAAAAGAATTGAATGACAAACGAAAAAAGCGAAAATAAATGTGCGAGACTCGAGAGAAGCCTTCACGTGTTCCGAGGCAGAAGACTCGTGGAGGCGACTCATTTTGAAAATTGATTGAGGGATTGGATTGGTGGCTAGAAGGACATGATGATCTGGACATTACTCTGTTGACTAAGGGTATTTCTGAAATTTCCCCGAGGCCAAGTGTCGGGCACATGATCACTTTCTAGAAAACCCTATAAATACACCTTCCATTCCATTAGGAACGGAGCTCTTTTCAGACTTTTGACTCTTGGACCTGGGGAAGACTAGAACACTTGGAGATTCTCTCTCAACCCGAAACACTCAAAAAGATTCTCTAGATCCTTGCTATCCTAATAGGGTTCTTGGATCCTAAGAGTTATTCTCTTTCAACCCAAAACATTCAAGAAGGCTCTCTGAATGCCTGCTACCCTAACAAGATTTACGGATTCTAAGAGTTCTGCCACGTATCATTGGAGTGATCGCTCACCTGTTCTTCTCACCTCTTCAATTCATCAATCAATTCTGTACTCTTCGTGGATTTCTCTCCTACTCAGCCAACACGAAATTCTAACCCTAGCAAGGTACAATTTTCTTGCCCACAAACCCTAATTTTTTTGGATACGGTTAATGAAGGCAATGGAGTTCACTTTGCAGTGATATTTTACGGCTCGAGAGAAAAAAATAATTACAGAGTTGATCAGAATCAATTATTTATAGGGAATTTCTACGCCAAATAATCCGGGAAAAAATACTCTATCTATTTCAAAATATAAATTTAAGTTTGACTTTTCAAAACCTATTTAAAATGATTTGCAAATTTAAAATTAATTTGATTCATTTAATTTTTGAAAATAATAAATCTTGAAACTAGTATTACTATTTAGATAGCTTACAATTTTAAAAATTCTATTGTCTAAAACTAAATTAATTTATATCAATTTTAAATTAAACAAATAAATCATAAATCCAAATAATCTAAATTGTTTAATTCTTGCACAAATCTTTGGATGTCAATTTTTTTCTTCAAGTCCTTTTTAGATTTCTCCTAGTGGAATCGAAATTTATACCTTTATTCTACAATATCCAGTTATAACTCAACAATCATAATTCAAAATAACCCTTTATCAAAATAGTACAATAATCACCAAGGACTTTAAAAATTGACCACATTCTATCATTAAATCTGAGACTAACTGCATAAATAACTAATAATAAAATTTAAACAACATTTTTGACCACATTAAAAGTAATAGTGTAGGACAATTCATTCTCACATGACCATTAAAACATCGTGATCCCTTCATTACACATTTCCTCTAATTTCCTCAAATAAATTCTATGTTTATAGTTATTTCAAAAATAAAAGTAATTACACATTTTCACCATGCGTTGAACATATAGATTTTTCATCAAAATTTCAATAGATAAAAATTCTTTGATTTTTAACGGTATAAATATTTTTTGTGATTTTTTTTGTAAGATTGATATTAATACCATTAATTATTTATTAACATATTTTGATCATTACTAATAAAATTATTAAGATCAAATAATTAGTGTATTGAATGGAATTGGAGAAAATGTGTAATGGAGGGGAGCCAAATCCTAACATCGTAGGGCTGAAAAAGGGGTGAAAATCAAATAAATGAATCGTATTTTTTTAATCGAATTATTTAAGGTATATTCGGTTATAACCGTTTTACAGTTCGGTATTCGATTTCAATTTTGGGTATGTAAATTAGACTATTCAGGTAATCGATTAACCGAATTAGAAACCTAAAAAATGAGAATAAAATCCTATTTTTAATTAGATTTTGATAGACTTTGTCGTACAGATTATGCACTTATATATTGTTAATTTGAAATTATTAAACTAGTTTATGAATTATTATGTTTGTGGATTATGGTTTTAAATATTATTTGGAAACTTTAGTGTGAAATTTGAAATAGATTCATATTTTGGTTATATACTGAATAACTGAATAGTATAATTAGATTATTCGGGTTTCGATTATTCGGTTAGTATAAATTTCGGATATTTATTTCGATAGTGAAATTGTATGAAATTCGATATTTTGTTATAACTGAATAGACAATTCGATATTCGGTTATAACTGAATACTCAACAGTTTTAAATTCGGTCAATATGTGCCTTGCAAATTAAGTATCTTTCCTTTCCTTGTTTTGTTCAAACCCAACAGTTTTAAATTCTAACATGAATACAAAAATGTTGAAATTTTCACCCAACCACAGATTATTATTTTAATTATCTTGAAACTTTTGGACCTTTGTATAAATGTTTTTTATTTTTTTTTATTTTCTCTGCAACACAAATTTAATTAACATTGTTGGGTTGGACCACAAGGGTGGTTGTATGGTTGGACATCAACTTCTACATCCAAATCATGAACTTCCATAAAGAAATTCATTGCCAAATTGTCACATCATCCCCACTATTTTGGCACAAAGTTGAACTTGGACCTACATTTGCACTTGTTTGTTTCCTCGGAATTCACACCCTTCCACAATTATCATTGGAACTTGGAAGTTCCCACCAGTTCGGTTGTATTCATGTTATTTCTTCTCAAATAATTATACTTTCTAAGTCATTTTAAAGAAATATTTTTATTTTTTAATATAAATCGTTTGAGAATTTAAAATAAGTATTAATTATTTAATTTTTAATATTATTTTAAATATTAAATATAATTTTAGTTCTCTCATTATTATTTGTCTAATAAATAACACTATTTTTTTTTCAATACAAAGGCAATATAGACAATTAATATTATATTTATTATTTTATAATTATTTTCTTAATACTTATGCACAATTTTAAAACGATTTATATTAAGGAATGGAGGGAGTAGACAATTACACAAAAACTGTTGGTACATTTTATAATACTCTCTGTGTTGAATTATAAGATTGTTATTAATTTTTAAAATATTAATTTTACACATTTTTAAATTTAAAATTGACATAATTCAAATTTGGATTGGAGGTAGTATAATCCGAAATCTGCTCCCCTCCGGATTATTTCGTCCGTACTCCTCCATACTTGCAATCTCAGCTGTACACATTAAGATTGCAAGTCATACTAATAACATATTTAGACACGTGTACAGTTGGGATTGCAAATATGAAGGATCTGGAGTATGGAGAACATAGTCTGGAGTAAGGCTGTAAAATAAACAAATAATTTGGGCTCGATTCGTACTCGTTCGACTAAAAGTGCGATTCAAGTTTGACTCGACATATAAATGAGTTAAATATGAATAAATTTTAAAGTTCGATAAATTATTCGAATCTCCTCAAATTATAATTTTCTATTGATACTCGGATCATATTCGTTCGAAAAGTTCAAACTGCTCGGGCTCGATTCAGGATCGTGCTTGACTCGGTAGTTAAATGAGTTTCAATCAAATTTTATTTTATACTCGATAAATTTTATGAATCAAATCTGAGCAACTCAATATTTGGCTCGACTCAGTTCATTTATCCCGAAAGCAGCTCTCGTATAATCCATCGTTATTTTTTCCAAATAAATTAAACAATTTTTGTCTAATTATCAAACACTATTATTTTTTTCCCGGACCATCCACTCATTAATTTGTAGTCCATGCATGAAATCATTTCCACTTTCTTGATTGCATGAAATTTCCTTTCATTCCAAAAGAGCCGTCAAATGGCTTACTAAAAATTCAACAACTCATAAATCATACTCTTATTTTATTCCAACATAGTGGTCAGATGACATAAATAGAAGCAGTTTTGATCAATAAAGTTTGTTTAGTGCTTTGTTGTCTAGTAACACGTTCTTTCACGATTAAGGGTATAAATAAATTGAATCAGGTCGAGTATTGAGTTATTTATATTTGGTTTATAAAATTTATCGAATATAAAATAAAATTTAATTGTTACTCGTTTAGCTACCGAGTCGAGCACGATCTTGAATCGAACCCGAACAGTTTGAACTTTTCGAACGAATATGATTCGAGTATCAATAGAAAATTACAATTTGAGAACGTTCGAGTAATTTATCAAAATTTAAAATTTGCTCATATTTGAATCATTTATATTTCTAGTCGAGTTCGAATTGAACTTTTAGTTGAGCGAGTACTAATCGAGCCCGAACTGTTTGTTCATTTTACAGCCTTATTCGCTATAGAAATTTCGAGACGTTTATGGATTCATAATTTTTTAGTTATCTTGATTACGATTTCAGTCTCATTATGGACTAGGCTTTTTGCAAAGCAGGTCTTAGGTTCGAACCTTGACAGTGGCTAAGTAGGGTTTGTATTTAATTTCAGTCAAAAAGTAGTAAAAAAAATAAAAATAAAAATACATTATCAGTTTTTTTAAACCGAATGATAAGATGAAACACTTTAAAAATTAAAATAATATTAAATTAGTTTTGATAAAAGATTAAAAATTATATATTCAGTGAAAAAATTTCAAACTAATTTATAGAGTTATTTCCATTTTTCGACTACAAGTCTTTTTATTTTTCTTTTTTTTAATAAAACAAACATCAAATTTACTTTTCATGAAATTCTTTTTAACAAAAAAAATCCACAACTAAAAGGTGCCTATATTATGTCATCTTTATCACGATTAATGACTTTTTTCTCAACCACACTCCAGTCAAAGATATACTTTTTTTTTTGACACCAACACATGTACTCGTGACCTGACTGAACCGTTGTTTGTGCGCAATTTGTTGCTATTTCTGTGCAAAATTTAGAATCACTCGTGTAGTTGACTTACAAGTATTAAGTATTGAAACAATAATTATTGTTCTCCAATTATTAGTATTTTGGTTAGCTTTTTACCTAGTCATGTGGGATTATAGAGTCCTTCCGCTAAAAATGTGCATGTGTTACTTCAGTTTTGGGCGGATATGTAACTAATTAACCTTAGCATAGAAAGGTCTTTGGGTTAAATTAAATAATCATACAACAGTTATTTAACCAAGTATATATATATATATATATATATATATATATATATATAAAAGGGATGAAATGGAGTAAATAATTTATTGATGGAGACCACTAATTTCCTTTAAATTTGTGAATGGCAATATTTCCTTAATAAAAAAGTATAATGATAATTAATTACTTTTTCCGTTTCTTTTTATTTGTCGTTTTAGAGAGTGAAATTTATTCTTTTTTATTTGTCGTTTGTAGTTTTCAAGAAAGTATTAGTGACTTAGTTTACCGTCTTATACCTACATTAAATATTAATTTGTTTATCTTTCATCTTTTTCACTGAATTTTGAAGTGTAATATTGAGATTTTATACTCAGTTGATCAAACAAAGCATTAGTTATATTTCTTAATCTTCATATTTTTTCCTAAAATGTCAATTAAAAAAGGAACCGAGGTAGTACCGATCTGCTATACCTTCGGGGGCACTTGCAAAGAATTGATTTTCAGCCAAATTAAAAGATTGTTATTAATTCTCTCAATAAATTAGGTGCACACAACCTTTTGAGAATAAAAACATTAAATGCATTTTCACCGATTTTCACAATAATACTTTTCAACACTTTTAAAAACATACTCTCCACATTCCTTTTTATTTGTCTTTTTAGTTAGAAAAAATTATTCTTTTTTATACGTTGCTTATAGATTACAAAAAAAAAAAATTAACGACTTAGTTTCTTATATTATTCCTAAATTAAATACAAATTTATTTCTCTTTCATATTTTCAATGAATATGAGTGTTTATACCCGATCAAATAAATTAGACGGAATTAATTACACTTCTTAATTTATTTATTTTCTCTTATGACAATTAAAAACGAGCAGAAGGAGTAATATAAGTGCGACAAAAATTAAATCTTTTTTTTTAACAAGTTCCTTAATTTTTTAGCATTCCACATTAATTAATAAATATACATATCATTGCGGATAAAGTCATAATTATGGCATGTCATTAAAATAAAAATATTCTTTTTTAACACAAATATTTCAATATCGCGCACATGTATACGCTGACATTGTATTTAACTTTAAATTTTATGGATAAGAAATGGGACAAATTAAGTACCTCAAAAATGTTTTTGCTAACCCTTTAAATTTAATGCTAAATTTCCTTTTCCATTGCGTCAATTTCCATCCCTTTTGGCCAACTCTTATTGCCGTCCTCTTTGGTCCTTCCCGCTATTTATTCCCTTTTCCATGTATTGTTTACCAGCCGTATCATATCAATCCCTTCCTTCTCCTCTCTCCCCTTCTCATTTTCCCATTTTCTCCCCCATTTTTTTTTCTTCTTCCCCATTTTAGTTTCCAAAAGGAAAGAAAAGGGAAAGAAAAAGATTGTAACCTCTTCATATAGCCAATGAATAATAATTTGATAATTTTTTCACTTTTCTTGGTAATTCTGATCAGCTATGCCCATGTTAAAGCAGCTCCTCAAGGTTCCCTAGTAACAAAACTTCCTGGCTTTAGTGGCAAATTCCCATCAAATCACTATGCAGGGTATGTACTTCAATATTTCATCCTTCTTTTTCATCTGTCTATTGAGTAAAATTTGTTTCTCGTTGTTTGTAGATTTCAAAAACATCATTAATGACTTAATTTACAATATTATCCTCCCTTTATATACTAATTAGTTGCTCATTCGTCTTCACTTTATAAAATTTAAAAAGTGTATATTGAAATTATATACTCCCTAATTTTTATTTATTTTTATTTTTTTTTGGGTGGGGGGGATTTTTTGAAGGTATGTGACACTAGAAGGGAAACCTGCAAAGAATTTGTTCTACTATTTTGTGGTATCAGAGAGGAATCCATCAAAGGATGCTGTTGTTTTGTGGCTCAATGGTGGACCAGGCTGCTCAAGCTTTGATGGGTTTGTCTATGAACATGGTACTGCTTGCTTTAATTTTATAACCTCATCATCAGCATTGGATTCTGAATTTTAATAAGTTGAGTCAGTGTCTGATTTTAATTTCTACATGAATTAAATCCCACATTCCATATTTGGATGATTCTATGAGGAAGATTCTGCTCTCCAGTTGATTGTTAGATTACTGCAGATATGATAGAAGATGTGCAGCAGTTTTCTACCTACTGGCTAATTTTAGAAGAAACAAAAGAAAAAGAAAAAGAAAAAGAAAAAGAAAAAGAAAATCTTCAAGGGTTAGTTTAAGGGGAGAAAGGAAAAAAGATGTCTTCATAATTTGGTGTTATTTTGTGCCAAACATGAGGATAATCTATTAATATAGAGCACGTGGGGCCGTTATGCTGATGTGGATTAAGAGCAGCTTTTGGGTAGACTAAAAACGCTTTTCAATTTAAAAAATTTAGTATTTGGTAAAAATGTTTAAGGAGTAAGAGATTTGGGTTTAAAATCACTTGTAAAAACACTTTTAAATTTAAAAAAAAATTAGTATTTGATAACTCTCTGAAAACATTTTTAAGGAGCAAGAGATTTGGGTTTAAAATCACTTGTAACTACTTCTGGAAAAGTATAAAGTACAAAATTATTCTTAAATTGTTAATACTCCTCTCCTCCCATAGTTAATGTCCTAATTTTTTTTTGAATGTTTTAAAATAAATGTCCTATTATTTCTATATTAGTAACTATATCTATTCTATTCTTCCTCTTATACCCTCATAATCTATTTAATATATTTACCGGGAATGTGAGAGTTATAAAAAAAATGTATCTAGAGAATTAAATGACATAGTAAAGAGTAATTATTAGGGTCATAAAAAAGTAAAAAAATAATTATTGGGTTTATAGAAAAATAAAAAAATAATTATTGGGGTCATAGAAAAGTAAAAAAATACTTTAATTAATAAGTAATTAATAAGGGTAATTTAGGTAAAAGAAAATTTTATTAATCAGCGTATCGAAACTAATTAGGACGTTTATTTTAGAACGGAAAGTATTAACAATTTAAGAACATTTCCTTAAATTTGCCATTAATACCTTTTAAAACACTTTTATAAATATTTGTATCGGGTGGCATACGCGCTGCGTGCGTAAATTATGTGAGATAAAATAAAAGTTTTATAAAATTTAAATGACTAAATAATAAGATATAAAAAAATTTAATTAAAAAGAACAAAATAGTAATAATTAAATTGTATTGGCAAAAAGTGAGAAAAAAGTGGGCATGAATCATCACCAAAGCAGCCATGCGCGTTTTATAATAGAGTCCTATAGATAGAGGTAACAAACTACAATTTTAACTTTATTATAGAAACACTTTTATCAAAAGTTTTATATTTAAAAATAATTTATCTTATCGGATCGTCAAATGGACTCTAGATAGCTTGTTATACCACGTGGAATAATTTAAATCGAGTATCCGCTTTAAGTGTAGTCCACACAATTTATGTTTTTGAGTAATTCTCCGGGCTTGGAGAAATACATTTGTGTAAAGGTGAAGGAACATTAATAAATACAAGTTTCCTTTTAGGTTACGAGTCAGGGGAGTTTTATTTTCACACGAATTTTTAATATTTTTATATGGTTCATTCTCAAATGAAAATATGATTTATTTATTTTTTTATGTGAGAGGACTATGTGAAAATATCAAAAATACATGTAAAAATATTAGTTTTCTACCCGTAACTATTAAAGTCGTGTGTAGCCCCGGGAAAGGCATAACAAAATATATACTACCTCTGTCCCATAATAAGTGCTTTTTTAGCTTAAATCACACATACCAATACACAAGCTAAAATGACAAAAATACCCTTAATATACTTTCTTTGTTTTGTTTGAGACTTTTTTTATTGCCTTTTGATCTCTCTTTCTCTTTCTTCAACCTTTCAACTTTTCATTAAATACGCAATAAATATCATTGGTTGCATAAGGGCACATATGGAAAAATATTGTAAAAATTGTATTGGAATTCTAACACATCACTTATTTTGAGAAAAAATATTAAACCTAAAAAATCACTTATTGTAGGACGGAGGTAGTATAATTCTTTTGTTTCAAAATATAAGTTCAAATTTGATTTTTAAAGTGAATTTAAAATTTAAAATTGATATGATTTATTTAGTTTTTTAAAAATTATAAATCTTGTTATTAGTAATACTATTTAGATAATTTATAAATTTATTGCCTAAAATTAAATTAATTTTTAAAATAAAATTATGCCAAATTGACTTTAAAAAATTAATATTAATCCTATATTTTGAAACCGATGAAGTATAATTAATTGGTGAAACTCAATTTCGATTAAGATATCTAAGCATCAAATCTCGAAAATTTTGACTAGTATATCCTACTAGTAAACATGACATACATTGTTCGGCAAGAAGGCTACATTCCTCCAATTAAAAATGGTGAAGAACAAGCTAGAATTAGAATTTATTTAATTTTATAGTGAGTATTTAATTGGCTTTCTATATCAAAATCATGTAGAAGCTAGCTAGCTAAATTATTATAATAATCATTACCATTACATTACATTACATTGCATAGTGTTGGTTCACGGTGCAATTTACATTTTTTTTAATACTTAATTTTGGATTAAAGTATTGCTAGGGGAAGCTAATTATGTTAAATTAATTTTGCAGGCCCCTTCAATTTTGAAAAGAAAAAACCACCAGGAAGCCTGCCTAATTTGCATCTGAATCCATATAGCTGGTCTAAGGTAAATTGTTTCTTCTTTGTACAATATTTTCAGTTTTTTTTTTTTTGCAATTAATTTTTCAACAAGATTATCAACAAAAATAAATCAGAAAATTTTTTCAGGTGTCTAGTGTTATCTATTTGGATTCACCGGCAGGTGTTGGTTTATCGTACTCCGAGAACACGACGAATTATGTTACGGGGGACATACAGACAGCTTCCGATACGCATAAATTTCTACTCAGGGTTGACAAATTAATCTTCGTTAATTTAATTCATTTATGATTAATGAATTTCAAAAATAAAAATCAAGGATAAATTTGTTTTTGATTTAGTGGTTTGAGCAATTCCCGGAGTTTTTGGGGAATCCATTTTACATTGCCGGAGAGTCTTATGCTGGGATATACGTGCCTACTCTTGCTTCAGATGTAGTCAAAGGTAGGGCATTCGCGTCCCGACGATCCAGTTTTCATGAGAAATTATAGTTAAATAATTAATAATTTTTTCTTTCAGGAATAAAAAGTGATGTGAAGCCTGTTATCAATTTCAAGGTACATCTGTCAATTTTTTTAAAATTTTTATTTTATAAATATTATGAAATAATAGTGTCTTTGCAGGACTAATGAAGCTAAAAATAATGAGTGATGCAGGGTTATATGGTTGGAAATGGGGTTACAGGCAGTAAATTTGATGAAAATGCTCTTGTTCCATTTGCACATGGAATGGGCCTTATTCCCGACAGTTTGTTCGAGGTAAATTTCAACTAGGATTGTAGACGGCTAAGGTGGTGTTTGATTACATGTTAATGCATCTTAATGTGATCAATTTCAATTTCAAACATTAAGATGCATTAAGAGTTGCGTTGTTAACATACATTAAGATGCAATATTCAACACAACCTAAGGCGCTCAATTGTCGTTTGTAGCCATTGATTGTATGTTAGGTTTTGCGTGTTTACAACATTTTGCGACACTAACGTTTAGTGTGCTTGACACTGCATCTGAAATCTTATCGCACTAAACGCGAACATATACTATACCAATTTTCGAGTTTCTAGAATAGGTCCTCAATTTTTAGAAGAAATAAATTTATATGATTATTTGAAGGTTTCACAAGTTCTAAACAGTCTCTTTGCAGACTGTACTTTGTGCGTACATGCTTGTACTTATTTTTTAAATACAATTATTTATGAATAAAGTACAAGACTGCATACCCATTATGTTTTCTTGTAGGAAGCTAAGGCCAACTGCAAAGGAAACTACTATGGTCCCATTGATGAGAATTGCTACGTCGTTCTGGAAAAGATTGACAACGTGAGTCGTCGTGGTCGTCTTTTTTTTTCCGGCGCATCTCCAAAACTAAATTTGAAGGACTTATTTTTTGTTCTAATTTATCTTTTTCTGGTCGCGACATTTTTTAGGATCTTGATGGCTTAAACATCTATGACACCCTTGAGCCCTGCTATCATAGCCCCGCGACAAAAGATGCAAAAAATAACACAAATTTACCCTTAAGCTTCAAACAACTAGGTATGACCGATAGGCCTCTCGCAGTGAGGAAGAGGATTTATGGGCGGTCATGGCCTTTTCATGCACCGGTTAGGGATGGACTTATTCCATTGTGGCCTCAAATAATGGAGAAAGCCGCCGTCGCCGCCTCTGGAGTTCCATGTATTGTAAGTAATCTAAGACTGTAACTATGTTTGTACTTGCAAGGATTATACTTGGTATAGAATTATTTATCCCAAGTCCATTGCTTGTTTTTAAAAATAGATTTGGGATTGGGCAATTAGTCTACGGATAATAAAATGACTTGAAAGGGAGATTATTTAATACCATGTCCAATTAGGTATTATAATTTCTATCATTTAAGACTAAAAATTTGTAAACAAAATTAACTTTTAACTTGGTTTAAAAAGACCGTTGTATTTTATCTTATCTATCTATAGTACTCAAGCTAATAAGAATATGATATATTTGTTATTAGTGGTAAGGGTATAATGGTTCAAATGATAAGTATTTATTCAATCATTTAAATAATCTTGAACAAAACAAACATAACATGAGATTATTTTAAGTTATTTCATGAAAAACAAACATGTGACTAAAACTATTTAATTCTAGAATTAATAGTTTTGGGATTATAATTCATGAGAATAGTCTCAGATTATAATCCTTACAAACAAATATTACCTAAGTACTAGTTTAGGATACAACAACTGTGTATCTGAAAAGACAACAAATACAACTCTTTTCTATATATTTCACAAAAGACCTGACCAACCAAAACAATGCAACTCTTATAATTAATTAAAGTATCTCCTCAGCTGAACTATTATATCAGTACAATCATATGGTACTAGACACAAAATGAACAACAATTAAGTCTCTCATGATGTTCTTAAGCCAAAGTGCTTGAACACTTGCTCCATAGCATGCTATAAACTCTGCCTACACAGTTGAAGAAGCAATCAATTTATGTTACTTATTAATGATAATGCTCTTGAATTTTTTTAGCATGAATTGCAACTGGTTGAAGCTAGATTCTCTTTTAATGATGTCACCAATGCACGTTTATTTAGTTGAATAGGTTAAGTATGGTGTCAAATCAAATTACGAGGTCCTCTAAAAGTTTAGATTATTAAAGAAAGTACACAATAATATAAGGTTGTAAACCTTACTTTAATAATTACAAAAAAAACCTACATATTATATACTTAAATAATTATTTTTTGTGTCCCCTCAAAATGCATAGAACTAATTAAATTGATGTAAAATTTCATTCACTCTCACCTCTCTCTAGTCAACCCCATTTTTTTTTTTTTGCAATTTTTTTTTACCTTCTAATCCCAAACAAAATTTTGATAAATAATTTGGTTAATGCAGGATGATGATGTAGCAACTACATGGCTCAACAATGTTGGAGTTAGAAAAGCAATTCATGCTAGGCCTGTATGTTGTCCACTAAATTACCTTTATATTATTTAGTCAATAGATAATGAATGGATCCACATTCTCTTATCTTGTGCATAGGCAGTTGTACTTTTACGTTCTTCTATGCAAAGATATGATAATTGGACGTAAAAATAGACATGAGTGCTTTATAATTTCATATATTTATAATTTTACTCCCAATTATCATATTTGCATAGAATTTTTATGTACTTTTACATTTTTGTGTTTATGAACAAAGCCACAAAGTACAAAATTGTTGATATTTTCATTGACAAAAAACTATTTAAGTCTATATTTTCTCAAAAAAATTTGAATTTATATAATTTCATGTAATGTAGGAAGCTGGACAATGGGCCTTATGCACTGGACACTTGTCCTACAGTCATGATGCTGGAAGCATGATTTACTACCACAAAAACCTGACAACCCAGGGATATCGAGCGCTTATTTACAGGTAAAAATAAAATTATATTTTCCATTTTTACGCTCATCTTAAAAATAAGATCGATATTAACTTTTTATTAAAGGTCAATTAAAGATATTTTTAAATTCACAATTGGCACGATTTATTTTATATTTCATCGGAGATAGTAAATCCCATTTAGATATATAGTTTATGGTATTCAGAAACATTTTGTTAAAAAGTAAATGAATTTTTATCAATTTTGTATTTACGAATAGTTTAAATTAAATTTATAACGATAGTGCTTCTCTTTTAAGGAAAAAATGTGCTGAATTTTGTTCATACAAATGGAGTGTAGTTGGTAAAAATGTTAGGTATTGATGAACCCCAAGAATTATCAATTATCAATTATCAATCAACATGATTAATGACAATATGATATGTAATTTTTTGTTGATGTTCATCAATCAACAAATCATTTGATTAGAAATTAATCATTGAGAAAGAATCTTCATAGAAGCTATGTTCAACAATACTATTACTTGTAAGAATTTCTTATGTAGTTGTTAAGTTAGGTTGGAGAATTTGTAATCTTGTTGAACGACAAATACCTTCATAGTATTAGATTTTATTGAGAAAGATAAACATTGTAAACTATCTGAATAACATTCTTAATTACAAGATTTATATTGTTTTAAAAAATTTAAATGAATCACATTAGTTTTGAATTTGAGTTTGTCTCCTATTAACTTTAAAGTTAAAATTTGTGAGAGCAGATTCTCTGTTCCCAAATTTCCTGTCCCCTTGTGTCCCACCACTTAAATGTTGACACATATATTCTTATTTAACACCAATTAACTCTAAAATTAAAAAGAAAAAGACAAGTGTCAACATTTAAGTGGTGGGACACAAGGGGACAGGGAATTTGGGGACAGAGGATCTGCACTCAAAATTTGTCTTCATAGTTTCATTTTTATATCATTACTACTACTAAACCAACAACTTGTTATTTTTAATAAGTAAACATGGAATATTTATAAAGGAAATTGATATTTTCACAACACTTTTTGATATTTTCACATGAAAAGTGTCGATATAGATGTATAGCGACGGTGAAAACCGTCACTATAGGATCTATAGCGACGGTTTTCACTGTCGCTATAGGATCTATAGCGACAGTTTTCATGTAGAAATTTCATTTTCTTTTATAGATTTATCAGTTTCCTTTATAAATTCTGCAAGCATGACTCTTAATTATGAAATGAATGAAATATTACTTATATATTATATTTACTACCATCCGTTGTTGCGTGTGTAAATTATGTTGGATGAAATATAGGCTTTATAAAATTTAAAGGATTAACTAGAAAAATGAAAGAAAATTAATATTAAAAAAAAAAACAAACAGAAATTATCTTAAAATTGTTTGCAACAAACATAAATCTGACTTTAAAATTGGCCTTTTCAGAAGCCAAAAAGGCTTCTTTTAAATTGTTTACACCAAAATCCGACTTTTTATATATATATATATATATATATATATTGTATATAAAATTAATCTATCTTCATCTTTTTTCAGTGGAGATCATGATATGTGCGTGCCATTTACTGGGAGCCAAGCATGGACCAGTTCACTTGGATATAAGATTCTGGACGAATGGAGGTCATGGAAATCAAATGGACAAATTGCAGGGTATATATATCTGATACAGTCTTAATAGAAATAATAGGAAATTGATATTTTCACATCATTTTTTGATATTTCTACACGTATGACCCACATATTAGCTAATAAAAATTGGTCACATCAACTAATATATAGGTCCTACATATGAAAATATCAAAAAATGATGTAGAAATATCAATTTCTGGATAATATAGTGCTCCACTCAAAATATAATAATAACATACCCATCTTTTCCAAAATTCGAGTTTTAATCAATTTTTATTTTATTATATTAGGGATTATCAATTATCATACATACTAATATATTTATTTGAAATCTTCGATAATAGTTTTGTATTCTTTTGTGAAAAATAATTTATCCTGCGACAAAAAATAATTTTAGCGGGGCTAAGTACAACACATAAATTAACTGCTAAAGTATTTGCCTTAATTTATAGATCATGTGATTTTGTCTACTCTTAATAATATATTTTTGTCAAAAGATATAATAGGGCTCTTCCTAATAAACATTTCTATAAAAATTAAAAAAATAAAAATTTTACAAATTCATTAATAGTTCATTTTCTATTAATATTTTATTAATAGTTCTTTTTATATCGTGTTGTTTGAGCCTTATAAATTCTTCATCTCATAAACATTGAATGCACTTAGCATTCAATATAATCTCATTCACGATCATATATCTATTGAGCTCGAGCTCGTGATAACAATACTGTTATGATATTAAGTCGAGCAATATATGTATAGTTCGATTCTCTAACGAACACGAATAAGCGAATATGGGTTATGACGATGGTATGCACCGTCGCAATAACCAAAAATTGTCGCTATAAGACTTGTTCGTTGGAGAACCGGACTTATATATATAACAAAATACAAATAATTTTGAATTTCCCGCTCACTCAATAAATCATCTGGGCCGTCCAAAGTTTAGGATAAATTTCATCGTCGATGTAGTGCCGGAGGCACAGGACACAACTAGTAAATATATATAGTTGATTAGCATTACATGGTTTTCAGAAAGATGGATAAATTTATACTCTTTTTTGCAGGTATACTCAAGGATATGAGAATAATTTTACTTTTCTAACAATTAAGGTACAAAAAGGATTGCAATTTTGGAAGTAATTTTTTTTAAAAAAAATTCACAAACCCTTGGGTCTAATTTATATTATGTTCCGATGTGTGGCAACAGGGAGCAGGGCACACTGTACCAGAATATAAGCCACAGCAGGCATTGGACTTTTACAGCCGTTGGTTGGAAGGAAAGTCAATATAGTTTAGTCTTAGCCTCTTAGGTCAAAGTGGATTGAGAAAGATAGCACCAAGTAGCTATAAGTTATTGCCTAATCAACATCACATCTTTCATTATTCTGATTCATTTATGTTTCAAACTTGGAAAACTCCAAGGTAAAGAAAGAAGAGGAACTGAAATTTCAAATTTATTATAGCTTTCTTAATCATATGTTACATTATATTTTAATAGAGAATTGATATTTTCATAAATAAAATTTGATATTTTTACAAAGTCTCCGTTACATAATTGTAGAATTTATCTATTATTTATGTGAGATAGACATTGTATAACTATCATTTTTGTTTGTGAAAATATGAATTTCCTTTAATATTGTTCTTTCCACCAGATATTCTAGAAATATAAAAAATAATACTTGTGTTCATTACAATTGGTATGTGGGTTACACATTCTACGTAACGGAAAAGCACAAGTACGGTTCAGATTTATTCTAATTTTAATTCAAAATAAACAACAACAACAACAACAACAAAAATAATAATAATAGTAATAATAATAATAATAATAATAATAATAATAATAATATTTCAATAATTTTTATATTTCAAATATTTTCAGATATACATTGAAGTATTCTTGGTGTAAGCTGTAAAGAATACGAAGCTGTTTATCTATTTTTTGCATGTGTAATCTGACTTTTTTGTGTTCCGTCTTTTGTAAAGTTAACTTGTAAGACCCCAACTTTTATGAATAAAGATTTAAAATTTTTTTTATATTATTTTGAAATAGTAAGGTGTTGATTTGATAAATGTGATATGTTATGGGTGAAATGTGCAAATATTTTAAAATAAGCAAGTGGTTATAAAATATTCGTTTGATCGAGGAATATTCTTTTTGTCGGAGAATATTCGTACGACGGTGCAGTCATTGGTGGACCCCACAACGGAATATCTGTCGGATATAGAAAGCGACATAAATAAAGTTTTTATAAAATAAGGTAAAACTGTTACCGTTAAACTGATAAAATACCCGGTGATAAAAATACAGTAATACGCGTTGTTGCACAGTAGCACACGGTATTGCACAGTATTTCGAATTATTAATTCTTACGTAAGAAGACACTTACTCAATTATTTTCATAGTAATTACAGTTTAATATTTTATATTATTGATTCAATAATTGCATAATATTTTATTGGTTCAATAATTACTACGTTGATATTTTATATCAATAATTGCTACGTTGATATTTTATATCAATAATTACTACGTTGATATTTTATATTATTGATTCAATAATTGTCATTGCATAGTATTTCACATTATCAAATCAATAATTTATTTTATTTGAATAATATTATTAGACAACATTATTGGCAATGTCTAGGAAGTTCTGTCTAGGAAAGGGGTTAGTTAATTTAATTGCGCGCCAATAAGGAGAAATCTTTATCGGAAAGCCTCCTCTTCCCTAGGAACGACCTGATTATCATTATTATGGTTCTGTAATATTATTTGTGAATAATAATTATTGATAAAAATGATAAGTAAATATTTATTTAATGTGAATTTAAACGGAAGAATTTTTAGTAAAAGTGACAATTATTGAGAATGGATATTTTATCTGTTCTGATAAAATAATTCATTCAAATATATTATTATAATATTATATTATAAGTGTATAATGTGATAATATAATAGTGATTGTATTTTTTTACAACAAATTCACGATATATGAATAAAATGAGACGGAAGAGAGAAAATAAAATTTAGAATTCTTTTAATAATTATAAATATTTTACTATATATATATATATATATATATATATATATAAATATGTGGTGGAATTCATTATTTCAAAAGTGGAGGCTTTGAAATTTTGAGTGTGCTGGAGATTTTCAAGATTGGTGAGTGTGAAAAAATCATCCGTATGTAAACTTGGGCCATTTTTCGTTCAGAATTTGAAAAAACTTTCTTCTACAAAGTTGTAGAGAATTAAATTTTATATGGAATGGACAAGGTTCATATTTTTCTGATAAAAGGGCTATTTATTATGAATTATTAAAGTTTCGGAATATTGAGTTTGAATTGATTTTTGGTGGAGGATTTTCTAGAATGTGCGGGCCCCACTCTTGTCCTTTGTTGGTGTGAAATGTGCTGAGCATTATTTCAAAAGTGTTTTGCTTGATTTTCAAAATTGGGTGATGAGAAGCCACCGTAGAAAATTTTGTCAATCCTGATGTGCTAAGCATTTCCTATAAATAGGGTGCTTAGTTAAAAAATAAAAATCACACTAGAATCAAAAAAATTTCTCTTTATAATATCGAGTGTATTTCTTGTGAGTATAAGGATAGTTTGAGTGTGGATTACGGTGCAAGATTTTTCTCAACAAAATATCTGATATTCCAGTCAGATCTAGTATTTTACTAAGGTAAAGGATATTATTTTTCTCGTAAACGATATTATTTCCTTTTAATATTCATAAAGAATATTATTTTCTTTCATATTCCATATTATGAAAGTGATAATATTTCATTTCATATTCATAAATTTAAACTTACTACGGTAAGTACTGCTTCTATAATTCCTGAAATGATCAGAAATTCTTTGAGTTTTGCGCTTCATCTAATATCATTTCACTGGAATATTGGTCTGAACTTTTTATGAAATTTTCATCTTTTCATGACGAGTTACTATTCACGACTTACTATTCACGATAAAAAAATATTATTTTTTTTAATCTAAATTATCTTTGATTGAATCCAAGGTTTGAACTTCATCCTTGAATTTTGCTCCACAATTGATTATTACCAAGTATTATTGAACTTGGATAAACTAAATTACGAATCCCTAATCTTTTTCCTTTATCTCACTGGATTCGTTCCTTATATTATTTTTCATCATCTTCAGTCTTAAATGGTGATACAAACGAATATCTTTGGCCTGTAGTGCAAAGATGAATGATTATTTGATGAATATCTTTGGCCTGTAGTGCAAAGATGATTATCTGATGAATATCTTTGGCCCGTAGTGCAAAGATGGATCGGTGTTGAGATGAACATGACCACTGGTGATACAAATTAATATATTTGACCCCTAGTGCAAAGGTGAATATTTGATTCGAGATATATATTAATTGATGTTACAGGGATAAAATATTGATGATGAACTTTTAAATCATAGAAGATAGTAGACATCATTCTCTACTTAACTCTTCTAATAAATTGTTATTTCCGCTACAGTTGTTGATCTAAAACTTGTTGTCCATAATATTTTATCTGATTTGTTGAAGACTAACGATAATTTATTCTTCATTATCTTAGTCATAGTATTCTTTACTGGGCTAGTTGAGCTCACCCTTTTCTTCCATTGTTCTCTTCAAGAAATGAGAATGTTATAGGGACTAGTCGGAGAACGGGGTGATGGTCAGAGTTAGAGCAGTAACAGTCCTCACTATTTTATAGAATAGTGTGATAATAATTGTAAGTAATGAGGACTGAATTTGAGTGTTTATATTTCGTATTATATACGATTTGTATTGAAACTCATAGTTTGCGTGGTCGTATTTTGCACGACCGTATGTTATAAAAGATTATATTTGGATTCTGTACCATGTATTTGGCGACTCAGAATGGGTTGAGTATTGAACCTATTTTGGGGGCGTCACATAACTAATTATACATGGTTATGATGATTTTGGATATGGAATGATGGTTATTTTCGTGGTTTGTAGACATGTTTAGATTTTTCTTAATATCTATTTTTAAAGAAAACTCTGTCAAAATTTCTTGAAATTAGTAGCGACTATCTTGATGTTTTGGTGGTTGGATATGTGTTGATGATTGAGTATGTATTAATTGTTGTGGTGGTATGGTGAATTATGAAAATTGTTATGTCCGATTGTAAGTTATTTTAGGTTGCAAAGAGTCTTTAGGTAATGTAGTATTTTTCAAATTTTAATCTAATTTTTCGTTACGTCGTGCCTTCAGGCACGAGTAATATATATATATATATATATATATATATATATATATATATATGGGTCCTCTTAACATGTGCCCTAAGGGCACATGCTAAGCACACAGTTTAAAAAAATAATCTCTTGAACTGTGTGCATATTCTCTTGATTTATGCATTTATACTAAGTTCAAGGGAATAAACACACAATTCAAGTGAATATTCTCTTGAACTGTGTGTTTAGCATGTGCCCTTAGGGCACATATTAAGAAATTTCTATATATATACAGTCCCCTTTAGTTGAGGGATTCCTTAAATAGTATTATTTAATGGATGAGTCAACAACCGTTGAATCTGTTTGAGGTGGGACACGAGTGTTTGAGATTATTTTACATCTTTTAACCGTTTTTCATCCTGTCCCACCACAAATAGATCCAACGATTGTTGATCCATCCCTCAAATAACACTACTTGAAGGATCCCTCAACTGAAGGGGATTGTATGTATATATATATACACGGCTCCTTTCAAAAATGGACTGAACAAACAGACCAAAAACGGACTGAAGCAAAAAAACGAGCTGAAACAAAAAAAAAAAAAAAGAACGCGGGTCAAAAACACGCATGTCAAAAACCCATTTGAAATCAGTTTTAACCATCCGCTCTCTCTCGCTCTTCCCCCTCTCTCTAAAAGCGACCCTGTCCCTCTCTCTCTCAAAGCGAGCCTGAAGCAAATCGAAAGGCAAAAAGGCGATCGAATAGAACCTGTTGCAAATCGGAAGGTAAAGATTCCTACAAAGAGAATCGAAAGGTAAAGATTCCTACTTAATTTTGTAATTTCTGTTTGATTTGAAAGAAATCTAGGGTTTGTATAGTTATTTTGTGGCTGGGCAGTTGGATTGTATAGTGAGATTCTCTCTCCTAAAGGTCCTTCCCCTATGATCATTGAAGAATTTCCATATGCGTTTTCCACAAATTTTTGAGCATATGATTTTTGTAGTTGTTATTGATTTATAATCTCATCATGTTCATAATTCGTTTGTTGAAATGCTTAGCTGAAGATTGTGATTTTATCTTAGATAAGGAAAAATCTAGCATTATGTGAAAATTTTCAATCATAAGCTAAATTCATAGTTCATAATATGTAAAGAAATTTTTGTAGTGATGCATAATAAATAACCTATAATAAATTGTACACCACTTCGAATATTTGTTTGACATTTTGGCAATGCTTTGAGATATAGTGTAATGCATGTTTGGGGACTTCTTGTTGTTTAAAGTGCATGATAACTGTAATCTGTGGGGAATCCTTGTTTGCACTTCAAAGTGTTGGCAAAATTAGCATTAGCTAAGAAGACTTCTTGGATTTCCACTCTTTAGAAAGACAATTAATTCATTTTTCTAAGAAATGAAAAGAATGTTACCCTGTATTATAGTATTAAAAAGTTTTGGCTTGATTTTTGCTAAAAGTCACTAGATATATTTGACCATCACTAATATATTTGCAACAAAAGAAGATGGAAAAAGGAAACCATGGCTACTGTTTTCCGTTCCTTCAAATGATAGCCATTATCTTCAACATTCAACATGATTGTGGACAGGGTCGCTCTCTCTCACTCTTCCTTCTCTCTCTCTCAAAGCGAACCTGTCCCTCTCTCTCTCAAAGCTAGACTGAAGCAAATCGGAAGGCAAAAAGGCGATCGAACAGAACCTGTTGCAAATTGGAAGGTAAAGATTCCTACAAAGAGAATCGGAAGGTAAAGATTCCTACTTAAATTTTTAATTTCCGTTTGATTTGAAAGAAATCTAGGGTTTATTCTGTATGAGTTTTTCTCATATGGTTTGTCTGTAGAGATTAGAGATTTTTTTGTATCCTCCCCAAATTGAATTGTTTATTGTTGGTCCAGCCTTCGAATTTGAAATATGGGCCAGCTATAATAGACACAAAAAACCCCTTCCCTAACTCAGAATCTCTAACTCTTCGCTCTCTCTCACTACACTCCAGCGATCTCTTTAGAAAGGTTCTCCGATTTCTCCGATTTCGTACCAAATCCGGCGAATTCTCTCCCTCGGTAAAGTTGAACTTTTACCCAAATGTTAATTTTGTATCTTTCCATTGGAACCCAAGATTTATAAGGAAGATAAGGTTTAATTTCTGAATTGGATTTGAAATGAATTGTCAATTGGTATGGCTGGACTATTTGTAAATCTTTATCTGTTATCTTATCCCTGGGAAATCTGTTATAAAGAAAATAGATTTATCTGTTATCTCATTCTTGTCAAATCTAACTTTATGTTTATGGTGATGTCTCTCATATTGTTAGGTATTGTTAGTCATTTTTGTCAAATCCCCCTGTCTCTCTATTATTTTAGGGAAAAGTTGATGGCAGTAAACTTTTTAAGAATAACAGAATTAGGGTGGTAAAATCTCTTTGTAAGTTTTTTGTTGATATTAATGAATTGATGTTTTTGGTTTTTTTTTTATTGGAATGCTTGTAAGTTTTTTGTTATTGGTTTTTATTGGAATGGTATATATATGGAATGTGTTGGGAATTGCATATTCAGATTTGATTGAGTGTACAGTCCTTAAGAGAATCAATGTACAAGGACTTAGATGATAGATCAAAATGTTAGGTTGATCTGAGCTTTAATGTTTATCATTTATGTAAATAAATGTATAGAAGAAAAGATCAAATCTGTTAGGTTGATCTACTTGAGCTGTAAAAGTTAAAGCCTTGACAGAATCGTAGTTTGTCAAAGGTAGCATTCAAAAGATAAGGCAGAATCGTGGAGTTTAAATGAAGATATCCAGAATCGTAGTCTGCCAAAAGAATCAAGTCTGTAGAAGCCAAGGCAAGACTCGTGGAGCTTAAACGAAGATGTTCAGAATCGTAGTCTGCTAAGAGAATCAAGTCTGCAGAGGCCAAGGCAAGACTCATGGAGCTTGAGTGACTATATCAGAATTATAGTCTGCCTTAGAAGCCATACTGAGAATCATGAAGAAGATCTAAGCGTCTGTCGAGCCAAGTTAAGAATCGCAGAGTGCTCTCAGAAGTGTGGAATCTGAAAGACAAGCAAGCAGGAATCGTAGTTTACCAAAGAGCTTAAGAGAAATCGTAGTGTTCTCTACGATCAAGTCTGAGTCAATCTGTGCAAGCCAACACACAACAATTATGGTACAATGATCATAATCGTAGTGCTTCTCCAGCCAGCATCAAATATCGTAGTTCTGATGAAGGGAGGAAGAGCAACAAATGAAGAAAGGCTAATAGCCGTTGACAATTTGATAGTCCCAATGATTCCATATTCATCCTTAGTTCAAATCAAAGAAGCGTATTGAAGAAGCTAAGGAAAGGACTAAACTGCATGCAGAAAACACCTTTTCAGGTGTTAGGTAAAGTTGCAGTCTGCTGTGTCAGTGGGCCAGTCGGCAGTGCAGCAGGAAAGCAGGATGTCAACATCAACTGCACAGAAACGTCTGAAGCATTAAATGCAGCAACGGGAGCATTCAAACGGACATATTTTGAATGGCTCTTTTATAAAGAAATCAGACAAGGATTCAGACTAAGCAAGCAAGCTATCAAGCAAGCAAGCAAGCAAGCAAGCAAGATATAAAAAGAAAGATTATCAAGAGAAAAGCTCAAGAACACTCAACGATTAACTCTACGATCCTGAAAGAGGAAAGCTTGCTTTGTTACTCAGTTTTTTAGATCGAATGCTTAATTACAACTGAGTAACACTCCTCAACCACAACTGTCAATCTAAGTGAGGAACCAAGTCAGAGGACTTGAAGAGTTCAAAAGTGAACTAAGAGCAGATCCAAGTCAGAGGACTTGAAGAGTTCAAAAGTGAACTAAGAGAAGTACCAAGTCAGAGGACTTGAAGAGTTCTAAGTGAACTAAGAGAAGTTCCAGGGCTGCTGGCCTTGAAGGAATCTAAGTGATTCAGTTGTAAGAGACATCCTTAGTGGATTTCCTACTCGTGGAGTAGAAGAGTGGATTAGGAGCCTTGTGTGCTCTGAACAACTTAAAACCTCGTGTCTCATTGTCTCTCATTAACTGCTATAACTGTTATATCTGCTATAACTGCTTATCAAACCTTAACTGCAATATCTTGATGGAGAACAAAACATATATTCCGCTGCTGTCAGTATAATCAATAGTGACAAAGTATTTTAAAGAAAGAATTTTTAAAATATCTATTCAACCCCCCTTCTAGATAACTAACGTGCATTTGGAAACTAACAATTGGTATCAGAGCAGGTTCTCTCAACTAGCATACAAGCTTGAGTAGATCTAATGGCACAACTGATAAGCAAGACCAAGACAGGTGGAGGAAGCAAACCACCTATGTGCAACAAAGATAAATTTGCCAACTGGAAAGTTCAGATGCAGGCTTACATGGATTCAATAGATGATGATCTATTTGAAACAGTTCTGAATGGGCCCTATGTTCCAACAAGGCTTGCACCAACTCCAGAAGATCCAAACAAAATGGTGATCAAAGTCAAATCTGAATGGACTGAAAATGAGAAGAAAAATGTTCAGCTTGACAAGAAGGCTAAGAATATTTTGTTCTAATCCTTAGAAGATGCTCTATTTGAAAACGTGGTCAATTGCAAAACTGCCAAAGAAGTCTGGGAGGCATTGCTCATCATGCATGAAGGAACTGAAGAAGTTAGAGAAAACAAGCAATCTCTACTGACTCAACAGTATAAGATGTTTGCCCATGTTCCTGGAGAAAATGTCACTTTAACCTATGAAAGATTCACAATGCAGCTCAACTCTCTAAGAGCTTATGGAAAGACCTATCCAAATAAAGATCTAGTCATCAAGATCATGAGGTCCTTGCCGAGCAGATGGGATGCCAAGACCACTGCAATTAGAGAGTCAAAGAATCTGCATGAGATGATAGTTCAACAACTCTACGGAAACCTTCTTACTTATGAGCTAGAACTGACTCAACGTGCAGAAACTCTGTCAGAAGAAAGAAAGAAGGATAAAGGAGTTGCTCTTAAAGCAAAGGAAGAAATCTCCAGAGCACATATTGAAGATGAATCTGACTCTGAGGAAGATAATGAGGATAATGTTAATGATGATGATGAAGCAGCAATGCTGGCCAGAAGATTCAGAAGGCTCATACTCAAAGGAAGAAGCATCAAACCAAAAAGATTCAACAAGAACAGCAGTCAGGAGCAGATCAGTGACCTATGATATAACTGCAAGAAGCCTGATCATTTCATTGCCAACTGTAACAAGCCTATCAGAGAAGAGCTGAAAAGAAAGTCAAATCCAAAGAACGAGCTCAAAGGCTACAAAAAGAATAAGAAAAAAGACAAAGGGCTTGTAGCTGGAAGCTCTTGGAGCGATTCAGACAACGGCACCAATGTTGAGTCTGAAGATGATGAAGCACCTCAGAAAGGTAACATATGTCTGATGGCCAAAGATGCACACAGCAGAAAAGATGCTGAAGCAGTCATAGATGAGGTATTTGATTTCAACTCTCCTGATATAGACATTAATAATTTAAGAACTGGCATTCGTGATATGTCAACTGATCTATATCAAAATATGAGATGGTTAAGAGTCCTATCTAAAGATTATACTGATCTTCAAAAGGAGAAAGAGAAAGTTCAGAAAGAGCTGGAAGCAGCTCTACTAAGTTTTGACTCTCCCTCTAAGCTTGAAGCTGAGAATAAAATCTTGAGAGAGACCAATGAACTGAGTATGCAAAGAGAGTCAAATCTAACCTCTAAGATTGAGGAGCTAGTAAAAACTATCTCCACATGGAATAGATCTTCTTCATCCATGGACTCCCTGATATCCAATCAGAGAAGTGTCTCTGATAGAACAGGCTTAGGATTTAGGGAATCTACCTCAGAACCCAGTGTGGAAAAGACAAAGGAAACTAACATGAGTAGTGCTTCTAATTTAAATAGAAGTATCACATTTGTAAAGTCCACACAGAAGGATGAACCAGTGCAACCTTGCTCTTCTGATCCAAGACATGTTCCTAAACACTACGGATCTCATGCTGGCCTAGGATTCAGAAAGGTGAAGAGTGACTCAGTCACCACTGCCCAACCTTGATGAATCGTAGAGTCAAGTAAAACTGACTACACGGATCAACTTGGAAGGAATCGTGGTGATGAGGTTTACTCAGCACAAAACCTGAACTCCAAGGCTGCATAGAAAAGGAAGATGCAATATAAGGGTAAGGCCAACAAATACCCACACAAGTCCAAATGGAGAAAGAATCCACACACACACACACACAAATTATATTGGATGCTTTGCATGTGGAAGATTTGGTCATAAAGCTGCATTATGCTTTCATAAAATTGTGCATGGGAGACCCAAAGTCAAGCAGATTTGGGTTCCTAAAGGTATTAACATTGCAGGACCCATGCAAGTCTGGGTACGAACATGAAAGCTGAATCTGTCTGCAGGAATTGAGCACCACGACAACAACATGGTATCTGGACAGTGGTTGCTCAAGGCATATGACCGGGAACTAAGCCCTTCTGTCGAACTACACAAAGAAGGAGGGACCAACAGTTATCTTTGGAGATAACTGTAAGAATCGTGAATTTCATGAATAATTTTTTTGATATAATAAGAAAATGAATACTTATTGAAACATAAATGTTTATGAGTTATGAGAAAAGTAATTCGATTATATTAAATTGAATTTAGAAGAAAATATGGAAGAATACAACGACCTTGTAGAATGCCTTGTGTGGCATGAGAATGGAAATAATGATGATTTAATTAATTCAAGAGGGAAACCAATAAGTGAAGGATTAATTAATATTACATTATTAATTAATCGTTGTGATTAGTAATAACCAATTAATGAGTAATTATTAATAATATGTTATTATGAGTAATAAAATATTAACGAGTAAGTAATTGATGAATATAATAAGAGTTATATTTATTTGATTATTTGTTAAGTGCAATACATGTGATAATTAATCGTACAATAATGTTATTAAGTGTTATTATGAATAATAACCGGTTAAAGAGTAAATGAATATATTAATGGAAATAATTATTTATTTGAATATAAATATCTATTTGTTATGAGATGAGTTAATTCAAATGAATTCGAATAGAAATTATAATAATAAGAAAATGATTTATAACTATAATAAGATTGTATTTATTAAAGTATTGAGGAATGTGATTATTTCTCACATAATAATAATTGATAAGGGTAAATTAATGAAGGAATTACTACGCGAACAATTAGTCTATATTTATTGTTAATTGTTATTACGAGAAATAAAATATTAATTGTTATAGAATATTAATGGTGATTAATTATTAATAATATGTGATTATTATTATTGCAAGTAATATAATAATAATAAGTGACTTGGTTATAAGTATAATAAAATTTGTATTTATTGAATGTGGTAATTAATCCTATAAGTGATAATGAATTGTTATGGAGATTAAAAATTATATTGATTGATGATGAATGGATTAATTAATATTATTATTAATTAATTGATAAGATAAGTAATTAATTAATTACTATTGAGAATAATAATATATATAAACGAGTAGATTATTAATATGATTATAATCGCTCGAGTTATTGTTATGATAATTAAACATATAAGGTATGGTGGCTACAACTATATTATATAGCATAGTGTGACGATAAATGTGACTATACTATATATAGAGAGCATGTTTTAAGGTTGATTAAATTATATAGGCTACATGATCTATGCCTGTGTGAATATATGTGTGTGAGTGAACATTTAATTAGCACCTCATGAATATGTTATAAACAATTATTGATTAATAAATACTTCAATAATTTAATGTAATTGAATAATAGATGAAGTAATGTAATATGATAATACCCGATTAAAATTATACCGGTGTGATAAAATGTACATGGATTATATGTGTGCAAATTACATTTACTACATTAAAATATTATTTGTGTGAATTACATGATGACATTAAAATTTTATCCTAAGCATGTATTATATGAAGGAATTTCTTAACATGTGCCCTTAGGGCACATGCTAAGCACACCGTTCAAGGGAATATTCTTTTAAATTGTATGCATATTCTCTTGAACTTGGTGCAAGTGTAGAAATTAAGAGAATATGCACACAATTCAAGAAAATATTCTCTTGAACTGTGTGCTTAGCATGTGCCCTAAGGGCACATGTTAAAAGGACCCTTATATGAATACAACTTAAGTATATGGTGTGTGTATTATAACACAAGGGTAGCATATAGTTCATTGACCAATAGCTGAGCATGTATTTGTTGTCCCATAATAAGAGTCACAATTCTCCTACACACGTGAAAGGCTAAAGGCTACCATCCTTATCAAACTCAGCAAACTAGGATAGCTTCATAGCAATCATCAAGGGGGGAGTGGTTTTCATGATTGATTCCAACCACTAATTACCTACTCTTTCATAACCTTCATACAATCCTTCAATCCGTTGGTTTGGTTTGGGAGAGAAAAACATTGTCTGGTTATTGTTTGTTCTATAAATTAAGCCCCCTCCTTCTAATTAATTGTTGAGAATTTTGTTTTAGGGTGGAATTGAGGGCATATATACTTAAGTAGTATCATTCTAGAATTGGGAGAATTCAATTAGAAGCAAGCTCATTCACAATTTATCAGAAGGTATATTTCATGTTCTTCAATTCTTATTTTCTGAAATTTCTGAGAATTTGTTAATTCTTGATTTTAGTTGGAATTTATGTTTTGGTGATTTGATAATGTTAAATTGGTTGTCATATAAGCTAATACAAGTGTTAGAAAGGTAATATAGTTAGTCTAATAACAAATTCGTAGGAAATTTTGTAATTTGGGCTGGAACCTGTCGAAGCAGGGAACTCACTGGTGCTGGCCGAAGCACAACGCAGCTGCGCCGGCCTCTGGAGACAGTTCCTTATTCTGTTTGCAATCTGGTCAATTCTAGCATACCAATATTACTTGAACATGCACGGAAATAAGTTTAACATGACTATTTAGGTTCCTTGGCATAGCATGAATGTGTTGGTTGGTGATTAGTATGCATGTAATAAGGGAAAAGATAGTTTTGAAAATAGGCTTTAATGAAAATAATGAACCTTAAGTTCTGATTTTTGTAAACATGCATACATGAGATAGCATACACATGATTGATTTCTGAACATGAATAAGCATGAGTTATGACTTATAGTCCTTTGTTCATAATCAAATTGATAGGTATTGAGCTAGCAAAACTTTTTCAAAGAAAAACTTGATATATCCAGACTAATATGCATGAACATTACATGATATATGTTCTGACCTTGTGAAGAGGTTAACATGATTTAACTACACATGAAAAGAGCGTTAAGGACGTTTTGTATATGCGAAAGTGGGTTGTTCAAGTTTAAAATAACTTTCACAACAAGCTTGGATGTGTTATAATCTAATAAACATGATGTAGTGTATATTCGGGAGTAGAACATGTGTGATTTATATTTCTTATGTGACCAAACACACTACATACGCATGCTCATTTTTGGATAAACACATTGAAAGTTACTCAAGCATGAGTTAGAGAAATTTTGAGGAAATAATTAATACTAATTTTGCATATAAGATGAGGACCTATGTAAGCATACATACAAACTGATATCATGACTACCTCACATGTATGCATAGCAAACATTGTAGCCTTCGTGATTTTATGATCTTGATTGGCCTTAGCTCATTTGAAATCATAAGTTAAAAACCATAGCATATCAAGAATAAGTGTAAGATCGCAATAAAAGCATGCAAGACCCTTTAATATGTTATTATATTATATGTGAATGTTGCGTTCATGACCGGACATAAACCACAAGGCAACAGCTCAGCCTTGGCTTGGCCAGAGGGCTGCGCAGCTGCGATGGCCCTAGGCTTAGCTATGGCGCAGCTGCGCCAGCCTGGAATCAGGATTGAGTCTGTTTGTTGATCTGATTTTTGACAGTTAGCTTATATGATTACTTTAACTTGTAGTATATGGCCAGTATGCTAAGTAATGTGTTAAGAGGCATGCTAAGTGATAGAATTGAACGTGTGATTATAAACTTTCCAATGATAAGTCTAAAAGGTGTTTGTGAACTATAAAGCAACGATTAAAAACTATGTTGATGACTTCATAATGTCTTGTAAACTGAACCGCGCTATATGTACGCAAAAGTATGTGATGAAGTATGTGTATAGTATGCGACTAAGTTAAACGTTTATGGGTGCGTTTAAATTTACATATCATATATGAGCGTAAGTGACTAATGAACATCCTATACATGTAATATATAAATAGGATTCGAAAGTGTTGATTTACTTAACGTGGATAGACTACGCTTAAGGCAAGTTCTCTAATTTACACTCTTTTACGGTGCAAGTTTCCTTGAACATGTTCTTGTATTATAAATAGCGAGTATCCTAAACCCTTGCATTTCTTTATTCGATGAATCTTGTAAACAAGTCTCTTAACTTGCACAACTTTGGATTTTGTGCAAGTATTTAAACTTTATCTCTTTAATGTAAGTTCTTACTCTACTTTTATCGAGCAAGGTTCCTAACTTCATTTGATTTATATATTGAATGCAAGTATCTGACTATTTTTTTTATTGAGCAAGTATTTGATTCATACTCTTTATTGAACACATATTTGAGTTTGTACTATTATTGATCGTACGAGTATAGGAATTAGAATAATTCTTGCCTTATAAAATTATATTTTATAGCTTGATTTAAATCATGATTATATTCTTTGAATTATTGTTGCGAGTACTGAACTCATAAATTGTTCTTATATACATTATTGAAATTGTCTATGCCATTTGATTTGGCTAGACGAATATCATGAATTGGAAAGCGATCCACACCAATTGCCTTGGTGTGGACTCTTATAAATTGACTGAGATGAACAACCCTCGTAGAAAGGGGAACTATATAGTCGGGGTGCCGACAGTAGTGTGATAGGTTATGCATAACACCAGGTATGATAGGCTGATCCTCTAATTGTACTTGTTTGGGTTACCAGAAATATTTTTGGTGATTCTAGTAGAAGTTCGTGGTTCTTAGCGACCACTCAGTATCCAATATTTATTAACTTGAAACTTTGAACTCGTTGGATTCTTTTATTAATCCTTGGTCCACAGCGACACTCAGTGATATCTATTCATTCACTTGAAATTGTTGAAACTTTTGAATCCTTTAATAACTTCTCAACCCGTAGTGGTCCTTATCTTCACAGAATAGATTTGGAAGTCATTGCTATTTATTTTGTTCACAATATTCTTATTTGAATTCCTGAGCAATTAATTACCGTTTTACCCTTGAGATTAAGAACCGTATATATTCCTGTTCACATTTATTGGCAAATTACTTGCTGAGCAAATTTGTTGCTCACTCTTGCTTCGTATAAACATTTCAGTTAAGGCAGGGCAAGGTGGAACCCCAGGACAGGACAAGTGCTAAGGCAAGGCTATGAAGTAGTTGTGCTTTTCTATATTAAGATGTTTCTGTTATGTTGTATTAAGAGTTATTTAATGTTATGTTTTAAGATATGGTTGGTTTAAGTTATGAAGTGTATTAGTAATAGTTTCGAGACTTGGGACGAGAATATTTATGTTATATCAATATAAATTATTTTGTTATTCCATTGTTTGAGATTTTAATTGTTATTAGAATTAGTACGTGACGAACCGAATTCGAGATCAGTGACGGTCCGAATTTGGGGCGTCACAGGTTGGTATCAAAGCTGTAGGTTATAAACCCTAGGAGCGAGTTCTTAGGCTATAACCATAGAAGAGATTTAGAGAATAGAAGGAGATAAAACTCATGTAGAGTTTTCTTAGAGAGCTAGTAGTATTATGAAATATATTTTTATTCTATACAATGAAATTATATTTTATTCAGAGATGATAATAAAGTTTATCGATTTTGTGATTATGGATGTCAGTCGTCAGAGATAGGTAAACCTAGTAGGGTCATGGAGGAGGAACCACGTGAGGTACATGTGGTGTCCGCAATACCCCTTATAATTGAGCCTATTACAGTAGTAGCCTTAACCTAGTAGGAGTAGAGTCGGAATATAATCAGAAATCCACGGCGAAAGTTTTTTTTTTCGGGATTGGGGCATGAGTGAGAAACTTAGTAACTAAGAACTCAGAAGTGAAGAATAGGATACAATAGTTGAAAGCGAAGTTCTAAACCTTCAGATTAATAACTAATAGATGCGAACATAGTGAAAGTAAAGGTAGTAGGTAGTTATTGGAATAACTGTCGCGAATGATACGATAAATATTTATAGATGCAAAACAGTATTATAGATCCCAATTTTAAGGATAATGTGGGAAGTATATTTATAACCCCAATTTTAATAATACCCGAGAGGGGTATGTAATGAAACTAGCAGAATGCTATACGATGTGATATGTTTTCATGTGGCATGTTAAACGTGCGTATAGTAATTAAATTTTGTTAAATAATGACAAGAAAGAATAGCAATAAAACTTATACATCTTAAGAAGTATTAAAAAGTATTAGATGTTTAATAAAGAGGTGATAATACCGTTTTATTTCTATACAGAAATGTCAATACCCCAAGGAGGAGAGTCTAGTCAAGCAACGGAGAATGGAGATAGAGAATTGAATCAAGAACCTTTACAATAATTGGTAGACCTTATAGTAAATGCTTTTGAAGAAGGAATCAATGATTATAAGAAGAGACATATGAACACTTTAGAGGTAGGAAAAGATATTAACTTGACTAAAGAAAGAGAGGTTAATATTTTGAAGAAAGCCAACGAAGGTAGGTTGAAAGAGAGTAGTAGTGGTAGCAGTACGAATTTCAAGAGGAAGTGGAATGAGAATAAGTATGTACGAGGAGAAGGACAACCACGGAAGAAGAAGGTAGAAGCCTGTAAGAAATGTAGAAAGAACCACATGGGAGCGTGCTTGAAAGGAAAATATGTGTGTTATAAGTGCGGTGAGGAGGGTCATATTTCTCCTAACTGTCCTAGGGAGGAGAAAACCATAGATTATTTTGCGTACGGATCTGAAAAACGTCAAGTACGTAATTGGCAGAAGAAAACGAACGAGAAGGGAAACAAAAACAAAAGAAGACGGGATAACAACAATATCAATAACAATCCGATGAGAAGTCGCCAGGAAGGACTCAAGAAAAAGAACAAGGCTTGCCCAAAATATGGAAAGAGTCATCA
Organism: Panax stipuleanatus; assembly: GCA_020205555.1. NCBI lineage: Eukaryota > Viridiplantae > Streptophyta > Magnoliopsida > Apiales > Araliaceae > Panax > Panax stipuleanatus. The sequence continues at coordinate 115,550,165 of CM035119.1, read as the reverse complement.
AGGAGAGTGCCAGAAGGGACAAGGCATTTGATACAGCTGCGGCCAGGAAGGGCATATTTCCCCGAATTGCTCAAACCCGAAGAAGATTAAAGGATGCTTCGCTTGCACATCAATGGATCATCAGGTTAAGAACAGCCCAAAGAAAGGAAGGAAAGAAGAAGATGGTAACAAAGGAAGCCATAGCGAGGAGATGACGATAATTGAACCAGCTCAATCGAGTGAACCAATGCCTCGTACGACTAACGTTATGCTACATGATGCAGTGGCGTTCCAAGTTGTGATGTCAGGTGCTGTCTTAATCAATAATATAAATACGTATATATTATCTGATTCGAGTGCTATCTTTTCCTTTTGCATCTGAAGAACTGTGAGACGACTAAGTTACCCCAAGAACGATTAGAAGATCCTTTAAACATAAAAGTTGCGAATAAGGAAGTAATTCTCGTAGAATTTGTTTACTGTAATTATTGCGCATAAATTAGGGGACATAAACTAAGCATAGACTTGACTCTGATGAAATTTGGAGAGTTTGATGGGATACTAGGAATGGACTGGTTACATAACCATACTACAATAATTGACTGTCAGAAGAAAAGTGTGAACCTTCAGACTCCAAACCGGTTTAAGGTAGTGTTTCATGGTAGCTCGTCGCTTAGGCAATCGTGTTGCCTTACGATGATGCAGGCCAAGATATTGTTAAGAAAAGTGGTATAGATTGTTTCACTTTTATTATAGATACTAAGAGAACGGGAGTAGAAATAAATAATGTATTAGTAGAACCAGAATTTCAAAACGTATTCCCAGACGATCTGCCCAGCCTTCCACCAGATAGAGAAAACATGTCGTAATAGATTTAGTACCGGGGACTGCACTGATTTCAAAAGCACCTATCTTATGGCGCCTAGAAATGAAGAATTAATAATACAATTGCAAGAAATATTAGATAAAGGATATATTCAACCGAGTGTGTTTTCCCTTGGGGAGCACCAGTGTTGTGTGTCAAGGAGAAGGTTAGTTTTAGGGCACGTCAGATCCGGCAAAGGTGAAGGCGGTAAGTAATTAGGAGCAGTCGAAGACTACCATTATGAAATTCTCTATCACCTGGAAAAGACGAACGTAGAAGCCGATAGGCTAAGTAGGAAAAAGGAATGGAGAAATTATTCAAGTTGATAACTCGAGAGGAACTAATTAGGAAGATGAAGAGATTGGAAATAGAAGTAAAGGAACCCAGAGAGTCTAAAGGGAAGTTTATAACGGAGGTTTGTCCAACGTTGTTAGATAGAGTAAAGGGATAACAAAATAAAGACAAAAAGTGCGAGAAGATAAAATGAAAAAGTTCAGAAGAAATAATAATGGTACCTTGAGATTTGTAGATAGAGCGTGAGAGTCAACCATAACTAAAATTGTGAGATAAGAGTTTTCATGAGGCAAATAATTGGACATATTTCGTTCACCCAGGAAGCACAAAAACGTACTGGGATCTTCAAAGACACTATTATGAGACGAGAAGTTGTAGAATATGTCGACCGATTGAAAAAGACGACACATTCCCTACCGATAGATATTCGATTCAATTTAAATCAGTTAGCGAAATAATCGTTTTGCAATACAAAATATTGGTGTTAATAATTTTCGATTGAAACCCGCGCTCCACTTCAAAGTTTTGGAAGAGCTTGCGTAATGGATTTGAAAGGTAACTTGGAATATCACTTACCTTTAGTAGAATTCGCTTATAGTAATAATTATTATACGAATATCGGTAAGCCATCGTGCGAAGCCCTCCACGGAAGAAAATGAAGAACACAGCTATGTTGGGATAAGGTCAGAGAACGACGACTTCAATTGGGATCGGATTTAATACGACGAATGGCAGACATCGTGAAGACAAAAAGAGCCAGATTAGTAGCAGCTCAAGATTAACATGAGAAACACGCAGATTGGCATCGTCATAATCGAGATTTTGAAGACGATAGTTTTGTATTTCTTAAGTGTTTCCCTGTGAGGGAAAGATAAGATTAAGTGAGAAAGAAGAATTGAGTCTGAGGTTCGTGAAACCTTTTGAAGTACTGCAGAGAGCAAAAAAAGTGGCGTACGAGGTAGCCTTACCTATTGAACTGGAACATATCTACAGTGTGTTTCATGTTTCTGTCTTACAATCATATAAGCCTAATTATAAGCATGTGATACCCTATGAGCCCATTAAAGTAGGGAAGAATCTGACATATGAAGAATTCCTACCCAAATACTAGAAAAAAAAGAACAGATATTAAGTAATAAAATTATATCTTCTGTGATAGCGCTTTGGCAAAACCACGATGCCAAGGAGGCCACGTGGGAATTAGAAAATAGGATGACGAGGGACTATCCCCATCTATTTGAATAACCTTGTACCAATTCCGAGCACAGAATTTTTATAAGGGGGGGGGGGGAGGATGTAAGAACCGTGAATTTCATGAATAATTTTTTTTGATATAATAAGAAAATGAATACTTATTGAAACATAAATGTTTATGAGTTATGAGAAAAGTAATTCGATTATATTGAATTGAATTTAGAAGGAAATATGGAGGAATTCAACGAACTTGTAGAATGCCTTGTGTGGCATGAGAATGAAAATAATGATGATTTAATTAATTCAAGAAGGAAACCAATAAGTGAAAGATTAATTAATATTACATTATTAATTAATCGTTGTGATTAGTAATAGCCTATTAATGAGTAATTATTAATAATATGTTACTATGAGTAACAAAACATTTACGAGTAAGTAATTGATGAATATAATAAAAGTTATATTTATTTGATTATTTGTTGAGTGCAATACATGTGATAGTTAATCGTACAATAATGTTATTAAGTGTTATTATGAATAATAACCGGTTAAAGAGTAAATGAATATATTAATGGAAATGATTATTTATTTGAATATAAATATCTATGTGTTATGAGATGAGTTAATTCAAATGAATTCGAATGGAAATTATAATAATAAGAAAATAATTTATAAATATAATAAGATTGTATTTATTAAACTATTGAGGAATGTGATTATTTCTCGCATAATAATAATTGATAAGGGTAAATTAATGAAGGAATTACTACGCGAACAATTAGTCTGTATTAATTGTTAATTGTTATTACGAGAAATAAAATATTAATTGTTATAGAATATTAATGGTGATTAATTATTAATAATATGTGATTATTATTATTGCAAGTAATATAATAATAATAAGTGACTTGGTTATAAGTATAATAAAATTTGTATTTATTGAATGTGGTAATTAATCCTATAAGTGATAATGAATTGTTATGGAGATTAATAATTATATTGATTGATGAGAAAGAGATTAATTAATATTATTATTAATTAATTGATAAGATAAGTAATTAATTAATTACCATTGAGAATAATAATATATATAAACGAGTAGATTATTAATATGATTATAATCGCTCGAGTTATTGTTATGATAATTAAACATATAAGGTATGGTGGCTACAACTATATTATATAGCGTAGTGTGACGATAAATGTGACTATACTATATATAGAGAGCATGTTTTAAGGTTGATTAAATTATATAGGCTACATGATCTATGCCTGTGTGAATATATGTGTGTGAGTGAACATTTAATTAGCACCTCATGAATATGTTATAAACAATTATTGATTAATAAATACTTCAATAATTTAATGTAATTGAATAATAGATGAAGTAATGTAACATGATAATACCCGATTAAAATTATACCGGTGTGATAAAATATACATGGATTATATGTGTGCAAAATATATTTACTACATTGAAATATTATTTGTGTGAATTATATGATGACATTAAAATTTTATCCTAAACATAAATTCTATGAATACAACTTAAGTATATGGTGTGTGTATTATAACACAAGTGTAGCATATAGTTCATTGACGAATAGCTGAGCATGTATTTGTTGTCCCATAATAAGAGTCATAATTCTCCTACACACGTGAAAGGCTAAAGGCTACCATCCTTCTCAAACTCAGCAAACTAGGATAGCTTCATAGCAATCATCAAGGGGGGAGTGGTTTTCATGATTGATTCCAACCACTAATTACCTACTCTTTCATAACCTTCATGCAATCCTTCAATCCGTTGGTTTGGTTTGGGAGAGAAAAACATTGTCTGGTTATTGTTTGTTCTATAAATTAAGCCCCCTCCATCTAATTAATTGCTGAGAATTTTGTTTAAGGGTGGAATTGAGAGCATATATACTTTAGTAGTATCATTCTAGAATTGGGAGAATTCAATTTGCAGCAAGCTCATTCACAATTTATCAGAAGGTATATTTCATGTTCTTCAATTCTTATTTTCTGAAATTTCTGAAAATTGTTAATTCTTGATTTTAGTTGGAATTTATGATTTGGTGATTTGATAATGTTAAATTGGTTGTCATATAAGCTAATACAAGTTTTAGAAAGGTAATGTAGTTAGTCTAATAGCAAATTCATAGGAAATTTTATAATTTGGGCTGGAACCTGCCGAAGCAGGGAACTCACTGGTGCTGGTCAAAGCACGGCGCAGCTGCGCCGGTTTATAACTGAGGCGCAGCTGCGCTGCGCTGGCCTCTGGAGACAGTTCCTTATTCTGTTTGCAATCTGGTCAATTCTAGCATACCAATATTACTTGAACATGCATGGAAATAAGTTTAACATGACTATTTAGGTTCCTTGGCATAGCATGAATGTGTTGGTTGGTGATTAGTATACATGTAATAAAGGAAAAGATAGTTTTGAAAATAGGCTTTAATGAAAATAATGAACCTTAAGTTCTGATTTTGGTAAACATGCATACATGAGATAGCATACACATGATTTATTTCGGAACATGAATAAGCATGAGTTATGACTTATAGTCCTTTGTTCATAATCAAATTGATAGGTATTGAGCTAGCAAAACTTTTTCAAAGAAAAACTTGATATATCCAGACTAATATGCATGAACATTACATGATATATGCTCTGACCTTGTGAAGAGGTTAACATGATTTAACTACACATGAAAAGAGCGTTAATGACGTTTTGTATATGCGAAAGTGGGTTGTTCAAGTTTAAAATAACTTTCACAACAATCTTGGATGTGTTATAATCTAATAAACATGATGTAGTGTATATTCGGGAGTAGAACATGTGTGATTTATATTTCTTATGTGACCAAACACACTACATACGCATGCTCATTTTTAGATAAACACATTGAAAGTTACTCAAGCATGAGTTAGAGAAATTTTGAGGAAATAATTAATACTAATTATGCATATAAGATGAGGACCTATGTAAGCATACATACAAACTGATATCATGACTACCTCACATGTATGCATAGCAAACATTGTAGCCTTTGTGATTTCATGGTCTTGATTGGCCTTAGCTCATTTGAAATCATATGTTAAAAATCATAGCGTATCAAGAATAAGTGTAAGATCGCAATAAAAGCATGCAAGATCCTTTAATATGTTATTATATTATATGTGAATGTTGCATTCATGACCGGACAGAAACCACAAGGCAACAGCTCAGCCTTGGCTTGGCCAGAGGGCTGCGCAGCTGCGCCGGCCCTAGGCTTAGCCGTGACGCAGCTGCCCCAGCCTGGAATCAAGATTGAGTCAGTTTGTTGATCTGATTTTTGATAGTTAGCTTATATGATTACTTTAACTTATAGTATATGGCCAGTATGCTAAGTAATGTGTTAAGAGGCATGCTAAGTGATAGAATTGAACGTTTGATAATAAACTTCCCAATGATAAGTCTAAAAGGTGTTTGTGAACTATAAAGCAACGATTAGAAACTATGTTGATGACTTTATAATGTCTTGTAAACTGAACTGTGCTATATGTACGCAAAATTATGTGATGAAGTATGTGTATAGTATGCGACTAAGTTAAACGTTTATGGGTGCGTTTAAATTTACATATCATGTATGAGCGTAAGTGACTAATGAACATCCTATACATGTAATATATAAATAGGATTCGAAAGTGTTGATTTACTTAACGTGGATAGACTACGCTTAAGGCAAGTTCTCTAATTTACACTCTTTTACGGTTCAAGTTTCCTTGAACCCATTCTTGTATTATAAATTGCGAGTATCCTAAACCTTTGCATTTCTTTATTCGATGAATCTTGTAACCAAGTCTCCTAACTTGCACAACTTTGGATTTTGTGCAAGTATTTAGACTTTATCTCTTTAATGCAAGTTCTTACTCTACTTTTATCGAGCAAGGTTCCTAACTTCATTTGATTCCAACTGTGAGCCTAGGAGGAAAGAGATACTCACTGGTCGTAGTGGATGACTACACCAGATACACATGGGTGTTCTTTCTTAACTCAAAAGATGAGACAAGCTCCCAACTAATAAAGATGTTCAAGCTGGTGATGAATGAAAAAGGAGAGACTATCAAGGCAATAAGGAGTGATCATGGTAGAGAGTTCGACTTCTCAGAAATGGATCAATTCTGTGCAGATAATGGCATCAGTCACAATTTCTCAGCACCATGAACTCCTCAGCAAAATGGAGTAGCTGAAAGGAAGAACAGAACACTTATAGAAGCTGGAAGAACTCTACTAGCAGCAGCTCATCTGCCTGAATACTTCTAGGCAGAAGCCATCAACACTGCGTGCTATACACAGAACAGATCTCTTGTACACTCTACGTTAAAGAAGACTCCCTACGAGCTGTGGAAAGGAAGAAAGCCAAATGTCAGTTACTTCCATGTGTTCGGCTGTTCATGCTACATTCTCAACAATGGGAAGCAATATCTGACTAAGTTCCAACCCAAGATGAAGGAATCTTCCTTGGATATGCCACAGACAGCAAAGCCTACAGAGTGTTCAACAAGAAGACATTAAGTGTTGAAGTCTCAATCCACATCATCTTTGATGAAACAGACTCGGACAAGCCTGCACCACAAGACACTACGATTGATGATACCGACAGTACGAATGAAGTAGTTGAGCCTAGCACTACGACCGTAGTTCTTGAACAAAGAATCGTAGTGTCCGAAGAAGAAATCATAGAAAGAGCTGAACCAGACGACTTTGGACAACAAGAACCAGAAGTCAATCTTGAGGAGTTCAGACAAGATGGCACCAGAATAGATGTTCCAACAGGGAACAGGTGGGCAAGAGATCACACTCAAGATTTGATCATTGGTGATCCAACTGCCAGAATCAGAACAAGATCTGCAACTCAGAATGAGTGTTTTTATTTGAGTTTTCTATCTCAAATAGAACCCAAAAAGATTGAAGATGCAATGCTAGATGCAAGCTCGATTGAAGTCATGCAAGAGGAACTAAATCAATTTGAGCGAAGCAAAGTCTGGAGATTAGTTCAAAGACCAAAGAATCACCCAGTCATCGGCACCAAATGGGTTTTCAGAAACAAGATGGATGAAGATGGGGTGATCACAAGGAACAAATAAAGACTGGTGGCCAAAGGTTATTCTCAAGAAGAAGGCATAGACTACGATGAGACCTTCGCACCAGTTGCAAGACTTGAAGCAATCAGAATATTTGTAAGACCCCAAATTTTATGAATAAAGATTTAATTTTCTTTATATATTATTTTGAAATAGTAAGGTGTTAATTTGATAAATGTGATAAGTTATGGGAGATATGTGCAAATTTTTTAAAGTTAGCAAATGGTAATAAAATATTCATTGTTGTCGGAGAATATTCGTTTGGTCGTGGAATATTCTTATTGTCGGGAAATATTCGTATGACGGCGCATCCATTTGTGGGCCCCATAATGGAATAATTATCTGATATAGAAAGCGACATAAATAACCTTTTTATAAAATAACGGTAAAACTGTTACCGTTAAACTGTTGATATACCCGGTGGTTAAAATACAGTAATACGCGGTGTTGCACAGTAGCACACGGTATTGCACAGTATTTCGAATTATTGATTCTTACGTAGGAAGACACTTACTCAATTATTATTACAATAATTACTGTTTAATATTTTATATTATTGATTCAATAATTACATAATATTTTATTGGTTCAATATTTGCTACGTTGATATTTTATATCAATAAGTGCTACTTTGCTATTTTATATTAGTGATTCAATAATTGTCATTGCACAATATTTTAAATTATCAAATCAATAATTCATATTATTTGAATAATATTATTAGATAACATTGTTGACAATGTCTAAGGAAGTTCTGTCTAGGAAAGGAGTTGATTAATTGCGCGTCAGTAAGGAGAAATCCTTATCGGAAGGCCCCCTCTTTCCTAGGAATGACCTGCTTGTCATTATTATGGTTCTGTAATATTATTTGTGAATAATAATTATTGATAAATATGATAAGTAAATATTTATTCAATGTGAATTTTAACGGAGAAAGTTTTCAACAAATGTGACAGTTATTGAGAATTAATATTTTATCTGTTCTGATAAAATAATTCATTCAAATATATTATTATAATATTATATTATAAGTGTGTAATGTGATAATATAATAATATAGTAGTGATGATATTTTTACAGTAAATTCATGATATATGAATAAAATGAGATGGAAGAGAGAAAATAAAATTTGAAATTCTTTTAATAATTATAAATGATCTAATATATATATATATATATATATATATATATATATATAAATAAATAAACATGTGGTGGAATTCATTATTTCAAAAATGGAGGCTTTGAAATTTTGAGTGTGTTAAAGATTTTCAAGAGTAATGAGTGTAGAAAAATCATCCGTATGTAAGTTGGGTCATTTTTTTGATTGGAATTTGGAAAAACTTTCTTCTACAAAGTTGTAGAGAATTAAATTTCATATGGAATGAACATAAGGTTCGTATTTTTCTGATAAAGGGGCTATTTATTATGAATTTTTGAAGTTTTAAAAATAAATATTTTAATATATATATATATATATATATATTATATATATAAACATGTGGGACAAATTGGTGGAGGCTTTGTTGAAATCATCCTTGGTGTGCTAAGCTTTGTCAAAAGTTGGGGGCTTCAAAATCACCCATGGGAAATTTTTTTTCAACCTTGGTGTGCCAAACAATTCTTATAAATAAGGTGCTTAGGTAGAAATGAAAATCACACCAGAATTAAAAAAATTTCTCTCTATAATATCGAGCGTATTTCTTGTGAGTTTTTAGATACTTTGAGTGTTGATAACAGTGCAAGTTTTCGTCAGCATAATATCAGATATTCCAATCAAAACTACTCTCCTGTTAAGGTAAATGATGTTATTTTTCTCGTAAATGATGTTATTTTCTTTCAATATTCATAATGAATATTATTTTCTTTCATATTTCATATTATGGAAGTAATAATATTTCATTTCATATTCTTAAATCTGAACTTACTACGGTAAGTATTGCTTCTATAAAATTCTGAAATGATCAGAAATTTCTTGAGTTTTGCGCTACATCTAGTATCATTTCACCGGAATAATTTTCTGAACTTTTTATAAAAATTTACAACTTTTCATGATGAGTTACTATTCACGATAAAAAAATATATTTTTTTTATCTTTGATTGGATCCAAGTTTTGATCTTCATTCTTGAATTTTGCTCCATAATTGATTATTACGGAGTATTATTGAACTTGGATAAACTAAATTACGAATTCCTAATTTTTGTCATTTATCTCACTGGATTAGTTAGTTATATTATTTTTCATCATCCTCAGTCCTAAATGGTGATATAACTAAATATCTTTGGCCTGTAGTGCAAAGATGAATAATTACTTGATGAATATCTTTGGCCTGTAGTGCAAAGATGAATGATTACCTGATGAATATCTTTGGCCCGTAGTGCAAAGATGGACAGGTGTTGAGATGAACATAACCAACTGGTGATACAAATGAATATTTTTGACCCGTAGTGCAAAGATGAATATTTGGTTCGAGATGTATATTGATTGCTGTTACAGGGATAAAATATTGATGATAGACTTTTAAATCATAGAAGATAGTGGACTTCATTCTCTACTTAACTCTTCTAATGAATTGTTATTTTCGCTGCAGTTGTTGATCTAAAACTTGTTGTCCATAATATTTTATCTGATTTGTTGAAGACTAACGATAATTTATTTTCCATTATCTTAGTCATAATATTCTTTACTGGGCTAGTTGAGCTCACCCTTTTCTTCCATTGTTCTCTTCAGGAAATGAGAATATCGCGGGGACTAGTCGGGGAACAATGTGATGATCAGAGTTAGATCTGTATAAGTTCTCATTATTCTATAAAATATTGAGACAATAATTGTAATGAATAAGGAATGAATTTGAGTGTTTATATTTCGTATTATATACAATTTGTATTAAAGCTCATAGTTTGTGTGGTCATATTTTACACGACCGTATGTTATAAAAGATTGTATTTGGATTCTGTACCATGTATTTGACGACTCAGAATGGGTTGAGTATTGAACCTATTTTGGGGGCGTCACAATATTCCTTGCATTTGCTGCTCACATGAAGTTCAAAGTATTCCAGATGGATGTCAAGAGTGCATTCCTTAATGGTGAACTTCAAGAAGAAGTATATATGGAACAACCCCCAGTTTTTGTCAATCCAACCTTCTTTGATTATGTCTATAGATTAGATAAAGCCTTACATAGACTTAAACAAGCACCTAGAGCATGGTATGAAACACTAACAAACTTTCTTATTGAAAAAGGATTCACTAGAGGTAGAGTAGATACTACACTATTTCTTAGGAAGCACAAAGATAAAGCTTTACTAGTTCAAATATATGTAGATGATATTATCTTTGGCTCTACTGATAAAAATTTATGTAAGAGATTTGCCAAGCTTTTGCAGAGCAAGTTTGAAATGAGCATGATGGGTGAGCTGAACTTCTTCCTTGAACTGCAAGTAAAGCAAACTGATGAATGTATCTTCATAAGCCAAGCCAAGTACATCAAATACTTACTTAAGAAGTATGACATGGAATCAACCTCTCCCATTAAAACACCAATTGCTCCAACAACTAAGCTTGACAAATACGAGAAAGGTAAAAGTATTGATATTACTCAATACAGAGGTATGATAGGCTCCCTTCTCTACCTAACTACCAGTAGACCAGATATAATGTTTGCAACATGTATATGTGCTAGATTTCAAGCTAATCCTAAGGAATCACACTTAACTACTGTAAAAAGGATTTTCAGGTATCTCAAAGGTACACCCTACTTAGGTCTATGGTATCACAAGGAGTCCTCATTTGAACTGACAGGATATTCAGATGCTGACTTTGCAGGATGCAAAATAGATAGAAAGAGTACCAGTGGCACTTATCAACTGCTAGGAAAAGACTAGTGTCCTGGTTCAGCAAGAAGCAAAACTCAGTATCAACTTCAACAGCAGAAACTGAATACATTGCTGCAGACAGTTGCTGTGCTCAAATCCTATGAATGAAGAACCAGCTAGCAGATTATGGGTTTGATTTCAAATCTATACCCATACACTGTGATAACACAAGTGCCATATCATTAACAAATAATCCTGTCATGCATTCTAGTACCAAACATATAGAAATAAGATATCATTTTATTAGGGATCATGTTCAAAATGGAATAATATCTTTGCAATACATCCCTACTGAAAATTAACTTGCTGATGTGTTTACTAAACCCTTAGATGAATCCAGATTTAATAAGCTGATAAGTGAGTTAGGAATGTTAAATTTGCAACCATAAATTCTATGCTCTAGGTGGTGCTAACCTTGTAGATACAAAGGCTAAGTCTAAATCGTAGAGATGACAAAGAGGAATCATGATCGTGGAGTGATCCAGCCAAAGTAGAAAAGCTCACAGTGATAGCAACATCATCACGCCAAGCAACCCTTCTGATAAGTATCTCAGGGACAAACCTGATCCTTAGTGTCAAACTAAGAGATTGGCCCTTCCTAAGCAATCTTAATCCAGAAGGGATGTCTGTTCAGAATGCATCACAAAAATCGTAGAGTCAATGGTTGAAGATCAAGCAAAGGGTCGAACTCAACAATCGTGGAGTGGTTCTCTACTATCGTAGTTCTCTCACAAGGACTCACTAGCTCAGGGGGAGCTAAGGGCAGAATGGAACTTTCCACATAACTTAAAATCGTGGAGTCCTGTAGAACTTGACACGTGTCCCATGATGCAAAATATGGAAGGAAGTTTTTAAATCAATTTTAAACTGTTATTTGTCGGTTTACTTTTTGAATTCCAAACGCTTCTCTCTCTCTCTCTCTCAAATAAAACCCTAAGTTTCATAAAGCTAAGCCAAATTCGTTCATTACAGGAAAATCAATCTACATCATGGCTGCTTCCAGAGTTGTCTCAGGTTACCAACTATGTTTTGACGGATTCCAGAAGGCTGGCCCAGAAATTCACAAAGTTATTTCTCTATTGAAGAAAGCCGGACTCGAAGAAGCCCTAAGCACCAGCACCCTGATCTTATGAGACTGGTGAAAGAGTTCTACATCAATGGAATTGTTGAAGGAGACTCCATCTTTACCAAAGTCAAGGACGAGCAAATAAGATTCAACGCCGAGAGCATAAACCTAGCTTTGGGTTTCAACAATGAAGGTCTTCCCCATCACTGGAAAGAATTGATTTTCTTGAAGGCCTAAAGAAGATGAAACACGTCAGAACTGAAGGAAAGAGTGGCTACAGGAAGAAAGAGTTTCCCCAAGAATACGAGTTCCTTGCTGATATTGTTGGAAAATGCATATGTTGCAAGGTCTCGGGCCACGATACTATCAATGAGAAGCAACTGAAACTCATGACAGTCATCCGGTACAGAGTTCAACTCAACTATGGAGCTCTGCTGATAAATTAGTTTGGGAAATGGATGGAAAGCCCCAAGAAAACCAAGAGCACCGCGAAGATGCCCTATGGAAGGTTTATTAGCATCATCTTGGAAGCTACTCTGGGGGACAAGATTGAAGATAAGGAAGGCATCTCCATTATTTCCAACAAAAAGATAACCCAATAGCTATTTCAAAACTAGAAGAGGAATCCAGCTGAAAATATCAAAATGATGTCTGCAGCCTCATCTTCTGTGAAGGAGGCTGAGGAGGATGAAGAGGTAAACCAAGAAGAACCTGCAGCTCTGGTCAGAAAGAACAAAGGGAAGAAGAAGGTGAGTGAAGATATGCAAGTGGCTGAGAAACCCCAAGGCTCAACCACTGATGCACCTCAAGCAGACCATGCTGAAATAGAACTTCAAAGCTTAATGCCCGATAAAGTTATTACTCCTAAGGAAACTCAAGCACCAGAGGAGGGGACTCTGAAAGAGAAGAAGTAGAAGAGGGAAATAAGTGAGGATAGGGCTGAAGGTAGTTCTGAGCCTCAAAAAAAGAAGAAACGCAGCCACAGATCTAAGAAATCTTCACTGACTACTATTGTGGTGTCTTCATCAATAGTCGAGTCTAGACTGGCTGCCACTGCTGAAGGAGAAACTGCAACGGCTTCTCAACCTAAACAAGCCATCAGGGCTGAAGCTGGAAAAGGATCTGAGGCTATAGTCAAGCCTAAGAAAAGGAAAACGTTGGTGAAGAAATACATTCTTGCCAATGAGGAAATACTAAAGGAAGAGGACAAAAGAAGGGCTGATGAGATTCTAATGGAAGAAGAAACGGCTCTGTCTGAGGAAGAAACGCCAGAAGCACTTGAGCAGAGCCAAGATGAAGTATTCAACAAAACTCTGGAAACTCACGTTGGAAAGAGTGCTACAGCTAAGAGGGAGCTGTTAAAAGCACAAGAACCAGAGCATAAAAAAATTAAGGGGGAGCTGCCTACGAAGGGAGAAAACGTAGTCTCCTCAGTTAACGAAGAAACTGTAGTGTCTGCTGATGCTGTGATGGTGGATGTTGAAGATGATGATGTGTTGGAAGATATGGTGGAAAATCTTGATGAAGATGAAGACGATGATGAAGAGCTAAATGATGATATTGAGATCTTAGCCATATGCAGGAATGCAAAAAGGGCAGCTAATTATACACAGTTGTTCAACTACTTGCCTATGATGCCTTATCATAAAGCTCTGATCGTCAGCAACTGGGATCATATATTCTAGACCTTCAAAGCATATCCAGCAATCTCAGTGCTTGTCAATGGTTTCCCAAGAGAGAGGAAGTTTGCTTAGAAGCTGATTTCAAATAAATCAACTTCAGAATCTAAGTATGAGGTACATTCCACTCCCCTCTCTTTTATTGTCAACCATTCTCCATCATCGCACTTCAATGAGTTCTATGAATTGCCTAAATGGATGGAAGTGGTTCTTCACCCACTTAACCAATTTCCAGTCACAGAGTCCCAACACTCTGTGACTGACGAACCAAATAACCAACTTATCCTCATAGAGCAAACTACCTGTGATCCAATGGTTTTTGAGCACATCACCAGAATCGTCGAGGAGATGCTCGATTGCTCAACCATTGAGACATCCACTCAGGACGTTGAACAACGATCTATGCCTAATGTTCAATCTAATTCGGCAATCGTAGAGTCACCAGAATTACTCAACGAATCAGAGACACCTGAGCCAAACACTACACCTATACAACAAACGCCAACTCAAACCCCTCTAACCCAAGCTGAAATTCCATCCTCCAATAACAAGTATTTTGACATGACACTTGCCCTCACAAGCATGTCAAGGAGAGGTGAACACACTACGACAACCTCTCCTCCTCCTGAAACACAACGAATTCTAGATCAATTGGCTCTAATGCCAACTAAGGAGGAGCTGACTGAAATATTAAACCAAATAGGTTTAGAGTCTGGAGAGATTCTTGAAGCACACTCACTTGCGCTTCACTTGAGATTCGACCACATCATCGACTCTGTCAAGACTCTTCCAGGACACTTGGGAACTGAATTGTCCAAAACACTGAGGGAGATTTTCAAAGAAATGGCTGCAAGCCTCAAGGCAAGGGATGCTATTCATTTTGCTGCAACAAAAAAGCATAAGGAAGCTATGGAACTAATGTAGAAGAATCAGAAATCCCAAAATAAGCTGATGACGTAACAGATCTCAGAACTACGTGTCTCACTACAATAATTTCAAGCCTGCAGTGTAGCTCAAATAAATTAAAATAACACTGCTATAGAGCTACTTCAGAAACAAAGAAGAGACACTGAGGCTATAGTTGCTGAACAAAGCAGTGACATCTCTCAAAATCGCTCTCAAATGCATGAGCTGGTAGAAGAAGTCAGATGCCTCTCTAAAGATATTCGAACCCTTGATGCTGACATAAAGGGAGAGAGTAATGAGCAAGTAGATAGAGGAAGAGGCAGAGGCACCAGCAGTAGCAGAGGTGGAAGACAGAGGCAGTCATACATTCAACCACCACCTCAGCAGGGAAGACAAAGGCAAACTCAAGCTGGTCAGTCGTCGGGTGGCAACTCCAGGAGTCCCAACTTTCTAACTCCATGATCTGTTCAGCAACGCCTTCCTGTGGCTATACCTCTTGAAAGGAGTCAAGGTCAAGCTTCTGGTTCACAAGGTATAACCTCTACAAATCAGATGTCTCGAGAAGAGATTGAAGACATTGCTTGGAGAGATGAGCAAAATAGAAGAATGAGAGCTGCAGAGCATGCCAACTTGCAGAGAAGTAAGAGGCAAAGAAAATAGAGATAAGTCTAAGCTTAACTATGTATTGATGTTTTTATGCTAGATTGTAATATCTTTTCAAACATCAATAATTCATGCTTATTCTCTAGAAATTTCAGTTGCTCACTGAAACACTAAGCCATATTTACTTTCTAGCACTCGGCATTTAGAAAATGATGCTATGATCTAAATCTCCTTGATTATGTCAACATTAAATAAGGGGAGATTGTTGGGAATTGCATATTCAGATTTGATATTGAAAGTAAATATAAATGCTTTAGTGTACAGTCCTTAAGAGAATCAATGTACAAGGACTTAGATGATAGATCAAAATGTTAGGTTGATCTGAGCTTTAATGTTTATCATTTATGTAAATAAATGTATAGAAGAAAAGATCAAATATTTTAGGTCGATCTATTTGAGTTGTAAAAGTTAAAGCCTTGACAGAATCGTAGTCTGTCAAAGGTAGCATTCAGAAGACAAAGCAGAATCGTGGAGTTTAAATGAAGATATCCAGAATCGTAGTCTGCCAAAAGAATCAAGTCTGCAGAGGCCAAGGCAACACTCGTGGAGCTTAAATGAAGATGTTCAGAATCATAGTCTGCTAAGAGAATCAAGTCTGCAGAGGTCAAGGCAAGACTCGTGGAGCTTGAGTGACTATATCAGAATCGTAGTCTGCCTTAGAAGCCACACTGAGAATCATGAAGAAAATCTGAGTGTCTGCCGAGCCAAGTTGAGAATCGCAGAGCGCTCTCAGAAGTGTGGAGTCTGAAAGACAAGCAAGCAGGAATCGTAGTTTACCAAAGAGCTTAAGAGAAATCATAGTGTTCTCTACGATCAGGTCTGAGTCAAGCTGTGCAAGCCAACACACAACAATTATGGTACAATGATCATAATTGTAGTGCTTCTCCAGTCAGCATCAAAGATTATAGTTCTGATGAAGGGAGGAAGAGCAACAAATGAAGAAAGGTTAATAGCCGTTGACAATTTGATAGTCCCAATGATTCCATATTCATCCTTAGTTCAAATCGAATAATCGTATTGAAGAAGCTAATGAAAGGACTAAACTGCCTGCAGAAAACACCTTTTTAGGTGTTAGGTGAAGTTGCAGTCTGCTGTGTCAGTGGGCTAGTCGGCAGTGCAGCAGGAAAGCAGGATATCAACATCAACTGCACAGAAACGTCTAAAGCATTAAATGCAGCAACGGGAGCATTCAAACGGACATATTTTGAATGGCTCTTTTATAAGGAAATCAGACAAGGATTCAGACTAAGTAAGCAACAAGCAAGCAAGCAAGATACAAAAAGAAAGATTATCAAGAGAAAAGCTCAAGCTTGCTTTGTTACTCAGTTCTTCAAAATGAATGCTTAATTGCAACTGAGTAACACTCCTCAACAACTACTGTCAATCCAAGTGAGGAACCAAGTCAGAGGACTTGAAGAGTTCAAAAGTGAACTAAGAGCAGATCCAAGTCAGAGGACTTGAAGAGTTCAAAAGTGAACTAAGAGAAGTACCAAGTCAGAGGACTTGAAGAGTTCTAAGTGAACTAAGAGAAGTTCCAGGGCTGCTGGCCTTGAAGGAATCTAAGTGATTCAGTTGTAAGAGACATCCTTAGTGGATTTCCTACTCGTGGAGTAGAAGAGTGGATTAGGAGCCTTGTGTGCTCTGAACAACTTAAAACCTTGTGATATGTTATGGGTGAAATGTGCAAATATTTTAAAATAAGCAAGTGGTTATAAAATATTCGTTTGATCGAGGAATATTCTTTTTGTCGGAGAATATTCGTACGACGGTGCAGTCATTGGTGGACCCCACAACGGAATATCTGTCGGATATAGATAGCGACATAAATAAAGTTTTTATAAAATAAGGTAAAACTGTTACCGTTAAACTGATAAAATACCCGATGATAAAAATACAGTAATACGCGTTGTTGCACAGTAGCACACGGTATTGCACAGTATTTCGAATTATTGATTCTTACGTAAGAAGGCACTTACTCAATTATTTTCATAGTAATTACAGTTTAATATTTTATATTATTGATTCAATAATTGCATAATATTTTATTGGTTCAATAATTACTACGTTGATATTTTATATCAATAATTGCTACGTTGATATTTTATATCAATAATTACTACGCTGATATTTTATATTATTGATTCAATAATTGTCATTGCATAGTATTTCACATTATCAAATCAATAATTTATTTTATTTGAATAATATTATTAGACAACATTATTGGCAATGTCTAGGAAGTTCTGTCTAGGAAAGGGGTTAGTTAATTTAATTGCGCGCCAATAAGGAGAAATCTTTATCGGAAAGCCTCCTCTTCCCTAGGAACGACCTGATTATCATTATTATGGTTCTGTAATATTATTTGTGAATAATAATTATTGATAAAAATGATAAGTAAATATTTATTTAATGTGAATTTAAACGGAAGAATTTTTAGTAAAAGTGACAATTATTGAGAATGGATATTTTATCTGTTCTGATAAAATAATTCATTCAAATATATTATTATAATATTATATTATAAGTGTATAATGTGATAATATAATAGTGATTGTATTTTTTTACAACAAATTCACGATATATGAATAAAATGAGACGGAAGAGAGAAAATAAAATTTGGAATTCTTTTAATAATTATAAATATTTTACTATATATATATATATATATATATATATATATATATATAAATATGTGGTGGAATTCATTATTTCAAAAGTGGAGGCTTTGAAATTTTGAGTGTGCTGGAGATTTTCAAGAGTGGTGAGTGTGAAAAAATCATCCGTATGTAAACTTGGGCCATTTTTCGTTCAGAATTTGAAAAAACTTTCTTCTACAAAGTTGTAGAGAATTAAATTTTATATGGAATGGACAAGGTTCATATTTTTCTGATAAAAGGGCTATTTATTATGAATTATTAAAGTTTCGGAATATTGAGTTTGAATTGATTTTTGGTGGAGGATTTTCTAGAATGTGCGGGCCCCACTCTTGTCCTTTGTTGGTGTGAAATGTGCTGAGCATTATTTCAAAAGTGTTTTGCTTGATTTTCAAAATTGGGTGATGAGAAGCCACCGTAGAAAATTTTGTCAATCCTGATGTGCTAAGCATTTCCTATAAATAGGGTGCTTAGTTAAAAAATAAAAATCACACTAGAATCAAAAAAATTTCTCTTTATAATATCGAGTGTATTTCTTGTGAGTATAAGGATAGTTTGAGTGTGGATTACGGTGCAAGATTTTTCTCAACAAAATATCTGATATTCCAGTCAGATCTAGTATTTTACTAAGGTAAAGGATATTATTTTTCTCGTAAACGATATTATTTCCTTTTAATATTCATAAAGAATATTATTTTCTTTCATATTCCATATTATGAAAGTGATAATATTTCATTTCATATTCATAAATTTAAACTTACTACGGTAAGTACTGCTTCTATAATTCCTGAAATGATCAGAAATTCTTTGAGTTTTGCGCTTCATCTAATATCATTTCACTGGAATATTGGTCTGAACTTTTTATGAAATTTTCATCTTTTCATGACGAGTTACTATTCACGACTTACTATTCACGATAAAAAAATATTAATTTTTTTAATCTAAATTATCTTTGATTGAATCCAAGGTTTGAACTTCATCCTTGAATTTTGCTCCACAATTGATTATTACCAAGTATTATTGAACTTGGATAAACTAAATTACGAATCCCTAATCTTTTTCCTTTATCTCACTGGATTCGTTCCTTATATTATTTTTCATCATCTTCAGTCTTAAATGGTGATACAAACGAATATCTTTGGCCTGTAGTGCAAAGATGAATGATTATTTGATGAATATCTTTGGCCTGTAGTGCAAAGATGATTATCTGATGAATATCTTTGGCCCGTAGTGCAAAGATGGATCGGTGTTGAGATGAACATGACCACTGGTGATACAAATTAATATATTTGACCCCTAGTGCAAAGGTGAATATTTGATTCGAGATATATATTAATTGATGTTACAGGGATAAAATATTGATGATGAACTTTTAAATCATAGAAGATAGTAGACATCATTCTCTACTTAACTCTTCTAATAAATTGTTATTTCCGCTACAGTTGTTGATCTAAAACTTGTTGTCCATAATATTTTATCTGATTTGTTGAAGACTAACGATAATTTATTCTTCATTATCTTAGTCATAGTATTCTTTACTGGGCTAGTTGAGCTCACCCTTTTCTTCCATTGTTCTCTTCAAGAAATGAGAATGTTATAGGGACTAGTCGGAGAACGGGGTGATGGTCAGAGTTAGAGCAGTAACAGTCCTCACTATTTTATAGAATAGTGTGATAATAATTGTAAGTAATGAGGACTGAATTTGAGTGTTTATATTTCGTATTATATACGATTTGTATTGAAACTCATAGTTTGCGTGGTCGTATTTTGCACGACCGTATGTTATAAAAGATTATATTTGGATTCTGTACCATGTATTTGGCGACTCAGAATGGGTTGAGTATTGAACCTATTTTGGGGGCGTCACATAACTAATTATACATGGTTATGATGATTTTGGATATGGAATGATGGTTATTTTCGTGGTTTGTAGACATGTTTAGATTTTTCTTAATATCTATTTTTAAAGAAAACTCTGTCAAAATTTCTTGAAATTAGTAGCGACTATCTTGATGTTTTGGTGGTTGGATATGTGTTGATGATTGAGTATGTATTAATTGTTGTGGTGGTATGGTGAATTATGAAAATTGTTATGTCCGATTGTAAGTTATTTTAGGTTGCAAAGAGTCTTTAGGTAATGTAGTATTTTTCAAATTTTAATCTAATTTTTCGTTACGTCGTGCCTTCAGGCACGAGTAATATATATATATATATATATATATATATATATATATGGGTCCTCTTAACATGTGCCCTAAGGGCACATGCTAAGCACACAGTTTAAAAAAATAATCTCTTGAACTGTGTGCATATTCTCTTGATTTATGCATTTATACTAAGTTCAAGGGAATAAACACACAATTCAAGTGAATATTCTCTTGAACTGTGTGTTTAGCATGTGCCCTTAGGGCACATATTAAGAAATTTCTATATATACAGTCCCCTTTAGTTGAGGGATTCCTTAAATAGTATTATTTAATGGATGAGTCAACAACCGTTGAATCTGTTTGAGGTGGGACACGAGTGTTTGAGATTATTTTACATCTTTTAACCGTTTTTCATCCTGTCCCACCACAAATAGATCCAACGATTGTTGATCCATCCCTCAAATAACACTACTTGAAGGATCCCTCAACTGAAGGGGATTGTATGTATATATATATACACGGCTCCTTTCAAAAATGGACTGAACAAACAGACCAAAAACGGACTGAAGCAAAAAAACGAGCTGAAACAAAAAAAAAAAAAAGAACGCGGGTCAAAAACACGCATGTCAAAAACCCATTTGAAATCAGTTTCAACCATCCGCTCTCTCTCGCTCTTCCCCCTCTCTCTAAAAGCGACCCTGTCCCTCTCTCTCTCAAAGCGAGCCTGAAGCAAATCGAAAGGCAAAAAGGCGATCGAATAGAACCTGTTGCAAATCGGAAGGTAAAGATTCCTACAAAGAGAATCGAAAGGTAAAGATTCTTACTTAATTTTGTAATTTCTGTTTGATTTGAAAGAAATCTAGGGTTTGTATAGTTATTTTGTGGCTGGGCAGTTGGATTGTATAGTGAGATTCTCTCTCCTAAAGGTCCTTCCCCTATGATCATTGAAGAATTTCCATATGCGTTTTCCACAAATTTTTGAGCATATGCTTTTTGTAGTTGTTATTGATTTATAATCTCATCATGTTCATAATTCGTTTGTTGAAATGCTTAGCTGAAGATTGTGATTTTATCTTAGATAAGGAAAAATCTAGCATTATGTGAAAATTTTCAATCATAAGCTAAATTCATAGTTCATAATATGTAAAGAAATTTTTGTAGTGATGCATAATAAATAACCTGTAATAAATTGTACACCACTTCGAATATTTGTTTGACATTTTGGCAATGCTTTGAGATATAGTGTAATGCATGTTTGGGGACTTCTTGTTGTTTAAAGTGCATGATAACTGTAATCTGTGGGGAATCCTTGTTTGCACTTCAAAGTGTTGGCAAAATTAGCATTAGCTAAGAAGACTTCTTGGATTTCCACTCTTTAGAAAGACAATTAATTCATTTTTCTAAGAAATGAAAAGAATGTTACCCTGTATTATAGTATTAAAAAGTTTTGGCTTGATTTTTGCTAAAAGTCACTAGATATATTTGACCATCACTAATATATTTGCAACAAAAGAAGATGGAAAAAGGAAACCATGGCTACTGTTTTCCGTTCCTTCAAATGATAGCCATTATCTTCAACATTCAACATGATTGTGGACAGGGTCGCTCTCTCTCACTCTTCCTTCTCTCTCTCTCAAAGCGAACCTGTCCCTCTCTCTCTCAAAGCTAGACTGAAGCAAATCGGAAGGCAAAAAGGCGATCGAACAGAACCTGTTGCAAATTGGAAGGTAAAGATTCCTACAAAGAGAATCGGAAGGTAAAGATTCCTACTTAAATTTTTAATTTCCGTTTGATTTGAAAGAAATCTAGGGTTTATTCTGTATGAGTTTTTCTCATATGGTTTGTCTGTAGAGATTAGAGATTTTTTTGTATCCTCCCCAAATTGAATTGTTTATTGTTGGTCCAGCCTTCGAATTTGAAATATGGGCCAGCTATAATAGACACAAAAAACCCCTTCCCTAACTCAGAATCTCTAACTCTTCGCTCTCTCTCACTACACTCCAGCGATCTCTTTAGAAAGGTTCTCCGATTTCTCCGATTTCGTACCAAATCCGGCGAATTCTCTCCCTCGGTAAAGTTGAACTTTTACCCAAATGTTAATTTTGTATCTTTCCATTGGAACCCAAGATTTATAAGGAAGATAAGGTTTAATTTCTGAATTGGATTTGAAATGAATTGTCAATTGGTATGGCTGGACTATTTGTAAATCTTTATCTGTTATCTTATCCCTGGGAAATCTGTTATAAAGAAAATAGATTTATCTGTTATCTCATTCTTGTCAAATCTAACTTTATGTTTATGGTGATGTCTCTCATATTGTTAGGTATTGTTAGTCATTTTTGTCAAATCCCCCTGTCTCTCTATTATTTTAGGGAAAAGTTGATGGCAGTAAACTTTTTAAGAATAACAGAATTAGGGTGGTAAAATCTCTTTGTAAGTTTTTTGTTGATATTAATGAATTGATGTTTTTGGTTTTTTTTTTATTGGAATGCTTGTAAGTTTTTTGTTATTGGTTTTTATTGGAATGGTATATATATGGAATGTGTTGGGAATTGCATATTCAGATTTGATTGAGTGTACAGTCCTTAAGAGAATCAATGTACAAGGACTTAGATGATAGATCAAAATGTTAGGTTGATCTGAGCTTTAATGTTTATCATTTATGTAAATAAATGTATAGAAGAAAAGATCAAATCTGTTAGGTTGATCTACTTGAGCTGTAAAAGTTAAAGCCTTGACAGAATCGTAGTTTGTCAAAGGTAGCATTCAAAAGATAAGGCAGAATCGTGGAGTTTAAATGAAGATATCCAGAATCGTAGTCTGCCAAAAGAATCAAGTCTGTAGAAGCCAAGGCAAGACTCGTGGAGCTTAAACGAAGATGTTCAGAATCGTAGTCTGCTAAGAGAATCAAGTCTGCAGAGGCCAAGGCAAGACTCATGGAGCTTGAGTGACTATATCAGAATTGTAGTCTGCCTTAGAAGCCATACTGAGAATCATGAAGAAGATCTAAGCGTCTGTCGAGCCAAGTTAAGAATCGCAGAGTGCTCTCAGAAGTGTGGAATCTGAAAGACAAGCAAGCAGGAATCGTAGTTTACCAAAGAGCTTAAGAGAAATCGTAGTGTTCTCTACGATCAAGTCTGAGTCAATCTGTGCAAGCCAACACACAACAATTATGGTACAATGATCATAATCGTAGTGCTTCTCCAGCCAGCATCAAATATCGTAGTTCTGATGAAGGGAGGAAGAGCAACAAATGAAGAAAGGCTAATAGCCGTTGACAATTTGATAGTCCCAATGATTCCATATTCATCCTTAGTTCAAATCAAAGAAGCGTATTGAAGAAGCTAAGGAAAGGACTAAACTGCATGCAGAAAACACCTTTTCAGGTGTTAGGTAAAGTTGCAGTCTGCTGTGTCAGTGGGCCAGTCGGCAGTGCAGCAGGAAAGCAGGATGTCAACATCAACTGCACAGAAACGTCTGAAGCATTAAATGCAGCAACGGGAGCATTCAAACGGACATATTTTGAATGGCTCTTTTATAAAGAAATCAGACAAGGATTCAGACTAAGCAAGCAAGCTATCAAGCAAGCAAGCAAGCAAGATATAAAAAGAAAGATTATCAAGAGAAAAGCTCAAGAACACTCAACGATTAACTCTACGATCCTGAAAGAGGAAAGCTTGCTTTGTTACTCAGTTTTTTAGATCGAATGCTTAATTACAACTGAGTAACACTCCTCAACCACAACTGTCAATCTAAGTGAGGAACCAAGTCAGAGGACTTGAAGAGTTCAAAAGTGAACTAAGAGCAGATCCAAGTCAGAGGACTTGAAGAGTTCAAAAGTGAACTAAGAGAAGTACCAAGTCAGAGGACTTGAAGAGTTCTAAGTGAACTAAGAGAAGTTCCAGGGCTGCTGGCCTTGAAGGAATCTAAGTGATTCAGTTGTAAGAGACATCCTTAGTGGATTTCTTACTCGTGGAGTAGAAGAGTGGATTAGGAGCCTTGTGTGCTCTGAACAACTTAAAACCTCGTGTCTCATTGTCTCTCATTAACTGCTATAACTGTTATATCTGCTATAACTGCTTATCAAACCTTAACTGCAATATCTTGATGGAGAACAAAACATATATTCCGCTGCTGTCAGTATAATCAATAGTGACAAAGTATTTTAAAGAAAGAATTTTTAAAATATCTATTCAACCCCCCTTCTAGATAACTAACGTGCATTTGGAAACTAACAATTGGTATCAGAGCAGGTTCTCTCAACTAGCATACAAGCTTGAGTAGATCTAATGGCACAACTGATAAGCAAGACCAAGACAGGTGGAGGAAGCAAACCACCTATGTGCAACAAAGATAAATTTGCCAACTGGAAAGTTCAGATGCAGGCTTACATGGATTCAATAGATGATGATCTATTTGAAACAGTTCTGAATGGGCCCTATGTTCCAACAAGGCTTGCACCAACTCCAGAAGATCCAAACAAAATGGTGATCAAAGTCAAATCTGAATGGACTGAAAATGAGAAGAAAAATGTTCAGCTTGACAAGAAGGCTAAGAATATTTTGTTCTAATCCTTAGAAGATGCTCTATTTGAAAACGTGGTCAATTGCAAAACTGCCAAAGAAGTCTGGGAGGCATTGCTCATCACATCATGCATGAAGGAACTGAAGAAGTTAGAGAAAACAAGCAATCTCTACTGACTCAACAGTATAAGATGTTTGCCCATGTTCCTGGAGAAAATGTCACTTTAACCTATGAAAGATTCACAATGCAGCTCAACTCTCTAAGAGCTTATGGAAAGACCTATCCAAATAAAGATCTAGTCATCAAGATCATGAGGTCCTTGCCGAGCAGATGGGATGCCAAGACCACTGCAATTAGAGAGTCAAAGAATCTGCATGAGATGATAGTTCAACAACTCTACGGAAACCTTCTTACTTATGAGCTAGAACTGACTCAACGTGCAGAAACTCTGTCAGAAGAAAGAAAGAAGGATAAAGGAGTTGCTCTTAAAGCAAAGGAAGAAATCTCCAGAGCACATATTGAAGATGAATCTGACTCTGAGGAAGATAATGAGGATAATGTTAATGATGATGATGAAGCAGCAATGCTGGCCAGAAGATTCAGAAGGCTCATACTCAAAGGAAGAAGCATCAAACCAAAAAGATTCAACAAGAACAGCAGTCAGGAGCAGATCAGTGACCTATGATATAACTGCAAGAAGCCTGATCATTTCATTGCCAACTGTAACAAGCCTATCAGAGAAGAGCTGAAAAGAAAGTCAAATCCAAAGAACGAGCTCAAAGGCTACAAAAAGAATAAGAAAAAAGACAAAGGGCTTGTAGCTGGAAGCTCTTGGAGCGATTCAGACAACGGCACCAATGTTGAGTCTGAAGATGATGAAGCACCTCAGAAAGGTAACATATGTCTGATGGCCAAAGATGCACACAGCAGAAAAGATGCTGAAGCAGTCATAGATGAGGTATTTGATTTCAACTCTCCTGATATAGACATTAATAATTTAAGAACTGGCATTCGTGATATGTCAACTGATCTATATCAAAATATGAGATGGTTAAGAGTCCTATCTAAAGATTATACTGATCTTCAAAAGGAGAAAGAGAAAGTTCAGAAAGAGCTGGAAGCAGCTCTACTAAGTTTTGACTCTCCCTCTAAGCTTGAAGCTGAGAATAAAATCTTGAGAGAGACCAATGAACTGAGTATGCAAAGAGAGTCAAATCTAACCTCTAAGATTGAGGAGCTAGTAAAAACTATCTCCACATGGAATAGATCTTCTTCATCCATGGACTCCCTGATATCCAATCAGAGAAGTGTCTCTGATAGAACAGGCTTAGGATTTAGGGAATCTACCTCAGAACCCAGTGTGGAAAAGACAAAGGAAACTAACATGAGTAGTGCTTCTAATTTAAATAGAAGTATCACATTTGTAAAGTCCACACAGAAGGATGAACCAGTGCAACCTTGCTCTTCTGATCCAAGACATGTTCCTAAACACTACGGATCTCATGCTGGCCTAGGATTCAGAAAGGTGAAGAGTGACTCAGTCACCACTGCCCAACCTTGATGAATCGTAGAGTCAAGTAAAACTGACTACACGGATCAACTTGGAAGGAATCGTGGTGATGAGGTTTACTCAGCACAAAACCTGAACTCCAAGGCTGCATAGAAAAGGAAGATGCAATATAAGGGTAAGGCCAACAAATACCCACACAAGTCCAAATGGAGAAAGAATCCACACACACACACACACAAATTATATTGGATGCTTTGCATGTGGAAGATTTGGTCATAAAGCTGCATTATGCTTTCATAAAATTGTGCATGGGAGACCCAAAGTCAAGCAGATTTGGGTTCCTAAAGGTATTAACATTGCAGGACCCATGCAAGTCTGGGTACGAACATGAAAGCTGAATCTGTCTGCAGGAATTGAGCACCACGACAACAACATGGTATCTGGACAGTGGTTGCTCAAGGCATATGACCGGGAACTAAGCCCTTCTGTCGAACTACACAAAGAAGGAGGGACCAACAGTTATCTTTGGAGATAACTGTAAGAACCGTGAATTTCATGAATAATTTTTTTTGATATAATAAGAAAATGAATACTTATTGAAACATAAATGTTTATGAGTTATGAGAAAAGTAATTCGATTATATTAAATTGAATTTAGAAGAAAATATGGAAGAATACAACGACCTTGTAGAATGCCTTGTGTGGCATGAGAATGGAAATAATGATGATTTAATTAATTCAAGAGGGAAACCAATAAGTGAAGGATTAATTAATATTACATTATTAATTAATCGTTGTGATTAGTAATAACCAATTAATGAGTAATTATTAATAATATGTTATTATGAGTAATAAAATATTAACGAGTAAGTAATTGATGAATATAATAAGAGTTATATTTATTTGATTATTTGTTAAGTGCAATACATGTGATAATTAATCGTACAATAATGTTATTAAGTGTTATTATGAATAATAACCGGTTAAAGAGTAAATGAATATATTAATGGAAATAATTATTTATTTGAATATAAATATCTATTTGTTATGAGATGAGTTAATTCAAATGAATTCAAATAGAAATTATAATAATAAGAAAATGATTTATAACTATAATAAGATTGTATTTATTAAAGTATTGAGGAATGTGATTATTTCTCACATAATAATAATTGATAAGGGTAAATTAATGAAGGAATTACTACGCGAACAATTAGTCTATATTTATTGTTAATTGTTATTACGAGAAATAAAATATTAATTGTTATAGAATATTAATGGTGATTAATTATTAATAATATGTGATTATTATTATTGCAAGTAATATAATAATAATAAGTGACTTGGTTATAAGTATAATAAAATTTGTATTTATTGAATGTGGTAATTAATCCTATAAGTGATAATGAATTGTTATGGAGATTAAAAATTATATTGATTGATGATGAATGGATTAATTAATATTATTATTAATTAATTGATAAGATAAGTAATTAATTAATTACTATTGAGAATAATAATATATATAAACGAGTAGATTATTAATATGATTATAATCGCTCGAGTTATTGTTATGATAATTAAACATATAAGGTATGGTGGCTACAACTATATTATATAGCATAGTGTGACGATAAATGTGACTATACTATATATAGAGAGCATGTTTTAAGGTTGATTAAATTATATAGGCTACATGATCTATGCCTGTGTGAATATATGTGTGTGAGTGAACATTTAATTAGCACCTCATGAATATGTTATAAACAATTATTGATTAATAAATACTTCAATAATTTAATGTAATTGAATAATAGATGAAGTAATGTAATATGATAATACCCGATTAAAATTATACCGGTGTGATAAAATGTACATGGATTATATGTGTGCAAATTACATTTACTACATTAAAATATTATTTGTGTGAATTACATGATGACATTAAAATTTTATCCTAAGCATGTATTATATGAAGGAATTTCTTAACATGTGCCCTTAGGGCACATGCTAAGCACACCGTTCAAGGGAATATTCTTTTAAATTGTATGCATATTCTCTTGAACTTGGTGCAAGTGTAGAAATTAAGAGAATATGCACACAATTCAAGAAAATATTCTCTTGAACTGTGTGCTTAGCATGTGCCCTAAGGGCACATGTTAAAAGGACCCTTATATGAATACAACTTAAGTATATGGTGTGTGTATTATAACACAAGGGTAGCATATAGTTCATTGACCAATAGCTGAGCATGTATTTGTTGTCCCATAATAAGAGTCATAATTCTCCTACACACGTGAAAGGCTAAAGGCTACCATCCTTATCAAACTCAGCAAACTAGGATAGCTTCATAGCAATCATCAAGGGGGGAGTGGTTTTCATGATTGATTCCAACCACTAATTACCTACTCTTTCATAACCTTCATACAATCCTTCAATCCGTTGGTTTGGTTTGGGAGAGAAAAACATTGTCTGGTTATTGTTTGTTCTATAAATTAAGCCCCCTCCTTCTAATTAATTGTTGAGAATTTTGTTTTAGGGTGGAATTGAGGGCATATATACTTAAGTAGTATCATTCTAGAATTGGGAGAATTCAATTAGAAGCAAGCTCATTCACAATTTATCAGAAGGTATATTTCATGTTCTTCAATTCTTATTTTCTGAAATTTCTGAGAATTTGTTAATTCTTGATTTTAGTTGGAATTTATGTTTTGGTGATTTGATAATGTTAAATTGGTTGTCATATAAGCTAATACAAGTGTTAGAAAGGTAATATAGTTAGTCTAATAACAAATTCGTAGGAAATTTTGTAATTTGGGCTGGAACCTGTCGAAGCAGGGAACTCACTGGTGCTGGCCGAAGCACAACGCAGCTGCGCCGGCCTCTGGAGACAGTTCCTTATTCTGTTTGCAATCTGGTCAATTCTAGCATACCAATATTACTTGAACATGCACGGAAATAAGTTTAACATGACTATTTAGGTTCCTTGGCATAGCATGAATGTGTTGGTTGGTGATTAGTATGCATGTAATAAGGGAAAAGATAGTTTTGAAAATAGGCTTTAATGAAAATAATGAACCTTAAGTTCTGATTTTTGTAAACATGCATACATGAGATAGCATACACATGATTGATTTCTGAACATGAATAAGCATGAGTTATGACTTATAGTCCTTTGTTCATAATCAAATTGATAGGTATTGAGCTAGCAAAACTTTTTCAAAGAAAAACTTGATATATCCAGACTAATATGCATGAACATTACATGATATATGTTCTGACCTTGTGAAGAGGTTAACATGATTTAACTACACATGAAAAGAGCGTTAAGGACGTTTTGTATATGCGAAAGTGGGTTGTTCAAGTTTAAAATAACTTTCACAACAAGCTTGGATGTGTTATAATCTAATAAACATGATGTAGTGTATATTCGGGAGTAGAACATGTGTGATTTATATTTCTTATGTGACCAAACACACTACATACGCATGCTCATTTTTGGATAAACACATTGAAAGTTACTCAAGCATGAGTTAGAGAAATTTTGAGGAAATAATTAATACTAATTTTGCATATAAGATGAGGACCTATGTAAGCATACATACAAACTGATATCATGACTACCTCACATGTATGCATAGCAAACATTGTAGCCTTCGTGATTTTATGATCTTGATTGGCCTTAGCTCATTTGAAATCATAAGTTAAAAACCATAGCATATCAAGAATAAGTGTAAGATCGCAATAAAAGCATGCAAGACCCTTTAATATGTTATTATATTATATGTGAATGTTGCGTTCATGACCGGACATAAACCACAAGGCAACAGCTCAGCCTTGGCTTGGCCAGAGGGCTGCGCAGCTGCGATGGCCCTAGGCTTAGCTATGGCGCAGCTGCGCCAGCCTGGAATCAGGATTGAGTCTGTTTGTTGATCTGATTTTTGACAGTTAGCTTATATGATTACTTTAACTTGTAGTATATGGCCAGTATGCTAAGTAATGTGTTAAGAGGCATGCTAAGTGATAGAATTGAACGTGTGATTATAAACTTTCCAATGATAAGTCTAAAAGGTGTTTGTGAACTATAAAGCAACGATTAAAAACTATGTTGATGACTTCATAATGTCTTGTAAACTGAACCGCGCTATATGTACGCAAAAGTATGTGATGAAGTATGTGTATAGTATGCGACTAAGTTAAACGTTTATGGGTGCGTTTAAATTTACATATCATATATGAGCGTAAGTGACTAATGAACATCCTATACATGTAATATATAAATAGGATTCGAAAGTGTTGATTTACTTAACGTGGATAGACTACGCTTAAGGCAAGTTCTCTAATTTACACTCTTTTACGGTGCAAGTTTCCTTGAACATGTTCTTGTATTATAAATAGCGAGTATCCTAAACCCTTGCATTTCTTTATTCGATGAATCTTGTAAACAAGTCTCTTAACTTGCACAACTTTGGATTTTGTGCAAGTATTTAAACTTTATCTCTTTAATGTAAGTTCTTACTCTACTTTTATCGAGCAAGGTTCCTAACTTCATTTGATTTATATATTGAATGCAAGTATCTGACTATTTTTTTTATTGAGCAAGTATTTGATTCATACTCTTTATTGAACACATATTTGAGTTTGTACTATTATTGATCGTACGAGTATAGGAATTAGAATAATTCTTGCCTTATAAAATTATATTTTATAGCTTGATTTAAATCATGATTATATTCTTTGAATTATTGTTGCGAGTACTGAACTCATAAATTGTTCTTATATACATTATTGAAATTGTCTATGCCATTTGATTTGGCTAGACGAATATCATGAATTGGAAAGCGATCCACACCAATTGCCTTGGTGTGGACTCTTATAAATTGACTGAGATGAACAACCCTCGTAGAAAGGGGAACTATATAGTCGGGGTGCCGACAGTAGTGTGATAGGTTATGCATAACACCAGGTATGATAGGCTGATCCTCTAATTGTACTTGTTTGGGTTACCAGAAATATTTTTGGTGATTCTAGTAGAAGTTCGTGGTTCTTAGCGACCACTCAGCATCCAATATTTATTAACTTGAAACTTTGAACTCGTTGGATTCTTTTATTAATCCTTGGTCCACAGCGACACTCAGTGATATCTATTCATTCACTTGAAATTGTTGAAACTTTTGAATCCTTTAATAACTTCTCAACCCGTAGTGGTCCTTATCTTCACAGAATAGATTTGGAAGTCATTGCTATTTATTTTGTTCACAATATTCTTATTTGAATTCCTGAGCAATTAATTACCGTTTTACCCTTGAGATTAAGAACCGTATATATTCCTGTTCACATTTATTGGCAAATTACTTGCTGAGCAAATTTGTTGCTCACTCTTGCTTCGTATAAACATTTCAGTTAGGGCAGGGCAAGGTGGAACCCCAGGACAGGACAAGTGCTAAGGCAAGGCTATGAAGTAGTTGTGCTTTTCTATATTAAGATGTTTCTGTTATGTTGTATTAAGAGTTATTTAATGTTATGTTTTAAGATATGGTTGGTTTAAGTTATGAAGTGTATTAGTAATAGTTTCGAGACTTGGGACGAGAATATTTATGTTATATCAATATAAATTATTTTGTTATTCCATTGTTTGAGATTTTAATTGTTATTAGAATTAGTACGTGACGAACCGAATTCGAGATCAGTGACGGTCCGAATTTGGGGCGTCACAGGTTGGTATCAAAGCTGTAGGTTATAAACCCTAGGAGCGAGTTCTTAGGCTATAACCATAGAAGAGATTTAGAGAATAGAAGGAGATAAAACTCATGTAGAGTTTTCTTAGAGAGCTAGTAGTATTATGAAATATATTTTTATTCTATACAATGAAATTATATTTTATTCAGAGATGATAATAAAGTTTATCGATTTTGTGATTATGGATGTCAGTCGTCAGAGATAGGTAAACCTAGTAGGGTCATGGAGGAGGAACCACGTGAGGTACATGTGGTGTCCGCAATACCCCTTATAATTGAGCCTATTACAGTAGTAGCCTTAACCTAGTAGGAGTAGAGTCGGAATATAATCAGAAATCCACGGCGAAAGTTTTTTTTTTCGGGATTGGGGCATGAGTGAGAAACTTAGTAACTAAGAACTCAAAAGTGAAGAATAGGATACAATAGTTGAAAGCGAAGTTCTAAACCTTCAGATTAATAACTAATAGATGCGAACATAGTGAAAGTAAAGGTAGTAGGTAGTTATTGGAATAACTGTCGCGAATGATACGATAAATATTTATAGATGCAAAACAGTATTATAGATCCCAATTTTAAGGATAATGTGGGAAGTATATTTATAACCCCAATTTTAATAATACCCGAGAGGGGTATGTAATGAAACTAGCAGAATGCTATACGATGTGATATGTTTTCATGTGGCATGTTAAACGTGCGTATAGTAATTAAATTTTGTTAAATAATGACAAGAAAGAATAGCAATAAAACTTATACATCTTAAGAAGTATTAAAAAGTATTAGATGTTTAATAAAGAGGTGATAATACCGTTTTATTTCTATACAGAAATGTCAATACCCCAAGGAGGAGAGTCTAGTCAAGCAACGGAGAATGGAGATAGAGAATTGAATCAAGAACCTTTACAATAATTGGTAGACCTTATAGTAAATGCTTTTGAAGAAGGAATCAATGATTATAAGAAGAGACATATGAACACTTTAGAGGTAGGAAAAGATATTAATTTGACTAAAGAAAGAGAGGTTAATATTTTGAAGAAAGCCAACGAAGGTAGGTTGAAAGAGAGTAGTAGTGGTAGCAGTACGAATTTCAAGAGGAAGTGGAATGAGAATAAGTATGTACGAGGAGAAGGACAACCACGGAAGAAGAAGGTAGAAGCCTGTAAGAAATGTAGAAAGAACCACATGGGAGCGTGCTTGAAAGGAAAATATGTGTGTTATAAGTGCGGTGAGGAGGGTCATATTTCTCCTAACTGTCCTAGGGAGGAGAAAACCATAGATTATTTTGCGTACGGATCTGAAAAACGTCAAGTACGTAATTGGCAGAAGAAAACGAACGAGAAGGGAAACAAAAACAAAAGAAGACGGGATAACAACAATATCAATAACAATCCGATGAGAAGTCGCCAGGAAGGACTCAAGAAAAAGAACAAGGCTTGCCCAAAATATGGAAAAAGTCATCAAGGAGAGTGCCAGAAGGGACAAGGCATTTGATACAGCTGCGGCCAGGAAGGGCATATTTCCCCGAATTGCTCAAACCCGAAGAAGATTAAAGGATGCTTCGCTTGCACATCAATGGATCATCAGGTTAAGAACAGCCCAAAGAAAGGAAGGAAAGAAGAAGATGGTAACAAAGGAAGCCATAGCGAGGAGATGACGATAATTGAACCAGCTCAATCGAGTGAACCAATGCCTCGTACGACTAACGTTATGCTACATGATGCAGTGGCGTTCCAAGTTGTGATGTCAGGTGCTGTCTTAATCAATAATATAAATACGTATATATTATCTGATTCGAGTGCTATCTTTTCCTTTTGCATCTGAAGAACTGTGAGACGACTAAGTTACCCCAAGAACGATTAGAAGATCCTTTAAACATAAAAGTTGCGAATAAGGAAGTAATTCTCGTAGAATTTGTTTACTGTAATTATTGCGCATAAATTAGGGGACATAAACTAAGCATAGACTTGACTCTGATGAAATTTGGAGAGTTTGATGGGATACTAGGAATGGACTGGTTACATAACCATACTACAATAATTGACTGTCAGAAGAAAAGTGTGAACCTTCAGACTCCAAACCGGTTTAAGGTAGTGTTTCATGGTAGCTCGTCGCTTAGGCAATCGTGTTGCCTTACGATGATGCAGGCCAAGATATTGTTAAGAAAAGTGGTATAGATTGTTTCACTTTTATTATAGATACTAAGAGAACGGGAGTAGAAATAAATAATGTATTAGTAGAACCAGAATTTCAAAACGTATTCCCAGACGATCTGCCCAGCCTTCCACCAGATAGAGAAAACATGTCGTAATAGATTTAGTACCGGGGACTGCACTGATTTCAAAAGCACCTATCTTATGGCGCCTAGAAATGAAGAATTAATAATACAATTGCAAGAAATATTAGATAAAGGATATATTCAACCGAGTGTGTTTTCCCTTGGGGAGCACCAGTGTTGTGTGTCAAGGAGAAGGTTAGTTTTAGGGCACGTCAGATCCGGCAAAGGTGAAGGCGGTAAGTAATTAGGAGCAGTCGAAGACTACCATTATGAAATTCTCTATCACCTGGAAAAGACGAACGTAGAAGCCGATAGGCTAAGTAGGAAAAAGGAATGGAGAAATTATTCAAGTTGATAACTCGAGAGGAACTAATTAGGAAGATGAAGAGATTGGAAATAGAAGTAAAGGAACCCAGAGAGTCTAAAGGGAAGTTTATAACGGAGGTTTGTCCAACGTTGTTAGATAGAGTAAAGGGATAACAAAATAAAGACAAAAAGTGCGAGAAGATAAAATGAAAAAGTTCAGAAGAAATAATAATGGTACCTTGAGATTTGTAGATAGAGCGTGAGAGTCAACCATAACTAAAATTGTGAGATAAGAGTTTTCATGAGGCAAATAATTGGACATATTTCGTTCACCCAGGAAGCACAAAAACGTACTGGGATCTTCAAAGACACTATTATGAGACGAGAAGTTGTAGAATATGTCGACCGATTGAAAAAGACGACACATTCCCTACCGATAGATATTCGATTCAATTTAAATCAGTTAGCGAAATAATCGTTTTGCAATACAAAATATTGGTGTTAATAATTTTCGATTGAAACCCGCGCTCCACTTCAAAGTTTTGGAAGAGCTTGCGTAATGGATTTGAAAGGTAACTTGGAATATCACTTACCTTTAGTAGAATTCGCTTATAGTAATAATTATTATACGAATATCGGTAAGCCATCGTGCGAAGCCCTCCACGGAAGAAAATGAAGAACACAGCTATGTTGGGATAAGGTCAGAGAACGACGACTTCAATTGGGATCGGATTTAATACGACGAATGGCAGACATCGTGAAGACAAAAAGAGCCAGATTAGTAGCAGCTCAAGATTAACATGAGAAACACGCAGATTGGCATCGTCATAATCGAGATTTTGAAGACGATAGTTTTGTATTTCTTAAGTGTTTCCCTGTGAGGGAAAGATAAGATTAAGTGAGAAAGAAGAATTGAGTCTGAGGTTCGTGAAACCTTTTGAAGTACTGCAGAGAGCAAAAAAAGTGGCGTACGAGGTAGCCTTACCTATTGAACTGGAACATATCTACAGTGTGTTTCATGTTTCTGTCTTACAATCATATAAGCCTAATTATAAGCATGTGATACCCTATGAGCCCATTAAAGTAGGGAAGAATCTGACATATGAAGAATTCCTACCCAAATACTAGAAAAAAAAGAACAGATATTAAGTAATAAAATTATATCTTCTGTGATAGCGCTTTGGCAAAACCACGATGCCAAGGAGGCCACGTGGGAATTAGAAAATAGGATGACGAGGGACTATCCCCATCTATTTGAATAACCTTGTACCAATTCCGAGCACAGAATTTTTATAAGGGGGGGGGGGGAGGATGTAAGAACCGTGAATTTCATGAATAATTTTTTTTGATATAATAAGAAAATGAATACTTATTGAAACATAAATGTTTATGAGTTATGAGAAAAGTAATTCGATTATATTGAATTGAATTTAGAAGGAAATATGGAGGAATTCAACGAACTTGTAGAATGCCTTGTGTGGCATGAGAATGAAAATAATGATGATTTAATTAATTCAAGAAGGAAACCAATAAGTGAAAGATTAATTAATATTACATTATTAATTAATCGTTGTGATTAGTAATAGCCTATTAATGAGTAATTATTAATAATATGTTACTATGAGTAACAAAACATTTACGAGTAAGTAATTGATGAATATAATAAAAGTTATATTTATTTGATTATTTGTTGAGTGCAATACATGTGATAGTTAATCGTACAATAATGTTATTAAGTGTTATTATGAATAATAACCGG
The DNA here is from genome assembly GCA_020205555.1 of Panax stipuleanatus. Taxonomy (NCBI): domain Eukaryota; kingdom Viridiplantae; phylum Streptophyta; class Magnoliopsida; order Apiales; family Araliaceae; genus Panax; species Panax stipuleanatus. Next base: position 115,513,605 of record CM035119.1, on the reverse strand, counting down.
TTAAAGAGTAAATGAATATATTAATGGAAATGATTATTTATTTGAATATAAATATCTATGTGTTATGAGATGAGTTAATTCAAATGAATTCGAATGGAAATTATAATAATAAGAAAATAATTTATAAATATAATAAGATTGTATTTATTAAACTATTGAGGAATGTGATTATTTCTCGCATAATAATAATTGATAAGGGTAAATTAATGAAGGAATTACTACGCGAACAATTAGTCTGTATTAATTGTTAATTGTTATTACGAGAAATAAAATATTAATTGTTATAGAATATTAATGGTGATTAATTATTAATAATATGTGATTATTATTATTGCAAGTAATATAATAATAATAAGTGACTTGGTTATAAGTATAATAAAATTTGTATTTATTGAATGTGGTAATTAATCCTATAAGTGATAATGAATTGTTATGGAGATTAATAATTATATTGATTGATGAGAAAGAGATTAATTAATATTATTATTAATTAATTGATAAGATAAGTAATTAATTAATTACCATTGAGAATAATAATATATATAAACGAGTAGATTATTAATATGATTATAATCGCTCGAGTTATTGTTATGATAATTAAACATATAAGGTATGGTGGCTACAACTATATTATATAGCGTAGTGTGACGATAAATGTGACTATACTATATATAGAGAGCATGTTTTAAGGTTGATTAAATTATATAGGCTACATGATCTATGCCTGTGTGAATATATGTGTGTGAGTGAACATTTAATTAGCACCTCATGAATATGTTATAAACAATTATTGATTAATAAATACTTCAATAATTTAATGTAATTGAATAATAGATGAAGTAATGTAACATGATAATACCCGATTAAAATTATACCGGTGTGATAAAATATACATGGATTATATGTGTGCAAAATATATTTACTACATTGAAATATTATTTGTGTGAATTATATGATGACATTAAAATTTTATCCTAAACATAAATTCTATGAATACAACTTAAGTATATGGTGTGTGTATTATAACACAAGTGTAGCATATAGTTCATTGACGAATAGCTGAGCATGTATTTGTTGTCCCATAATAAGAGTCATAATTCTCCTACACACGTGAAAGGCTAAAGGCTACCATCCTTCTCAAACTCAGCAAACTAGGATAGCTTCATAGCAATCATCAAGGGGGGAGTGGTTTTCATGATTGATTCCAACCACTAATTACCTACTCTTTCATAACCTTCATGCAATCCTTCAATCCGTTGGTTTGGTTTGGGAGAGAAAAACATTGTCTGGTTATTGTTTGTTCTATAAATTAAGCCCCCTCCATCTAATTAATTGCTGAGAATTTTGTTTAAGGGTGGAATTGAGAGCATATATACTTTAGTAGTATCATTCTAGAATTGGGAGAATTCAATTTGCAGCAAGCTCATTCACAATTTATCAGAAGGTATATTTCATGTTCTTCAATTCTTATTTTCTGAAATTTCTGAAAATTGTTAATTCTTGATTTTAGTTGGAATTTATGATTTGGTGATTTGATAATGTTAAATTGGTTGTCATATAAGCTAATACAAGTTTTAGAAAGGTAATGTAGTTAGTCTAATAGCAAATTCATAGGAAATTTTATAATTTGGGCTGGAACCTGCCGAAGCAGGGAACTCACTGGTGCTGGTCAAAGCACGGCGCAGCTGCGCCGGTTTATAACTGAGGCGCAGCTGCGCTGCGCTGGCCTCTGGAGACAGTTCCTTATTCTGTTTGCAATCTGGTCAATTCTAGCATACCAATATTACTTGAACATGCATGGAAATAAGTTTAACATGACTATTTAGGTTCCTTGGCATAGCATGAATGTGTTGGTTGGTGATTAGTATACATGTAATAAAGGAAAAGATAGTTTTGAAAATAGGCTTTAATGAAAATAATGAACCTTAAGTTCTGATTTTGGTAAACATGCATACATGAGATAGCATACACATGATTTATTTCGGAACATGAATAAGCATGAGTTATGACTTATAGTCCTTTGTTCATAATCAAATTGATAGGTATTGAGCTAGCAAAACTTTTTCAAAGAAAAACTTGATATATCCAGACTAATATGCATGAACATTACATGATATATGCTCTGACCTTGTGAAGAGGTTAACATGATTTAACTACACATGAAAAGAGCGTTAATGACGTTTTGTATATGCGAAAGTGGGTTGTTCAAGTTTAAAATAACTTTCACAACAATCTTGGATGTGTTATAATCTAATAAACATGATGTAGTGTATATTCGGGAGTAGAACATGTGTGATTTATATTTCTTATGTGACCAAACACACTACATACGCATGCTCATTTTTAGATAAACACATTGAAAGTTACTCAAGCATGAGTTAGAGAAATTTTGAGGAAATAATTAATACTAATTATGCATATAAGATGAGGACCTATGTAAGCATACATACAAACTGATATCATGACTACCTCACATGTATGCATAGCAAACATTGTAGCCTTTGTGATTTCATGGTCTTGATTGGCCTTAGCTCATTTGAAATCATATGTTAAAAATCATAGCGTATCAAGAATAAGTGTAAGATCGCAATAAAAGCATGCAAGATCCTTTAATATGTTATTATATTATATGTGAATGTTGCATTCATGACCGGACAGAAACCACAAGGCAACAGCTCAGCCTTGGCTTGGCCAGAGGGCTGCGCAGCTGCGCCGGCCCTAGGCTTAGCCGTGACGCAGCTGCCCCAGCCTGGAATCAAGATTGAGTCAGTTTGTTGATCTGATTTTTGATAGTTAGCTTATATGATTACTTTAACTTATAGTATATGGCCAGTATGCTAAGTAATGTGTTAAGAGGCATGCTAAGTGATAGAATTGAACGTTTGATAATAAACTTCCCAATGATAAGTCTAAAAGGTGTTTGTGAACTATAAAGCAACGATTAGAAACTATGTTGATGACTTTATAATGTCTTGTAAACTGAACTGTGCTATATGTACGCAAAATTATGTGATGAAGTATGTGTATAGTATGCGACTAAGTTAAACGTTTATGGGTGCGTTTAAATTTACATATCATGTATGAGCGTAAGTGACTAATGAACATCCTATACATGTAATATATAAATAGGATTCGAAAGTGTTGATTTACTTAACGTGGATAGACTACGCTTAAGGCAAGTTCTCTAATTTACACTCTTTTACGGTTCAAGTTTCCTTGAACCCATTCTTGTATTATAAATTGCGAGTATCCTAAACCTTTGCATTTCTTTATTCGATGAATCTTGTAACCAAGTCTCCTAACTTGCACAACTTTGGATTTTGTGCAAGTATTTAGACTTTATCTCTTTAATGCAAGTTCTTACTCTACTTTTATCGAGCAAGGTTCCTAACTTCATTTGATTCCAACTGTGAGCCTAGGAGGAAAGAGATACTCACTGGTCGTAGTGGATGACTACACCAGATACACATGGGTGTTCTTTCTTAACTCAAAAGATGAGACAAGCTCCCAACTAATAAAGATGTTCAAGCTGGTGATGAATGAAAAAGGAGAGACTATCAAGGCAATAAGGAGTGATCATGGTAGAGAGTTCGACTTCTCAGAAATGGATCAATTCTGTGCAGATAATGGCATCAGTCACAATTTCTCAGCACCATGAACTCCTCAGCAAAATGGAGTAGCTGAAAGGAAGAACAGAACACTTATAGAAGCTGGAAGAACTCTACTAGCAGCAGCTCATCTGCCTGAATACTTCTAGGCAGAAGCCATCAACACTGCGTGCTGTACACAGAACAGATCTCTTGTACACTCTACGTTAAAGAAGACTCCCTACGAGCTGTGGAAAGGAAGAAAGCCAAATGTCAGTTACTTCCATGTGTTCGGCTGTTCATGCTACATTCTCAACAATGGGAAGCAATATCTGACTAAGTTCCAACCCAAGATGAAGGAATCTTCCTTGGATATGCCACAGACAGCAAAGCCTACAGAGTGTTCAACAAGAAGACATTAAGTGTTGAAGTCTCAATCCACATCATCTTTGATGAAACAGACTCGGACAAGCCTGCACCACAAGACACTACGATTGATGATACCGACAGTACGAATGAAGTAGTTGAGCCTAGCACTACGACCGTAGTTCTTGAACAAAGAATCGTAGTGTCCGAAGAAGAAATCATAGAAAGAGCTGAACCAGACGACTTTGGACAACAAGAACCAGAAGTCAATCTTGAGGAGTTCAGACAAGATGGCACCAGAATAGATGTTCCAACAGGGAACAGGTGGGCAAGAGATCACACTCAAGATTTGATCATTGGTGATCCAACTGCCAGAATCAGAACAAGATCTGCAACTCAGAATGAGTGTTTTTATTTGAGTTTTCTATCTCAAATAGAACCCAAAAAGATTGAAGATGCAATGCTAGATGCAAGCTCGATTGAAGTCATGCAAGAGGAACTAAATCAATTTGAGCGAAGCAAAGTCTGGAGATTAGTTCAAAGACCAAAGAATCACCCAGTCATCGGCACCAAATGGGTTTTCAGAAACAAGATGGATGAAGATGGGGTGATCACAAGGAACAAATAAAGACTGGTGGCCAAAGGTTATTCTCAAGAAGAAGGCATAGACTACGATGAGACCTTCGCACCAGTTGCAAGACTTGAAGCAATCAGAATATTTGTAAGACCCCAAATTTTATGAATAAAGATTTAATTTTCTTTATATATTATTTTGAAATAGTAAGGTGTTAATTTGATAAATGTGATAAGTTATGGGAGATATGTGCAAATTTTTTAAAGTTAGCAAATGGTAATAAAATATTCATTGTTGTCGGAGAATATTCGTTTGGTCGTGGAATATTCTTATTGTCGGGAAATATTCGTATGACGGCGCATCCATTTGTGGGCCCCATAATGGAATAATTATCTGATATAGAAAGCGACATAAATAACCTTTTTATAAAATAACGGTAAAACTGTTACCGTTAAACTGTTGATATACCCGGTGGTTAAAATACAGTAATACGCGGTGTTGCACAGTAGCACACGGTATTGCACAGTATTTCGAATTATTGATTCTTACGTAGGAAGACACTTACTCAATTATTATTACAATAATTACTGTTTAATATTTTATATTATTGATTCAATAATTACATAATATTTTATTGGTTCAATATTTGCTACGTTGATATTTTATATCAATAAGTGCTACTTTGCTATTTTATATTAGTGATTCAATAATTGTCATTGCACAATATTTTAAATTATCAAATCAATAATTCATATTATTTGAATAATATTATTAGATAACATTGTTGACAATGTCTAAGGAAGTTCTGTCTAGGAAAGGAGTTGATTAATTGCGCGTCAGTAAGGAGAAATCCTTATCGGAAGGCCCCCTCTTTCCTAGGAATGACCTGCTTGTCATTATTATGGTTCTGTAATATTATTTGTGAATAATAATTATTGATAAATATGATAAGTAAATATTTATTCAATGTGAATTTTAACGGAGAAAGTTTTCAACAAATGTGACAGTTATTGAGAATTAATATTTTATCTGTTCTGATAAAATAATTCATTCAAATATATTATTATAATATTATATTATAAGTGTGTAATGTGATAATATAATAATATAGTAGTGATGATATTTTTACAGTAAATTCATGATATATGAATAAAATGAGATGGAAGAGAGAAAATAAAATTTGAAATTCTTTTAATAATTATAAATGATCTAATATATATATATATATATATATATATATATATATAAATAAATAAACATGTGGTGGAATTCATTATTTCAAAAATGGAGGCTTTGAAATTTTGAGTGTGTTAAAGATTTTCAAGAGTAATGAGTGTAGAAAAATCATCCGTATGTAAGTTGGGTCATTTTTTTGATTGGAATTTGGAAAAACTTTCTTCTACAAAGTTGTAGAGAATTAAATTTCATATGGAATGAACATAAGGTTCGTATTTTTCTGATAAAGGGGCTATTTATTATGAATTTTTGAAGTTTTAAAAATAAATATTTTAATATATATATATATATATATATATATATTATATATATAAACATGTGGGACAAATTGGTGGAGGCTTTGTTGAAATCATCCTTGGTGTGCTAAGCTTTGTCAAAAGTTGGGGGCTTCAAAATCACCCATGGGAAATTTTTTTTCAACCTTGGTGTGCCAAACAATTCTTATAAATAAGGTGCTTAGGTAGAAATGAAAATCACACCAGAATTAAAAAAATTTCTCTCTATAATATCGAGCGTATTTCTTGTGAGTTTTTAGATACTTTGAGTGTTGATAACAGTGCAAGTTTTCGTCAGCATAATATCAGATATTCCAATCAAAACTACTCTCCTGTTAAGGTAAATGATGTTATTTTTCTCGTAAATGATGTTATTTTCTTTCAATATTCATAATGAATATTATTTTCTTTCATATTTCATATTATGGAAGTAATAATATTTCATTTCATATTCTTAAATCTGAACTTACTACGGTAAGTATTGCTTCTATAAAATTCTGAAATGATCAGAAATTTCTTGAGTTTTGCGCTACATCTAGTATCATTTCACCGGAATAATTTTCTGAACTTTTTATAAAAATTTACAACTTTTCATGATGAGTTACTATTCACGATAAAAAAAATATATTTTTTTTATCTTTGATTGGATCCAAGTTTTGATCTTCATTCTTGAATTTTGCTCCATAATTGATTATTACGGAGTATTATTGAACTTGGATAAACTAAATTACGAATTCCTAATTTTTGTCATTTATCTCACTGGATTAGTTAGTTATATTATTTTTCATCATCCTCAGTCCTAAATGGTGATATAACTAAATATCTTTGGCCTGTAGTGCAAAGATGAATAATTACTTGATGAATATCTTTGGCCTGTAGTGCAAAGATGAATGATTACCTGATGAATATCTTTGGCCCGTAGTGCAAAGATGGACAGGTGTTGAGATGAACATAACCAACTGGTGATACAAATGAATATTTTTGACCCGTAGTGCAAAGATGAATATTTGGTTCGAGATGTATATTGATTGCTGTTACAGGGATAAAATATTGATGATAGACTTTTAAATCATAGAAGATAGTGGACTTCATTCTCTACTTAACTCTTCTAATGAATTGTTATTTTCGCTGCAGTTGTTGATCTAAAACTTGTTGTCCATAATATTTTATCTGATTTGTTGAAGACTAACGATAATTTATTTTCCATTATCTTAGTCATAATATTCTTTACTGGGCTAGTTGAGCTCACCTTTTTCTTCCATTGTTCTCTTCAGGAAATGAGAATATCGCGGGGACTAGTCGGGGAACAATGTGATGATCAGAGTTAGATCTGTATAAGTTCTCATTATTCTATAAAATATTGAGACAATAATTGTAATGAATAAGGAATGAATTTGAGTGTTTATATTTCGTATTATATACAATTTGTATTAAAGCTCATAGTTTGTGTGGTCATATTTTACACGACCGTATGTTATAAAAGATTGTATTTGGATTCTGTACCATGTATTTGACGACTCAGAATGGGTTGAGTATTGAACCTATTTTGGGGGCGTCACAATATTCCTTGCATTTGCTGCTCACATGAAGTTCAAAGTATTCCAGATGGATGTCAAGAGTGCATTCCTTAATGGTGAACTTCAAGAAGAAGTATATATGGAACAACCCCCAGTTTTTGTCAATCCAACCTTCTTTGATTATGTCTATAGATTAGATAAAGCCTTACATAGACTTAAACAAGCACCTAGAGCATGGTATGAAACACTAACAAACTTTCTTATTGAAAAAGGATTCACTAGAGGTAGAGTAGATACTACACTATTTCTTAGGAAGCACAAAGATAAAGCTTTACTAGTTCAAATATATGTAGATGATATTATCTTTGGCTCTACTGATAAAAATTTATGTAAGAGATTTGCCAAGCTTTTGCAGAGCAAGTTTGAAATGAGCATGATGGGTGAGCTGAACTTCTTCCTTGAACTGCAAGTAAAGCAAACTGATGAATGTATCTTCATAAGCCAAGCCAAGTACATCAAATACTTACTTAAGAAGTATGACATGGAATCAACCTCTCCCATTAAAACACCAATTGCTCCAGCAACTAAGCTTGACAAATACGAGAAAGGTAAAAGTATTGATATTACTCAATACAGAGGTATGATAGGCTCCCTTCTCTACCTAACTACCAGTAGACCAGATATAATGTTTGCAACATGTATATGTGCTAGATTTCAAGCTAATCCTAAGGAATCACACTTAACTACTGTAAAAAGGATTTTCAGGTATCTCAAAGGTACACCCTACTTAGGTCTATGGTATCACAAGGAGTCCTCATTTGAACTGACAGGATATTCAGATGCTGACTTTGCAGGATGCAAAATAGATAGAAAGAGTACCAGTGGCACTTGTCAACTGCTAGGAAAAGACTAGTGTCCTGGTTCAGCAAGAAGCAAAACTCAGTATCAACTTCAACAGCAGAAACTGAATACATTGCTGCAGACAGTTGCTGTGCTCAAATCCTATGAATGAAGAACCAGCTAGCAGATTATGGGTTTGATTTCAAATCTATACCCATACACTGTGATAACACAAGTGCCATATCATTAACAAATAATCCTGTCATGCATTCTAGTACCAAACATATAGAAATAAGATATCATTTTATTAGGGATCATGTTCAAAATGGAATAATATCTTTGCAATACATCCCTACTGAAAATTAACTTGCTGATGTGTTTACTAAACCCTTAGATGAATCCAGATTTAATAAGCTGATAAGTGAGTTAGGAATGTTAAATTTGCAACCATAAATTCTATGCTCTAGGTGGTGCTAACCTTGTAGATACAAAGGCTAAGTCTAAATCGTAGAGATGACAAAGAGGAATCATGATCGTGGAGTGATCCAGCCAAAGTAGAAAAGCTCACAGTGATAGCAACATCATCACGCCAAGCAACCCTTCTGATAAGTATCTCAGGGACAAACCTGATCCTTAGTGTCAAACTAAGAGATTGGCCCTTCCTAAGCAATCTTAATCCAGAAGGGATGTCTGTTCAGAATGCATCACAAAAATCGTAGAGTCAATGGTTGAAGATCAAGCAAAGGGTCGAACTCAACAATCGTGGAGTGGTTCTCTACTATCGTAGTTCTCTCACAAGGACTCACTAGCTCAGGGGGAGCTAAGGGCATAATGGAACTTTCCACATAACTTAAAATCGTGGAGTCCTGTAGAACTTGACACGTGTCCCATGATGCAAAATATGGAAGGAAGTTTTTAAATCAATTTTAAACTGTTATTTGTTGGTTTACTTTTTGAATTCCAAACGCTTCTCTCTCTCTCTCTCTCAAATAAAACCCTAAGTTTCATAAAGCTAAGCCAAATTCGTTCATTACAGGAAAATCAATCTACATCATGGCTGCTTCCAGAGTTGTCTCAGGTTACCAACTATGTTTTGACGGATTCCAGAAGGCTGGCCCAGAAATTCACAAAGTTATTTCTCTATTGAAGAAAGCCGGACTCGAAGAAGCCCTAAGCACCAGCACCCTGATCTTATGAGACTGGTGAAAGAGTTCTACATCAATGGAATTGTTGAAGGAGACTCCATCTTTACCAAAGTCAAGGACGAGCAAATAAGATTCAACGCCGAGAGCATAAACCTAGCTTTGGGTTTCAACAATGAAGGTCTTCCCCATCACTGGAAAGAATTGATTTTCTTGAAGGCCTAAAGAAGATGAAACACGTCAGAACTGAAGGAAAGAGTGGCTACAGGAAGAAAGAGTTTCCCCAAGAATACGAGTTCCTTGCTGATATTGTTGGAAAATGCATATGTTGCAAGGTCTCGGGCCACGATACTATCAATGAGAAGCAACTGAAACTCATGACAGTCATCCGGTACAGAGTTCAACTCAACTATGGAGCTCTGCTGATAAATTAGTTTGGGAAATGGATGGAAAGCCCCAAGAAAACCAAGAGCACCGCGAAGATGCCCTATGGAAGGTTTATTAGCATCATCTTGGAAGCTACTCTGGGGGACAAGATTGAAGATAAGGAAGGCATCTCCATTATTTCCAACAAAAAGATAACCCAATAGCTATTTCAAAACTAGAAGAGGAATCCAGCTGAAAATATCAAAATGATGTCTGCAGCCTCATCTTCTGTGAAGGAGGCTGAGGAGGATGAAGAGGTAAACCAAGAAGAACCTGCAGCTCTGGTCAGAAAGAACAAAGGGAAGAAGAAGGTGAGTGAAGATATGCAAGTGGCTGAGAAACCCCAAGGCTCAACCACTGATTCACCTCAAGCAGACCATGCTGAAATAGAACTTCAAAGCTTAATGCCCGATAAAGTTATTACTCCTAAGGAAACTCAAGCACCAGAGGAGGGGACTCTGAAAGAGAAGAAGTAGAAGAGGGAAATAAGTGAGGATAGGGCTGAAGGTAGTTCTGAGCCTCAAAAAAAGAAGAAACGCAGCCACAGATCTAAGAAATCTTCACTGACTACTATTGTGGTGTCTTCATCAATAGTCGAGTCTAGACTGGCTGCCACTGCTGAAGGAGAAACTGCAACGGCTTCTCAACCTAAACAAGCCATCAGGGCTGAAGCTGGAAAAGGATCTGAGGCTATAGTCAAGCCTAAGAAAAGGAAAACGTTGGTGAAGAAATACATTCTTGCCAATGAGGAAATACTAAAGGAAGAGGACAAAAGAAGGGCTGATGAGATTCTAATGGAAGAAGAAACGGCTCTGTCTGAGGAAGAAACGCCAGAAGCACTTGAGCAGAGCCAAGATGAAGTATTCAACAAAACTCTGGAAACTCACATTGGAAAGAGTGCTACAGCTAAGAGGGAGCTGTTAAAAGCACAAGAACCAGAGCATACAAAAATTAAGGGGGAGCTGCCTACGAAGGGAGAAAACGTAGTCTCCTCAGTTAACGAAGAAACTGTAGTGTCTGCTGATGCTGTGATGGTGGATGTTGAAGATGATGATGTGTTGGAAGATATGGTGGAAAATCTTGATGAAGATGAAGACGATGATGAAGAGCTAAATGATGATATTGAGATCTTAGCCATATGCAGGAATGCAAAAAGGGCAGCTAATTATACACAGTTGTTCAACTACTTGCCTATGATGCCTTATCATAAAGCTCTGATCGTCAGCAACTGGGATCATATATTCTAGACCTTCAAAGCATATCCAGCAATCTCAGTGCTTGTCAATGGTTTCCCAAGAGAGAGGAAGTTTGCTTAGAAGCTGATTTCAAATAAATCAACTTCAGAATCTAAGTATGAGGTACATTCCACTCCCCTCTCTTTTATTGTCAACCATTCTCCATCATCGCACTTCAATGAGTTCTATGAATTGCCTAAATGGATGGAAGTGGTTCTTCACCCACTTAACCAATTTCCAGTCACAGAGTCCCAACACTCTGTGACTGACGAACCAAATAACCAACTTATCCTCATAGAGCAAACTACCTGTGATCCAATGGTTTTTGAGCACATCACCAGAATCGTCGAGGAGATGCTCGATTGCTCAACCATTGAGACATCCACTCAGGACGTTGAACAACGATCTATGCCTAATGTTCAATCTAATTCGGCAATCGTAGAGTCACCAGAATTACTCAACGAATCAGAGACACCTGAGCCAAACACTACACCTATACAACAAACGCCAACTCAAACCCCTCTAACCCAAGCTGAAATTCCATCCTCCAATAACAAGTATTTTGACATGACACTTGCCCTCACAAGCATGTCAAGGAGAGGTGAACACACTACGACAACCTCTCCTCCTCCTGAAACACAACGAATTCTAGATCAATTGGCTCTAATGCCAACTAAGGAGGAGCTGACTGAAATATTAAACCAAATAGGTTTAGAGTCTGGAGAGATTCTTGAAGCACACTCACTTGCGCTTCACTTGAGATTCGACCACATCATCGACTCTGTCAAGACTCTTCCAGGACACTTGGGAACTGAATTGTCCAAAACACTGAGGGAGATTTTCAAAGAAATGGCTGCAAGCCTCAAGGCAAGGGATGCTATTCATTTTGCTGCAACAAAAAAGCATAAGGAAGCTATGGAACTAATGTAGAAGAATCAGAAATCCCAAAATAAGCTGATGACGTAACAGATCTCAGAACTACGTGTCTCACTACAATAATTTCAAGCCTGCAGTGTAGCTCAAATAAATTAAAATAACACTGCTATAGAGCTACTTCAGAAACAAAGAAGAGACACTGATGCTATAGTTGCTGAACAAAGCAGTGACATCTCTCAAAATCGCTCTCAAATGCATGAGCTGGTAGAAGAAGTCAGATGCCTCTCTAAAGATATTCGAACCCTTGATGCTGACATAAAGGGAGAGAGTAATGAGCAAGTAGATAGAGGAAGAGGCAGAGGCACCAGCAGTAGCAGAGGTGGAAGACAGAGGCAGTCATACATTCAACCACCACCTCAGCAGGGAAGACAAAGGCAAACTCAAGCTGGTCAGTCGTCGGGTGGCAACTCCAGGAATCCCAACTTTCTAACTCCATGATCTGTTCAGCAACGCCTTCCTGTGGCTATACCTCTTGAAAGGAGTCAAGGTCAAGCTTCTGGTTCACAAGGTATAACCTCTACAAATCAGATGTCTCGAGAAGAGATTGAAGACATTGCTTGGAGAGATGAGCAAAATAGAAGAATGAGAGCTGCAGAGCATGCCAACTTGCAGAGAAGTAAGAGGCAAAGAAAATAGAGATAAGTCTAAGCTTAACTATGTATTGATGTTTTTATGCTAGATTGTAATATCTTTTCAAACATCAATAATTCATGCTTATTCTCTAGAAATTTCAGTTGCTCACTGAAACACTAAGCCATATTTACTTTCTAGCACTCGGCATTTAGAAAATGATGCTATGATCTAAATCTCCTTGATTATGTCAACATTAAATAAGGGGAGATTGTTGGGAATTGCATATTCAGATTTGATATTGAAAGTAAATATAAATGCTTTAGTGTACAGTCCTTAAGAGAATCAATGTACAAGGACTTAGATGATAGATCAAAATGTTAGGTTGATCTGAGCTTTAATGTTTATCATTTATGTAAATAAATGTATAGAAGAAAAGATCAAATATTTTAGGTCGATCTATTTGAGTTGTAAAAGTTAAAGCCTTGACAGAATCGTAGTCTGTCAAAGGTAGCATTCAGAAGACAAAGCAGAATCGTGGAGTTTAAATGAAGATATCCAGAATCGTAGTCTGCCAAAAGAATCAAGTCTGCAGAGGCCAAGGCAACACTCGTGGAGCTTAAATGAAGATGTTCAGAATCATAGTCTGCTAAGAGAATCAAGTCTGCAGAGGTCAAGGCAAGACTCGTGGAGCTTGAGTGACTATATCAGAATCGTAGTCTGCCTTAGAAGCCACACTGAGAATCATGAAGAAAATCTGAGTGTCTGCCGAGCCAAGTTGAGAATCGCAGAGCGCTCTCAGAAGTGTGGAGTCTGAAAGACAAGCAAGCAGGAATCGTAGTTTACCAAAGAGCTTAAGAGAAATCATAGTGTTCTCTACGATCAGGTCTGAGTCAAGCTGTGCAAGCCAACACACAACAATTATGGTACAATGATCATAATTGTAGTGCTTCTCCAGTCAGCATCAAAGATTATAGTTCTGATGAAGGGAGGAAGAGCAACAAATGAAGAAAGGTTAATAGCCGTTGACAATTTGATAGTCCCAATGATTCCATATTCATCCTTAGTTCAAATCGAATAATCGTATTGAAGAAGCTAATGAAAGGACTAAACTGCCTGCAGAAAACACCTTTTTAGGTGTTAGGTGAAGTTGCAGTCTGCTGTGTCAGTGGGCTAGTCGGCAGTGCAGCAGGAAAGCAGGATATCAACATCAACTGCACAGAAACGTCTAAAGCATTAAATGCAGCAACGGGAGCATTCAAACGGACATATTTTGAATGGCTCTTTTATAAGGAAATCAGACAAGGATTCAGACTAAGTAAGCAACAAGCAAGCAAGCAAGATACAAAAAGAAAGATTATCAAGAGAAAAGCTCAAGCTTGCTTTGTTACTCAGTTCTTCAAAATGAATGCTTAATTGCAACTGAGTAACACTCCTCAACAACTACTGTCAATCCAAGTGAGGAACCAAGTCAGAGGACTTGAAGAGTTCAAAAGTGAACTAAGAGCAGATCCAAGTCAGAGGACTTGAAGAGTTCAAAAGTGAACTAAGAGAAGTACCAAGTCAGAGGACTTGAAGAGTTCTAAGTGAACTAAGAGAAGTTCCAGGGCTGCTGGCCTTGAAGGAATCTAAGTGATTCAGTTGTAAGAGACATCCTTAGTGGATTTCCTACTCGTGGAGTAGAAGAGTGGATTAGGAGCCTTGTGTGCTCTGAACAACTTAAAACCTTGTGATATGTTATGGGTGAAATGTGCAAATATTTTAAAATAAGCAAGTGGTTATAAAATATTCGTTTGATCGAGGAATATTCTTTTTGTCGGAGAATATTCGTACGACGGTGCAGTCATTGGTGGACCCCACAACGGAATATCTGTCGGATATAGATAGCGACATAAATAAAGTTTTTATAAAATAAGGTAAAACTGTTACCGTTAAACTGATAAAATACCCGATGATAAAAATACAGTAATACGCGTTGTTGCACAGTAGCACACGGTATTGCACAGTATTTCGAATTATTGATTCTTACGTAAGAAGGCACTTACTCAATTATTTTCATAGTAATTACAGTTTAATATTTTATATTATTGATTCAATAATTGCATAATATTTTATTGGTTCAATAATTACTACGTTGATATTTTATATCAATAATTGCTACGTTGATATTTTATATCAATAATTACTACGCTGATATTTTATATTATTGATTCAATAATTGTCATTGCATAGTATTTCACATTATCAAATCAATAATTTATTTTATTTGAATAATATTATTAGACAACATTATTGGCAATGTCTAGGAAGTTCTGTCTAGGAAAGGGGTTAGTTAATTTAATTGCGCGCCAATAAGGAGAAATCTTTATCGGAAAGCCTCCTCTTCCCTAGGAACGACCTGATTATCATTATTATGGTTCTGTAATATTATTTGTGAATAATAATTATTGATAAAAATGATAAGTAAATATTTATTTAATGTGAATTTAAACGGAAGAATTTTTAGTAAAAGTGACAATTATTGAGAATGGATATTTTATCTGTTCTGATAAAATAATTCATTCAAATATATTATTATAATATTATATTATAAGTGTATAATGTGATAATATAATAGTGATTGTATTTTTTTACAACAAATTCACGATATATGAATAAAATGAGACGGAAGAGAGAAAATAAAATTTGGAATTCTTTTAATAATTATAAATATTTTACTATATATATATATATATATATATAAATATGTGGTGGAATTCATTATTTCAAAAGTGGAGGCTTTGAAATTTTGAGTGTGCTGGAGATTTTCAAGAGTGGTGAGTGTGAAAAAATCATCCGTATGTAAACTTGGGCCATTTTTCGTTCAGAATTTGAAAAAACTTTCTTCTACAAAGTTGTAGAGAATTAAATTTTATATGGAATGGACAAGGTTCATATTTTTCTGATAAAAGGGCTATTTATTATGAATTATTAAAGTTTCGGAATATTGAGTTTGAATTGATTTTTGGTGGAGGATTTTCTAGAATGTGCGGGTCCCACTCTTGTCCTTTGTTGGTGTGAAATGTGCTGAGCATTATTTCAAAAGTGTTTTGCTTGATTTTCAAAATTGGGTGATGAGAAGCCACCGTAGAAAATTTTGTCAATCCTGATGTGCTAAGCATTTCCTATAAATAGGGTGCTTAGTTAAAAAATAAAAATCACACTAGAATCAAAAAAATTACTCTTTATAATATCGAGTGTATTTCTTGTGAGTATAAGGATAGTTTGAGTGTGGATTACGGTGCAAGATTTTTCTCAACAAAATATCTGATATTTCAGTCAGATCTAGTATTTTACTAAGGTAAAGGATATTATTTTTCTCGTAAACGATATTATTTCCTTTTAATATTCATAAAGAATATTATTTTCTTTCATATTCCATATTATGAAAGTGATAATATTTCATTTCATATTCATAAATTTAAACTTACTACGGTAAGTACTGCTTCTATAATTCCTGAAATGATCAGAAATTCTTTGAGTTTTGCGCTTCATCTAATATCATTTCACTGGAATATTGGTCTGAACTTTTTATGAAATTTTCATCTTTTCATGACGAGTTACTATTCACGACTTACTATTCACGATAAAAAAATATTAATTTTTTTAATCTAAATTATCTTTGATTGAATCCAAGGTTTGAACTTCATCCTTGAATTTTGCTCCACAATTGATTATTACCAAGTATTATTGAACTTGGATAAACTAAATTACGAATCCCTAATCTTTTTCCTTTATCTCACTGGATTCGTTCCTTATATTATTTTTCATTATCTTCAGTCTTAAATGGTGATACAAACGAATATCTTTGGCCTGTAGTGCAAAGATGAATGATTATTTGATGAATATCTTTGGCCTGTAGTGCAAAGATGATTATCTGATGAATATCTTTGGCCCGTAGTGCAAAGATGGATCGGTGTTGAGATGAACATGACCACTGGTGATACAAATTAATATATTTGACCCCTAGTGCAAAGATGAATATTTGATTCGAGATATATATTAATTGATGTTACAGGGATAAAATATTGATGATGAACTTTTAAATCATAGAAGATAGTAGACATCATTCTCTACTTAACTCTTCTAATAAATTGTTATTTCCGCTACAGTTGTTGATCTAAAACTTGTTGTCCATAATATTTTATCTGATTTGTTGAAGACTAACGATAATTTATTCTTCATTATCTTAGTCATAGTATTCTTTACTGGGCTAGTTGAGCTCACCCTTTTCTTCCATTGTTCTCTTCAAGAAATGAGAATGTTATAGGGACTAGTCGGAGAACGGGGTGATGGTCAAAGTTAGAGCAGTAACAGTCCTCACTATTTTGTAGAATAGTGTGATAATAATTGTAAGTAATGAGGACTGAATTTGAGTGTTTATATTTCGTATTATATACGATTTGTATTGAAACTCATAGTTTGCGTGGTCGTATTTTGCACGACCGTATGTTATAAAAGATTATATTTGGATTCTGTACCATGTATTTGGCGACTCAGAATGGGTTGAGTATTTAACCTATTTTGGGGGCGTCACATAACTAATTATACATGGTTATGATGATTTTGGATATGGAATGATGGTTATTTTCGTGGTTTGTAGACATGTTTAGATTTTTCTTAATATCTATTTTTAAAGAAAACTCTGTCGAAATTTCTTGAAATTAGTAGCGACTATCTTGATGTTTTGGTGGTTGGATATGTGTTGATGATTGAGTATGTATTAATTGTTGTGGTGGTATGGTGAATTATGAAAATTGTTATGTCCGATTGTAAGTTATTTTAGGTTGCAAAGAGTCTTTAGGTAATGTAGTATTTTTCAAATTTTAATCTAATTTTTCGTTACGTCGTGCCTTCAGGCACGAGTAATATATATATATATATATATATATATATATATATATATATATGGGTCCTCTTAACATGTGCCCTAAGGGCACATGCTAAGCACACAGTTTAAAAAAATAATCTCTTGAACTGTGTGCATATTCTCTTGATTTATGCATTTATACTAAGTTCAAGGGAATAAACACACAATTCAAGTGAATATTCTCTTGAACTGTGTGTTTAGCATGTGCCCTTAGGGCACATATTAAGAAATTTCTATATATATACAGTCCCCTTTAGTTGAGGGATTCCTTAAATAGTATTATTTAATGGATGAGTCAACAACCGTTGAATCTGTTTGAGGTGGGACAGGAGTGTTTGAGATTATTTTACATCTTTTAACCGTTTTTCATCCTGTCCCACCACAAATAGATCCAACGATTGTTGATCCATCCCTCAAATAACACTACTTGAAGGATCCCTCAACTGAAGGGGATTGTATGTATATATATATACACGGCTCCTTTCAAAAATGGACTGAACAAACGGACCAAAAACGGACTGAAGCAAAAAAACGAGCTGAAACAAAAAAAAAAAAAAAAGAACGCGGGTCAAAAACACGCATGTCAAAAACCCATTTGAAATCAGTTTCAACCATCCGCTCTCTCTCGCTCTTCCCCCTCTCTCTAAAAGCGACCCTGTCCCTCTCTCTCTCAAAGCGAGCCTGAAGCAAATCGAAAGGCAAAAAGGCGATCGAATAGAACCTGTTGCAAATCGGAAGGTAAAGATTCCTACAAAGAGAATCGAAAGGTAAAGATTCCTACTTAATTTTGTAATTTCTGTTTGATTTGAAAGAAATCTAGGGTTTGTATAGTTATTTTGTGGCTGGGCAGTTGGATTGTATAGTGAGATTCTCTCTCCTAAAGGTCCTTCCCCTATCACATTGAAGAATTTCCATATGCGTTTTCCACAAATTTTTGAGCATATGCTTTTTGTAGTTGTTATTGATTTATAATCTCATCATGTTCATAATTCGTTTGTTGAAATGCTTAGCTGAAGATTGTGATTTTATCTTAGATAAGGAAAAATCTAGCATTATGTGAAAATTTTCAATCATAAGCTAAATTCATAGTTCATAATATGTAAAGAAATTTTTGTAGTGATGCATAATAAATAACCTGTAATAAATTGTACACCACTTCGAATATTTGTTTGACATTTTGGCAATGCTTTGAGATATAGTGTAATGCATGTTTGGGGACTTCTTGTTGTTTAAAGTGCATGATAACTGTAATCTGTGGGGAATCCTTGTTTGCACTTCAAAGTGTTGGCAAAATTAGCATTAGCTAAGAAGACTTCTTGGATTTCCACTCTTTAGAAAGACAATTAATTCATTTTTCTAAGAAATGAAAAGAATGTTACCCTGTATTATAGTATTAAAAAGTTTTGGCTTGATTTTTGCTAAAAGTCATTAGATATATTTGACCATCACTAATATATTTGCAACAAAAGAAGATGGAAAAAGGAAACCATGGCTACTGTTTTCCGTTCCTTCAAATGATAGCCATTATCTTCAACATTCAACATGATTGTGGACAGGGTCGCTCTCTCTCACTCTTCCTTCTCTCTCTCTCAAAGCGAACCTGTCCCTCTCTCTCTCAAAGCTAGACTGAAGCAAATCGGAAGGCAAAAAGGAGATCGAACAGAACCTGTTGCAAATTGGAAGGTAAAGATTCCTACAAAGAGAATCGGAAGGTAAAGATTCCTACTTAAATTTTTAATTTCCGTTTGATTTGAAAGAAATCTAGGGTTTATTCTGTATGAGTTTTTCTCATATGGGTTGTCTGTAGAGATTAGAGATTTTTTTGTATCCTCCCCAAATTGAATTGTTTATTGTTGGTCCAGCCTTCGAATTTGAAATATGGGCCAGCTATAATAGACACAAAAAACCCCTTCCCTAACTCAGAATCTCTAACTCTTCGCTCTCTCTCACTACACTCCAGCGATCTCTTTAGAAAGGTTCTCCGATTTCTCCGATTTCGTACCAAATCCGGCGAATTCTCTCCCTCGGTAAAGTTGAACTTTTACCCAAATGTTAATTTTGTATCTTTCCATTGGAACCCAAGATTTATAAGGAAGATAAGGTTTAATTTCTGAATTGGATTTGAAATGAATTGTCAATTGGTATGGCTGGACTATTTGTAAATCTTTATCTGTTATCTTATCCCTGGGAAATCTGTTATAAAGAAAATAGATTTATCTGTTATCTCATTCTTGTCAAATCTAACTTTATGTTTATGGTGATGTCTCTCATATTGTTAGGTATTGTTAGTCATTTTTGTCAAATCCCCCTGTCTCTCTATTATTTTAGGGAAAAGTTGATGGCAGTAAACTTTTTAAGAATAACAGAATTAGGGTGGTAAAATCTCTTTGTAAGTTTTTTGTTGATATTAATGAATTGATGTTTTTGGTTTTTTTTTATTGGAATGCTTGTAAGTTTTTTGTTATTGGTTTTTATTGGAATGGTATATATATGGAATGTGTTGGGAATTGCATATTCAGATTTGATTGAGTGTACAGTCCTTAAGAGAATCAATGTACAAGGACTTAGATGATAGATCAAAATGTTAGGTTGATCTGAGCTTTAATGTTTATCATTTATGTAAATAAATGTATAGAAGAAAAGATCAAATCTGTTAGGTTGATCTACTTGAGCTGTAAAAGTTAAAGCCTTGACAGAATCGTAGTTTGTCAAAGGTAGCATTCAAAAGATAAGGCAGAATCGTGGAGTTTAAATGAAGATATCCAGAATCGTAGTCTGCCAAAAGAATCAAGTCTGTAGAAGCCAAGGCAAGACTCGTGGAGCTTAAACGAAGATGTTCAGAATCGTAGTCTGCTAAGAGAATCAAGTCTGCAGAGGCCAAGGCAAGACTCATGGAGCTTGAGTGACTATATCAGAATTGTAGTCTGCCTTAGAAGCCATACTGAGAATCATGAAGAAGATCTAAGCGTCTGTCGAGCCAAGTTAAGAATCGCAGAGTGCTCTCAGAAGTGTGGAATCTGAAAGACAAGCAAGCAGGAATCGTAGTTTACCAAAGAGCTTAAGAGAAATCGTAGTGTTCTCTACGATCAAGTCTGAGTCAATCTGTGCAAGCCAACACACAACAATTATGGTACAATGATCATAATCGTAGTGCTTCTCCAGCCAGCATCAAATATCGTAGTTCTGATGAAGGGAGGAAGAGCAACAAATGAAGAAAGGCTAATAGCCGTTGACAATTTGATAGTCCCAATGATTCCATATTCATCCTTAGTTCAAATCAAAGAAGCGTATTGAAGAAGCTAAGGAAAGGACTAAACTGCATGCAGAAAACACCTTTTCAGGTGTTAGGTGAAGTTGCAGTCTGCTGTGTCAGTGGGCCAGTCGGCAGTGCAGCAGGAAAGCAGGATGTCAACATCAACTGCATAGAAACGTCTGAAGCATTAAATGCAGCAACGGGAGCATTCAAACGGACATATTTTGAATGGCTCTTTTATAAGGAAATCAGACAAGGATTCAGACTAAGCAAGCAAGCTATCAAGCAAGCAAGCAAGCAAGATACAAAAAGAAAGATTATCAAGAGAAAAGCTCAAGAACACTCAACGATTAACTCTACGATCCTGAAAGATGAAAGCTTGCTTTGTTACTCAGTTCTTTAGATCGAATGCTTAATTACAACTGAGTAACACTCCTCAACCACAACTGTCAATCTAAGTGAGGAACCAAGTCAGAGGACTTGAAGAGTTCAAAAGTGAACTAAGAGCAGATCCAAGTCAGAGGACTTGAAGAGTTCAAAAGTGAACTAAGAGAAGTACCAAGTCAGAGGACTTGAAGAGTTCTAAGTGAACTAAGAGAAGTTCCAGGGCTGCTGGCCTTGAAGGAATCTAAGTGATTCAGTTGTAAGAGACATCCTTAGTGGATTTCCTACTAGTGGAGTAGAAGAGTGGATTAGGAGCCTTATGTGCTCTGAACCACTTAAAACCTTGTGTCTCATTGTCTCTCATTAACTGCTATAACTGCTTATCAAACCTTAACTGCAATATCTTGAAGGGGAACAAAACATATATTCCGCTGCTGTCAGTATAATCAATACTGATAAAGTATTTTAAAGAAAGAATTTTTAAAATATCTATTCAACCCCCCTTCTAGATAACTAACGTGCATTTGGAAACTAACAGAATGTTTGATATAATATTAGAAAATGAGATTCCAAAATATTTCCTAGGGGCTAAGGTAATAGTATTTTGTTGCATCTTTTGTTGGGCTTCTTGCATCTTTTGTTGCCTTTTCTGATCAAAAGAAGGATGCTCCTTTGAGATACTTGGTAGGTTATGCGCTTGTCTCTCCCCAGTTTGTTGCAGGTGATGCTCATCGATGTTCACTCGATTACTTTATTATATATTTTTTGATATTTCTCTCTCCATATATAATAGCGAACTTTAAACAAAGCAAAAGAAATAAAATTAACAAGAGAGATTTAGTAGAAAGATTAGTATGGGAGAAGCTCTGTAAATTAATTGTTACTAGTAGCTAGTATTACATAAATCCACTTGTATTCTGCATCAGTCTAATAAGAATACATCGACGAATTAATAGTTATGAGCTTGTAGTTATGGAGGCCGAAGTTTTTTTTTTCTTTCTCAGCCTTGTTTTTTCATTTGCCTTGAGCTTTCTGCTGTATGATTATGCAGGAATGGGGACACATACCCTTTTGCAGACAAGACACATGGTTTTGGGGTTTATAGGTTTGCACACGGACATCGATATGAGGGTGCCTGGCACGTGGAAAGAAGGCAAGGGCTTGGTTTGTACACTTTCAAAAATGGGGAGACTCAGTCAGGTCATTGGGAAAATGGAGTTCTCAATGTTTCCAGCACTACAGAGAGCCCTCCTAGATCTCCCTTGACCGTTATTAACTCCAGAGTTCTTAATGTAGTACATGAATTATTATCGGCTATTGATATTCTAGTTCCTTCCCTCTTTTTCCTTCTCCTATTGACAAGTGATATATAATGAAGGTAAGAAATATAGTCCAATTGGCTGGATTGAGGATCAAGATGATGCCCCTCAATGGATCAAGGCCAATGAGTAAAGAATAGCAAATACTTGAGAATAACTTATAATTTTTTATTTTTTTTATCGTTTCCTCCTGTATGGTGTACATGTAAATATTTGTATTTGCATTTGTGCCACAGAGAATGACCAGCTGAATGTTATATCCGAATGCTATATCTCGATGACTGTATATTAACCAAGGTTTTTTTGAATTTTCCTCGCTGTCTCCATTCAATCATATTCCCTTTGTGATCTGGTGGCACCTCGCAGGTGATAATGTATCAAGCCTCAAAACAGACAGCCTCTATAGAGGAATTTGGTGAAATGTAGATATGATATAAAACATTCAATTGCCATAAAGACTGAACTACACAAATGTCTTAACAAATTTGAAATTAATATCATCCAATCATACCCATTGCTTAACAAGTAAACAATAATATCTCTGAAATGGAATATGCTAATGAAAATAACTATGCCTGCATACAAGACTATGTAGAAACTATCAAACTAAACATTCAACTCTTTGTTTGCTCTGTTAGCCTTCTAATTGTGCTCCGAACTGTCACAGCAGCAGCAATGTTGTTGCATAGAAAAAATAAATCCAGAAATTAGATTAGTAACTGATAATATGTAAGATAAAAGTAGTAGATAGGTAAAAACTATTACAGGATCATTACTTTAATGTGTATGCACCTCCCGTTTTGACTTTATCACAATCTTTACACCCTACTGCATACTGCATTTGGTCAAGTACATCATTAAACAAAAACCTGAAAGTTGATATTAATAGGATATGCGGAATTTCTTAGACATTACGACTAACAATCAAAAAAATAAGACATTCATATTAACGACGAAGCAAATGCAATTTTTACAGCTCTTGGACTTCACACAGCTTTCTTATTACGTTAAAGTCTCAAGTACGAGGGTGCAACCAAAAATATTGTAAAAATATGCAACTCTGGTCTAACCTCTTTTAATGATTTTAAAAACAAACGATAGACAATGAAATGCCATACCTTTCCACAAAATTCACAGAAGTATCTGTTGTGCTGAGATACTTCCATTTTTTTAATCTGCTTTTGCAGACTTGCCCCATAATGGGTACCTAAAATCAATGGCAGTAAAGGAAATTATAATCTTCTCCCAGCTAAGAAAAATTTAAACATGGAGATGTAATCAAACAATTTGAGTTGAAATGTATATAAGTGCCGCATTTTAAAATACACAAGATTGAACACACAAAGTATATAAATACGATACTGTATATAAACTTCAAGTCCTTGAATTTCAACCAAATTAAGACAAGTATTACCCATTTCTATTGTTGATTCATTCTAAACTTCAAGTCTGCAAATATAACGAAAGACCTGGAGTTTTCGAATGGAAGTTAAAAACTTGGACTAATTTATCAGATTCAGTAACACCATTCTAGAAGCGGGATTAATACGCTTCTAGAATGTTGCAAATATATTAGTGATGGTCAAATATATCTAATGACATTTAGCAAAAAGCAAGCAAAAACTTTTTAATACTATAATACAGGGTAACATTCTTTTCATTTCTTAGAAAAATGAATTAATTGTCTTGTTAAAGAGTGGAAATCCAGGAAGTCTTCTTAGCTAATGCTAATTTTGCCAACACTTTGAAGTGCAAACAAGGATTCCCCACAAATTACAGTTATCATGCACTCTAAATAACAAGAAGTCCCCAAACATA
The DNA here is from genome assembly GCA_020205555.1 of Panax stipuleanatus. Classification (NCBI taxonomy): domain Eukaryota; kingdom Viridiplantae; phylum Streptophyta; class Magnoliopsida; order Apiales; family Araliaceae; genus Panax; species Panax stipuleanatus. Next base: position 115,489,218 of record CM035119.1, on the reverse strand, counting down.
CATTACACTATATCTCAAAGCATTGCCAAAATGTCAAACAAATATTCGAAGTGGTGTACAATTTATTACAGGTTATTTATTATGCATCACTACAAAAATTTCTTTACATATTATGAACTATGAATTTAGCTTATGATTGAAAATTTTCACATAATGCTAGATTTTTCCTTATCTAAGATAAAATCACAATCTTCAGCTAAGCATTTCAACAAACGAATTATGAACATGATGAGATTATAAATCAATAACAACTACAAAAAGCATATGCTCAAAAATTTGTGGAAAACGCATATGGAAATTCTTCAATGTGATAGGGGAAGGACCTTTAGGAGAGAGAATCTCACTATACAATCCAACTGCCCAGCCACAAAATAACTATACAAACCCTAGATTTCTTTCAAATCAAACAGAAATTACAAAATTAAGTAGGAATCTTTACCTTTCGATTCTCTTTGTAGGAATCTTTACCTACCGATTTGCAACAGGTTCTATTTGATCGCCTTTTTGCCTTCCGATTTGCTTCAGGCTCGCTTTGAGAGAGAGAGGGACAGGGTCTCTTTGAGAGAGAGAGAGGGAAGAGCGAGAGAGAGCGGATGGTAGAAACTGATTTCAAATGGGTTTTTGACCCGCGTGTTTTTGACCGCGTTCTTTTTTTTTTTGGTTTCAGCTCGTATTTTTGCTTCAGTCCGTTTTTGGTCCGTTTGGTCAGTCCGTTTTTGAAAGGAACCGATATATCATACTCTCTTAAATAAGATATCTGTATTAAAATTATGTTATTTTGGATATTCTTTTAAAAAGTAAGTGGGACCGCGGGTGACATTTTTGTAAATAAAAAGAAAGCAAGTGGAACCACTCTCCTTTTAATATTATTTTGTTTTTTTAAAAGAATCTTCAAAACGACGTAGTTTTAATAAAGATATGCTATTTAAGAGATGTGTGTTATATAAGAAAAAGTTATCCAGTGAACCGGTTTGTTGACGAACCGGCCGTCGTCAGAGCAAAGAAAGTCGTCACTAGCATGTATTTGCTATGAATCAAAAAATTGACAAATATCATCTCTACATTCTATTATGATTATGAACGGATGAGATTAAAAAACTAGACTCGTCGTCCTCTATAAATTCTAACGAACTTGAATAATATATTTTGCTGACCATTATGCCCCCAATCAGGTTAAGTTAAGAAACAAAAATTTGTACTCTATGGTTGACTCCTATCTTCTTTTAGTGAAAACAGAGAAACTGCTCTGTGTTTTGTCTGGGTCTCTTTTCATAACTCAAATCAAAGGTGGGTTTTTATTATTTCTGTAAAAACCCAATTCATTTTGTGTCTTGTTAAATGGTTTGCTATGTATTTCTATGTTCTTAAGGTTAGGGTTTGAAGAATAACAAAAAAAGGGGGTTTTTTGTCTCTTTTTCCATCATTTGTTTTTTGGGTTTTTGGTAAAGCTGAGGCATCGTATTTGGGTTACACAAAAATGGGTTTTTTAGGTCAGTGTTGAGTGAAAAAAAACACGGGTGTGACAAGTTCAAAAGCTGAGAGGATTGAAATTTATTAAACAAGCTATTGATTCAAGGTACAATTTTGTTGCTTCTCATGTTGCTTATTTTCAATCTCCTAAAAATATTGGTGTTGCTCAGCGACGATTTGCAGATGCAGAAGTGTTGATAGTCTTCTCTATCCGCTTTAGTTACTGAAATTAACAAAACTCCATCACATTCATCTTACCCTTCGTCGTCTCCGTCTCCATCTCATATTGTCGGAGTTTCGGATTCACTGTTGCCTAGTGAGAGCCCTATTTCGCCTCTGGTGTCTAGATTAAGTTACATGAGGTTAGGAGGAACTAGTGCTGTAACTGTTAGGGTCAGTCCATTATATACATGTTGATTAAACATAGGAAACATCCTTTGGTTATTGTTAATGCCAAGATCTTTCCACGCTCTTCAATCACCGAAAAGCGCGTCCAATCTTGCACAGAAAACGAGTCAACACCAAGAGCTTGACGGCTTGGGCCGCCGGGGGATAGCTCCGGTGTGAGAATAAGTATAGGCCGAAAAAAGGTTAACAATGGAGGTTGTGTGCTCTAGTGTTTGGCAAAAAAAATGTTCATGTACCTCTTTTTCATGTAGTGCTCTGTACTTGTATATTAGTCTCACCGCCTTTGCATGCAACACCGACCATGACATCATCTAATTGCATGCAATCCCCATCAAATCAATGTTTTCCACTAACTCTCCACTAATTCAGGATTAAGCCAAATCCTTATCAATTAAGGTATTGGATTCACTGTCCAACACCTGTCCACCACAATAATACTTTTCAGACTAAGCCCCAAATAAAGCCTTATTTAAATAATGGTCCAACACTCCAAAGGCCCAAATAAGTGCGACCCAATAGGCCCAAATAATCATGGCCCAACATTTCCCCCCAGTCTTTTATCAAACAGAATGTTTGGTGAAAGAGTATACAAGAGACTGGCCCAATCAGTAGAAAACCCAAGATCAGATGCCAACTCTTTAAATTCATCATTATCTTCATTAAATGTGCCGTCCTCGAGTTCTGGAAACATTTAAAAGGACACCACTATAAAAACTCAATCCCCCCAAATCAGACGGTTTCATCTGTCCCTTTGAACTTCAAAGTGCTTTTGCTTTCTCCTACCTTCAACTCTCTCTCTCTCTTTGCAACCTATCAACAATGGCTTCTCAGAACCCAGATAACACCACTTCAAGCTCTGTAACCCCTACCAAGGTCATATCGGAGGCAAACCTCAAATCTACCCCCTCATCCAGCAAAAATCCCCCACCTACCACCACTCAAAACCTTTCTCTCGAATTCCAAAATTAAGAACAATACCCCCACGCCAATACCCTCTCTGGACTCACAGAGAATGATATTCATATCATTCGAGAACGTTACCAGATACCAGACACTCACCACCTGAGAGTGCCCACTCCTACTGACCGAATGTACCACCGTCCCGAAGGCTGAACCGCTATGCCCCTCACCTTCTTGGAGAAAGGGTTCGCGTTCCCCTTCGTGCCTTCATCATCACCCTTCTAGGGTTCGTGGGCGTTGGATTTGCCCAATTGGTCCTGAATTCCTATATCCCCATCCTCGCCTTCATCGCCTTCTGCCATGAGATAGGGATTTCACCCTCGATCGATTTTTTTTCTTTACTCTCTTCACTGCCGACAACTCTCGTGAACGAGGGTTCAAGATGCTGAGTAAGCAATCCCCAAAACCTAATACCAAGTTCGAGAAACGCCCCCTGATGGATACCCCTTCAAGCAACAAAGGGTGGCATAAGGATTGGTTCTTTGTCAAAGGACCTAAAATCTCTTCCATCCCTGACTGGTCTACTGCCAAACACCTCTCTGCAGACTTCGACGATATCTCAAAGGAACGCTTGGTGGAGATGACGAAGCTTCTGGAGAAACTTCCTATGAAGGAATGGAGCTTCGGACCTCTGAGCAAGCAAGCATGGTTGTATGACCACAAATGTAAGTCCCGAACTCAATACTCATGTAATTTATCAAATTTTCTTTTGTAATTATTCTGAAATATTCTTCTCCACTTTTTGTAGTATCCCTCATCAAAGCTACTTCCATCGACCAAAAAGATCTAGAAAAATTCCTTTCTACTGACCCAACCCAAACTCTTCCCGAACTCTAAATCACCGAACCAACCCCTACCGAAGAGACAAGCCGACCTCATCGAAAGAAAAGAGCTGCCAGAAAACCAAAATATGTTCTAGTCTCCACGCTTAGTGAAAGCCTCCTTGATATGCCCATTGCCGAACGTGCTCAAATTCTCCACACTAAAAAGAAAAGAGCCAAAATTACCCCTCTTTCTGCTGAAGAACTAAGAGTACCTCCTCCCAACACTAGCCAACCTCCAAACATCAATGAACCCGAAGAAGAACCAGAAGAACAAGCCGAACCCAGTTCTCCCCTTATCCGAAAAAGAAAACATTCTTTAGACAACCAACCATCCCTACCTCCTCCCAAACAACCAATACTTTCTCCACAACGACCATCATCTTCCTCTACAACCATACCCGAAGATATACCCTCACCCACCTTATGGCCTGACAGAAATGAAAACTTCCCTTTACACCTTTACAACGCCTTCGTACTCGACACCAACGACCATCGCTTTGGCAATAGCTCCCTTTCTGACCTAATCGAAGCAGGTATGACTCACCAAGCCAGAGTAAGTAAATTATTACTTAAGCATTTTCATTCACAAATATCTTCTTGAAACATTTTCTTAACTCTGAATAACTGCAGGCAAATGGAATCTTCGGGCGACTCCACCAAAAATACAAGAAAATGGAAGCCGAAGAAGATGCTGCCCGAAGGGAAAATGCCATTCTGAAGTCTGCTCTGGCAAGGGAGAAAAGTCTACATGCAAACTCTCTCTTCACCATCAAATTCCTTAAGAAAGACCTCACCAAATTAAAAGATCAACTAACCACATCCGAATCTCTTCAACAAACCACCGCCGAACAGAACCGAGAACTTTAAGTGGCGAACGAATTACTGAAACAAAACAACCGAGGCCTAACCAAATCAATCAATGAAGCCAAAATCTCTGAAGAACGACATCTTGAACTTCGATGTAAAGTCGAAAAGGAGCTTCGCGAACTCAAATCCCTTGGCCCCTCACTCTCCGAAGAACTCCGCAAAGAAATATAAATAGAATATCGCAAATCACCCGAACTTACAAACGAAATAGTTTAGATGTATGCTGAGGGCTATGAAGCAGATCGAAGCAAAGGTAAAGCGAAGCTAGCCGCTGCCTCTCTGAACCCATTGCTCCTCGATTCTTCTGAAGACGAAGACGAAGAGTAATGCCGAAGACAACCCATCTCCACCTTAACCTTTTAAACTTGTAAAAATTTCAACAATATTGTAATTTTGTTTTACATTTAATATAATTTGCTCCTTTTTACTTCTTTTAAATTTAGCTTATACTGTTATTCAAACAATATACAATCTGAACTTAACACTTCAAATAAAATTAGGTAATAATGTAAAGTAACACTTACTCATTATCGAAGTGTAAATGTTTACCATCTTTAGGATAAACAAATCCAGCCGAATCTCCTAACAAATTTGTTCGCCATCTTGAGGACGAATCAGGACCCTACTCACCATCTTTAGGATGAGCAGACCACCGAACCTCTAGAAAAATCCAGTTCACCATCTTTAGGACGAAGCAGGACCCTACTCACCATCTTTAGGATGAACAGGCTCTATTCACCATCTTTAGGATGAACAGACCACTGAACCGCCAAAAAAATCCAGTTCACCATCTTTAGGACGGAACAGGACCCTACTCACCATCTTTAGGATGAGAAGGCTTTATTCACCATATTTAGGATGAACAGACCACCGAACTACCAGAAAAATCCAGTTCGCCATCTTTAGGATGAGTCAGGACCCTACTCACCATTTTTAGGATGAGCAGACCATCGAAGTAGATAAAATAGCATTGAAGAAAGAAGCTATTTTCATTAATAACCGCTGGTATAATTACAGACTCTTGTACTCTGACACTGGCCCTACTGAAAATATTTTCGAAGCCTCCCTGCATGCCAAGTATTCTTTATCTCAGACCCATTTAATGCTCGTAACCGATAAGTTCCTTGATTTGGCACATCAATAACCTCATAAGGGCCTTCCCAAATTGGCATCAACTTTCCTACATTCTGTGGTGTAGAAGCTTCCACCTCTCGAAGAACAAGATCTCCCACTTCAAACCTGCGAAGCTTTACCCTTTTATTGTAGTGCTTAGCCACACGACGCTAATATGCTGCCAATTTTACCAAGGCTGCTTCCCTGACCTCTTCAAGCAAATCCAAGTTGACCTTAAGTCCCTCATCATTATACACCTCCTGAAACTGACTGACCCGAAGACTTGTAGACCCAATTTCCACATGAACCAATGCATCTTAACCATAGGCCAGTCTAAAAGGCGAGTCCCCCATCGTATTCCTTGGTGTAGTTCGATAAGCCCATAACACACTAAGTAATTCCTCAGGCCATCTACCTTTTGCTTCATCCAGTCTTCTCTTAATTCCATTCAGGAGTGTTCTGTTAGTTACTTCAACTTGCCCATTTAACTGCGGATGAGCAACCGAAGTCTTTCGATGTTGAATCCCCAACTCCTTTAAGAATGCTTCAAACTTCAAACCAATAAATTGACGTCCATTATTCGAAATTACCACCATATGAATACCAAAACGGAACACCACATGCTCCTTCAAAAACTTCAAGCATTCTTGCTCCGTGATCGACCTAAGCGGTTTCGCCTCCACCCACTTAGTCATATAATCAATCGCCACTATAACAAAACTGACTTGCCCTTTTGCCTTCGGCAATGGACCCAGTATATCCACCCCCCAAACAGCAAAACGTATAGGAGACAAAACCGAATATAGCTCTTCGGGTGGCTGATGTGGGACCGGACTGTTCAACTGACACTTCTGGCACTTCTTTACATAATCAATGGCCACTTTGAAAATTATTTGCCAATAATATCCCTATCGAAACACCTTATATGCGAATGACTTTGCAGCCATGTGATCGCCACAAATACCCTCATGGACCTCCCAAAGGACATACTCAGCTTCAGAGGGAACAAAACATTTCAGTAAGGGAGAGAAGTAAGCCCTTCGATAAAGATCTCCATCAATAAGCATGAAGTTCACGCTTTTATACTTTATTTTCTTAGCCAACATTTGATCCAAAGGCAAAATGTCATCTGCCAAATAGTTTAGATATCCAGCAATTAGATCGCTCGACACACATCATTTCTTTATGCTGTATACTGGGTTGCTTCAAAGTCTCTAAATAAACTGACCCATCAAAGGTACTCGCTTTAGTAGTGGCCAACTTTGACAACGCATCTACAATTGAATTATCAGTTCGATCGATCCCCTGAAACTCATAGGAATCGAAATACTGAAGCCGATCCTTCAACTCTATAAGATTGATGAGAATGAAATATGTTATATTTTATTTCCTTATTACTTAATCTTTTATATCTCTTTTATACCTAAGTATATTTATTTATCTTATATTTGTTATCTTAGGTATAATTGAACCAAGGAAGTAAAATGGGTATAAAAGGAGCAAGAAAAGATGAATTTCCAAGCATTCATGTGTGGGCCATGAAATAAGAAGGCAACAAGGATGTATTTAATTGTTCAAATGCAAAAGATTTCCTAGCATTAGTAAATTCAGCAGCTTGGGAATTAAATTTAGCAGCTTAGGAATTGAAGCCTAGCAGCCCATTACCAAATTAGCACCTCACGTGCCAAGCAACTAGCAAAAGCTTTGGGCCGGATGCAACAAGGATCCATGCAAGGTTTTTCATTAGTAGCTCACGAATAAGGGAGCACATGCAAAGGAAAGTCCAAGTAGCTTAAGGAAAGCCCACGTGCTAAGCATGCTAAGTAAAATTAAAGCAGCCCAGCCTTGTTATTTCCAAGCAGCACACGGATTGGGTTCACCAGCTTGGAAAGGAATTTAAGCCGCTCACGGTTTTGGTTTGCTTTGCAAAGCAATTGAAGCAACTAAAATCCTAGCAGCTCACGCATGCAAAGCTCACGTGTAGCAGCTTATTACTAGTAAGGATCAAGTGGGCCACGCCAAGCTAGTCCAAATTGGAAAAGGATTGCCACGTTCGCTGCTTGCAAAAAAAAGTAATAGTAAATTCGGTAATTAAGAGTTCCATGCAAACAAAGGAAATTAGCATCTCACATGTGGGCCCATGTTTACCTACTAAACAAATTGGAGCAGCTTGTGGGCCACGTGCTTGCATAAGGAAATTGATTCAGCCTTTTAAACCATGCATCAGGCTTGCCAACAACGTGTGCCACGAACATACAAGCAGCACAACATGGATTCACCTGCTTGCTAAAGCAATTAAAGGAGCTACATGCAAAATAGCCGGCTGGGCAGTAAGTATTCCCGCCCCAGCGGGGAATTAAACGAGGGAAGTTCCGCCCCAGCGGGGAGGCGCGGATTGACTGCTTCTTTGTCCATTCGCGAATTGATTTTGTTGAAATACTAGGGCATAATTAGGACTGCTATCTTAATGTTATAAAAGGGGCTTGAAGCAAACATATAGAGGATTTTTCCCTTGTATTTTTCATCTTATTATTTCTTTCATATTAGATCTAGGATTGCTTGGAGTCATGAACTAATTCTTTCAATTCAGTTCGGAAGGGATGTTGAACCTTATTCATAATTAACGGTTTGATCAAGTTTATTTTATTTATTTCTTCTTACATGAGATTTATTCTGATAATCTACTTTAACTTCTTGTATGCTATTCAATTTACTAACGTGATTCTGCAAGATTAAATTAGTGAATTGATATCATCTGCTAGATTAAGATTGGTATTACGTGTAATTGATATCTGTCTTCATCACAAGTAGTAAATTAGTGATACTAATTGTGGACAACCTTTTGTGTATTACTACGGTTATCAAGAAACAAGTTAAATAAATCGAGCCTATGTGTTTGTTGCTTGGATTAGTCTAATTCTCTATTTCTTAATGCTTCTGTTATATTAAATCTAGAGAGCTTGTTCTAGGTTATATTACAGTTAGAATCTGGTGAAGAGCTTGTTTCATACAGTGACGATCTAAGGAGAATTTCGGGTAGCAGAGCTTGTTGCTATCTAGGGCTAATAGTTTCATTGAAGGATAAATACTGTAAAACTTGATTACTCCATAATTATGAAAAAGTGATACTGAACTGAAGAACTGAAACTTTTTATTCATTGTTAATTCTTATTAGTTAATTTAGTTTAATCAATTTAAAACCCCCTTTTCATTAGAAATCATAGAATAAATATAAAACAAATCACTCTCTGTGAGATCGATCTTTGTTTACTACTGTGTTAATTGTTTGATTTTGTAAACTAAAAGTGAGGTAAATTTAGGAGTGTAAACGACAGCTCCCAAAGATATTTAACCATTATCGAACCTCGAGCTGCATACTCCCCTGAAACTTGCTTGATGACCAACTGCGAGTCGCTGTAGATGATCAACCTCTTAACCTCTAGACTCTTCGCCAACCGCAACCCTGCTAATACTGCTTCATACTCAGCCTTATTATTCGTTGCCCTAAACCCAAATCTAATGGTCTGCTGTACTTTAAATCCCTCCGAACTCGTCAACATGATCCCAACTCCACTGACATATGAAGTAGAGGACCCATCAGTATACAACGTCCATGAACTCTGTATCTGCCGAAGCACAGCAACTGCCTTCTTAGACGCCTCATCTTCATTCAAACTCTCATCAGCTTCAGAGAACGAACATTCTACCACTAAATCAGCTAAGGCTTGACCTTTAATAGCTGTCCGAGGATGATACTCTATAAAGAACTGAAACAGCTCCATTGTCCATGCAGCGAGCCTCCCCAAAACTTATGGCTTTTCCAGCACTTTCTTTAGTGGCTGATCTGTGTATACCACTATTAACCGACCTTGAAAATATTGCCTAAGTTTTCGACTAACTATTATCAAGGCGAAGGCAAACTTTTCAAGGTTCAGATACCTTGTCTCTCCACCCCTTAGAGCATGGCTTACATAGTAAACCGGGTGCTGCTTACCCCCAATCTCTTGCACCAAAACTGCTCCTACTGCTAACGAACTTGCCGCCAAATACAAATACAAAGGTTCAGCAGAAACTGGCTTCACCAACAAAGGTGCTGAAGACAAGTACTTCTTTATTCCCTATAAAGCATCTTCACACTCCGAAGTCCACTGAAATGTCTTAGCATTCTTCGGCCCCTTCAACATGTCAAAGAACGGCAAACACCTCTCTGCCGACTGAGACAGGAATCTCCTCAGTGCTGTTATCCAACCCGTCAAACGCTGAACATCTTTATAGGATTGTGGAGACTTCATGTCCAAAATAGCTTGGATATTCTCTGGATTTGCCTATATTCCCCTTTTGCTAACTAAATAACCCAAGAATTTACCTGCTCCATATAGCCCCCACCCCAAATCCGGGTCCCTAGAACCTCGGACCTGGTACGTTATGATACATCATTTCTATAACTATTGCGGAAGATATAAACATAAATTGTTTATACAATAACTTTTACAACATAATTTCCAAGGTCTGCAACCTTAACTGATTACCTGTATTCAATATCCTATACGACATACAATGCCATTTGCGACCAATACTATTACAATTTTAACTTTATAATAATTCAATCTTGGAACTTCTCTTTGCCTTTACCTATGTCCGAAGTTTCGTCTTAATCTGAAATGATTATCATGATATAGCAAGGGTGAGCAACAAGTTTGCCCAGAAAGTTTAAGTTCAAATGAAGATATATCATGATTGAAAAGAATAATAATAAGCTGTCAAACTTTGAACAATATAGTGACTGTGAAAGAATATGAATCAATTTCAAAATTGAATGACATAATCAATAATGATGAATGGTCAACAATGAACATGAACAAATTCAACTGAATGATATGGTAATGAAGGTGATCAGCCTTTCATACCTGATAAACATATCAACATACACAAGGTGCGAATCAATAATCAGTATAGATGTGAATAATTAATAATAATTATTCATGAACATGCTTTGAAATATAACTCAAGATTGAGTTAAAGAAAACTTGCCTGCATAGTCGATTACTGCTATGCAATCTAATTTAATCGCTTTATTGTAAAGTCCTATCAGTTATAAGATTGATCTTTCAATTAGCATAACATACCTTATAAGTAAACTATCTAACATTTAAATACATAGTCAAATATTAGATAACCTTAACACTATACATATACACAAGTCTAAACCTAGCACACATCGAGTCTTTAATAATATTCAATATAGTATACTGAGTGGTTTCCCACAAACAACTAACAAATTAGTTTTCGTCTAGTCTACACTATTTTTACAGTGAGTTAGATCGGTTACTAATTCGTAGATCCCTTCCCCATATGAAGGAGTCATTTAGCCCAGCTACTATACATCAACCATTAAAGGGTACGACTATACTACCTTAGACTTAACACTACTGTATCATATAACTTGTGAATTAACACTTAGTCTTTCATTTTATAAGTCCTTTATAATTTAGTAAGTCGAATACCTAATCCAGCAACCTGAATTCAGACTGAATTTCAATTTAGTAAACTATTTTCCAATCCAGCAGACTCAACTGACCTCCAATCCAACAAGCCTGGATTCAAACTGACATCCAATCCAGCAAGCCTGGATTCAACTAACCTCAAATCCAGCAAGTCTAGATTCATCAATCCTTCAATCCAGCAACCTAAATTATCTAAACAGACCAATCCACCATCCTGAATTATCCAAACATCTCATCCAGCAACTTGATGCCCAATCCAGCAAACCAGATTGCAATCCAGCAACCTGATGGCCAATCCAACAAGCTGGATTATCCTTTTTTAACCAAATCATCTTATTATTTTTTTATCTTTTGTCCGGACATATATACATGTATTCCATACACAAAAATAATTTTTTAGGAATTTTTCAATTTCCTTAAGTATTTTTCAAAAATCCGTTTATAGTTAATTCTTAAAGAAATTTGCTACATCACACTTAACTACAGAAATTCCCAACTCTTGGCGGGATCTTACACAGGTTAACATGAGCTTCCAGTTTAAATTTCGTGGCCATCGGAGTTATAGAACTCCGGTTATAGCAATTTTTGTCAAAAAAATACAAATATTAAAATGGTCATAACTTGCTCAATTTAAGTCGGAATGAGCTCATTTTTGGACACAAGATAGTTTATCTCATATATTTTAATGTCCCAAAAGGCCAGAATTTATTTCATAATTTAAGTGAACAAAAATGCCCTTGGAATTTCAGAACAGATTGCTTTTTCGACTTTTCAGTTTTCGCGTCCTTTGCTAAAAACTGTCCAGACGAAAATTTATAAGGAATTTTTCAGTGATTCCACTTGGAAAAGTTATAAGACTCATAGATCTAACTCTAAAAATTAATCACACTCAAAAATTTGAAATGCACTAGGAGATATGGTCGTTTGAATTTTATATTACGTTTTTCCCAAAATCTGATTTTTCCAGTTTTGTGTTTTGTACAAAATCTTCCTAGATCTCTTGATTAATCAAACATTAGCCATCATAAACCATTATAATACATACTAATACACCTTAAGATCATGGTATGGATCTACCATGATCCATGATCTATTACACCAAACATACACCAAATCCAAGCAAAACATAATTTATACTAAGAAAATCAAGGTTTTCTAACCTTTAAAACATAATTTCTTTTTTCTTGTTTTTGATCTAAATTTTGATCATAAATTATGATAGATCTAAACATATAACACTTATAAATATATAGATCTAAGGTTTTGGAGTTTTGAAATCTTAGATCCAAGTTTTGATTGAAAATAATTAAAAATAACTTTGATAAAAGTTGTTTATACCTTTGATTTCTTGCTAGAATTCATTGTTCTTCCAAACTAAATGTTAATCTTGGGTAATTTGAAGATCAAATCCCCTTTCTTTTCTCTTCCTCTCCCCACCGTCCCTCTCCTCTTTCTCTCTCTCTCTCTCTCGGTTTAGCTTTTGTTTTGCTAAGTTATGAGGAAAGAGAAAATAAATGAAATGAAAGAGAATGAATTTGGTGTTAGTAAATTTGAGTAGATATATTTAGTATATCTATCTTGATCTCCCCACTTCTATTATTCTTTCTCTCTCATACTAATTAAGAGGTTGCTTGCACACTTACATAAAGTTGTTGGTTGAATAAGCAAATGACACCTAAGAAGGAGTTGGTGGGAGTTGTTGAACAACTAAAGTAAGCAATGATTACTAGCATCCCCCTTCTCCTCTCTTCTCTCATATCCGGCCATAATGGCCTCTTCTCCCAACTTTTGTTTTATTTTTTATTACAATATTTAACTTTACTAAAGGTCCAAAATACCCCTCTTCAATTGGCTAAAAGATTGGACTCCAATTTAAAATTTTGGGCTTGCTAATAAAATAATTGGGCCATAAAAATAGATTAGGACCAATACTTTTAATTCTATCCTATCCTAATCATTTAATTAGGATTTCTATTACACTACATTTGTAAATCAAATCCTTACTCATACACATTTAATTTCTTAACCCAACTAGACTTGCTTTAATTAGATTATAAAATTAATAAATCGAGATAATAAACTTAATCTCTTAGTGTTAGTTAATATTTTAAATACTAACATCCTTATTATAACCCTTAGGTTATTTAATTTTCATACCTAATATATATTAGGTTATATTAGTCTCTTTTTATTTGCTTATTATATAATAAACAAATATAAGCAATCAAATAATATACATACTCATACCAAATAATTTAAATTCATACTCTATTTCCAGTCTAGGTCTTATTATTTAATCTTTATTTAATCCTTTAAAATCTTATAAATTCTCGGGTTGTCACATTCACCCATTCTTTTAAGAATTTCGTCCTCGAAATTACAGCCTACTAATCCCTACTCCTTCTATTCACCAAAACTAGATTGTCAACTTAACCTTTATCTGATTTCATTCTCATTTAATGAGTACACACGGCTTTCTTCTATGAGAAATTATTCTATCATCACATTCTGCCCAGACTTCTCCCCAAGGAGTTAAAAACTTTTCAAATTATGCTGAGGGTCATATAGACCATGAACTCTCGGGTTTAATGGAATTCACCGTAATCAAATAATAGATATGTTTACAATCACAAAGAAGATAAACTGCAGATGCTGCCCTTAATTATCTAAACGACTGTATGCGTTCATCATCACCGCCTTTGGCACAAAAATATTTCCCAATTTAGGGATGTTCATACTCAGCCTGGAGTCCGAATCAAAATAATATGGTTCGGGATAAGTTCTCAAAGAGATACTTGAATTTTCATAAACATTGTCTAGCTGAATCAAATAGCTTTAGACATATACCAATAATTCCAATATCAATCAAAACATGTGTCTGACCAAATTTAATTGACACTTGAATATTCTTTTAAAATTCTGAAAATTATTTTATGACGTCATTATACCGCACTGTATTTACAGTCCGTTGAAGATTTCGTTATTTTTGCGATTTTGTCATAAAACAATATACCATAGTGGGCTGACGATCTTTAGATCACATCCAACACTAGGTAAGACTGTATTAATAACTCCATCATTTTTATCATCTTTGCACCAGGTTTCATGATACATTAATGATAAAAAAAATACCTTTTGATATTTTAAATAATCTTTGTCTAGCCGAAACAATTAGCATAGATTTTTCTTTTAAACGGTTCAAAAATCTTTGAAAATTAGTTTGTGTTATCATTCAACTGGTAACAATGTGTAAGGGTCCCAAAGTCCACACATACACAATTATCACCTTGTTTTGAGGATAATAAAACTTCATTTTTGGTGTTATCATGCCACAACAGGTAACGATGTGTTAGTGGTACGAAGCCCACTTCTACACAATTGTAACCATGTGTTGCTGACAACAAAATTCATTTATATTTGTAAAGGCACATTAGTACGAATTTAGCTTGATGTCCAAAAATTTCGACGTCCAGCATAGCTAGAAGATTTGGAATACCTATGCTTCCACCAACAACTTCACTTTCTAATGATCGATTGCTTAATAATTCTATCTATTCCTATGATCCTCAATTCGCCGTTCACATAATTCTATATCCCAGCACAGTTCATCAAACATACCACACGTTATGAGTTCAGGACCTTTCCACAATCATATGGGTTTAGGAACTTATCCTAGTCAGACCAAAGTTGTCCATTCGCTGAGGGGTTCCACCATACGATTATGAGTCATGAACTTACCATACGTATGAGTTTAAAGAACTCGCACCTAATCTTATATTTTCTACCTATCCGTTATACACATGAGAAAAAAATCACCTTCTCATCATACATATAGCGAATAGCGCGACACCGACATTTCAATGATTATTAATGTGATAAACTAAGTAGTCGTTAGACCAAGCACAAAACCCCCGCCCATACAAAGGTTTTTAAAACTCAGCAATCACCTGATTTCTCAATTGAAATCCCACATAATCCTATCTTCCTCAATACTCAATACGAATTTTATTTAATCCGTATCTACAATTCACAACTCTTTCCTGAGTTTTAATAGTACAATTTTATAGTACCACTGTCATACAGCAATCCTGCTATAAAGTTTTCAATCATTTGATTGATCATCTGTCCTCTTATGACCTCATCAGATAACGTTTTAATCTGATATTATAATCATATTATATTACGATTCTTTTCTATGTTATGATCGTTTTATTTTACGATCTTCTTTCCCTTTATACTTTTAGTCTTTTAGACTCTATCTACTCATTACTACTGTTCATCTTTATTATCAGAGTTAGGTAACTCTGTATCTTTATTAATTGTCATGATTCTTCTTTGAATCTTATTGACTTATTAATACCTTGCCCAAATCCATCGCTTAGAACTTAAACTCTATTTGAGTTTATTCCTATTCCTTATCTCTGTGGTTATAGCCTATGGTACCCCTACCTAAGGTTTATAACCTATAGCTTTGATACCAACTGTAGCGCACCCCCCCCCCAAATCCGGGTCCCCAAAACCTCGGACCTGGTACGTTACGATACATTATTTCTATAACTATTGCAGAAGATATAAACATAAATTGTTTATACAATAACTTTTACAACATAATTTCCAAGGTCTGCAACCTTAACTGATTACCTGTATTCAATATCCTATACGACATACAATGTCATTCGCGTCCAATACTATTACAATTTTAACCGTACAATAATCCAATCCTGGAACTTGTCTTTGCCTTTACCTGTGTCCGAAGTTTCGTCTTAATCTAAAATGATTATCATGATATAGCAAGGGTGAGCAACAAGTTTGCCCAGCAAGTTTAAGTTCAAATGAAGATATATCATGATTGAAAAGAATAATAATAAGCTGTCAAACATTCAACAATATAGTGATTGTGAAAGAATATGAATCAATTTCAAAACTGAATGACATAATCAATAATGATGAATGGTCAACAATGAATATGAACAAATTCAACTGAATGATATGGTAATGAAGGTGATCAGCCTTTCATACCTGATGAACATATCAACATGCACAAGGTGCGAATCAATAATCAGTATAGATGTGAATAATTAACAATAATTATTCACGAACATGCTTTGAAATATAACTCAAGGTTGAGTTAAAGAAAACTTGCCTGCATAGTCGATTACTGCTACGCAATCTAATTTAATCGCTTTATTATAAAGACCTATCAGTTATAAGATTGATCTTTCAATTAGCATAACATACCTTATAAGTAAACTATCTAACATTTAAATACATAGTCAAATATTAGATAACCTTAACACTATACATATACACAAGTCTAAACCTAGTACACATCGAGTCTTTAATAATATTCAATATAGTATACTGAGTGGTTTCCCACAAATAACTAACAAATTAGTTTTCGTCTAGTCTACACTATTTTTACAGTGAGTTAGATCGGTTACTAATTCGTAGATCCCTTCCCCATATGAAGGAGTCGTTTAGCCCAGCTACTATACATCAACCATTAAAGCGTACGACTGTACTACCTTAGACTTAACACTACTGTATCATATAACTTGTGAATTAACACTTAGTCTTTCATTTTATAAGTCCTTTATAATTTAGTAAGTTGAATACCTAATCCATCAACCTAGATTCAGACTGAATTTCAATTTAGTAAACTATTTTCCAATCCAGCAGACTGGATTCAACTGACATCCAATCTAGCAAGCCTGGATTCAACTAACCTCAAATCCAGCAAGTCTAGGTTCATCAATCCTTCAATCTAGCAACCTAAATTATCTAAACAGACCAATCCACCATCCTGAATTATCCAAACATCTCATCCAGCAACTTGATGCCCAATCCAGCAAACCAGATTGCAATCCAGCAACCTGATGGTCAATCCAACAAGTTGGGTTATCCTTTTTTAACCAAATCATCTTATTAATTTTTTATCTTTTGTCCACACATAAATACATGTATTTAATACACAAAAATAATTTTTCAGGAATTTTTCAATTTTCTTAAGTATTTTTCAAAAATCCGTTTATAGTTAATTCCTTAAGAAATTTGCTACATCACCCTTAACTCCAGAAACTCCCAACTCTTGGCGGGATCTTACACAGGTTAACATGAGCTTCCAGTTTAAATTTTATGGCCATCGGAGTTATAGAACTCCGGTTATAGCAATTTTTGTAGGAAAAATATAAATATTAAAATGGTCATAACTTGCTCAATTTAAGTCAGAATGAGCTCATTTTTGGACACAAGATACTTTATCTCATATATTTTAATGTCCCAAAAGGCTGAAATTTATTTCATAATTTAAGTGGACAAAAATGCCCTTGGAATTTCAGAACAGATTGCTTTTTTGACTTTTCAGTTTTCGCGTCCTTTGCTAAAAACTGTCCAGACAAACATTTATAAGGAATTTTTCAGTGATTCTACTTGAAAAAGTTATAAGACTCATAGATCTAACTCCAAAAATTAACCACACTAAAAAATTCAAAATTCACTAGGAGATATGGTCGTTTGAATTTCATATTATGTTTTCCTCAAAATCTAA
The DNA here is from genome assembly GCA_020205555.1 of Panax stipuleanatus. Taxonomy (NCBI): domain Eukaryota; kingdom Viridiplantae; phylum Streptophyta; class Magnoliopsida; order Apiales; family Araliaceae; genus Panax; species Panax stipuleanatus. Next base: position 115,471,525 of record CM035119.1, on the reverse strand, counting down.
TTTTTTCGGTTTTGTGTTTTGTACAAAATCTTCCTAGATCTCTTGATTAATTAAACATTAGCCACCATAAACCATTATAATGCATACTAATACACCTTAAGATCGTGGTATGAATCTGCCATGATCCATGATCTATTACACCAAACATACACCAAATCCAAGCAAAACATAATTTATACTAAGAAAATCAAGATTTTCTAACCTTTAAAACATAATTTCTTTTTTCTTGTTTTTGATCTAAATTTTGATCATAAATTGTGATAGATCTAAACATATAACACTTAGAAATATATAGATCTAAGGTTTTGGAGTTTTGAAATCTCAGATCCAAGGTTTAATTGAAAATAATTAAAAATAACTTTGATAAAAGTTGTTTATACTTTTGATTTATTGCTAGCCTTCATTGTTCTTCCAAACTAAATGTTAATCTTGGGTAATTTGAATATCAAATCCCCTTTCTTTTCTCTTCCTCTCCCCACCGTCCCTCTCCTCTCTCTCTCTCTTGGTTTAGCTTTTGTTTTGCTAAGTTATGAGGAAAGAGAAAATAAATGAAATGAAAGAGAATGAATTTGGTGTTAGTAAATATGAGTAGATATATTTAGTATATCTATCTTGATCTCCCCACTTCTATTATCCTTTCTCTCTCATACTAATTAAGAGGTTGCTTGCACACTTACATAAAGTTGTTGGTTGAATAAGCAAATAACACCTAAGAAGGAGTTGGTGGGAGTTGTTGAACAACTAAAGTAAGCAATGATTACTAGCATCCCCCTTCTCCCCTCTTATCTCATATCCGGCCATAATGGCCTCTTCTCCCAACTGTTGTTTTGTTTTTTATTACAATATTTAACTTTACTAAATGTCCAAAATACCCCTCTTCAATTGGCTAAAAGATTGGGCTCCAATTTAAAATTTTGGGCTTGCTAATAAAATAATTGGGCCATAAAAATAGATTAGGTCCAATACTTTTAATTCTATCCTACCCTAATCATTTAATTAGGGTTTCTATTACACTAAATTTGTAAATCAAATTCTTACTCATACACATTTAATTTCTTAACCCAACTAGACTTGCTTTAATTAGGTATAAAATTAATAAATCGAGATAATAAACTTAATCTCTTAGTGTTAGTTAATATTTTAAATACTAACATCCTTACTTATTATAACCCTTAGGTTATTTAATTTCTATACCTAATATATATATTAGGTTATATTAGTTTCATTTTATTTGCTTATTATATAATAAACAAATATAAGTAATCAAATAATATACATACTCATACCAAATAATTTAAATCCATACTCTATTTCCAGTCTAGGTCTTATTATTTAACCTTTATTTAATCCTTTAAAATCTTATAAATTCTCGGGTTGTCACACTCCAAGCCCGATAGTGCACTTGGTCGAATTTAACTTCAAATTGTAATGACGAATTGTCTGAAAACACTCCTCCAAATTGTCCAGATGACCTTGAACTGTCATACTCTTGACAATCATATCATCAACATAGACTTCCATGTTCTTCCCCAACTGTCTCGCGAAGACGCAGTTCATCATCCTCTGATAAGTAGCCCCCGCGTTCAACAAGCCAAATGTTATCTTCTTATATGCATACACTGACCGATGAGTGATAAAAGTTATCTTCGGGATATCCTCCTTACACATAGAAATCTGATGATACCTCAAGAAAGCATCCATAAAGCTTAGCAAGGCAAACCCCGAAGTCGCGTCAATAAGTTGATCGATGTGAGGCAGAGGGTAAAAATCCTTCGGACATGCCTTATTCAAATCAGTGTAATCTATGCAAACTCACCATTTTCCATTCTGCTTCTGTACCAGAACTACATTCGTCATCCATTCTGGATAATCGATCTCAAATATAAAATCTGTCGATAACAACTTTGCAATTTTCTCGTCAATTATCTTCTGTCTCTCTGGCCCAAAAATCCTCCTCTTCTGTCGAACTGGCTTCTTCGTTGGATCCACGTGCAACCTATGTTCGGTAACTTTACGACTCACACCAAGCATGTCACTAGGGACCCAAGCAAAGACATCAGCATAGCCCCGAAGTAACTCCATCAGGTTCGTCCGAAAAGGTTCCGACAGTCCCGAACCTATCTTCACAGTCTTTTCTTTCCTTCCTGGAATCAGTTCAATCTCGTCGGTCTCTTCTGCTGGCATAACCAATGGTTCTGTACTGCTTTCTGTAAACGACTCAATTTCAATAGCCATAATTTGCTTCTTCCTGCTAACCGCTATACCCGAAGTAATCAAGGCATTCCGATAACATCTCCTCGCCAAGTCCAGATCTCCAGCAACTTCCCCAACTCCATGTGGCGTCGAAAACTTAATTTAGAAATAGGGAATCGATGTCACGGCTTGAAGAGCTGTCAGAGTAGGCCTTCCCAAAATGGCATTGTATGCCGAGTCCACATGCATTACATAAAATTTACACGTAACTTGCACCTGCTGTGGAGCCGTCTCGAAGATGACTGGCAGCTCGATAGTCCCCGCCACCTTGACCGGATCGTTACTGAACCCATATAGAGGAGCCTCCTGCCCAATTTCCATCTTCCTTCCATCCAAGTGCATCCTCTGGTAGGCATGTGCATATAGAATATCCACCGAAGACCCATTATCTATCATCATCCTCTTCATGTCCACCGAACCTACTTGTGCAATAATTACCAGAGCTCCTTCGTGTGGTTCGATCGATTCTGAAGGGAAATTGTTATCTGTGAAGGAAATCACCGAACCTGGGTACGCCCTTTCAGTCTTCGGGAGTTTACCAGCCACTGTCATCACTGAATCCAGATATCCTCGTCTCTTCTTTCCGGTAACTTTGCTAATGTTACCTCCAGTAGTTACATCCACAACATGTCTGGCCGGTTGATTCTAAATTGGTTGTTCTGGCTGGGCAGCATGAACAGGCCCTATATTCCTCGGCTGCTCCCTCAGGGGCTCTCGTCTTGCCACATACTGAACCAAAGCACCACTTTAGACTTTTCTTTCAATGAACTCTCTCAAATTCTAACAAGAATTCGTATCATGCCCAGCCGCTTGATGGTAATCACAATACTTATGAGGATTTCCAGACCCTGGTTTAAGATTATCCCGAGGCTGCTCGAAATAGGGCTGGTCCTTTATTTGCTCCAGAATAGTTGCCCGATCCGTATTAAGTTGAGTATACACCTTATTTACCTTCTGACTCGGAAAAGGCAGACGACCTCCTCTCGATGCCCAATTATTGTTATATTTCTTTTGATTACTATCAAATCGATCATTGTTGCCACCACTCTTCTTTTGATTACCATAGGATTTTTCTTTGTCTTTCTCCTTTGCCTTTTCCGAAGGACCCTACTTCAAGCTGCACATTGCCTTTTCTACCACAATGAAACCTTCGGCCTTTTCGAATGCTTCAGCCAAGCTCTTCGGATGATTAAACATCAACTTCTTCACCAACTTCTCGGACTTCACCAAATCTATGCCGTTCTGAAATAACCCCACAGCCTGAAGATCATTGAGGTCTGTTACCTGTCCCACTGCTTCTCTGAACCTCTTCACGTATTGGCCCAGAGTCTCATTCAGATATTACCTAATCTGTGCTAACGACCCTGTGGGCTCTCCTCTCCTCTTATTGCTTCCGAACCGAGCATGGACCTTGTCACATAAATCAGCCCAGGACGAAATTGAGTCTGGAGCCAAAGTCCCCATCCACTGCCTTGCATCTTTTCTCAACGTCGTCACAAAAGTCTGACACTTAGCTGCATTCGAATAGTCATAATAATCCATCAGCCTATCAAACGCCTGGCTGTGGTCATACAGATCCTCTGAGCCATCGTAACTTTCCATATAAGGAAGCTTTTTATTAGGATCCGCCTTCTCCCGAAGAATTTCTGAAGAAAAAGAGGAGGCCTTTTTACCTGAACTTTCTTTCCCTTGCTGAATTTTTGCCAGTTGCCTCCAAAGCTCCTTAACCTCTTTGGTTAAGAGTTCAACTCCTTCGGGCTGCGGAGAAACTTTCTTCTTCGGGGAGCTTTCCTTCTTCTATTCAGCTCGGCCTTTTCCATCGAAATTGGATACCCCTGAGGGACTTCGCCTGTCATTTCTACTGAAGCGAGAATCCACAGGGCGGTGTGCCTTCTTTGAATTCTTAGGAGAACGACCTCGTGATTTACTTCGGCGTCTACCAACATCGTCATCCCGAGAATCCTCAGGGCGGGATGCCCTCTTTGGACCTTCGGGAGTGCGTCCCCTGGATATTCTTCGACGTTTACCAATATCGTCATCCCGAGAATCCTCAGGGCGGGATGCCCTCGTTGGACCTTCGAGAGTACGACCTCTTGATCTGTTTCTTCTACCCGGAGACCTGCCACGCTCTTTGGGTCTTCGGGTATAACTGGATGCCCCATCTTCCATTTCAGCCATAAGAACCATCTGTTTGGAAATTTCTTCCCTTTGTTGCAAAAGTATATTCAAAGCTCTATCAGTTTCCTGCACCATCTTAACCAGAGTAGATGTCTTGTCTGCCTGACCTTCTCGGTGATGGATTCTAGGCGGTGTGCCTTCTACCCTTTTCCAATCCTTATCAGGCCCTTTGCTAGATGTGAGAACCCAAAATTTCACATAATTCAAATTTTTTAAATAATTTTTTTTATTGATATTGATTATCAATATTGTGCTGATTATCTGTGATGCAAGTTTATCAAAGTTGTCAAACTGTGTATTGACTGAGAAATATGAGTATAATTTTGTTTAATAGAGAATAGAAACCCTAACCCTAGTTATGGATAGGGATTCGGTAGAAAATACAGTTATAATAATTTTATTGATGAATATGTGAGTGTTTATAACTTATTAAGTCAATTAGGGCTATTAAGTTAATACACTAGGGGAATATGTTATGACATATGTGAATTATGTATGTGATTGAATACATGTGTATTATGTAAGGTGTATACAAATTATTTTGTATATACAGAGAATTAAGAATAAAATTATGTGACCTAATATATAAATTAGGTATAGTAATTAAATAACCTAAGGGTTATGGTATGGGAGAATATTAATATTATTGATATATGTGAATGTGTATATATTAATAATAATGAATAATAGTCCAAGAGATAATTTATTCGATGGACTAATGTGGGTAAGTGAGATAAACAAGCTCAATAGTTTATTTAAGCATTGGACTTGTAGCTAATTGATTTAATATCAATTAAGTTGTTAAGCTAGTTCAATACTAGATTTAATTATCTAGTATGCTAGTAGCCCAAGACTAATTATGTATGGGAGCCCAAGTTATTTTAAATTAGTAGCCCAAAGGAACGAATGAAATGGCCCAAATGTTTTAATTTGGAGCTCAAGACTTTAACCCACTAGAAGAGGGGCATGTTGGACATTTAATAAAACAAATTAATGGGCCAAGACAAGGCACATGGCCGAAATTATTGGAGAGGAGCATGTAATTAAATATTATGCTAAGATATGATAAGATTTGGAAAGATATGATAAGATATCTTGGATAGATTTGTATAGATATGACAAGATATTGGGAGAAAGAGAGGCCATATGGCCGGTTATAGAGGAGAAGAGAAAGGGGAATGGATGTAATCATTAAACTTACCTACTCCTACCAACTCTTTACCTACTCCCCCTTATGTGTCAAACTTCTAATATGCCACAACCTTTGTACAAGAGTGCAAGCAACCACATAATATTAGAGAGAGAAGAGAGGCCATTTGGCCTGATTTAATGAGAGAAAGAGCTAGCAAGAGATTGGGAGATGTAATAGATATATCTATAAAAAATTTGCTAACAACAAACTCATTTCTCTTTCATCTCATTTTTCTTAACTATCAAAGCAATAGAGAAAGAGAGAGAGTGACATGTTCGGCCAAGAGAGAAGAAAGAAAGGGAGTATTTTTGCTTGTTTCAAAGTTCTTTAACTAAAATTTGGGAAGAAGAAGGAAGAACAAGCAAAGCTATAAAAGGTTTTTATTTAATATAGTTTAATTTCCTTTGTGATTTGATTTGAGTTTGATTTTTGTAAGTTTTTGATTTAGTGGTTCAAAAACCTTGGATCTATATGTTTAAGTGTTATATATTTAGATCTATCACTTTTAAGTGTTAAAAATTAGATCAAAAGCAAGAAGAATGAAACTACGTTTCAAAAGGTTGAAAACCTTGATTTTCTTAGCATAAATTATGTTTTGTTATTTTTGGTAGGTTTTGATTATGGATCATGGTAGATCCATGAGTTTATGATATATGGTTATGTATTATGATGGTTTATGATGGCTAAAGTTTGATTTATCAAGAGATCATGCAAGATTTCTTAGAAAACACAAAAGTTTTAAAATTAAATTTTTTAGAAAATGTAACTTGAAACGGAAACGACCATATCTCTCAATATATTTTGAATTTTTGAGTGTGGTCAATTTCTGGACTTAGATCTATAAGTCTTCTAACTTTTTCAAGTGAAATCACTGAAAAAGGAGTTGTAAATTGTTGTGTGGACTGATTTTGGCAAAGTAGGAAAAATCTGAAAAATGACAAAAGTAGGATGTCCGAGATTTTGAAGGACAGTTTCAGCCACTTATTTTATGAAATAAATTCCGGCCTTTTGGGATGAAAATATATAGAATGAAGTAGCTTGTATCCAAAAATGAGCTCATTCCGATTTAAATTGAGCAAGTTATGGCCATTTTAATTTTTGGGATTTCCCGACAAAAAACGCTATAATCGGAGTTGTATAACTCCGATGGCCATGAAATTTAAACTGAAGACTCACGATAACATATGTAAGATCCCGCCAAGAGTTGGGAATTTATGGAGTTAAGCGTGAGGTAGTTATTTTCTTAAGAATTTAACTAGAAATGGATTTTTGAAAAATACTTAAGGAAATTGAAAAATTCCTGAAAAATTATTTTTGTGTATGAAATATATGTATTTATGTATGGACAAAAGATAAAAAAAATAATAAGATGATTGGAAAAAAAAAGGGAATCCAGCTTGCTAGATTGGCCATCAGGTTGCTGGATTGCAATCTGGTTTGCTGAATTGACCATCAAGTTGCTGAAATGAAAATTGAAATGATATATGACTTATCTAAAACAATATTGAAGCTTTGAGATCGAGTTAATTAACAATAAATGTGTTAATTGTCGGATAGGGTGACCAGAACACCGAATTGAGACCGAAGTCCAACCAGACCGAAATAGTTGGACTTGATAAGTGTTTATACAGGTTATAAACACTGATGAGACTACGTGATGATGTGTCTAGGAGATATATTAACTGTAAATTACAGTGCTATGTGTTGTGACTTGTTGTGCTAATTGTGAGACCGATATTGTTAATTATAGGTCTTTCAAACGCAGATAGAATATATTGTGTAGCAGTAATCAACGAAGAAGGCAAGTTTCCTTAACTCAATCTCGAGTTATTACTTTTCAAATATAGTGGTGGTTAATTATTGCTGATTATACCACGTCTAAGCATTATTATTGATTATTCGCAGTTAGTGCATGTTTATTAATTCAAATTGAATTATTGATTTTGAGAATATGCTTGGGGAATAACTGTTGTTGGTTATTCACATCCGTAGAAGTTATTATTGATTGCAAATAGTATAGTTAATTTCTGTCTATTATTGAATCGTGTTGAGATATGTCATAGCTAATTGTTTTGGCTGGACGAATATTTGTTAAAACTTGATAGGTTCGAGAAGAGAACTCAATTATTATTGACAGGTCAATGCCAATTATTCCGGCTAGATCGAGAAAGCGATTAGATATTAAAATCATTGTATTTCATTGTTGTGATTCGAATTCTGGTTATAAGACTGAGCAGAACAACCTTTTTATATAAAAAGAGGCTTTGTGATCGTATATTCGGCTGTTGCGCGCGTGTAAGTATTATGCATAATATGGGGTATAATGAAGCTGATCACTTTATATACTTGCGGAGGGGTATGATTTAATCTTTATGGTTATCTGATACACCTGGGTACTTCAAAGTAAAACCTTTGATAGTTACTCGAGAAGTTCAAGATCCTGTGGGGTCGCTCAGCTTAAAATTTTTTTGGATAATATTCCACTTTGTTATTGCGTAGAATTGATTCTTGTTATTCAATTGAGAAATTTCGAAAGCGTTTTACTCTTTCACTATCGAATTATTGTTTTGCATAAAATACGAGAAAGTCTTGTTATTGATTAACGCTTTATTCAGCTAATTCAAAGTCCTTTGAACTTTGGAGATATTCTATCGCATTAATAGTCTTATATTCTTGATTCTTATACTTTATTGTATGATTTAACTTGCGGAGCAAATTTGTTGCTCACCCTTGCTTAAATACAATATTTCAGCTAGGAACGAAGTAGCCGAAGGGGCAGAGAAAGACAAAGGTAAAGGTGTATTGCTGGAGTAATTATAATGAACATATTTATTATGTTATTTTGTATAACCCTTTTTGTATATCTAAGGGTATATTTGTTATGTTAAGATTAGAAACCTTGGACAATGTATTATAAATATCAGTTAATGATATGTATATTTCTATTCATAAATAAATGGGTAGTTAGATGATATTTAAATGTTGGATCATGAGCACCAAACTCGGGGGTCAGGTAACCCGGATTTGGGGGCGTCACAAGTTGGTATCAGAGCTATAGGTTATAAACCTTAAGTGGGGGAAAAAACCTTAGGATTATAACCATAAGCGAGATAGAGAAAACTCATTTAGAGTACTAAGTGAGGGATTGCCGAAGTACATCAATAGAAAGATGTATTGACACATAGTGAGTATGAAATTCATACTGGTAAAGTATTAATCAAGTTGTTTAAACTGATTGTAGGATGTCAGGAGAAGATGAAATAAGTACAGAAGTGTTGGCAGCTGTTACACCACTGCCAATAGCCGAGGTGCCAGCGTAGAGCGAGTCAGTTGAGAAAGTTAGAAAAGATGAACCCATGGTGAATCTGGGGAGTGATTATGATGAGTATCCCGAAATGTATCTGAATGAAGATGAGGAGGTAGAGTCCGAAGAAGTTAAGGTGGAGACAGAGATTAAGACCAAAATGGGAGAAAAAGATCAATTATCTGCAGAAGTTCAAGAACTCCAGAGTAAAGTATTTCTCTTGGAGGAGTTGTGGAAGACGGAGCGAGCATTACGCGAGATGACCAAAGAACGAAACGAATTGAAGACACAAGTACAAAGAATGAAGGCTGAAGGTGGTGGATCATCTGAGGGAGTAGTCAAGCAGAAGAAAAGAAGTAATAAGCGAAAAAGGGACAACGACAGTGATAATAACTCAGGGAACTCAAACCCGAAAAAGAAGAAAGTCTGTGGCAAGTGTGGAAAGACTCACTTGGGAGAATGTATGATGTGGAAGAACGTGTGTTTCAATTGTAAATAGGAAGGACATATTTCTCCAAATTGTCCTAAGCCGAATATGAGAAAATGTTTTTCATGTGGAGGAATGGGTCACTGATTTAACAAGTGTCCCAGTAAGAAGGCAGGAGAAGGGAGTAGACTGTAGACAGCTTAAGTATAAGCAGTAGTACCTTTTGGTAACAAGGTGTGATATAAAGATTGTAATATCGATAACAATGATTGAGTATATGTAATATATCTGTTTGTATGTAATCTTTATTTTCAATATGAATATTAAGATGATTTTGGAGAATTGCAACTTTTTGTGTAAAGTTGTGTTGTTAATCCCGATATTTAACAAAAAAAAGGATAGTGACTGATTATAACAGTAGGTGTTAAGTACTAAAAGTACTATGTACTATTTGAATAAATATGCAATTATATGAGAAATTTGTGTTAAATTCTTATGTTACTAATAAGAATTTGTATAAAGAAAAAGGATTAATGTAAGATTTTCATTTAAATCAGATAATGCCGCCTAGACGACATAATCGAAATCAAAGAGAAGAGCAATCAGTGAATAATGAAGGAGGTCAAGTAGACCCGATATAGAATTTTGTGGATATGTTAGCCCAAGCTATGCAACATAGGGCGCCAGCAGCAAGAGCAAGAGCAAGAGAACAACCAGCTAATAGATTGGTAAACTTTAAAGATTTTAAAGCGGTAGGACCGCCAGAATTCAAGGGAACTACGGATCCCATTGAAGCCCAAACTTGGGATAGAGAAAGCATTTATTATTGCAAGAGTGGCAGAAGAGCAAAGACACCTTTTGCCACCTATTTGATAAAGGGAGAAGCTAATTACTGGTGGGAAACTAATCAGGCTAGAGTTGGGACAACTGTAGTGACTTGGACAAAGTTTAAAGAGTTGTTCTTTGAGAACTATTTTTCATCGAGTATGCAAGCCAGGATGGAAGTCAAATTTCTAGAACTAAAGCAAGAGAATATGTCGGTATCAGAATATGCTGCTAAGTTCAATGAGTTAGCGAGATTTGCACCTCATCAGGTGGACACGGAGGCAAGAAAGGCGAGAAGATTTGAGAATGGATTGAAGTCAGGGATATTCAACAAGGTAGCTGTATTACAGATTAATACGTTTGCGGCTTTGTTGGAGAAAGCGATAATTGCTAAAGGGGGAATCGAAGCTGCATCCCGATATCATCAGGAGAAGAAGAAGAAAACAAATGAAGGAGGTAGTAGTGGTGGTAGTAATCCGAACAAGCAGAAATGGAGTGAGAATACCCAATTGGATAATAAGTCAGAAGAGATTAGGAAGGGAGGTGAGCCTTGTGCGACTTGTGGGAAGATTCATCCAGGAATTTGTCTGAAGAGGAAGGGAGTCTGTTATAAATGTGGTCAAGAGGGACACATGTCGCCCAATTATCCCAGTCCGAAGAAAATACAAGGTTGTTTTGCGTGTGGATCGACAGATCATCTGGTTCGGAATTGTCCGAAGAAGAATGTGGAGAAAGGAAGTACCATCAAGAGACCCGGTGGCGGAACTCTGACAATTAGAGGACCTGCACTGCCAGGAAGACCAACGGCCCGTACATTCAACATGACGGTGCAAGATGCAGTAGCTGTCCAGGAGGTGGTGACAGGTAACGATTTAGTTAAGTAATTAAATTACGCGGAAAATATGGGATAGATATCACTGTGAATTGTTTTCTTTTATAGATTCAAGTCACAGGTTAGTATATGAGACACAAATGAATATTGTGTTGATAAGAATAAATTGATGATGCAACTTTAAAGATTGTAGAGAATAAGAAAACGGTGATTCCGAGGACGGAATCCTTATAAGGAGGGGAGAATGTGAGAACCCAGAATTTCACATAATTCAAATTTTTCGAATAATTTTTTTTATTGATATTGATTATCAATATTGTGCTGATTATCTGTGATGCGAGTTTATCAAAGTGGTCAAATTATGTATTAACTGAGAAATATGAGTACAATTTTGTTTAACAGAGAATAGAAATCCTAACCCTAGTTATGGATAGGGATTCGGTAGAAAATACAGTTATAATAATTGTATTGATGAATATGTGAGTGTTTATAACTTATTAAGTCAATTAGGGCTATTAAGTTAATACACTAGGGGAATATGTTATGACATATGTGAATTATGTATGTGATTGAATACATGTGTATTATGTAAGGTGTATACAAATTATTTTATATATACAGAGAATTAAGAATAAAATTATGTGACCTAATATATAAATTAGGTATAGTAATTAAATAACCTAAGGGTTATGGTATGGGAGAATTTTAATATTATTGATATATGTGAATGTGTATATATTAATAATAATGAATAATAGTCCAAGAGATAATTTATTCGATGGACTAATGCGGGTAAGTGAGATAAATAAGCTTAATAATTTATTTAAGCATTGGACTTGTAGCTAATTGATTTAATATCAATTAAGTTGTTAAGCTAGCCCAATACTAGATTTAATTATCTAGTATGCTAGTAGCCCAAGACTAATTATGTATAGGAGCCCAAGTTATTTTAAATTAGTAGCCCAAAGGAATGAAAGGAATGGCCCAAATGTTTTAATTTGGAGCCCAAGACTTTAACCCAATAGAAGAGGGGCATGTTGGACATTTAATAAAACTAATTAATGGGCCAAGACAAGGCACATGGCCGAAATAATTGGAGAGGAGGAGCATGTGATTAAATATTATGCTAAGATATGATAAGATTTGGAAAGATATGATAAGATATCTTGGATAGATTTGTATAGATATGGCAAGATATTGGGAGAAAGAGAGGCCATGTGGCCGATTATAGAGGAGAAGATAAAGGGGAATGGATGTAATCATTAAACTTATCTACTCCTACCAACTCTTTACCTACTCCCCCTTATGTGTCAAACTTCTAATATGTCATAACCTTTGTACAAGAGTGCAAGCAACCACATAATATTGGAGAGAGAAGAGAGGCCATTTGGCCGGATTTAATGAGAGAAAGAGATAGCAAGAGATTGGGAGATGTAATAGATATATCTACAAAAAATTTGCTAACAACAAACTCATTTCTCTTTCATCTCATTTTCCTTAACTATCAAAGCAATAGAGAGAGAGAGAGTGTGTGTGACATGTTCGGCCAAGAGAGAAGAAAGAGAGGGAGTGTTTTTGCTTGTTTCAAAGTTCTTTAACTAAAATTTGGGAAGAAGAAGGAAGAACAAGCAAAGGTATAAAAGGTTTCTATTTAATATAGTTTAATTTCCTTTGTGATTTGATTTGAGTTTGATTTTTGTAAGGTTTTGATTTGGTGGTTCAAAAACCTTGGATCTATATGTTTTTAAGTGTTATATGTTTGGATCTATCACTTTTAAGTGTTAAAAATTAGATCAAAAGCAAAAAGAATGAAACTACGTTTCAAAAGGTTGAAAACCTTGATTTTCTTAGCATAAATTATATTTTGTTATATTTGGTGGGTTTTGATTATGGATCATGGTAGATCCATGAGTTTATGATATATGGGTATGTATTATGATAGTTTATGATGACTAAAGTTTGATTTATCAAGAGATCATACAAGATTTCTTAAAAAACACAAAAATTTTAAAATCAGATTTTTGAGAAAACGTAACTTGAAACGGAAACGACCATATCTCTCAATATATTTTGAATTTTTTAGTGTGGTAAATTTCTAGACTTAGATCTATAAGTCTTCTAACGTTTCCAAGTGAAATCACTGAAAACGGAGTTGTAGATTTTCATGTGGACTGATTTTGGCAAAGTACGAAAAATCTAAAAAATGACAAAAGTAGGCTGTCCGGGATTTTGAAGGGCAGTTTCGGCCACTTATTTTATGAAATAAATTCCGGCCTTTTGGGACATGAAAATATATGGAATGAAGTAGCTTGTGTCCAAAAATGAGCTCATTCTGATTTAAATTAAGTTATGACCATTTCAATTTTTGAGATTTTTTGACGAAAAATGCTATAACCGGAGTTGTATAACTCCGATGGCCATGAAATTTAAACTGGAGACTCACGATAACATATGTAAGATCCCGCTAAGAGTTGGAAATTTCTGAAGTTAAGCGTGAGGTAGTTATTTTTTTAAGGAATTAACTAGAAATGGATTTTTGAAAAATACTTAAGGAAATTGAAAAATTCTTGAAAAATTATTTTTGTGTATGAAATAAATGTATTTATGTGTAGACAAAAGATAAAAAAATAATAAGATGATTAAAAAAAAAAGGAGAATCCAGCTTGCTAGATTGGCCATCAGGTTGCTGAATTATAATCTGGTTTGTTGGATTGGCCATCAGGTTGCTGGATTGCAATCTGGTTTGCTGAATTGACCATTAAGTTGCTGAAATAAAAATTAAAATGATATATGACTTATCTAAAATAATATGGAAGCTTTGGGATCGAGTTAATTAACAATAAATGTGTTAATTGCCGGATAGGATGACAAGAACATCGAATTGAGACCGAAGTCCAACCAGACCGAAATAGTTGGACTTGATAAGTGTTTATACAGGTTATAAACACTGATGAGACTACGTGATGATGTGTCTAGGAGATATATTAACTGTAAATTACAGTGCTATGTATTGTGATTTGTTATGCTAATTGTGAGACCGATATTGTTAATTATAGGTCTTTCAAACGCAGATAGAATATATTGTGTAGCAGTAATCAACGAAGAAAGCAAGTTTCCTTAACTCAATATTGAGTTATTACTTTTAAAATATAGTGGTGGTTAATTATTGCTGATTATACCACGTCTGAGCATTATTGTTGATTATTCGCAGTTAGTGCATGTTTATTAATTCAAACTGAATTATTGATTTTGAGAATATGCTTGGGGAATAACTGTTGTTGGTTATTCACATCCGTAGAAGTTATTATTGATTGCAAATAGTACAGTTAATTTATGTCTATTATTGAATCGTGTTGAGATATGTCATAGCTAATTATTTTGGCTGGACGAACATTTGTTAAAACTTGATAGGTTCGAGAAGAGAACTCAATTATTATTGACAGGTCAATGCCAATTATTCCGGCTAGATCGAGAAAGCGATTAGATATTGAAATCATTGTATTTCGTTGTTGTGATTCGAATTCTGGTTATAAGACTGAGAACAACCTTTTTATATAAAAAGGGGCTTTGTGGTCGTATATTCGGCTGTTGCGCGCGTGTAAGTATTATGCATAATATGGGGTATAATGAAGCTGATCACTTTATATACTTGTGGAGGGGTATGATTTAATCTTTATGGTTATCTGATACACCTGGGTACTTCAAAGTAAAACCTTTGATAGTTACTCGAGAAGTTCAAGATCCTGTAGCTTAAAAAAAATCTGGATAATATTCCACTTTGTTATTGCGTAGAATTGATTCTTGTTATTCAATTGAGAAATTTCGAAAGCGTTTTACTCTTTCACTATCGAATTATTATTTTGCATAAAATGCAAGAAAGTCTTGTTATTGATTAACGCTTTATTCAGCTAATTCAAAATCCTTTGGACTTTGGAGATATTCTATCGCATTGATAGTCTTATATTCTTGATTCTTATACTTTATTGTATGATTTAACTTACGGAGCAAATTTGTTGCTCACCCTTGCTTAAATATAATATTTCAGCTAGGAACGAAGTAACCGGAGGGGCAGAGAAAGACAAAGGTAAAGGTGTATTACTAGAGTAATTATAATGAACATATTTATTATGTTGTTTTGTATAACCCTTTTTGTATATCTAAGGGTATATTTGTTATGTTAAGGTTAAAAAACCTGGGACAATGTATTATAAATATTAGTTAATGATATGTATATTTCTATTCATAAATAAATGGGTAGTTAGATGATATTTAAATGTTGGATCGTGAGCACCAAACTCGGGGGTCAGGTAACCCGGATTTGGGGCGTCACACTAGCAGTAGAAAATAACTTTATTTTGACATCACCATGGTCTCTTGCATGCGATCCCTTCGGAATATATTGTGACCCAAGTCTGTCATGGATACTCTTTGAAGGGCCCAGCCTATCCTTTACAGAAATTCTCTGTAGAGAAGAGCTTGCAGTAGTCGGCTGCCCTTCAGCTGTAACTGTCCTACTTTTCACCATAGCTTCTGACGTAGGATGTTCAATATATGTGATTAAAAACCAGAAACACTAGAAAAAAGCGCCCTCCTTCTAGCGCCAATGTTAACGCCAAGATCTTTTCACGCCCTCAATCACAGAAAAGCGCGTTCAATCCTGCACAAAAAATGGATCAACACCAAGAGCTTGACGGCTTGGGCCGCCGGAGGATAGCTCTGGTGTGAGAATAAATACATGCCGGAAAAAAGGTTAACAATGGAGGTTGTGTGCTCTAGTGTTTGGCAAAAAAAATATTCATGTACCTCTTTTTCATGTAGTGCTCTGTACTTGTATATTAGTCTCACCGCCTTTGTATGCAACACCGACCATAACATCATCTAATTGCATACAATCCCCATTAAATCAATGTTTCCCACTAACTCTCCACTAATTCAGGATTAAGCCAAATCCTTATCAATTAAGGTATTGGATTCACTGTCTAACACCTGTCCACCACAATAATACTTTTCAGCCCAAGCCCCAAATAAATCCTTATTTAAATAAT
The DNA here is from genome assembly GCA_020205555.1 of Panax stipuleanatus. Classification (NCBI taxonomy): domain Eukaryota; kingdom Viridiplantae; phylum Streptophyta; class Magnoliopsida; order Apiales; family Araliaceae; genus Panax; species Panax stipuleanatus. The sequence goes on along the minus strand of CM035119.1, from coordinate 115,455,469 downwards.
GGTCTAACACTCCAAAGGCCCAAATAAGTGCGACCTAATAGGCCCAAATAATCATGGCCCAACAGTTATTTTAATTTGGAATGACTGAACATAGGGAATAATTTTAATTTGGAATGACTGAACATATGAAACATGCTTTGGTTCTAAGACTTGTAGTCCGCTAGAATTTAGCAGCAAATTATATTATTCCAGTCCACTAGAATTTCTAGCGGACGACGATTCTAGATTTTTAATCTCATCCGTTCATAATTGTAATGAAAGATAAAAATAGTATTTATCAATTTTTTTATTCATAACAAATACATGTTATGAATGATTGACCATATATATATATATATATGTTATGCTAATTCAAAACATACATGGAAAGAAATTTGCACCTCTACATAAAATGTCAAAAGAAAAAGAGATACCAACGAAGAAGAGAATTTATTCTACCAACTTTGCAAGTAGATTTATGTTCCAAAAAGTGCTTACACATTTTACTTTTTACTTGATTTTAATTGTCAAATGGCAATGATTTGATGCACTATTTCATAAAAGAACATAGTCTTAGCACTTTTTGAGGACCAAATAGTGTCAACTTGATGTATAGTGGTCCTCCTACATTTTTCTTTTGTTTATTATCATTGTTAAAAAGCATTTTTCTCTTGTTTATTAGCTCCCACTTGGACATAATTGTTAAAAGCAATTTCCTTTTGTTTATTATCATTTTTTTAAATAAAAATTAAAATAAAATAAACTATAAACTATAAACCATAAACCTGACTACAAGTTGTAGGCATGTTTGTAGCCTCTCTTTTTTCCTCCAAATGAACCAAGCTTGTGATTTTTGAAGGGTAATCTTATTAGTAATTTTGCCCTTATGGCATGATGTTCATTAGTGATTTTACAGAGTTTTATATGCATCATCATCCTCACATATGGGGCCAAATTACGAGGGTGGCAGGGTGGACAAATCAGGCCCTTTTTTAGCCCTTTTGTCTTTTTTACCATTCTACCCCTCTATAATAATTGCGACATTTATAATCCATAAAAGTAACATAAATGACATCAATTATGATTTAAAAAATATTTTATATTGACTTTGAAAGTCAAATTTAATCTTCAACAATGCTACTATCACATAAAATTTTTCACATAACTCTCACATACACACACATACATACTGTGGGCAACATCCGGGACCCACATTTTGTATGTGTATGTATGTGAGAGTTATGTGAAAGTTTGTATGTGAGAGTAGCATTATTTTTTAATCTTATATTTGGAGATAGATAAAGTACTAAAATAATTGTTTTTTTAGGATGAGAGAGTACTCTTTTTTTTTTTTGGTACAGAGGGAAAAAAACATAAGAAGTAAAGCCCAATCAAAATTGGTAGTATCAATTAAATCTGAAGTTTCAATCCAAATTGAAGCCCAATCTATTATTCTAAATCACCAGCAAACCCTGTTCAAACCAACTTATTTTAGAACCTAAATCACTAGTTATCATTTAGAGCCCAAATCACTGGTTGCTTTAAAATATTTTTAAATTCAAAATTGAGATAACTCAATAAAAATTATGAAGTAATAAAATTTATAATTAGTAATACTTTTTACATAGTTTACAATATTTACTATTGAATTAATTAAAATTAAAAGAGTCTATATTAATTTTGAGTTTAATATAGATTATTTTTAATTATTTAAAAAAACAAAAAATCAGTTTAAGGATGTAATTACTTTAAAATTCATCCACTGACCTAACTTCAAAAGGTAAAATAGTTGAAGGATTAGATAATTAATTTATCCTTCATTAATCTAAACTATGTTTTCATTCTTATGCAAAGTATGAGGGCAAAAAAAATTCAAAAATTCAAAATTCAAAACTTGAAATGCAGCTGGAATAACTATCATGATGATGTTGCATTCTTGACCACTTGCATCCTCTGTCCGTCTATTTACTAATTTTTTTTTGGAGGCTAATATCAAGTGTGGTTTCACACATTCAAATTCCTAATTTTACGACCTTTCGGCTAAAATCAAGTGGTCTCTGTATGTATTCAGAAGATATTTGAGATGGGGTTGGGGGAGGAGGAATTATTATGTTAAAACTTACAAGATTCTCTTATTAAAACTTACAAGATTCCAAGAGACATGAGACTGGTAAGGTCTTGGCAGTCCCAACCCCGCGAACCCCCCCCCCCCCCCCCCCCCCCGGTCTCTGTATGTATTCAGAAGATATTTGAGATGGGGTTGGGGGAGGAGGAATTATTATGTTAAAACTTACAAGATTCCAAGAGACATGAGACTGGTAAGGTCTTGGCAGTCCCCCCCCCCCCCCCCCCCCCCCCCCCCCCCCCGGGTCTCTGTATGTATTCAGAAGATATTTGAGATGGGGTTGGGGGAGGAGGAATTATTATGTTAAAACTTACAAGATTCCAAGAGACATGAGACTGGTAAGGTCTTGCCAGTCCCAACCCCCCCCCCCCCCCCCCCCCCAACCTTTCGATTTTAAGAAATGTCCAAAAACGAGAAACTGGCTGAATTTGACAATAAAAATAACTCGAACCACGAAAATCACAAAAAAGAGAATTAACTAAAACCACGAAAAATAGTGAGTAGAGAAGCAGATTTTGCAAGAAAAAGCCGAAAGAGACTGCATTGCCACAAAATAATTATCAACATCAACAATTCACACAAAAAATTCTGACATAAAAAAATTGAAAGAAATAATACACGGAGAGTTGGATTTTACAAAATTCCAATTCTACCCACACTAGAGAGAGAAAGGACGATTCCCAGACACTCTAATATAGCCGGGTCCACCTCTCCGGTCCGGAATAAACATCAATGGCCCTACAACCTTTTTTCACTTATTTTCATTTGTAAAGAAAATAAACCATAAACAAAGAAATAAAAAAGACAGGAAAGAAAGAATAATGAAGAGCTTTGAAACCGAAATAAACCTTTAACGGTTCCTCATTTGCGAGTTTTTGCCGCTGCAGCAGCTTGCTTGTCTTCTTCTCCGGGCACAAACCTCGGCAAAGTCAGCAACGTGTTTACGCGAGAAACCCCTTCAAGGGCGGACCAGTCTTTTCCTGCCTCTGCATATAGTGAAGCATCTTCTTCATTGCCTTCATCAGCTTCCTCTTTACTTTCGTCTTTTAATGTCTCTTCTCCATTTCTAACGGTCCCCGAACGGTTCAACCCAGTTGGTCCGGAAGGGTGTTCTTTCTCATTTCCTAAAATGCTCTGCTCCATTGAGGCTATCTTCTCTTTTGATTTGATAGCCGAAGCAGTGGATAAATTGTTGGAGTCGAGGAAGAGGCAAACCACTGCACAGTCATCAACTTTTGAAGTAGGGTATTTGTACCTCCAGGCTTGAACTGCAGCCTCAACCAGTGCTCGAGCAGCAAAAGAACGTGCTGGGGCCGAAGCCACAATGTCTACAACCTCTTTGTTCGACAGAACATCCCAAATCTGTGATAAATAACAAATAAAAGTTAAAAAGCGAAAGATGAATGAATTACCCATTATCGCAAGTGTTCAAAGTTAGAATTCAGTACCCCATCCGTTGCTAGGACTACAAACTCATCCTTTTCTGTGAGGCGTCGATAAGATATTTCAGGCACAGAGATTAGACCAAAATCTTTGAGGCAGAAATCCCCAAAAGCACGGGCCATGGCAAGGCCAGGGGAGTCATTGTTGGGCAGCCAAACTCTGGCAACCTCAGGTTCATCCTGAAGGGCAAAAACTCGCCCTTTACATTTACGAATCCTCTCTGCTTCCGCTGTAAATTTTAAACGAGTTGAGAAAGAAATATTTTTAAATTTCTTTAAGAATAAATTTTAAATTGTTTTAAAACCAAGTCTTAAAACATCTTTCTTTGATATTTCACCCTTATAGAAGTGAACCCACTTTCTACAAAAGTAACTTTCAGTATTAAACAAAATTTGAGCATTAGTGCACAAGTTTCACCCTAGATTATAGAGATCAGATAAGCACATGTCCTTATAATTGTCAGGCTTATTTTGTTTATATAATTGGTACTGTTTTGCACACAAAAGGACAAAATATCTTAGCTGGCTTTCCTAATGCTGTCACCTAAAGTACCTATCAGTGAGAGTTTGTCCTATTCATGTATCATGTGGACCTGCATGATCATATACTCTCTGCCAAACTTACCTGGCTTGCATAATTTTGTCAAGTACTAAATATATGTTGTCACACATATCTCATTGTGATCTTCACAATCATGCAACCTTTGCTGCAATAATTCTCATGTTAACCTTTTGAAAATTAAAATTAAGTATCCTAGATTTGGCAAAAACTCCCAGTTCATAATATAGTGGCTTTCTATGGACCAACAATTTCAGCTTTAAATTGTTGAATTTTGTTATGATTTTAGATAAAGTTTACAAACACATCCATTCTGAAGAACTAAAAGTTTTTTCCTGTTTTGCTAATTATTAATTGGGATGTTGCAAGCTGCACAAGAACACAATAACCAGTAGAACATTAAAATGAATCACATACGTGATATATGTAGTATATGCAATATTAACGATGTTAGTCCGTAGTGACTTGTTTCATATATCATAGCTATTTTTATATGGCTTAAATATAAATTACTATCCTAAACTATTGACATTTTTTCACTATGATGATTGACCTTTCAATTTTTTCAATCTGGTCATTAAACTATAAATTTTTTCCACTTTGGTTCAATTGAAGTTGTCATGTCATAAACTGATGACGTGGCTATGACCGGTGATATGCATGTGCTTATGTGGCAAAAAAGCACTAATTTTAAATCATTTTATGGAACACTAAAAGGACAGAAACGTAAAAACCAAATAAGTAATTAATGTTTTTAACAAGTTCATCCAATTAAGATTTTTTTTCATCATCTTCTATCCAACACATAAATTTCCTTTAAAGAAAACCCAGCCACTGACGACTTAACTGATTTCCCCAGTGTTTACGCATCGGAGAATCAACCGTGGAGCCAGATCGATCTCCAAGACTATGCACTAGGAAGTCTACAAGGCCGGATTCAGCGACGACATAGTCAAAAGAGCCGTAGATTACCTCATCGGCCACAAAATTGGGGCGATGAGTTGCAGCCTCCACCATGCACTAGTTGTTGCACCAGACACCACCATAACCCCCAAATTGTTTGAGCAACTTTTTTGAAAAAGAAAAAGGAAAGAGCAGAACAAGAATTTAAGCCAATGAAGTAACCATTTTCTCCTTCTCTCTTCTACGGCCATTACGGAAGGTAAATAACCAAATCACTTTATCTTCTTTGATAATTTTAGGTTTGTAATTTTTAGATATTGAATTTGGACTTGAAATGAAAGATGAAAAGTTGATTTGAGTTTGTTGGGCTGAGTTGTAAAGAGATAGAATTTGATGTTAGAGTTTTTGATTTGGGGATTTTGCACTAGACAAGATGAAGAAGATGCATGTCGCTGGTTTAATAATAATTGGTTGTTTTTATTTTTAATGTTTACTTATTAATATTGGTGTTTATTAAATAAAGAAAAGACGAAAGTTTTTGTTATGTGGATTTTGATTTGATATGCAATGTGATTAAAGGCTAAGACTTGATTTAAATTTGGTTTTATCTTGATTAATTAATTTGGTTTTATCTAGATTAATTAATTTGATTTAGCGTTAATTTAATGAATAAGAATTTTAATTACTTTTGTTATGCTGTATTACATTTTTGTCCTGTTTAAAATATTAAAATGATAAAAATTACAAGAAAATTATTGTTTTATTAGACACATCAACACTGTTATGGTAGGTGTCATAGCCATGTCATCAATTTATGACGTGACAACTTCAATTGAACCAAAGTGGAAAAAATTGATAGTTTAATGACCTGATTGAAAAAATTGAAAGGTCAATCACCGAAGTAGAAAAAGGGGTCAATAGTTTAGAGTAGTAATTTATATTTAAGTCTTTTTATATTTATTTTGTACTTTTTACAAGTCGATGCTTACCTTTTTCCCATCTACACAACGTCAACTTCAAAAAAAAAGTAAGAATCCTAATTTTAAGGAGGGGAAGACAGAGAGATAGAGACCTGGAAGATTTGGCTTTAGATCCACTGTCAGCTGAATTGCGGTAAGAGAATCATCTTTATCTCTTGTACCCATTACAGCCCTGGAGTCCCCAACGTTACTAATCACAAGATCTTGGCCCTATAACAAACAATAAACAAATTCGTGTTCAGAAAAAAATCTCATATAATCTTTGGAGAACAAACTTCATTTGAATCGAGTCAAGTTACCTGCTTAACCAGGGTTACAGCTGTTGTCCCACTGCAGAAGCAATCAATATTAGTGTGCATTTTCAGTTCCCTATCCATGACTTTATAAGCCTTCAGAAAGGAGTCCTTCAAGGCCTGAAAGAGATCCAGGTGTTTTTCAGTTTCTTCAACATCAACGGAGGCCCTTGATTCCTCATCGGCAGTTAGAAAGGAGGTACTTTCCGAGTTCATGTTGCCTGTGGTATTAAGGCTGACCTCTCTGAGAACATCGTCACTCTTTAAATTAACTTCCCAGTGTGCACTTAGTTTCAATGGGAGAGAATCTCTGACTCTCTTAGCAACCATGTGACCATAGGGTCCATGACCATCAAAAACACCACAAAAGATTGTGTCTGTTCTCGAACCAAAGTTCTGAAAATAATCCTCCTTAGAATTAGTATCATGTAATTCAAAATAATAATGAGATTAGCAATGATGATGAGAAGATAATACGTAAGATAATTATTCATGCCAACAAAGACAATAAAAGAGAAATACAAAGACACAAAGACGATAAAGAGAAAGGGGAGCCTTTATGAATCAAATATCGTATTTTTTCCAAACCTTTGTTGATTGCTCTCACAATTTTAAAAGGAAAAACCAAAAAAGCAAGCGGTGATCCAACCTAATAGCACACATATCAATAATTATTGAGAGAAAGTTCAACGTAAAAATGTAATAATTCCAACCTATAAATCAGAAACTCATCAACGCATTATAATGGCTTTAAATCTCATACAAAGTGACAATAATAGCTTTCATTTATGTGGAACTTGGACTTGCACGATATTTGAAGCCACATTCTTTTGTTGATTAAACACAGATCCACTGCGGCACCATCAAACTAGACACAAGTTAAGAGCTACAATATGCTACTCTAATAGCATTGTAAAGTGAGATATGATTGGGTATATTGTCAAACATTTAACATCATCAGAAGTTGTTACTTCAACTAAAAAGAAGATTGTTTTCCTTGCATATGTTAATCAGCTGTCGCCTACATCTAAAATATCATTAAACTGCTATCAAAATCAGTAGACTATTAGTCTATTACCAGGCTCACTAAAACTTCAAAACATGCTCAGCCAATATAACCAAAATGTATTTTTAAGCAAAATATGCACCTGTCCTTTCATTTCCCACCAATCAGAAGAAGGGATCAAACATTGAAAGTAGAAATTAAAACCTCAAAACATTTTGAAAAATAAAAACCATAATATAACCTCCCAAACAATCATGGCATCTTGATTGGTCCCTTTCTTGCCTTGCTGGGTAAAAAGTGAAGCAACTTCACTAGAACCATTCAAGAACATTCGCCCCGGAATCCTGTGAAGTTGTTCTTCCCTCCTATAATCAAAGGAAGAATTCCGTGACCCAGGTCTTTTCTTTGAGCTCTTCCTCTTCTTTACACCTAGCGCAGACGTCGGAGAAGTGGGGAGAGGGCTCCTGCGTTCTATGGATAAGCAGGACCCCATCCTCAGGGCCCTGATAATATTTAATAAGCAATCCAGACCAGCTAGACAATCACACCCCCTATTTTCAATTGAAGGATCCGTCACAACCAAGTAGATGAAACCCCTGAGCTGTTATTTAATCACCCTTTCCTGCCAAATCAACAGTTTAATCAACACCTCCAATTCCCAAATCTTTCAGTTCACAAAAACACAGAGGTACTCTTTAGCCAAAAAAACACAAACAACAGAATCATAATAAACTTTTTTCACTTCTCTTAATTAATAAATAATCACACAGGTATGAATAATTTACTAAAGGGATAGAGCATAAAAGGCAGATCTAAAACATTAATTAAAAAAATCTCAGCATTTTTCTAATTTCATTAATTGCAATAATCTAATAATATTTCTCTATCCTTACCTCTTCCAAATCCTTCTATGTAACTCACAGAATCCCCAACAAGAAGATCAAAAAGCTTGAATACCCACCACCAATCTTCAAGTTAGATTCCCCAATAAACCCAAATACCCACAAAATCTCACTACAATTTCCCCAATTGTGTCATCAATAAAAACCAAATAGCACTTCACATAAACTCATATGGGTCAAACTCTAATAAACCAACTCTTCACAAAATCACCCAAAAAAATAGAAGAATCAAACAGAATGAAAAGGGTATGATGCACAAGTCAAGCAGAAACTTTTACACCAAATGGTCAAATAGAAAGATAACAGTAGAGAGAGTTTGGAGGGGATTGGTTTTCAGAAATAGAAAAAGGGTGAAATTTTCAACAAAAGGGAAGAGAGAAAATCGCCAGAACCAAGAGAGATGATAACACAAAAAACGCGGTCTCACTTGCACAGCGATTTAATAGAAGAGTGAGAAAGAAAGGGCTTTTTAGAGAGACAACAAGAGAGCGAAAAGTCCTTCCTTCCTAAGCATGTGTGTCACCACTCCATCAAAATCCGAGATTTTTATCATTATCAATCAATAAACACTTATTACCATTTCAATTACTGTTAGTGGGAGATGAAATTGGAAAGTTCAATTATTAAGGTACTCCTTTGGTGCAATAAATGTCCTACTTTGACTTTTTACATATTAAGAAATAAGATAAAATAATAAAATTATTTATTTTTAAATTATTATTTAATTTATTATTTTTTTCACATAAATGATGATGATTTATAAATATGCATAAAGATAAAAATATGACAATTAATATCAAAGGTATTTGTTGACGTCGGAAAAAAATCCGGTCAGCTTTGAACTTGATCTTTCTCTCTTCTTAAGTCTTTTGTTTTCTACCCTTATTGTCTTATCTGTTTTATGAAGGATGAAATTTTTTAGGAAAAGGCTAACATGCATCATGTCGACGATTCAAACGGTTTACAGAGTCGTCAGTTGGTAGATTTGAAATGATTGTACCAACCCAACTGAGTTTTGTTTGTAAGTAGACACAATTGTTGGACACTGTCGAAACTTGATCTTGAAACCAAAATTCTTAAGTTCGGGGCTTGGTTAAGTGGGGGAAGGTGTTAGGTACCCCCAACTCCCGTGAAAATACGGTACCGCATCTTTTAAATATTTTTCTTTTTATTTGCAATGTGTGTTTGTGGATGCTGGAAGAAATTGGGCCTACGTTTGTTTGTTTTGAAAGTATTGTCGTGCTTCGTTGAATCTATATACGAAGGGTTTGATTTGATTTGCAAAAGTCTCTTTTTAGACAAGATATGAAAATGATATTTTGAAAGGTTATTTTTCAAACCCTTACGCTCACATAGGAATTGAAGCATGTTGATACTTCCATTTTATGCTGTTTAGCCTTCGGCTCGATTTGGATGGTGATTGTTGGGCTGCGAAGCGTCCTCGACCACAAAATATAGACAAGTGTCGGTCTTCTCATGGGCATGACAACCATCGGAGTGACTCTAGCACGAGAAACTATTATTTCATTACGTTTGAGACCTTAAACCCGGATAACCGTTTTAAGGTCTTTCGGATGTACATTTTTACAGAAAAACTGGCAGGGTACATTTGTAATGTGGAGTTTGTCCATCGTGGGAATCAGATTATGATCAATTTGATCATGAATCCCACGATTCCTAGGCTCACATAAGGAGGCCAAGAGAACTTGCACAACACAGATATTTACAGAAAATATATATTTACATCAAGACGTCACAAAAACCAAGGATTCATCAGTCAAATCCTGACATGCGTGTAACTAAAGCTTCTCGTTCCCACTAGATAGAAATCTGATGGTCACGAGGTTGCTTTCATATTTAACAAAACTAAAAAGAAAGTTAGATTTAAATAGATCTTAGCTATTCTAGCTTCTCGGTTCCGATTGGACCTATTTTGAATCGTTTGAAAGGTAGAAAGGGCTAGATTCAAATAAATCTAAACCACCAAATTTATATTAAAACAAATTCATATCAAATGAATAATTGAAACAAATATTTAATCACAATGAATAAAATATATATATATATATATATATGTAATTATATATATATATATATATATATATATATAAACTGTAAAGGGCGACAGATTTCCAATCTCAGGCCCGGACAGAAAATATAAATATATATATATATATATATATATAAAAGCTGTAAAGGGCGACGAATTTCTAATCCTAGGCCCGGACAGAAATATATATATATATATATATATATATATATATATATATATATATATTTATAAAAGCCGTAAAAGAGTCATCATAGAATAATCCAGGCTTGATAGAATATAAGTATATATATATATTTATAAAAGCCGTAAAAGAGTCATCATAGAATAATCCAGGCTTGATAGAATATAAGTATATATATATATATATATATATATATATATTTATAAAAGCTGTAAAAGAGCTACGGAATAATCTAGGCTTGATAGAATGTAAATATATATATGTATATATATATATATATATATATATATATATATATATATAAATATATATAAAAGTGGTAAAGAGCCACAAATTTCTCCAAGCTCAACTGGAGTGTGTGTGTGTATATATATATTTATAAAAGCGGTAAAAAGGCCATAAATTTCCAATTCAAACCAAACTGAAATATAAATGTTAATATATACAGTTAGTATATATATATATATATATATATATATATATATATATATATATATATATTAAAGCAATAAAAGCCACGAATTAGCAATCCAGGCCAAACGAAGTCAGAAAAATTATATTTATATATATATATAGTTATATATAGTTATATATATAAAAGCAGTAAAAGGGCCATGAATTTACAATTCAGGCCCGCCGGAATTAAAAGTTAGTATATATATATATATATATATATATATAGTCAATTATATATATAATAAAGCTAAAAAGGCCACGAATTAGCGATCCAGGCCGAGCAAGTTAGTACGTATATATATATATATATGGACATAAAAGCGAGTAAAAGCTACGGATCGACGATCCAGTCTGTGCAAATGCAAAAAAACGTATATATGTACTAAAATGTACTAAAAAGTTAGCAAAAACGGCCACGGAATCGAGTTTCGGGCAAAACCAGGAGATGAAACTTTACGTGCAAGTGCAAATATACGTAATGAAGTAGGAAATGAGTTCTGATCGTAAAAAACTTACAATGGACTGCTACACGGGCTTTTTGCCACTTGGTAGGCTTCAAACGGACGTTTTCACTAGTTAATTTTTGGTATGTTGTAGAATATATGTATACAAACGTATTATGGTAATAAAATCTAAATTTGGAGTACTAGAAGTAGGGCTAAGGGACGAAATGAGCGGAGTTTAATAGTGTTTTCTTATTTTTTTCTTCTTTTTTTGGTAAGGGGGGTCTTATATTTAAAGACCCGATGGTTGCAGGTGTAATCGCTGCAGCCGCGGGTCTACCTGTGGCTCCCCATGGTGGGGCCCACCTGGTGGGTCTCGTCGTCTTGAAATACGTGCACTCCAAGCAACGCGATGTCAGGTTCAAAACTTTCTAACTTTTGATCAGAGAGTCCGTTTGAGGCGTGCTATACCTTTTCGGAAAGCTCTTACAGAGAGCGTCACAATGACATAGGACTTAAACTTTTCTGAATCCAAGAAGTTGGGTTTATAACCAGATCTTTGTTTCTTCGTAGTTTATCCGTTGAGTTGTATTGTGCTGTTTTCACTCGGGATCAATTTTATGGCTCTTTCTGACCTTCATTGCATCAATTCGGCTTGATTTTGACCAAATTGGCTTCAAGTTGGTAAAATAACCATTTTGCCCCTCCAGGGGTTGTCTCCTGTGTTGGCACGATTTTTGACTATTTTCTCGAGGTTGGCTCCGAGGTTTTGATCCCAGTCGACTCTGTTCCTTCTCAGGGTTGTTTTCGAGGTTAACTTGGTTTCCCAGGGTCGTCTCTGGGAATAATGTGATGCTTCGGGATTGTCTCCGAAGGTTGAATTGATATCCCAATGTTGTCGTCGGGGCTCTTGTACCTCCCGGGTTGTGATCGGGGTTTAACTTGACATCCCGGTGTTGCCGAGGTTTGACTTAACATCCCGGTATGGTGGCCGCGATTGAGCTTGACATCCCGGGGTTGTCGCTGGGGTTTTACTTGACATCCCGGTGTTGTCAGGGTTTGACTTGACATCCCGGTATTGTGGTCGGGGTTTGACTTGACATCCCGGTATTGTGACCGGGGTTTGACTTGACATCCCGGTATTGTGACCAGGGTTGAGCTTGACATATCGGGGTTGTCGTTGGGGCAGCTTGACATCCCGGGGTTGTCGCTGGGGTTGCTGTACCTTTCAGGTTGTGACCGAAAGGAAAAAGATGATTTTACCCTCTTGCAGGGTTAGTAACAGGAATGCAAAATTTTGAGTGTCTATAGATGCCCCTCTTTATCATGTTTATGCGATGCAATGAAATGAACAGGATAAAGATAGCTAGTTACTGGAAATATGATGGATGCAAAATGTAATGCAATGCGTGGCATGATATGTTATGAATATTCGATACCTTCGAAGGGATAGGGCTATCACTGGTTGTTTACGTTATTTTCTGCTGGGGATAGCGTTATCCGTGATAACCCTTGGTGCTACATTGGTTTGAGGCTAATGGTTTACCACGTTCGTTGATACTCTCTGTGGGGAAGATTTTCTCTTGGCTGATGCCGTTGGACATTTTTGAACTCGACGTTGGGGTTGTCATTAACACTCTTCGCCTTCAGATAAGCTTTCTGACTTCCTTCTTCGCCGGTGATATTATTTTTGTGATGAGTTATCCTATTGGAGATTCCCGATGCCTATCCTGATGATAGCTCTCACTGGTTTACATCATCGGTCCTTTCCCGACGCTACATTGGAGTTGTTGCTAGACTTGGTAAAAGAGGTCCGGGCCCGCAGGCCAGCCCAGCCAGCCCGTAAAAAAATGGGCTATGGGCTTTATTATTGCAGCCCACGTAAAGCTGGGTCATGTTGGCCCGGCCTATTTTTGGCCCGGTCCGCGTGTGGCCCGGCCCTCCCATGAGATATTGTTTGCATCTTTTATGTGTGTGTGTCTATATATAGATAGATAGATAGTCCGTACTAAATGTGAAAGTGTTGGTTTATGAAGAGCTAATAGTGTTCCTTATACATGAAATTGATCCCTGTCTTTCTAACTGCTGCTTAAGTAGGATTTATTAGAAATGTTGTTGATATATAATATTAAAGATGGTATAACTTGTATTGTCTTCTATTTGGCCTTTCTTGCCTCCCCCATTCACCACCCCAGAAGGTGGATCCATTAATGACAATGTAGAAGATGCTGAAGTTGCCAGAAGAGCTCTTGAGAATAAGCTTGCATAGATAATATCTCAAACAAATAAGGAGGAACAAGAATATCAAGCAGAACAAATTGTTTATAAGCAGGCAAGAAGTTGGTCTATGTACCTCGCAAGCATGGCTCAAGTTTATGTACCTCGCAGAACAAATTGTTTATAAGACGTGGTTATTCCATGCATAAGTTTGGACTCGACGCCGTGGTTATAAATGGTACACAGTGGTCACTCGTGGTGTTGTGACTGAACATGATAATTAAAAGGATAATATTATACTATATGGTCTTTATTCTTTTACTTTGAGTTAAATTGACAAGTTGTGTAGCATGATTTTGCCAAAAAAAAGAAAAGAAAAGGAAGAAGTCCGCGGGCTGGCCCGTCCCGGCCCAACCTAGGCCACGGGCCTCATAATTTTAGCCCAAGAAAAGCTGGGCTATTTTGGCCTGGCCCAATTTTGGCCCAGCCCGCTTCTAGCCCGGTCTGTTTGCCATATCTAGTTGTCGCCAACGGTTTGAATTATCATTCAGTTGATGCCTACATTCCTGTGGATGCCTACCCGACTGATAGTTTACACTAGTCTATTGACCTTAACTCGATTCCGACTCGAACGGTAGTTTACAGGGTTTGACCATCACCGAACCTTCTCGTCGAACAGTAGTTTGCAACGGTCGATTGAATCACCGATCCTTCTCGATGCTCCCTCTGGGGATTTGTATAACAGATTCCATCATCTGTCCTCTATGGGGATAAACTTATACGCTGTTTCCATCACTGACTCATTCCCGATGCTTCGCTGGAGTTGTCGCCAATGGCCGATAGTGTTAGACCCTCTGACCTTCGCTGAAGTAGCCTTCAACGGCTTTGCCACCAGACTGTTCTCGATGCTTCACTGGAGTTGTCGCCAATGGCTGATAGTGTCAGACCCTCTGACCTTCGCTAAAGTAGCCTTCAACGACTGATATCAGCGGATCGTTCCCGATGCTTCGCTAGAGTTGTCGCCAAGTACTGATAGTGTCAGACCCTCTAACCTTCGCTGAAGTAGCCTTCAACGGCTGATACCACCGGATCGTTCCCGATGCTTCGCTGGAGTTGTCGCCAACGGCTGATAGTGTCAGACATAATAGATCTCGACGTGCAGGGTACTCTTCCTGACAAATCACACCCTTGGATCAACCTGGATGCCTTGACACACTCAAAACTTTCTGGTTATACCATCGGACCTTCCCGATGCTCTGACAGAGGCAGTTTTTCAGCAGTTTTCATCATTGGCCCCTGAATATCACTTCAGTGTCTTAACCAATGGCTTACACGAAGTTTTGTCCTTTTGTCAGGAACTCGCCGCTTATACGCAAGATTTCAGGCCAATCCGCTCAATCGCGTAGCAGTTTTTTTTGCGGATTTGGATTTTCGACTTTTGTAAACTCCGTTTCCACTCGAACTAGACCGAATTGGAGCGGTGGGGTCCACCTTAGGGAGCCGCGGGTTGAGGTACAACTTTCGCAGGTGGGGCCGCTCTTTCCTGCGAGTTTAACTTGGGCAGCCATGGCTTCTCAGATTCATTTTCAAACTTGAATCCTAAAAGAAATCAGATTTTCTTCTTCAGATCAATGGAGTTCGGGCAGCTTTTTTTAGATTCTATCACCGTACAAACGTTCTGCACATCTCTGGTAACGTTTACATCCTTTCTTTTCCAATTTTGACTGTTAAAATGTTATAAACCACATAGTATGCTTTTGAACACAATGTATCAAATAGATGTGCCTATATGACTTGATAAAAAATTTTAGACTTAGTAAATATGCATATTTTACTGTGATGAACGTTTTGATGTAAAAAATTTTGAATTTTGAGACAGTCAATTGACGCCCTTTGTGATCAGTTTACTCATCCTTTTTGAGGCCAAGTGAGCCTGGATTTTTAACTAAAAATGTCCATGGTAATTTAGCTACCATGTGGAGTTTACTTTTGATTTTTTGTTATAAATATCAACTGTTTCTATTTTTGGGTAGGTGTGCTACTAAATGGCCACCTAGTTATGCCTGTGTGCATGCAAACAATCCATTTTACAAAGGAGACTCTAGCAAAAAATTTCAAAAAACTTGTGCATTTAATAAACATGTAATTTTGACTCTACTGGGGATTTTTGTTTACTCATACATGTTTTAGAGCTTGAAAATACATAAAGTAATGATTTAATTAAATAAGCCACAGGTTTAAGGCTTACCTCACCCTTTTTGAGGTAATTTTGGAGACTTTGTCCAGGTTATTGAGCCAGATAGACCCGATAGTGCTAGCAGGGTCACTTCAGGAGTGAGGCGGAGGAGAGTTTTTGATGTTCCTCAGCAACGTCCAGTCCGACCGCCTCGCCGTTTGGCTGAGTCTATGATTCGTCCCATCCGGGCTGAGCCGTCGATTGATGTGGACGATGAGGATGTCCCATTTATTGATCTTACCCCAGCTCAGGCTCCACGTGGGGAGCTTCCAGCCATTGTGGTGCCGCTTCAGGAGCTTCTGGGAGATTTGAGGCGCCATCCATCGAGATACCTTCATGCCAACGAGGTGAATGAAGTTTTTCTTCTGGATTTTCTTTCTTTCTTTTGCCATTTTTAGGGCACAGGTTTGATCTGGACTGGCTATTTGATGCAGGTTCTCGGCTTTACACATCCTAGGGGAAACTGGTTCAATGTCCATTCCTTGTACCATACTCTGCATCCGGAGTATAGGGCTATTGTCGACACCTGGGGATTTCAGGCGTTCTTTTTTATCCCTCCCCGCCGTTGCCCTTGGGGTTATCCGAGGGCTTTGTCTGAGCGCTGATTCCACCAGAACCAGTCACTCCATTTATTGGATTGCAAGGTGATGATGATGCCTATGGACTGGAGGTTCATCACCGGGATAAAGTTTGCAGGTGAGCCAGTGCCGGTTATGGCTGACAATTCACCCACTGTCGTTCGGTCCCTCTTGGGAGTTCCTGCAATAGCCATCAAGGATCGGAATATCGGTACTCCACTCAAATTCGATCACCAATATCGGTACTCTAGTTAAATTCGATCACCAATATCGGTACTCCAGTCAAATTCGATCACTAATATCGATACTCCAGGTTAACCCAGATCTGATCTCCAGTCGGACCATCAATCCAGCTCTGATCTCCAATCGGACCGTCAATCCAGCTTCAATCTCCAATTGGATCGTCAATCAAGCTTCGATCTCCAATTAGACCGACAATCCAGCTCCGATCTCCAATTGAACCATCAACTAAGCTCCGATCTCCAATCGAACAATCAATCCAGCTCCGATCTCCAATCGAACCGTCAATCCAACTTTGATCTCTAATCGGACAGTTAATACAGCTCCGATCTCCAATCGGACCGTCAATCCAGCTCTGATCTCTAATCGGACCGTCAATCCAACTCCGATCTCCAATCGGACCTTAATCCAGCTCCGATCTCCAATCGGACAGTCAATCCAGCTCCGATATCCAATCGGACCATCAATCCAGCTCCGATCTCCAATCGAACCGTCAATCCAGCTTCGATCTCCAATCGAACCGTTAATCTAGCTCCGATCTCTAATCGAACCATCAATCCAGCTCCGATCTCCAATCGGACCATCAATCCAGCCCCGTTCTTAATATCGGGCCATCAAATCAACTCCGATCTCCAATCAGACCATTAAATCAACTCTAATCTCCAATCGGACAGTCAGATCAACCCCGATCTCAATATCGGGCCTTTTAAATCAACCCCAATCACCAATACCGGGACAACCACAACCTTGAACACCAGTCTCGAAACGTCAACTCAGCCCCGATCTCAACCCGGGAGGTACAAGTCAGCCCCGGTCGCAACCTGGGAAGTCAAGTTAACTTCGAATACAGTCTTGAAGCTTTATAACATCTCTAGAGGAAAACCTGGAATGACCAATTCAACTTCAGAGACTACACTAAGGACAATCAGACTCGAATGGGATCCAAGTCTTGGAAATAACTCCCGGAAGTCAACCGAAGGCCATGCCGACACTAAAGGCAACCCCGGGAGAGGCAAAATTATTATTTTACCAACCCTAAGTTGATTCGGTCAAATTCAAGACGAATTGATGCCACCAAGGTTAAAGCGAACCATAATGATGATCCTAAGTGCAAACATCACAAGATATCTCAACGGAGAAACTGCGGGGAATAGAAGACCTGGTTATGAACCCTTTTTTTGGGACCCAAAAAATGTTTTATCCCATGTCATTGTGACACTCTCGGTGAGGGCTTTCCAAAAAGGTATAGCACGCCTCAAACGGACGCTCAGATCAAAAGTTAGAAAGTTTCGACTTCGACCTCGTGTTTCTTGAAGTGCACGTACTTCGAGACGACTAAGCCGAATGGGTGGGCCCCACAAAGGGAGCCGCACCTCTACCTACAGTAGCAGCAGGTAGAGCCAAGGCTCCCTGGTCTATAAATATGAGGCCACCCCCCCCCTCATTTTGAAAAAAAGAAAAAAACGCAGCGAACCTCTGCCTATTTGATTTTCTGACTTTTTCACCTCTTCTAAACCCAAATTTTTTCAACGTAAATAAACCCACATACTATCACATATCAGAAAATAACCGGTAGATTTGGACGTATAGAGCCTATGATTTGACAAAAATCCCGTGTAGCAGTCCATTGTGAGTATTTTTACGATCAGCAAGTTTATATTACTTCTTCGTACTTTTATACACTTGCATGTTAAAATTCATTTTCTAAATATGCCCGGAACTTAGTTCCGTGGCCATTTTTGTCAAAATTTGGTACATTTTGTAGAAAAACTCAATTTCTGGCATTTCTATAACTCGGATTGACGATCCGTTAGCTCCATCAGTTTTAATGCACTAAATTCCACGTTTTAGCAACTTCGCCAGAATGGGTTATCTTTCCAGTCTGGGTTTGGCCCTTTTTGTGTTTATTCAACTGTATATATGCTAATATTTTAATTTTGTCAAGCCCGGATGTCAAATCTGAGGTAGTTTACTATTTTTATATATATTTATGCATATATAAGTAGCCTTCACCACCACTGGGCTCTCTTTCCAGTTTTGATTAACTATATTTCTGTCAATATATATATTTATATATTTCTGTATGGCCTGGATCATTTCGTGGCCTTTTTACTGCTTTTGTACTCCTCACCATACTGTATGATCTTCCCAGTCAACCGAGCGTTTCGCCGTGGAGAGCGCCTGTTTTATTCGTGAAGAAGAAGGATGGGTCGATGCGTCTTTGCATTGATTATAAGGAGTTGAATAAAGTTACAATCAAGAATAGATATCCTTTACCTAGGATCGATGACTTGTTTGATCAACTGAAGGGTGCGAAGTACTTCTCAAAAATCGATTTGAGAAGCGGGTTATCATCAGTTGAAGGTGAGAAGAGAAGATATACTGAAGACGGCTTTTAAGACTTGATATAGTCATTACGAGTTTTTGGTGATGTTATTTGGTCTCACGAATGCCCCAGCTGCATTTATGGATTTAATAAACAGGGTGTTCAAGCCATTTATGGACAAGTTCGTGGTAGTGTTCATAGATGACATCCTGGTTTATTCCAAGACCGAGGAGGAACATGCTAAACACTTACGACTAACATTAGAATCTCTAAGACGTGAGAAGCTTTACGCTAAATTCTCGAAGTGCAAATTTTGGTTGGAACGTGTGCAATTTCTTGGCCACATAATCGACAAGGATGGTATTTTGGTGGATCCATCGAAGGTTGAAGCTGTTATGAATTGGGATCAGCCGAAGACGTCGTCTGAAGTGAGGAGTTTCTTGGGATTGGCAGGTTATTATCGTAGATTTATCCAAGACTTTTCTAGAATCGCAACTCCGTTGATGAATTTGACTCATAAAACGGTTAAATTTGTTTGGACAGAAAAGTGTGAGGAAAGTTTTCAAGAGCTGAAGAAGAGGTTGAGTACTGCGCCTATATTGTCTTTACAGGATAGTTCGGGGAATTTCGTGGTATATAGCGATGCTTCACATAAAAGATTAGGTTGTGTGTTGATATAGAGCGGCAAAGTCATTGCCTATGCGTCACGTCAGCTGAAGGATTACGAGAAGGGGTATCCGACCCATGATCTAGAATTGGCGGCAGTAGTGTTTGCCCTAAAGATTTGGAGGCACTACTTATATGGAGAGAAGTGTGAAATATGCACAGATCACAAGAGTCTGAAGTATATATTTACCCACAAGGATTTGAACATGCGCCAAAGAAGATGGTTGGAACTGATTAAAGACTACGACTGCTAGATACTTTACCATCTGGGTAAAGCTAACGTTGTCGCTGAAGCTTGGAGCTGGAAAGGTCGGGAGAAGCTGAACGTGTTAACTAATCAGGATCAGTTAATAGAACAGATGGCTAGATTGGAGTTGGAGGTGAAGCTTCCGAAGGAATCGGATGAGAAGTTGTTTCAAGTAACTACTGGTTCTACTCTAGTAGACAAGGTGAAAGGAGCACAACTCCATGATAAAGAATGTGAAAATATTCGGAGGAGGATAACCGATGGCGAAGAGTTCAAGTTCAAGATCGATACTGAAGGTCTGTTACGGTTTGAAGGTAGAATCTGGGTACTGCCAGTACCAGAGGTTAAAGAGCAGATTCTGAGCGAAGCTCACAGTTCTAGATATTCTATTCACCCTGGGAGTACAAAGATGTACCAGGATCTCAGGCATTATTTCTGGTGGCCGAATATGAAGAGAGACGTTGCTGAATGTGTTGCGAAGTGCCTAACGTGCCAGAAAGTCAAAGTAGAACACCAGAGACCAGGTGGACTGCTGCAACCGTTAGAGATTCCAGAGTGAAAGTGGGAGGACATCACGATGGATTTTGTGGTAGGTCTTCCAGTGACTCAGAAAGGATTTGATGCGATATGGGTTATAGTGGATCGACTGACGAAGTCAGCCCACTTTCAACCGATTAGGGTTAAGTACAACTTGGATCAGGTAGCGAAGCTATACGTCAAGGAAATCATTTCTCGACATGGTGTTCCGGTGTCGATTGTGTCTAACAGAGATCCACGTTTTACGTCGAATTTTTGAAAGCGTTTGCAAGAGTGTCTGGGAACACAATTGCGAATGAGTACAGCATACCATCCTCAGACTGATGGCCAGAGCGAAAGAATGATTCAGACGCTTGAGGATATGCTGAGAGCTTATGTGATGGACTCCAAGGGAAGTTGGGATGATCATCTACCATTGGTGGAGTTCGCCTACAACAATAGTCATCATGCGAGTATTGGTATGCCGCCTTACGAAGCGTTATACGACAGAAAATGCAGAACTCCTTTGTGCTGGGATGAAGTCGGTGAACGTCAGCTGTTGGGACCATAATTGGTACAACAAACCGTCGAAATCGTGAAGCTAATCAGAACAAGATTAGTTGCTGCTCAAGACAGACAGAAGAAATATGCCGATCTTCATCGACAAAATTGAGAATTCTTTCCAGGAAGTTTCGTGTTCCTGAAAGTATCTCCCTGGAAATGGAAGATTCGATTTGATAAGAAGGAAAAACTAAGTCCCAGATTTATTGGACCTTTTGAGGTACTACGAAAGGTGGGCGAGGTTGTTTACCAGATTGCAATACATCCGGAGCTCGAGAATATACATAACGTCTTTCATATTTCTGTGTTAAGACCTTACAAGCATGATTATAAACATGTAATAGAATATGAAGCTTTACAATTTGATAAGGACTTAACATATGAAGAAGTGCCTGTTCAAATAGTTGATAGAAAGGAACAAATACTTAGGAATAAAGTGATACCTTCTGTTAAGGTAATCTGGAGGAACCACAGTACTGAAGAAGCTACGTGGGAACTCGAAGATGTTATAATTAAATCTTATCCGTATTTATTTGCTTAGTTTTGTGTAACCCCTTATATACTAATTCTGGGGACAGAATCCTTTTAAGGAGGGAAGAATGTAATAGACGAGAATTTTTTTTATGTGTGATTCTAGGGACAGAATCCTTTTAAGAAGGGAAGATTGTAATGATTGAGATTTTATATTTAATTTTAAATATTTATTGAGTGAAATAAATATTTTATGTGATTTATTTATAGAGTGAAATAAATAAATTATGTGATTTATAGAAGTGATTTAATTAAGTGTTATATTAATTAAATAAATGTGTAATATTTAATTTAATTGATGTATATTAATTTTATATTATAGTTCTAATTTAATTGAGAGAATTAAATTAGATGATTTAAGTGTTAGTGTTACATGAATTATAATTAGCGAGTAATTATAAAATGTGACAATTTTATGTGATTAATTAATGTTGAATTTTAATTGATTAAATTAGTTGTTAAATGATTTAATTAATTAAAGTGTGACATTAAAATATGTGTTAAAATGATTTATTAAAATAAAAGAAAAAGAATTTTTAAAATGATTTATACCAAACAAGGCCCTTGCTTTTGTTTTAAAGGACTGTTGCCAAACAGGACCCTTACACTAGCCTAACCCTAAATTACCTAAACTATGTTTGGATTTAATAAAGCTAGTTTCTAATTTTCTTGTAGCCAAACAAGTCAAGATGGCTTTTGAATTTTGTAACTGTTAATTTAATTAGAGTTAGTACGTATATTATTATATATCAGTTATATATTTTCTATATACTACCTAAGTTTAAAACTACGCTAGTTTTCCTAAGTCTAAACTAAGAAAAATAAAGAAAGAAAAGAGAAGCAGAGAAGAAGAATACAGAGAAGAAGAAGAGAAGTTTGAGTAATCAAGAGGAAAATCATCTTCTTCACTTTATAAAGCATTAAGGTATTTTTTTAATTCCTTATATTTGATATATATATATATATATATATATGTCATGTTCTTCATGTTCTTCGTGTTCAATCTCTGTAAAATATTAAGATTTCATGGAAGTTGTAATTATGAGTTATGTGTATATATGATGTTCATATGTTTTCATAATTGCATACCATGGAGAGTTTTCAAGAATACAATTGTTGGAAAACAAGTTTTTTTGTTCTTCATATTTTCATTCTCTTTAAAAGTAAATTTTCATGAAAGTGGTATAATCATGAATTGAATATATGTATTGTGTTCATGTTATACTAATAGTGATTGTATGCCATAATGATTTTCAGAAATCAAATTACTGTAAAAACATATTTTAACAGAAAATTCATGTTGATATGAGTTCATATGAGTTTTAGTTTTGTTGCCAATTTTGATTTGAGAAATTTATAAATTGGAATATGCTAGCATGCTTATTGGGAAATTGTTTGATGATTACATGCAATTACGTATATAATGTATGTATATAGAGTAGAATTGATGGAGAATTTTTTTTTATAGTGGATTATTTTGGAAAAATATGAGTTTTCATGAAAATGGCCAAATTGGATTTTTAAAACTTGTGATTATCATTATTTAGATGGTTGTTATGTTGTAGAAACATGTAATGTTATGTATTATTGCATATGTATGAGTTACAGTGGCTACGTTACTATAATTTTCCGTTTGTTGGCTTGAATGGGTTGGTCGGTAAAGCAGAGGTTCGAAACTGTCTGCGTCTGGCCGTGTTGCTGTGCAGCTGCGCCGGCAGCAAGGCCAGGAGCAGCGTAGCTGCGCCGCTTGCTCTTCTCTGATCCTACCCCTGCGCAGCTGCGCCGTGCACAGTGCTTGGGCAGTGACTTTAGTTTCTTATGCAGTTTATTTTAAAGCCTTAGTTTAATTATTCCTTGTTAGTGGACATATATTTAAATGATATAACATGTTGTTATATGATTGTGACAAATTCATATTTGGGAAATAAAAGAAATTTTGAAAACTTTAATTAGATTATAAATGTTTTATTGTAAATGAGTTACTTAATTATAATTTGGTTAATTATAATTAAGAGTAAGTGTTTAATTTAAAGTATAATATGGTTAAATTATAATGTATATTGAGTAATTATAATTAGATTAAGTGTTTAAATTATAACTATTTAATTATAATTTAGCTAATTACATAATTAATTTAATTATGTGAATATGTAAGTGATGTAATTAACTATATAATGGTTGATTATTATTATTTATTTAGTTAGAGGGAGTTAACCATAAGGGTTAACCACTTATGTGAATTAGTTACGTGTTAACTAATTTAGGTTATTGTGATTGAATATGTATGTATGTAGGAAGTGTTAAAGTACGTGGTTGAATTAAGTAGCTTGCGCGTAAGGCAAGTCTTCTAAACCATAAACTCGCTATTTCTATGCAAGTTCTTTGAGTTCATATATTCATTGTTGAGAATGTCCTTTTCATTTTCGTACTGGACAATTATTTACTTAATCGAAGAGATCTTGACTTATTGTTCAAGTAAGATAAAGTTTATTATTTTAAATGCTTTAAGTTTACTTCTAAAGCATATGTTAATTCTTAATTCTTTTATTTATGAATTATTGAAAGTCGATTCAACTAATCCTTAGTTGATGAACGTGAATTCTAAATTACCCTTGTAAGCTTATCCAAACCAAACTTTTTTTGGTGCGGACTTGAATTCAAATTACTGAGTTGTACAACCCTAATTATTAGGGGAGGTTACTACGCATAGCGTTAAGATGTTTGTGCACAATACATGGTACAAAGGGCTGATCCCCCTAAGTACGAGTTAAAGTCCATAGTCTTATTGACTGTTAAAGGTTTAAATAGAAATATTTATAACCTAGGACAAGAGTTCAAAGGTCTTATGACCCTCAGATAAATTCTATACTCGAATTTTAATGTTGATAGAGAATTATTATTCAATTCTTTATTGTTGAAGTAAGCTAAGTTATTCAGATCTTTTTAAAGATATCCTTTCATGTATTTATTATTGTTAAACTCCAGTGAGCTGTTGTTTGCTCACTCTTGCATTAAATAACAATTGTAGTTAAGGTTGATAACGTTGATGCCCCGTCTACGAGTAAAGGCAAGGGAAAGATGAACAAGTGAAGTCTTGTTTAATTATTTTGAAATGATTGTAATAAGACTTTTATATCATATTTTTATTTCGCACTTTATTGTTTATGTCAAGGTTAGAGTAACCCTGGGATTGTTTTTTTTAAGGTTGTAACCCTTGTTTTAAGGGAGATTTTATATAAAGATTGTAATTTATTTTGAGATATATTGGGTAGATGTTTTTTATAGTTAGAAAGTGAACACCAAATCATATAGAAACGAAGTACCCGGATTTGGGGGTGTCACAGGTTGGTATCAAAGCTGTAGGTTATGAAACCTTAGGTGGGGAAAAACCTTAGGTAGTAGCCTTATGGTAAGATTGCAAAGATAGTGATGCTAAGTAAAGATAATAAACTACCTTATGTGCCTATGTGTTTACGTTTTAGTATTCGAAGAGTGTCGATTTGATATCACGTAATAATAAACTTTAAAATTCTTTTGTTAGGATGTCGAACGTTGGAGAACCTAGTCAGGCTAGAGAGAATGTACCTCAGGTGCCTAGAGAGGAGGAGCCCCGTGACATACATATTGTCTGGGAGCAGCCGGTTAGGAGAGAGCCATCTCCAGTGATCACCGTAGCTGGTCAGGAGCGTGAGCTGACACCTATTCCAGAAGAAGAGGACGAGGACGAGTCTGAAGAGGAGGAGGAGGAGGAAGAGGATCCCGAAGAGGAATTCCCACCTCACTTTACTAGTGCTGAGATGTACGAGGCAGTCTACGATAGCAACGTGGAGCTTCATGGACGAGTAGGAGATCTCGAGGAAACTGTCCAGCAGCGAGACGAGACGACGAGGAAATAGCAAGTGACCTAGGAGATGCACAGTGGAACCTGATATATATGGAGGTTGATAGAGATGCTGCTCGATTTGAAATGGCAAAGCTGAAGCAAGACATCCAGAAGGAGTCAGCGTGCCAGAGCTGAAGAGTCAAGCTTGAGGGCTAGTCATTGAGCAGATCGAGCTGAAGCTGAAGCTGAAGCCAAGAGGGCCAAGCTGAGGGAAACGGAATATGCTTTTCATACGGCGATAGAGAGAGCTCAAGACCGTGTTTTCTACTACCCGGCTCAGTTCCAAGGTTTACAGTGGTATGTAGTGGACCGAAGAACGGCGTTTCGGGTAATGGAAGAGGAACGCAGAGAGGCTGTGCGACGTATTAATATGCCTAGACAGTAGTAGTAGAGCTTTTGTTTATGTGTTGCTTTTTGTAGTAAATAAAGTAAATCCCATAATTTGAGATAAGAATTAGAAAAGTTAATAATGTAATCCTGCAACTTTTCCAATTCAGGAAGGATGATGTAAATGGCAGAAATGCTATCTGATTGATGTTTTTAAAGTACGACTAATGAATAAAAGAAGTTTATTGACGTGCTATGTGTTCTATGTGAACTGAATTATTTAAAACGTTTAAGTATAAACTTGAATACTTAATAGTTGAATAAAAGGATCTAATAATAATATTTTCTTAACAGAAAATGCCTCCTAGAAGAAGACCAACACGTCAAAACCCGAAGGGTTCGACTAACAACAACAATAACGATGGGACGAATCCCAACTCGGTTCAGTAGTTGGTGAATCTGTTGACCGAAGCTCTTGCGAATCAGCCGCAAGTGCAGGGAACAACGTTCAAGGAATTCAAGGCAGTAGGACCGCCTGAGTTCAAGGGATCGACCAACCCTATTGAAGCTCAGACGTGAGTTATGGAATGGAGAAGGTATTTGACGTAGCCCGAGTAGGTGAAGACCAGAAGACAGCATTCGCGGCTTTCATGTAGAAGTCGGATGCTAGCTTCTGGTGGCAGGCTAATAAGACCCGGGAGGGAGAAGGAGTCATAACGTGGGAACGTTTCAAGGAAATGTTCTACAAAATATACTTCCCAGTGAGTTCGCAGGACCAGATGGAGGTCCAGTTTCTAGAGCTTATGCAGGGAGGGATGACGGTGTCCGAGTATGCCGCTAAGTTCAACTAACTGGCCAGGTTCGCTACTTACCAGGTCAGCACTGACGCTAGGAAGGCAAAAAGGTTTGAGCTGGGACTGAAGCCCTGGCTCTACAGCAAGGTTTCCATATTCCAGCTGAACACATTTGCGGCTGTGCTAGAGAAGGCCATACTTGCTGAGGGAGGAAGCGAAGCGGTGACGAAGTTCAACCAAGATAAGAAGAAGAAAAATGAGATAGAAACCAAGGCTGGGGGTAGCAGCGCTGTGAACTAGAAGAGGAAATGGAATGACAACACCTCTGCTGGGAGTCAGCAAGGAAGCCAGCAGAAGAGGAAGTTCAAAG
Organism: Panax stipuleanatus; assembly: GCA_020205555.1. Lineage (NCBI taxonomy): Eukaryota > Viridiplantae > Streptophyta > Magnoliopsida > Apiales > Araliaceae > Panax > Panax stipuleanatus. Next base: position 115,428,655 of record CM035119.1, on the reverse strand, counting down.
CATGTGCTATATGCGGTAAGAATCACACTGGCGTGTGCATAAAGGGGAAGCGGGTGTGCTTCAACTGTGGTCAGAAAGGCCACATTGCACCTAATTGTCCAAACCCGAAGAAGGGAGCTTGCTTTACATATGGATCCAAAGATCACATGGCTTGCAGCTGCCCTAAGAAGCTGACGGCAGGGTCAACAAGGAGCAGAGGGAATGGAAGCGGCAGTACCATTACTATCGCTACACCATTGCAAGCTTTTCGACCCACTTCACGGACATTCAATATGACAGTGCAGGATGTTGTGCAATCAAAAGACATGGTGTCAGGTATTATTCCGGTCAATAGTATAAATGCATATGTATTATTTGATTCGGGTGCTACTTGTTCATTCATATCTGATGATTTTGCTAAAATCCTAGACTTACCTGTAGAAGAGTTAGTTTACCCCTTGAACATAGAGATTGCGAATAGGGAAGTTATTCCTGTTAGGTGTGTTTATAAGAACTGTAGACTGGACATTAAGGGTTACAAGCTAAGAGTTGATTTGATTCCGATAAAACTTGGGGAATTCAATGTCATACTGGGTATGGATTGGTTGTTCAACCATGGGGCGATAATCGACTGTCAGAAGAAGTTGGTAAACCTTACGACTCCGTCGAAGTTGGTGTTCTATGATAGCAAATCGCCTAGACAAGCGAGTTGTCTGACGATTATACAAGCCAAGAAACTTCTGACGCAAGGCTGTGTGGGATATCTAGCCTATATAGTAGATACACGTAAGGAAAGCCCAAAGGTGGAGGAGATATCGGTAGTTAAGGAGTTTGTAGACGTATTTCCGAGTGACTTGCCAGGACTTCCGCCAGATATGGAGATAGAATTCGTGATCGATCTAGCACCGAGAACTGCTCCAATTTTGAAGGCTCCGTATCGAATGGCTCCAGTTGAGATGAAGGAACTGATGGTTCAACTGCAAGAATTACTAGATAAGAAGTATATTCAATCGAGCGTTTCGTCGTAGGGAGCGCCTGTTTTATTCGTGAAGAAGAAGGATGGGTTGATGCGTCTTTGCATTGATTATAGGGAGTTGAATAAAGTTACGATCAAGAATAGGTATCCTTTACCTAGGATCGATGACTTGTTTGATCAACTGAAGGGTGCGAAGTACTTCTCGAAAATTGATTTGAGAAGTGGGTATCATCAGTTGAAGGTGAGAAGAGAAGATATACCGAAGACGATTTTTAGGACTCGATATGGTCATTACGAGTTTTTGGTGATGTCATTTGGTCTCACGAATGCCCCAGCTGCATTTATGGACTTCATGAACAGGGTGTTCAAGCCATTTCTGGACAAGTTCGTGGTAGTGTTCATAGATGACATCCTGGTTTATTCCAAGACCGAGGAGGAACATGCTAAACACTTACGACTAACCTTAGAATCGCTGAGACGTGAGAAGCTTTACGCTAAATTCTCGAAGTGCAAATTTTGGTTGGAACGTGTGCAATTTCTTGGCCATGTAATTGACAAGGATGATATTTTTGTGGATCCATCGAAGGTTGAAGTTGTTATGAATTGGGATCAGCCGAAGACGTCGTCTGAAGTGAGGAGTTTCTTGGGATTGGCAAGTTATTACCGTAGATTTATCCAAGACTTTTCTAGAATCGCAACTTCGTTGACGAATTTGACTCGTAAAACGGTTAAATTTGTTTGGACAAAAAAGTGTGAGGAAAGTTTTCAAGAGCTGAAGAAGAGGTTGAGTACTGCGCCTTTATTATCTTTACCGGATAGTTCGGGGAATTTCGTGGTATATAGTGATGCCTCACATAAAGGATTAGGCTGTGTGTTGATGTAGAGCGGCAAAGTCATTGCCTATGCGTCACGTCAGCTGAAGGATTACGAGAAGGGGTATCCGACCCATGATCTAGAATTAGCGGCAGTAGTGTTTGCCCTAAAGATTTGGAGGCACTACTTATATGGAGAGAAGTGTGAAATATACATAGATCACAAGAGTCTGAAATATATATTTACCCAGAAGGATTTGAATATGCGCCAAAGAAGATGGTTGGAACTGATTAAAGACTACGACTACGAGATACTTTACCATCCGGGTAAAGCTAACGTTGTCGCTGACGCTTTGAGCAGGAAAGGTTGGGAGAAGCTAAACGTGTTAACTGATCAGGATCGGTTAATAGAACAGATGGATAGATTGGAGTTGGAGGTAAAGCTTTCGAAGGAATCAGATGAGAAGTTATTTCAAGTAACTACTGGTTCTACTTTAGTAGACAAGGTGAAAGAAGCACAACTCCATGATGAAGAATGTGAAAATATTCAGAGGAGGATAACCGATGGCGAAGAGTTCAAGTTCAAGATCGATACTGAAGTTCTGTTACGGTTTGAAGGTAGAATCTGGGTACCGCCAGTACCAGAGGTTAAAGAGCAGATTCTGAGCGAAGCTCACAGTTCTAGATATTTTATTCACCCTGGGAGTACAAAGATGTACCAGGATCTCAGGCATTATTTCTGGTGGCCGAATTTGAAGAGAGACGTTGCTGAATGTGTTGCGAAGTGCTTAACGTGCCAGAAAGTCAAAGAAGAACACCAGAGACCAGGTGAACTGCTGCAACTGTTAGAGATTCTAGAGTGGAAGGGGGAGCACATCACGATGGATTTTGTGGTAGGTCTTCCAGTGACTCAGAAGGGATTTGATGCGATATGGGTTATAGTGGATCGACTGACGAAGTCAGCCGACTTTCTACCATTCAGGGTTAAGTACAACTTGGATCAGCTAGCGAAGCTATACGTCAAGGAAATCATTTCTCAACATGGTGTTCCGATGTCGATTGTGTCTGACAGAGATCCACATTTTATATCGAATTTCTGGAAGCGTTTGCAAGAGTGTCTGAGAACGCAATTGCGAATGAGTACAGCATACCATCCTCAGACTGATGGCCAGAGCGAAAGAGCGATTCAGACGCTTGAGGATATGCTGAGAGCTTGTGTGATAGACTTCAAGGGAAGCTGGGATGATCATCTACCGTTGGTGGAGTTCTCCTATAACAATAGTCATCATGCGAGTATTGGCATGCCGCCTTACGAAGCGTTATACGGCAGAAAATGCAGAACTCCTTTGTGCTGGGATGAAGTCGGTGAACATCAGCTGTTGGGACCAGAATTGGTACAACAAACCGTCGAAATCGTGAAGCTAATCAGAACAAGATTAGTTGCTGCTCAAGACAGACAGAAGAAATATGCCGATCTTCATCGACAAAACTGAGAATTCTTACCAGGAAGTTTCGTGTTCCTAAAAGTATTTCCTTGGAAGGGGAAGATTCGATTTGGTAAGAAGGGAAAACTAAGTCCCAGATGTATTGGACCTTTTGAGGTACTCCAAAAGGTGTGCGAGGTTGCTTATGAGATTGCAATACATCCGGAGCTCGAGAATATACATAACGTCTTTAATATTTCTGTGTTAAGACCTTACAAGAATGATTATAAACATGTAATAGAATATGAACCTTTATAATTTGATAAGGACTTAACATATGAAGAAGTGCCTGTTCAAATAGTATATAGAAAGGAACAAGTACTTAGGAATAAAGTGATATCTTCTGTTAAGGTAATCTGGAGGAACCACAGTGCTGAAGAAGCTACGTGGGAACTCGAAGATGTTATAATGAAATCTTATCCGTATTTATTTGCTTAGTTTTGTGTAACCCTTATGTACTGATTCTGGGGACAGAATCCTTTTAAGGATGGAAGAATGTAATAGACGAGAATTTTTTTTATGTGTGATTCTAGGGACAGAATCCTTTTAAGGAGGGAAGATTGTAACGATTGAGATTTTATATTTAATTTTAAATATTTATTGAGTTAAATAAATATTTTATGTGATTTATTTATAGAGTGAAATAAATAAATTATGTGATTTATGGAAGTGATTTAATTAAGTGTTATATATTAATTAAATAAATGTGTAATATTTAATTTAATTGATGTTTATTAATTTTATATTATAGTTCTAATTTAATTGAGAGAATTAAATTAGATGATTTAAGTGTTAGTGTTACATAAATTATAATTAGCGAGTAATTATAAAATGTGACAATTTTATGTGATTAATTAATGTTGAATTTTAATTGATTAAATTAGTTGTTAAATGATTTAATTAATTAAAGTGTGACATTAAAGTATGTGTTAAAATGATTTATTAAAACAAAAGGAAAAGAATTTTTAAAATAATTTATACCAAACAAGGCCCTTGCTTTTGTTTTAAAGGACTGTTGCCAAACAGGGCCCTTACACTAGCCTAAACCCTAAATTACCTAAACTATGTTTGGATTTAATAAAGTTAGTTTTTAATTTTCTTGTAGCCAAACAAGTCAAGATGACTTTTGAATTTTGTAACTGTTAATTTAATTAGAGTTAGTACGTATATTATTATATATCAGTTATATATTTTCTATATACTACCTAAGTTTAAAACTACGCTAGTTTTCCTAAGTCTAAACTAAGAAAAATAAAGAAAGAAAAGAGAAGCAGAGAAGAAGAATACAGAGAAGAAAAAGAGAAGTTTGAGTAATCAAGAGGAAAATCATCTTCTTCACTTTATAAAGCATTAAGGTATTTCTTTAATTCCTTATATTTGATATATATATATATATATATATATATATGTCATGTTCTTCATGTTCTTCGTGTTCAATCTCTGTAAAATATTAAGATTTCATGGAAGTTGTAATTATGAGTTATGTGTATATATGATGTTCATATGCATGCCATGGAGAGTTTTCAAGAATACAATTGTTGGAAAATAAGTTTTTATGTTCTTCATATTTTCATTCTCTTTAAAAGTAAATTTTCATGAAAGTATAATCATGAATTGAATATATGTATTGTGTTCATGTTATACTAATAGTGATTGTATGCCATAATGATTTTCAGAAATCAAATTACTATAGAAATATATTTTAACAGAAAATTCGTGTTGATATGAGTTCATATGAGTTTTAGTTTAGTTGTCAATTTTGGTTTAAGAAATTAATAAATTGGAATATGCTAGCATGCTTATTGGGAAATTGTTTGATAATTACATGCAATTACGTGTATAATGTATGTATATAGAGTGGAATTGATGGAGAAAATTTCTTAAAGTGGATTATTTTGGAAAAATATGAGTTTTCATGAACATGGCCAAATTGGATTTTTAAACTTGTGATTATCATTATTTAGATGGTTGTTACATTGTAGAAACATGTTATGTTATGTATTATTGCATATGTATGAGTTACAGTGGCTACGTTACTGTAATTTTCCTTTTGTTGGCTTGAATAGGTTGTTCGGTAAAGCAGAGGGTCGAAACTGTCTGCGTCTGGCCGCGTTGCTGCGCAGCTGTGCCGGCAGCAAGGCCAGGAGCAGCGTAGCTGCACCGCTTGCTCTTCTCTGATCCGACCCCTGCGCAGCTACGCCGTGCACAGTGCTTGGGCAGTGATTTTAGTTTCTTGTGCAGTTTATTTTAAAGCCTTAGTTTAATTATTCCTTGTTAATGGACATATATTTAAATGATATAACATGTTGTTATATGATTGTGACAAATTCATATTTGGAAAATAAAAGAAATTTTGAAAACTTTAATTAGATTATAAATGTTTTATTGTAAATGAGTTACTTAATTATAATTTGATTAATTATAATTAAGAGTAAGTGTTTAATTTAAAGTATAATATGGTTAAATTATAATGTATATTGAGTAATTATAATTAGATTAAGTGTTTAAATTATAATTGTTTAATTATAATTTAGCTAAATACATAATTAGTTTAATTATGTGAATATGTAAGTGATGTAATTAACTATATGATGGTTGATTATTATAGTTAGAGTGAGTTAACTATGATGGTTAACCACTTATGTGAATTAGTTACGTGTTCACTAATTTAGGTTATTGTGATTGAATATGTATGTATGTTGGAAGTGTTAAAGTACGTGGTTGAGTTAAGTAGCTTGCGCGTAAGGCAAGTCTTCTAAACCCTAAACTCGCTATTTCTACGCAAGTTCTTTGAGTTCATATATTCATTGTTGAGAATGTCCTTTTCATTTCTGTACTGGACAATTATTTACTTAACCGAAGAGATCTTGACTTATTGTTCAAGTAAAATCCAGTTTATTAGTTTAAATGCTTTAAGTTTACTTCTAAAGCATATGTTAATTCATAATTCTTTTATTTATGAATTATTGAAAGTCGATTCAACTAATCCTTAGTTGATGAACGTGAATTCTAAATTACCCTTGTAAGCTTATCCAAACCAAACTTTCTTTGGTGCGGACTTGAATTCAAATTACTGAGTTAAACAATCCTAATTATTAGGGGAGGTTACTACGCATAGCGTTAAGATGTTTGTGCACAATACATGGTACAAAGGGCTGATCCCCCTAAGTACGAGTTAAGGTCCATAGTCTTATTGACTGTTAAAGGTTTAAATAGAAATATTTATAACCTAGGACAAGAGTTCAAAGGTCTTATGACCTTCAGATAAATTCTATATTCGAATTTTAATGTTGATAGAGAATTATTATTCAATTCTTTATTGTTGAAGTAAGCTAAGTTATTCAGATCTTTTTAAAGATATCCTTTTATGTATTTATTATTGTTAAACTCCAGTGAGCTGTTGTTTGCTCACTCTTGCATTAAATAACAATTGCAGTTAAGGTTGATAACGTTGATGCCCCATCTACGAGTAAAGGCAAGGGAAAGATGAACAAGTGAAGACTTGTTTAATTATTTTGAAATGATTGTAATAAGACTTTTATGTCATGTTTTTATTTCACACTTTATTGTTTATGTCAAGGTTAGAGTAACCCTGGGATTTTTTTTTTTTTAAGGTTGTAACCCTTGTTTTAAGGGAGATTTTATATAAAGATTATAATTTATTTTGAGATATATTGGGTAGATGTTTGTTATAGTTAGAAAGTGAACACCAAATCATGTGAAAATGAAGTACTCGGATTTGGGGGTGTCACAGGAACTAGGTACTCAAATATTGATAAGTTGGCATATGCATTAGTAATCCCTAACAGAAAGCTTCGGCAGTACTTTTAGGGAAGGACCAAAATAGTCCTGATAGACCAACCCCTCAGATGGGTCCTCTAAAGACTCGATCTCTCCGAATGGTTAGCAACCTGAACGATAGAACTCAGCTAGTTCAATTTAGAGTTTCATCCTCAGACTGCCATTAAAGCACAGAATCTCATTGACTTCATCACCAAATGTTCTTTTCTCGAAGATATGGAGATTGATCAACCCGTAAAGGAAATGCATATTCCAAATAAAGGACAATCTTCTGAAGACCTCGTCTAGACCCTTTTTATGGATGGATCCTCTATTGGTTTGATGTGTTGAGCCGGTGTCATTCTTACCTCACTAGAAGAGTTTAAAGTGCAGCATGTCGTACTATTCAATTTCATGGCCATAAATAATATTTCAAAATATGAAGCTCTTCTAGCCGGACTGAAATTAGCTCGAAGTTTTGAGGTAAAGAATCTGACTATATATAATGACTCTCAGTTAGTTATCAAACAAGTGTTAGGAGAATATAAAGCCTGAGAGACGCATCTGTAGGCATATCTCAGGCTTTTTTGTTCTCTCCTCACTGACTTTTCCAAATACCAACTCATTGGTATAGTCAGAGTTGATAACACTATGATCGACACCCCGTCCAAGTTGGTAACTACTAATCAGGGATCTCTAGATGGTTCAATTTACCTAGAAACCTTACAAGAACCTAGCACAATGATTCAGAAAGTCATGGATATTGATCAAGAAGTTTCATGAATGACACCAATCATTAACTTCTTGAAAAATTATGTCCTTCAGAAGGTGCACGAAGGCATTTGTAGATCACATTGGGGTGAAGACACTGGCACACAAGATCCTTCGACAAGGGAACTATTGGCCTATAATGATTCAAAATGCTAAGGATTTTGTCAAAAAATGCTACGAATGTCAGCTCTTCACCTTAGTTCCTCACCAGCTTCCCGAAGAACTCACCTCAGTCATATCTCTAATCCTCTTTTCCATATGGAGAATTGACTTGGTAAGACCACTCCAACAAGAAATAGGGCAATTTAAGTTTGTGGTTGTCGCGATTGACTACTTAATAAAATGGGTTGAAGCTAAACCTTTAGCTCATATTACCGAAGAGATTTGCCTTAGGTTTTTCAAAGAACATGTGACGCCCCCAGAATAGGTCCAATCCAACCAACCTATTCTGGATCGCCAAATACATGGTACAGAATCCAACTACAACTTTATATCACACGGTCGTGCAAAATACGACCACACAACTTTGAGTGTCAATACAAATATGTAAAAAATATAAACATTCAAACTAAGTCCTCATTACAATTATTATCACACTATTTTATAAAAATAGTGAGGACTACTACTGCTCTAACTCGGACCATCACTCTGTTCCCCGACTAGTCCCTACGACATTCTCATTTTCTGAAGAGGACAATAGATGAAAAGGGTGAGTTCAACTAGCCCAGTAAAGAATATTATAACTAAGATAATAAAGAACAATTTATCGTTAGTCTTCAACAAATCAGATAAAATATTATGGACCACAAGTTTTAGATCAACAACTGCAGCGAAAATAACAATGCATCAGAAGAATTAAGTAGGAAATAATGTCTACTATCTTCTATGATTTGAAAGTCCATAATCAATACTTTATCCCTGTAACATCAATCAATATATATCTTGAATCAAATATTCATCTTTGCACTACGGGCCAAATATATTCATCAGGTAATCATTCGTCTTTGCACTACAGGCCAAAGAAATTCATCAAATAATCATCCATCTTTGCACTATGGCCAAAGATATTCTTTTGTATCACCATTTAAGACTGAAGATGATGAAAAATATTTTAAAGAACGAATCCGGTAAGATAAAGGACAAAAATTAGGGATTCGTAATTTAGTTTATCCAAGTTCAAGAATACTCCATAATAATTAATTGTGGAGCAAAATTCAAGAATGAAGATCAAAACTTGGATCCAATCAAAGATAGGAACCATAATAGCCAACTTGGACAAAGAAAAGAAAATTTAATTTTTTTGTGAATAGTACCGTATTCGTGAATAGTGTCGTATACGTGAATAGTGCCGTATATGTGAATAGTAACTCCAATATGAAAAGGTAAAAATTTTACAATAAAATTTATACCAATATTTCGGTGTCATGATATGACATCATTTCTAGAAAAAAAATAACATCCCTTACCTCAAAAGAACAGTACTTCTAACTAGAATATCGGATATAATACTGAAAGAAACTTGCACTGAATAGCAACACTCAAATTATCAAAATACTCACAAAAATACGCTCGATATTATAGAGAAAGAAACTTATGATTCTGGTGTGATTTTCAAATTCTAATTTAGTACCCTATTTATAGGAAAATGCTTAGAACGCAAAAGCAAAAAATTTAATAAAATATTATATTTATTAAAAATCTTCCGCACACCTCCTTGACCAATTCATCAGCCCACACAAGTGGGGCCCACCATAAAAAAAACATTTTTATTAAAAAAAATATTTATAACCCCAAAAATCAATTATTCCGAAACTTCAATAATTCATAATAAATAGCCCTTTTATCAGAAAAATTTGAATCTTATGTCCATTCTATAGAAAATTTAATTCTCTACAACTTTGTAGAAGAAAACTTTTCCAAATTCCAAACATAAATTGTCCGGAATCCACATACGGATGATTTTCCATACCTCCATTCTAACAAAATACTGATAAAAACACATCAGCACTAATTCCTTATTTTATATCCACAAAAATAAATATTTTCTTATCATATAAATCAATAATTAATTATTCATAAATAATATTACAGAACTACAATATTGACAACCAGGTCGTTCCCAGGAAAGAGGGGGCTTTCGGATAAGGATTTCTCCTTACTGTCGCGTAATTAAATAACCCCTCCTAGACAGAACTTCCTTAGACATTGCCAATAATATTATCTAATAATATTATTTAAATAATATGAATTATTGATCTGATGATGAGAAATACTGTGCAGTAACAATCATTGAATTAACAATAATATAAAAATACTGTGCAATACCGTGTGCTACTGTGCAACAACGCGTATTATTTTACTTTACCCATCGGATATTCCAATAGTGTTAACGGTAATAACTACGCCGTTATTTATAAAAAACTTATTCTTGTCATTTTTTTCATCCGTCAATTTTTCGTTATGGGGCTCACAATTGGCTGCGCCGGCGTACGAATATTCCCCGACAGCAAGAATATTCCACGACCAAACAAATATTTCCCGACAATAATGAATATTTTATAACCACTTGCTTATTTAAAATATTTGCGCATTTTACCCATAACATTTCACATTATCAAATTAACCCCTGACTATTTCAAAATAATATATAGAGGAAATTCAATTTTTTATTCATAAAAGTTGGGGTCTTACAGAACATTTAGTCTACAACTTCGGTATACCCATAGTTGTGGTCTCTGATAATGGATTGCAGTTTGTTGGGCGCAAATTTGAAGGATTCTTGCGAAGCTTGCACATTCAACATCGCCGAACCTCTGTCGGGCATCCCCAAGATAACGGTCAAGTCGAGGTTACTAAATAACCTTTCTCAATGAGATCAAATGATGACTGGAGGATGCTGAAGGCAGGTGGCCCGAAGAGCTTTTACATGTCTTATGGGCTTATCGGACCACACCTTAGACCACTATAGGAGAAACTCCTTTCAAATTAGCATATAGAATCGAAGCCTTGATTCCTGTTGAAATTGGAATCCCTTCAGCTAGAGTTCAAAACTTTGATGAACTCCTTAATGATGAAGGGCTTCGGCTGAATCTTGACTTACTTAAAGAGACTCGTGACGTAGTAGTTCTTAGACTTGCAACTTGCCAATATCGAACGACTCGACACTTTAACAAAAGGGCCAAGAACAAAACTTTCTAAGTAGGAGATCTAGTCTTTTGGCATGCATAAGCCTCTACCTCTAAGAACACAGGTAAACTGATGCCTACTTGGGAGGGCACTTATATGATTACTGAAGTACTAAAGTATATGTGACACCCCCAAATTCGGCATCTTAATTTCCACAGGATTTGGTATTCACTGTTCAAATATCATATAACTATCTACCCATAAATAATGAGATTCATTTATTAGATAAATAATCCATCATCTCCCTTTAATAGGGTTATAATATCTAAAATAATAAATACATATTAAATCCCAGGTTATACTTAACCTTAAATCTCTGTTGCGGAAACGTAAACAAATAGGTCTTAATTATCATACATAAGTCTTGAACTTTAACATTTCACTAACACCACAAGTCTTCAACACTTGTTAGCTTTTCCTTTGCCCTTGCTACTAGAAGGTTCATCACATCTTTCATTCTTAGCTGCAATGTTATTATGCAAGAGTGAGCACGAATGCCCGCAAGTATGCCCGCAAGTATAAAAATATGACAATAATAACATGCGAGTGAAATCAAAGAAATCTGAATAACAAAAAGCTCAACTTTTGAATCAGGAATAATAATCGAGAATCAAATTACATCTGAGGGTCATAAGACCTTGAACTATGTCCTAGGTCAAGTATATTAACCTTTAATCTTCAACAGTCATAAGACTATGGACTTTAATTCTCGTACTTAGGGAGATCAGCCCTTCGTACTGTGTGCACAATACCTCAACACTTAAAGCATCATCAATTCCCCTTTAATAGGGTTGTTCATCTCAGTTTGACATCAGAGTCCGCACCAAATAAAGTTTGGTTTGGATAATTCAATAGTAGTTCTAGAATTTAGAACGCTCATCGACTATGGACTAGTCGAATCAATAAGGGTTCGCTAGTCTTAAAAGATTCAACAATATATGATATTCAATTTGAATAACAACTTCTCAAGGGTATATAATCGAATAAGTATTGTATACTGAAATGATACTTTTAAAAGAATCATAACATCTCATATGAAATTCTGAACTTGAGTAATCAAGAATAAGAATTTTGCTTGATATAGAATTTAAGTCTATAACTTGCTCAATATAAAAGTAAGGTTTAGAACTTGCTCAAATGTAAAGATTTGAGTTTAGGAAACTTGCTCAATTTAAAGAGTATAGTTAGGAAACTTGCCTCGTGCGCAAGCTACAATTATAACTCACGTTCTTTAATTAATCTTACCTATCAATACATTTATAATATCAATTAATCACAGGTACGATATGATTATCGATTCACAACAGTGTTCTTTGAACTCATTATTAGTTTTTTTCAAATAATGGTTTCAAGTCAATTAATTAACTTATTAATCAATCACATAACATTGTATTAACATCTTATCACATACATAACATGTCTTCATGTTTATTAGATTTAAAACACATTACTCAAAATTTAACACTTAGAATTTTTTTTGAATTTTCCAAACTGGCGCGGCCGCGCTACAATTACTCTTTATAACGGCGTGGGCGCGCGGCACGGGGCGGGCACACTCCAATTACCCTTTGGAACGGCGCGGCCGCACTACGGCGCAGAGCCAAAATCTCCAGTTCGCGAAGAACACAGAAACTCGCCCAATTTCTCCAATTTACACCAATACACTGACTTGTAATGTTACCCATGAAGTATAGACTTCACAGGAACATCACAAATCATTACCAGCATGTTTCTAACATTTTAACTCATGAAATTATACAAATCAATACATTAAATTTCTCTGTTCTTCATAATTTTGTCAAGTTTGATAAAAATTATAAAATCTCTCATTACAGATTCGTTACAACACCGAATCCGCTCATTCCAATTCTATTTTCTTTGTTTAAACATATACAATCATAATCATGTGTCAATTTTAATTAAAACATATGATTACAATATTTATTTCACCCATATGGGTAATTCACCCATATTAAATACTCTGTATTTCATACAACCCAATTATTAACAAAATTCCATGGTGTGATCAGTATGATTCACGTATACATGATACATCACATGATACTAACATATATAGACATTTATATGATTATATCTCACTTCAATTCTCAAAATACTTCCTAACAGAGAATTTTGAAAATACGTTAAATAAAACTCTTTGATTTTCCAAAAACCCAATTAAGGTCTAATCGCATGATTTTGATCTTTTTAAGTCATTCATACCAAATATAAATCACGATGTAATCACACACACACATATATATAGTCATAACATGCCTTAATTATGAAACCCAAATTTTACATAACCTTTAAAATATTTAAATGAAGAACTTTGAGAAAAAATAGATTTTGAAAACTAAAAAGGAAGATTACCCTTTAGTAAAGAAGATGATACAAAGATAATACTTAGAATTTTTCTCAAATTCCTCTCTCTCTCAATCTCTCTCAATTCCTTCTTCACAGACTTCTAACTTTTCTCTCAGTTTCTCTCCTCCTCAAAACATATAAGTCTGATATATAACATAAGCGTATAAGGATTATACGTATAATATAGTGGTCAGTTATATTAACCCACCCCCAACTTCCCATAGGGCCTTATTTGTTTGTCTCCTTATTCATTTTTAATTTATTTTAATTAACTAATTTACTATATAGTTAATTGCCACACTATTAATTATCTAATTAATTTTATTTAAATCAATTAAATAAAATAAGATAACTCACATTAAATCACATTGTCAAATAATTAATATTCTTATTTATTAATTATGTCAATTCATTAATTCTCTAATTAGTTATTAAATTAATTAGAGTAACATATGCTTATTTAATTAATTCATTTAATCAAATAAACTCGATTAAATATATACTTTTGTGACGCCCCAGAATAGGTCCAGTCAACCCAACTCATTCTGAGTCGCCAAACACATGGTACAGAATTCAAATACAATCTTTTATAACACAAAGTAGTGAAAAATACGATCAGACACTGTGAGTGTCAATACAAATATCTAGAAAATATAAACATTCAACTAAGTCTTCATTACAATTATTATCACACTATTTTATAAAAATAGCGAGGACTACTACTACTCTAACTTGGACCATCACTCTGTCCCCCGACTCGTCCCTACGACATTCTCATTTCCTGAAGAGGACAACAGATGAAAAGGGTGAGCTCAACTAGCCTAATAAAGAATATTATGACTAAGATAATAAAGAATAATTTATCATTAGTCTTCAACAAATCAGATAAAATATTATGGACCACAAGTTTTAGATCAACAACTGCAGCGAAAATAACAATGCATCAGAAGAATTAAGTAGGAAATAATGTCTACTATCTTCTATGATTTGAAAGTCCATAATCAATATTTTATTCCTGTAACATCAATCAATATATATCTTGAATCAAATAGTCATCTTTGCACTACGGGCCAAAGATATTCATCAGATAATCATTCATCTTTGCACTACAGGCCAAAGATATTCATCAAATAATCATCCATCTTTGCACTACAGGGCAAAGATATTCTTTTGTATCACCATTTAAGACTGAAGATGATGAAAAATATTTTGAAGAACGAATCCAGTGAGATAAAAGATAAAAATTAGGGATTCGTAATTTAGTTTATCCAAGTTCAAGAATACTCCATAATAATTAATTGTGGAGCAAAATTCAAGAATGAAGATCAAAACTTGGATCCAATCAAAGATAGGAACCATAATAGCCAACTTGAACAAAGAAAAGAAAATTTAATTTTTCTGTGAATAGTACTGTATTCGTGAATAGTGCCGTATACGTGAATAGTGCCGTATACGCGAATAGTAACTCCAATATGAAAAGGTAAAAATTTTACAATAAAATTCATACCAATATTTCGGTGTCGTGATATTGAAAGAAATAACATTACTTTTGAAAAAAATAACATCCCTTACCTCAAAAGAACAGTACTTCAAAATGGAATATCAGATATAATACTGAAGGAAACTTGCACTGAATAGTAACACTCAAAGTATCGAAATACTCACAAAAATACGCTCAATATTATAGAGAGAGAAAACTTCTGATTCTGGTGTGATTTTTAAATTCTAACTAAACACCCTATTTATAGAAAAATACTTAGAACGCCAAAACAGAAAATTTAATAAAATAATATTTTTTTAAAAAAATCACGCCCACCTCTTGACTAAAATCCATCAGCCACTAGTGGGGCCCACCTCCCATTAAAAAAATGTTTTTCTTAAAAAAAATATTTTTACCAAAAATCACTTCGGACCCAAAATTCTAGAACTTCAATAATTCATGAAAAATAACCCTTTTATCAGAAAAATACAAATCTTATGTCCTTTTCATAGGAAATTTAATTCTCTACAACTTTGTAGAAGAAAGTTTTTCCAAATGCCAAACATAAATTGTCCGAAATTCATAGACGGATGATTTTTCACACCAAAATACTGATAAAAACACCTCAACATTAATTCCTTCTTTTATATCCACAAAAATAAATATTTTCTTATCATATAAATTAATAATTAATTATTCACAAATAATAGTACAGAACTATAATATTGACAACCAGGTCGTTCCCAGGAAAGAGGGGCCTTCCGATAAAGATTTCTCCTTACTGGCGAGCAATTAAATAACCCCTCCTAGTCAGAACTTCCTTAGACATTGTCAATAATGTTATCTAATAAAATTATTTAAATAATATGAATTATTGATCTGATAATGAAAAATACTGTGCAGTGACAATTATTGAATTAATAATAATATAAAAATATTGTGCAATACCGTGTACTACTGTGCAACAACGCGTATTACTTTACTTTATCCACCGGGTATTCCAACAGTGTTAACGGTAACAACTACGCCGTTATTTATAAAAAAACCTATTTTTGTCATTTTTTTCATCCGACAGTTTTCCGTTATGGGGCCCACAAATGGCTACGCCATCGTACGAATATTTTTCGACAACAAGAATATTCCACGATCAAACGAATATTCCCCGACAACAATGAATATTTTATAACCACTTGCTTATTTAAAATATTTGCGCATTTTACCCATAACATTCCACATTATCAAATTAACCCCTGACTATTTCAAAATAATATATAGAGGAAATTCAATTTTTTATTCATAAAAGTTGGGGTTTTACAACCTCCCCTCCTTAAAAAATTTCGTCCTCGAAATTGACGTGCGTACCTGGTGTTTCAAAAAGGTGAAGATACCTCGTTTTCATTTCCGATTCCAACTCCAGGTCATTTTCTCAATAGCATGGTTCCTCCACAAAACTTTGACTTGTGGCATAACCTTTGTGCGTAGGACATGATCCTTCCTATCCAAAATCTTGACAGGTACCTCCTCGTACGTTAAGTCTTCGGCTATCTCGTCCGGTTCTAACTCAATAATGTGGCTCGGGTCTTTCACATATTTACGTAACACAGATATGTAAAACACGTTATGAACATGAGACATGCTTGGAGGTAATGCGAGTCTATAGGCCACATTTCCTACTCGATCAAGAATCTCAAATGGACCAATGAATCGTGGATTGAGCTTTCCTCTTTTTCCAAACCTCGTAACTCCCTTCCATGGAGCAACACGTAACAACGCATGGTCCCCAACATTAAATTCTACGTCCTTTCGATGAAGATCCGCATAACTCTTTTGTCGATCATGTGCCGTTTGTATACGTTGTCGGATCATTTGGATCTTTTCTGTAGTCATACGTACCAACTCTGGTCCCAACAATGTTGCTTCACCCACCTCATCCCAACATACTGGAGAACGACACTTTCTCTCATACAACGCCTCGAATGGAGCCACGCCTATACTTACCTGATAACTGTTGTTGTAGGAGAATTCCACTAATGGTAGGTACTTATCCCAACTCCCTTTGAAGTCTAGAACACAAAGTCTCAATAGATCTTCAAGAGTTTGAATAGTTCTTTCCGATTGCCCGTCCGTCTGAGGATGATATGCCGAACTGAATCGTAAATCCGTGCCCATAGCTTTCTGCAAACTAACCCAAAATCGTGAAGTAAATCTTAGGTCACGATCCAAAACTATGGATACTGGCATGCCATGCAACCTCACAATCTCATTCACATACATACGAGCAAGTCGTTCAAGGGAATAGGTCTCCCGTATTGACAAGAAATGAGCAGACTTGGTTAATCTATCAACAATAACCCAAATCGCATCTATGCCTTGAGAAACCTTGAGAAGACCCGTAACGAAATCCATGGTAATGTGTTCCCACTTCCATTTCGGAATCTCCAGTGGTTGCAATGGACCCTTCAGCACTTGATGCTCCGCCTTTACACGTTGACAAGTTAAACATCTCAAAATAAACTTCGCGATCTCTCTCTTCATATTGCTCCACCAAAATATATGTCGAAGATCACGATACATTTTGGTACTCCCAAGATGGATTGCAAACGGTGTGTTGTGTGCCTCCATCATGATTATATACTTCAAATCAGAATCGTTAGGAACACAAAGTCTGGAGTTGACTCGGAGTATTCCTTCTTCATCGATTCTTGCTTCTTGAACCGCACCTTCTTGCACCTTCTTCTTCATCTTCATCAGCTCCGGATCCGTAGCTTGAGCAGCTTTAACTTTATCAATCAAAGTTGGTTCTACGTGTATACTTGACATCATCGCACTCGTTCCCACATATGATCTTCTACTCAACGCGTCAGCTACCACGTTCACTTTTCCAGGATGGTATTGGATGGAATGATAGTAATCTTTCAACAGCTCAAGACAACGTCGTTGCCGCATGTTGAGTTCCTTTTGAGTAAAGAAATATTTAAGACTCTTATGATCCATATAAATCTCCACTTTCTTCCCGTACAGGTAGAGTCTCCGGATCTTTAACGCGAAAACGACTGCTGTCAACTCTAGATCATGAGTAGGATAATTCCTCTCATACTCCTTGAGTTGTCGAGAGGCATAGGCTATGACTTTCCCATGTTGCATGAGAACACATCCTAACCCTTTGCCCAAAGCATCTCTGTAGATAACAAATCCATCCGAACCAGATGGTATTGTCAGAACAGGTGCCGAGATAAGTCTTCTCTTGAGCTCTTGGAAGCTCTTCTCGCATTCCTCCCTCCAAACGAATTTTGTATCTTTTCGAGTCAGCTGAGTTAATGGAGTAGCGATTCGAGAGAATTCCTCCACGAACCTCCGATAATAACCAGCTAAGCCCAGAAAGCTACGCACTTCAGTCACCGACTTTGGTTGCTCCCAACTTTGTATTGCTTCAATCTTCGTCTGGTCCACAGATACTCCATGTTTTGATACCACATGTCCAAGGAATGCTACTTCATCAAGCCAGAACTCGCATTTCTTTAGCTTGGCATATAGCTTATTTTCATGAAGCCTTTGAAGTACCAGCTTCAAGTGGTGCTCATGATCTTCACGACTTTTGGAATAGATGAGGATGTCATCAATAAAGACAACCATAATTTGATCCAAATACTCCTTGAATACACGATTCATCATATCCATAAAAGTAGCAGGAGCATTAGTCAATCCAAAAGACATGACTAGGAATTCATAATGCCCGTACTGAGTTCTGAAGGCAGTCTTCGGAATATCCTCAGTTTTAATCTTTAACTGATGATACCCAGAACGAAGATCGATCTTTGAAATGCACCTTGCAACTGGTCGAACAGGTCATCAATACGAGGTAGCGGATACCTATTCTTGATGGTGACATGGTTCAACTCCCGATAGTCAATAAAAAGTCTTACACTCCCGTCTTTCTTCTTTACGAATAAAACAGGAGCACCCCAAGGAGACGTACTAGGACGAATGAAACCGACGTCCAACAACTCCTGTAATTGGACCTTTAATTCCTGGAGTTCAATAGGAGCCATTCGATATGGGGTTTTAAAAATGAGTTTTGTACCGGGCTCAAGGTCAATAAAGAATTTAACTTCACGTTATGGGGGTAGACCGGGAAGTTCTTCGGGAAATACATCAGGAAACTCATTAATAACAGAAATATTATTCAAATCTCACGTATTTTGGTTTAGATCAGTAACATGAGCTAAGAAAGCTTGACATCCGTTTTTCAATAAACGAATAGCTTTGTGACTTGAAATGACATCGACTGATTTTAGTGGTTTGGTTGTTTGGATTCGCACAACAGGTTGGTTAGGAATATAAAAACTAACAACCTTACGAAAACAATCAATTTTGGCATGGTAAGTGGTTAACCAGTCAATTCCTAAAATCACGTCAAATGCAAGTATTTTTAAAGATATAAGATCAACAGGTAGGGTAAGGGTACCAATCTGAATCAAGCAAGATTTGTAAACTGTAGATGTAACAAAGGTTTCTCCTAATGGAGTTTCAACAGATAAGTCAAAATCTAACTTTTCAGATGTCAAATTTAATCGTTGAGCACAAGCAGGTGAAATAAAAGAATGGGTAGCACTGGTATCTAACAAGGTGTAAACTTCACAAGAGTTTATGATTAGCTTACCCGTAATCACCTCGTGTGGGTTCCTCGCGATTTGGGCTGTCACGACAAACGCTCTTTCAAGAACCACCGACTTTGACTTGTCCAAAACTGCCTTTGGAATCACCACCCCCGCTAGACTTGGTTTCGCTACAGGACAATCTCGAGCTATATGTCCTTCCTTTCCAAAATTATAGCATGCCTTGAATTGTTGTGGGCAGTTTGGGCTGATGTGTCCCTCTTTCCCGCATTTATAGCATACGACCGGTGGTCGTTCTCCTCCCCTAAAAACAGTTGATGCTGGTGATGCTGTCGATGTCTTCACGTTCTCATTATTGTACCATCTCTTCTTGAAATCTCCCCCCGACTCACTTCTTCTATTATCATGGCCACGATTACCACCGGAGTGGTTACTGCTTCTGTTATACTTTCCTCCCCGCTGGTTGTCATTGCTCCGATGACTACTGCCACCGGTACGACCCTGATTGTGGTCCCTCGGTTGAACAGACTCATTATCCCTCTCTAATAATTGAGCCCTGTTCACAATATCTGAATATAAAAAAAATTGTGAGAAATGAGATATTGACGTATTTCGGGTTTCAAACCTCTCAGAAACATCCGCGTCATACGTTCCTCATTCTCTACCAAATGAGGTGCAAACCTGGACAACTCAGCGAACTTAGCCTCGTACTGGGACACAATCATGTTGTTTTGTTCTAGTCTGATAAACTCTACCTCCTTCATATGACGAATACTTTCAGGAAAGTACTTGTCATTGAACAGTTTCTGGAATGCTTCCCAAGACATCTTGAGTGTGGCAGGCTGGGTACGCTTCACAGACTCTTACCAGTAATCTGCCTCTCCACGGAACATAAAGGTGGCGAATGGAACCTTCTGTTCCTCCGTGCATCCCAAGACATCAAATATCTTGGTAATTTGCTTAACCCACGTCTCTGTCTTGATTGGATCTGGCTTTTCCTGAAACTATGGTGGTCCCAACTTTTTGAACTGCTTGCCAGTGACAATCCGCGTGTTGTTATTATCTCCACCTGTAATTTTCACACGAGTCTCCCTCGTCTAGTTTTGCATGAACTGCAAAAAGCTTCTAAACATCTCATCGTTTATCGTCTGATCAGTGTTGTTTTCAGGAGGAACATTGTCTTCCTGTTGCACGTTCTCCTGGTTGGTGATTAAAGGTGTCTCTACGGTCTCATTCACTCCATTGTTAACATTCTCAGCTGCCATTCTCAAATACTGCCATAAAACAAGGGTTAATTAAATAAATTAACATATCACATATTAACCCTATTCTCCGACTGACCAATTAAATATCACATAAGCTTAGGTAGGACATACTAGTGAAGGATTTACTCGTCTCTTCCCTCCTAGTTCTATTCCCCGATCTCCGCTAGAGATCATATCTCTAAGCTCTGATACCAACTGTGACGCCCCAGAATAGGTCTAGTCAACCCAACCCATTCTGAGTCGGCAAACACATGGTACAGAATCCAAATATATTCTTTTATAACACAAGGTCGTGAAAAATACGACCAGACACTGTGAGTGTCAATACAAACATCTAGAAAATATAAACATTCAACTAAGTCCTCATTAAAATTATTATCACACTATATAAAAATAGTGAGGACTACTACTGCTCTAACTCAAACCATCACTCTGTCCCCCGACTCGTCCCTGCGACATTCTCATTTCCTGAAGAGGACAATAGATGAAAAGGATGAGCTCAACTAGCCCAGTAAAGAATATTATGACTAAGATAATAAAGAACAATTTATCGTTAGTCTTCAACAAATCAGATAAAATATTATGGACCACAAGTTTTAGATCAACAACTGCAGCGGAAATAACAATGCATCAGAAGAATTAAGTAGAAAATAATGTATACTATCTTCTATGATTTGAAAGTCCATAATCAATATTTTATTCCTATAACATCAATCAATATATATCTTGAATCAAATATTCATCTTTGCACTATGGGCCAAAGATATTCATCAGGTAATCATTCATCTTTGCACTACAAGCCAAAGATATTCATCAAATAATCATCTATCTTTGCACTACAGGCCAAAGATATTCTTTTGTATCACTATTTAAGACTGAAGATGATGAAAATATTTTGAAGAACAAATCCAGTGAGATAAAGGACAAAAAATAGGAATTCGTAATTTAGTTTATCCAAGTTCAAGAATACTCCATAATAATTAATTGTGGAGCAAAATTCAAGAATGAAGATCAAAACTTGGATCCAATCAAAGATAGGAACCATAATAGCCAACTTGGACAAAGAAAAGAAAATTTAATTTTTTTGTGAATAGTACCGTATTCGTGAATAGTGCCGTATACATGAATAGTGCAGTATATGTAAATAGTAACTCCAATATGAAAAGGTAAAAATTTTACAATAAAATTCATACCAATATTTCGGTGTCATGATATTGAAAGAAATAACATTATTTTTGAAAAAAATAACATCCCTTACCTCAAAAGAACAGTACTTCAAAATGAAATATCAGATATAATACTGAAGAAAACTTGCACTGAATAGTAACACTCAAAGTATCGAAATACTCACAAAAATACGTTCGATATTATAGAGAGAGAAAACTTCTGATTCTGGTGTGATTTTCAAATTCTAACTAAGCACCCTATTTATAGAAAAATACTTAGAATGCCAAAACAGAAAATTTAATAAAATAATATTTTTTTAAAAAAAAATCACGCCCACCTCTTGACTAAAATCTATAAGCCACCAGTGGGGCCCACCTCCCATTAAAAAAATGTTTTTCTTAAAAAAAATATTTTTAACCCCAAAAATCACTTCGGACCCAAAATTCTAGAACTTCAATAATTCATGAAAAATAACCCTTTTATCAGAAAAATACAAATCTTCTGTCCTTTTCATAGGAAATTTAATTCTCTACAATTTTGTAAAGGAAAATTTTTCCAAATTTCAAACATAAATTGTCCGAAATCCACCAACGGATGATTTTTCACACCAAAATACTGATAAAAACACCTCAAAATTAATTCCTTCTTTTATATCTATAAAAATAAATATTTTCTTATCATATAAATTAATAATTAATTATTCACAAATAATATTACAGAACTACAATATTGACAACCAGGTCGTTTCCAGAAAAGAGGGGGCCTTCTGATAAGGATTTCTTCTTACTGACGCGCAATTAAATAACCCCTCCTAGTCAGAACTTCCTTAGACATTGCCAATAATGTTATATAATAATATTATTCAAATAATATGAATTATTGATCTGATAATGGAAAATACTGTGCAGTGACAATTATTGAATTAATAATAATATAAAAATACTGTGCAATACCGTGTGCTACTGTGCAACAACGCGTATTATTTTACTTTATCCACTGGGTATTCCAACAGTGTTAACGATAACAACTACGCCGTTATATATAAAAACCTATTCTTGTTGTTTTTTTTATCCGACAGTTTTTTGTTATGGGGCCCACAAATGGCTGCGCCGTTGTACGAATATTTTCCGACAGTAAGAATATTCCACGACCAAAAGAATATTTTTCGACAACAATGAATATTTTATAACCACTTGCTTATTTAAAATATTTGCGCATTTTGCTCATAACATTCCACATTATCAAATTAACCCCTGAATATTTCAAAATAATATATAGAGGAAATTCAATTTTTTATTCATAAAAGTTGGGGTTTTACAACTTTGAACTATAAAATCACTACACATTAATTTAATTAATGTAACACATATAATTAAATTAATCTACCACAATTTCATGAATTAATTATTTAACTCAATAATTAAATCATCAAAAATATTTATTTATTTCAATAAACATTCAAATAAATGTACAAAATTCTCGTTACTCACAGTATATCACTTATAAACTTCATACCATAGATGGAAAGACTATTCCTAATACATGACATGTTATTCAGCTTAGGCGATACGATCAGTCGTCAGTATTAGTTATTAAGTTTTTTGTACTTTAGTCTTTTTTGAGGTTGTTTCAACCGATATTCATGTTATCTTTTCACTACTTAATAAAATGATGATTCTGCTTCCATAATTATTTTCTTTTACTTTTCTTTTGATCTAATTTATCACTTACTCTACTCTTTAGTCATACCTCTGTATTCATCGGGTAAGAGTGGATAGGCAGGGAAGCATAAGTGTTAGCATGCTATCAAACACAACAATAATTATAGAATCAGATATAAGTAGATGACTATAATATTAATATTTAAACCCCTTTATAAAATTAATGGATTGTACTTCATTGTAAAAATTAATTTACATAAAAAATTAGAGATCTACAATCCCCACCTCTTCAGGGTTTAACCTTTTCTCCTGGACTAGATTCTGAGTGTACTCAAAGCCTTTGTTGAACTTATTGTCTACGTTCAAGTCGATAGTATATATATCAGGGATCTCTAGATGGTTCAATTTACCTAGAAACCTTACAAGAACCTAGCACAAATGATTCAGAAAGTCATGGATATTGATCAAGAAGTTTCATGAATGACACCAATCATTAACTTCTTGAAAAATTATGTCCTTCAGAAGGTGCACGAAGGCATTTGTAGATCACATTGGGGTGAAGACACTGGCACACAAGATCCTTCGACAAGGGTACTATTGGCCTATAATGATTCAAAATGCTAAGGATTTTGTCAAAAAATGCTACGAATGTCAGCTCTTCACCTTAGTTCCTCACCAGCTTCCCGAAGAACTCACCTCAGTCATATCTCTAATCCTCTTTTCCATATGGAGAATTGACTTGGTAAGACCACTCCAACAAGAAATAGGGCAATTTAAGTTTGTGGTTGTCGCGATTGACTACTTAATAAAATGGGTTGAAGCTAAACCTTTAGCTCATATTACCGAAGAGATTTGCCTTAGGTTTTTCAAAGAACATGTGACGCCCCCAGAATAGGTCCAATCCAACCAACCTATTCTGGATCGCCAAATACATGGTACAGAATCCAACTACAACTTTTATATCACACGGTCGTGCAAAATACGACCACACAACTTTGAGTGTCAATACAAATATGTAAAAAATATAAACATTCAAACTAAGTCCTCATTACAATTATTATCACACTATTTTATAAAAATAGTGAGGACTACTACTGCTCTAACTCGGACCATCACTCTGTTCCCCGACTAGTCCCTACGACATTCTCATTTTCTGAAGAGGACAATAGATGAAAAGGGTGAGTTCAACTAGCCCAGTAAAGAATATTATAACTAAGATAATAAAGAACAATTTATCGTTAGTCTTCAACAAATCAGATAAAATATTATGGACCACAAGTTTTAGATCAACAACTGCAGCGAAAATAACAATGCATCAGAAGAATTAAGTAGGAAATAATGTCTACTATCTTCTATGATTTGAAAGTCCATAATCAATACTTTATCCCTGTAACATCAATCAATATATATCTTGAATCAAATATTCATCTTTGCACTACGGGCCAAATATATTCATCAGGTAATCATTCGTCTTTGCACTACAGGCCAAAGAAATTCATCAAATAATCATCCATCTTTGCACTATGGCCAAAGATATTCTTTTGTATCACCATTTAAGACTGAAGATGATGAAAAATATTTTAAAGAACGAATCCGGTAAGATAAAGGACAAAAATTAGGGATTCGTAATTTAGTTTATCCAAGTTCAAGAATACTCCATAATAATTAATTGTGGAGCAAAATTCAAGAATGAAGATCAAAACTTGGATCCAATCAAAGATAGGAACCATAATAGCCAACTTGGACAAAGAAAAGAAAATTTAATTTTTTTGTGAATAGTACCGTATTCGTGAATAGTGTCGTATACGTGAATAGTGTCGTATATGTGAATAGTAACTCCAATATGAAAAGGTAAAAATTTTACAATAAAATTTATACCAATATTTCGGTGTCATGATATGACATCATTTCTAGAAAAAAAATAACATCCCTTACCTCAAAAGAACAGTACTTCTAACTAGAATATCGGATATAATACTGAAAGAAACTTGCACTGAATAGCAACACTCAAATTATCAAAATACTCACAAAAATACGCTCGATATTATAGAGAAAGAAACTTATGATTCTGGTGTGATTTTCAAATTCTAATTTAGTACCCTATTTATAGGAAAATGCTTAGAACGCCAAAGCAAAAAATTTAATAAAATATTATATTTATTAAAAATCTTCCGCACACCTCCTTGACCAATTCATCAGCCCACACAAGTGGGGCCCACCATAAAAAAAACATTTTTATTAAAAAAAATATTTATAACCCCAAAAATCAATTATTCCGAAACTTCAATAATTCATAATAAATAGCCCTTTTATCAGAAAAATTTGAATCTTATGTCCATTCTATAGAAAATTTAATTCTCTACAACTTTGTAGAAGAAAACTTTTCCAAATTCCAAACATAAATTGTCCGGAATCCACATACGGATGATTTTCCATACCTCCATTCTAACAAAATACTGATAAAAACACATCAGCACTAATTCCTTCTTTTATATCCACAAAAATAAATATTTTCTTATCATATAAATCAATAATTAATTATTCATAAATAATATTACAGAACTACAATATTGACAACCAGGTCGTTCCCAGGAAAGAGGGGGCTTTCGGATAAGGATTTCTCCTTACTGTCGCGTAATTAAATAACCCCTCCTAGACAGAACTTCCTTAGACATTGCCAATAATATTATCTAATAATATTATTTAAATAATATGAATTATTGATCTGATGATGAGAAATACTGTGCAGTAACAATCATTGAATTAACAATAATATAAAAATACTGTGCAATACCGTGTGCTACTGTGCAACAACGCGTATTATTTTACTTTACCCATCGGATATTCCAATAGTGTTAACGGTAATAACTACGCCGTTATTTATAAAAAACTTATTCTTGTCATTTTTTTCATCCGTCAATTTTTCGTTATGGGGCTCACAATTGGCTGCGCCGGCGTACGAATATTCCCCGACAGCAAGAATATTCCACGACCAAACAAATATTTCCCGACAACAATGAATATTTTATAACCACTTGCTTATTTAAAATATTTGCGCATTTTACCCATAACATTTCACATTATCAAATTAACCCCTGACTATTTCAAAATAATATATAGAGGAAATTCAATTTTTTATTCATAAAAGTTGGGGTCTTACAGAACATTTAGTCTACAACTTCGGTATACCCATAGTTGTGGTCTCTGATAATGGATTGCAGTTTGTTGGGCGCAAATTTGAAGGATTCTTGCGAAGCTTGCACATTCAACATCGCCGAACCTCTGTCGGGCATCCCCAAGATAACGGTCAAGTTGAGGTTACTAAATAACCTTTCTCAATGAGATCAAATGATGACTGGAGGATGCTGAAGGCAGGTGGCCCGAAGAGCTTTTACATGTCTTATGGGCTTATCGGACCACACCTTAGACCACTATAGGAGAAACTCCTTTCAAATTAGCATATAGAATCGAAGCCTTGATTCCTGTTGAAATTGGAATCCCTTCAGCTAGAGTTCAAAACTTTGATGAACTCCTTAATGATGAAGGGCTTCGGCTGAATCTTGACTTACTTAAAGAGACTCGTGACGTAGTAGTTCTTAGACTTGCAACTTGCCAATATCGAACGACTCGACACTTTAACAAAAGGGCCAAGAACAAAACTTTCTAAGTAGGAGATCTAGTCTTTTGGCATGCATAAGCCTCTACCTCTAAGAACACAGGTAAACTGATGCCTACTTGGGAGGGCACTTATATGATTACTGAAGTACTAAAGTATATGTGACACCCCCAAATTCGGCATCTTAATTTCCACAGGATTTGGTATTCACTGTTCAAATATCATATAACTATCTACCCATAAATAATGAGATTCATTTATTAGATAAATAATCCATCATCTCCCTTTAATAGGGTTATAATAGCTAAAATAATAAATACATATTAAATCCCAGGTTATACTTAACCTTAAATCTCTGTTGCGGAAACGTAAACAAATAGGTCTTAATTATCATACATAAGTCTTGAACTTTAACATTTCACTAACACCACAAGTCTTCAACACTTGTTAGCTTTTCCTTTGCCCTTGCTACTAGAAGGTTCATCACATCTTTCATTCTTAGCTGCAATGTTATTATGCAAGAGTGAGCACGAATGCCCGCAAGTATGCCCGCAAGTATAAAAATATGACAATAATAACATGCGAGTGAAATCAAAGAAATCTGAATAACAAAAAGCTCAACTTTGAATCAGGAATAATAATCGAGAATCAAATTACATCTGAGGGTCATAAGACCTTGAACTATGTCCTAGGTCAAGTATATTAACCTTTAATCTTAACAGTCATAAGACTATGGACTTTAATTCTCGTACTTAGGGAGATCAGCCCTTCGTACTGTGTGCACAATACCTCAACACTTAAAGCATCATCAATTCCCCTTTAATAGGGTTGTTCATCTCAGTTTGACATCAGAGTCCGCACCAAATAAAGTTTGGTTTGGATAATTCAATAGTAGTTCTAGAATTTAGAACGCTCATCGACTATGGACTAGTCGAATCAATAAGGGTTCGCTAGTCTTAAAAGATTCAACAATATATGATATTCAATTTGAATAACAACTTCTCAAGGGTATATAATCGAATAAGTATTGTATACTGAAATGATACTTTTAAAAGAATCATAACATCTCATATGAAATTCTGAACTTGAGTAATCAAGAATAAGAATTTTGCTTGATATAGAATTTAAGTCTATAACTTGCTCAATATAAAAGTAAGGTTTAGAACTTGCTCAAATGTAAAGATTTGAGTTTAGGAAACTTGCTCAATTTAAAGAGTATAGTTAGGAAACTTGCCTCGTGCGCAAGCTACAATTATAACTCACGTTCTTTAATTAATCTTACCTATCAATACATTTATAATATCAATTAATCACAGGTACGATATGATTATCGATTCACAACAGTGTTCTTTGAACTCATTATTAGTTTTTTTCAAATAATGGTTTCAAGTCAATTAATTAACTTATTAATCAATCACATAACATTGTATTAACATCTTATCACATACATAACATGTCTTCATGTTTATTAGATTTAAAACACATTACTCAAAATTTAACACTTAGAATTTTTTTGAATTTTCCAAACTGGCGCGGCCGCGCTACAATTACTCTTTATAACGGCGTGGGCGCGCGGCACGGGGCGGGCACACTCCAATTACCCTTTGGAACGGCGCGGCCGCACTACGGCGCAGAGCCAAAATCTCCAGTTCGCGAAGAACACAGAAACTCGCCCAATTTCTCCAATTTACACCAATACACTGACTTGTAATGTTACCCATGAAGTATAGACTTCACAGGAACATCACAAATCATTACCAGCATGTTTCTAACATTTTAACTCATGAAATTATACAAATCAATACATTAAATTTCTCTGTTCTTCATAATTTTGTCAAGTTTGATAAAAATTATAAAATCTCTCATTACAGATTCGTTACAACACCGAATCCGCTCATTCCAATTCTATTTTCTTTGTTTAAACATATACAATCATAATCATGTGTCAATTTTAATTAAAACATATGATTACAATATTTATTTCACCCATATGGGTAATTCACCCATATTAAATACTCTGTATTTCATACAACCCAATTATTAACAAAATTCCATGGTGTGATCAGTATGATTCACGTATACATGATACATCACATGATACTAACATATATAGACATTTATATGATTATATCTCACTTCAATTCTCAAAATACTTCCTAACAGAGAATTTTGAAAATACGTTAAATAAAACTCTTTGATTTTCCAAAAACCCAATTAAGGTCTAATCGCATGATTTTGATCTTTTTAAGTCATTCATACCAAATATAAATCACGATGTAATCACACACACACATATATATAGTCATAACATGCCTTAATTATGAAACCCAAATTTTACATAACCTTTAAAATATTTAAATGAAGAACTTTGAGAAAAAATAGATTTTGAAAACTAAAAAGGAAGATTACCCTTTAGTAAAGAAGATGATACAAAGATAATACTTAGAATTTTTCTCAAATTCCTCTCTCTCTCAATCTCTCTCAATTCCTTCTTCACAGACTTCTAACTTTTCTCTCAGTTTCTCTCCTCCTCAAAACATATAAGTCTGATATATAACATAAGCGTATAAGGATTATACGTATAATATAGTGGTCAGTTATATTAACCCACCCCCAACTTCCCATAGGGCCTTATTTGTTTGTCTCCTTATTCATTTTTAATTTATTTTAATTAACTAATTTACTATATAGTTAATTGCCACACTATTAATTATCTAATTAATTTTATTTAAATCAATTAAATAAAATAAGATAACTCACATTAAATCACATTGTCAAATAATTAATATTCTTATTTATTAATTATGTCAATTCATTAATTCTCTAATTAGTTATTAAATTAATTAGAGTAACATATGCTTATTTAATTAATTCATTTAATCAAATAAACTCGATTAAATATATACTTTTGTGACGCCCCAGAATAGGTCCAGTCAACCCAACTCATTCTGAGTCGCCAAACACATGGTACAGAATTCAAATACAATCTTTTATAACACAAAGTAGTGAAAAATACGATCAGACACTGTGAGTGTCAATACAAATATCTAGAAAATATAAACATTCAACTAAGTCTTCATTACAATTATTATCACACTATTTTATAAAAATAGCGAGGACTACTACTACTCTAACTTGGACCATCACTCTGTCCCCCGACTCGTCCCTACGACATTCTCATTTCCTGAAGAGGACAACAGATGAAAAGGGTGAGCTCAACTAGCCTAATAAAGAATATTATGACTAAGATAATAAAGAATAATTTATCATTAGTCTTCAACAAATCAGATAAAATATTATGGACCACAAGTTTTAGATCAACAACTGCAGCGAAAATAACAATGCATCAGAAGAATTAAGTAGGAAATAATGTCTACTATCTTCTATGATTTGAAAGTCCATAATCAATATTTTATTCCTGTAACATCAATCAATATATATCTTGAATCAAATAGTCATCTTTGCACTACGGGCCAAAGATATTCATCAGATAATCATTCATCTTTGCACTACAGGCCAAAGATATTCATCAAATAATCATCCATCTTTGCACTACAGGGCAAAGATATTCTTTTGTATCACCATTTAAGACTGAAGATGATGAAAAATATTTTGAAGAACGAATCCAGTGAGATAAAAGATAAAAATTAGGGATTCGTAATTTAGTTTATCCAAGTTCAAGAATACTCCATAATAATTAATTGTGGAGCAAAATTCAAGAATGAAGATCAAAACTTGGATCCAATCAAAGATAGGAACCATAATAGCCAACTTGAACAAAGAAAAGAAAATTTAATTTTTCTGTGAATAGTACTGTATTCGTGAATAGTGCCGTATACGTGAATAGTGCCGTATACGCGAATAGTAACTCCAATATGAAAAGGTAAAAATTTTACAATAAAATTCATACCAATATTTCGGTGTCGTGATATTGAAAGAAATAACATTACTTTTGAAAAAAATAACATCCCTTACCTCAAAAGAACAGTACTTCAAAATGGAATATCAGATATAATACTGAAGGAAACTTGCACTGAATAGTAACACTCAAAGTATCGAAATACTCACAAAAATACGCTCAATATTATAGAGAGAGAAAACTTCTGATTCTGGTGTGATTTTTAAATTCTAACTAAACACCCTATTTATAGAAAAATACTTAGAACGCCAAAACAGAAAATTTAATAAAATAATATTTTTTTAAAAAAATCACGCCCACCTCTTGACTAAAATCCATCAGCCACTAGTGGGGCCCACCTCCCATTAAAAAAATGTTTTTCTTAAAAAAAATATTTTACCAAAAATCACTTCGGACCCAAAATTCTAGAACTTCAATAATTCATGAAAAATAACCCTTTTATCAGAAAAATACAAATCTTATGTCCTTTTCATAGGAAATTTAATTCTCTACAACTTTGTAGAAGAAAGTTTTTCCAAATGCCAAACATAAATTGTCCGAAATTCATAGACGGATGATTTTTCACACCAAAATACTGATAAAAACACCTCAACATTAATTCCTTCTTTTATATCCACAAAAATAAATATTTTCTTATCATATAAATTAATAATTAATTATTCACAAATAATAGTACAGAACTATAATATTGACAACCAGGTCGTTCCCAGGAAAGAGGGGCCTTCCGATAAAGATTTCTCCTTACTGGCGAGCAATTAAATAACCCCTCCTAGTCAGAACTTCCTT
The DNA here is from genome assembly GCA_020205555.1 of Panax stipuleanatus. Classification (NCBI taxonomy): domain Eukaryota; kingdom Viridiplantae; phylum Streptophyta; class Magnoliopsida; order Apiales; family Araliaceae; genus Panax; species Panax stipuleanatus. The sequence goes on along the minus strand of CM035119.1, from coordinate 115,396,790 downwards.
AGACATTGTCAATAATGTTATCTAATAAAATTATTTAAATAATATGAATTATTGATCTGATAATGAAAAATACTGTGCAGTGACAATTATTGAATTAATAATAATATAAAAATATTGTGCAATACCGTGTACTACTGTGCAACAACGCGTATTACTTTACTTTATCCACCGGGTATTCCAACAGTGTTAACGGTAACAACTACGCCGTTATTTATAAAAAAACCTATTTTTGTCATTTTTTTCATCCGACAGTTTTCCGTTATGGGGCCCACAAATGGCTACGCCATCGTACGAATATTTTTCGACAACAAGAATATTCCACGATCAAACGAATATTCCCCGACAACAATGAATATTTTATAACCACTTGCTTATTTAAAATATTTGCGCATTTTACCCATAACATTCCACATTATCAAATTAACCCCTGACTATTTCAAAATAATATATAGAGGAAATTCAATTTTTTATTCATAAAAGTTGGGGTTTTACAACCTCCCCTCCTTAAAAAATTTCGTCCTCGAAATTGACGTGCGTACCTGGTGTTTCAAAAAGGTGAAGATACCTCGTTTTCATTTCCGATTCCAACTCCAGGTCATTTTCTCAATAGCATGGTTCCTCCACAAAACTTTGACTTGTGGCATAACCTTTGTGCGTAGGACATGATCCTTCCTATCCAAAATCTTGACAGGTACCTCCTCGTACGTTAAGTCTTCGGCTATCTCGTCCGGTTCTAACTCAATAATGTGGCTCGGGTCTTTCACATATTTACGTAACACAGATATGTAAAACACGTTATGAACATGAGACATGCTTGGAGGTAATGCGAGTCTATAGGCCACATTTCCTACTCGATCAAGAATCTCAAATGGACCAATGAATCGTGGATTGAGCTTTCCTCTTTTTCCAAACCTCGTAACTCCCTTCCATGGAGCAACACGTAACAACGCATGGTCCCCAACATTAAATTCTACGTCCTTTCGATGAAGATCCGCATAACTCTTTTGTCGATCATGTGCCGTTTGTATACGTTGTCGGATCATTTGGATCTTTTCTGTAGTCATACGTACCAACTCTGGTCCCAACAATGTTGCTTCACCCACCTCATCCCAACATACTGGAGAACGACACTTTCTCTCATACAACGCCTCGAATGGAGCCACGCCTATACTTACCTGATAACTGTTGTTGTAGGAGAATTCCACTAATGGTAGGTACTTATCCCAACTCCCTTTGAAGTCTAGAACACAAAGTCTCAATAGATCTTCAAGAGTTTGAATAGTTCTTTCCGATTGCCCGTCCGTCTGAGGATGATATGCCGAACTGAATCGTAAATCCGTGCCCATAGCTTTCTGCAAACTAACCCAAAATCGTGAAGTAAATCTTAGGTCACGATCCAAACTATGGATACTGGCATGCCATGCAACCTCACAATCTCATTCACATACATACGAGCAAGTCGTTCAAGGGAATAGGTCTCCCGTATTGACAAGAAATGAGCAGACTTGGTTAATCTATCAACAATAACCCAAATCGCATCTATGCCTTGAGAAACCTTGAGAAGACCCGTAACGAAATCCATGGTAATGTGTTCCCACTTCCATTTCGGAATCTCCAGTGGTTGCAATGGACCCTTCAGCACTTGATGCTCCGCCTTTACACGTTGACAAGTTAAACATCTCAAAATAAACTTCGCGATCTCTCTCTTCATATTGCTCCACCAAAATATATGTCGAAGATCACGATACATTTTGGTACTCCCAAGATGGATTGCAAACGGTGTGTTGTGTGCCTCCATCATGATTATATACTTCAAATCAGAATCGTTAGGAACACAAAGTCTGGAGTTGACTCGGAGTATTCCTTCTTCATCGATTCTTGCTTCTTGAACCGCACCTTCTTGCACCTTCTTCTTCATCTTCATCAGCTCCGGATCCGTAGCTTGAGCAGCTTTAACTTTATCAATCAAAGTTGGTTCTACGTGTATACTTGACATCATCGCACTCGTTCCCACATATGATCTTCTACTCAACGCGTCAGCTACCACGTTCACTTTTCCAGGATGGTATTGGATGGAATGATAGTAATCTTTCAACAGCTCAAGACAACGTCGTTGCCGCATGTTGAGTTCCTTTTGAGTAAAGAAATATTTAAGACTCTTATGATCCATATAAATCTCCACTTTCTTCCCGTACAGGTAGAGTCTCCGGATCTTTAACGCGAAAACGACTGCTGTCAACTCTAGATCATGAGTAGGATAATTCCTCTCATACTCCTTGAGTTGTCGAGAGGCATAGGCTATGACTTTCCCATGTTGCATGAGAACACATCCTAACCCTTTGCCCAAAGCATCTCTGTAGATAACAAATCCATCCGAACCAGATGGTATTGTCAGAACAGGTGCCGAGATAAGTCTTCTCTTGAGCTCTTGGAAGCTCTTCTCGCATTCCTCCCTCCAAACGAATTTTGTATCTTTTCGAGTCAGCTGAGTTAATGGAGTAGCGATTCGAGAGAATTCCTCCACGAACCTCCGATAATAACCAGCTAAGCCCAGAAAGCTACGCACTTCAGTCACCGACTTTGGTTGCTCCCAACTTTGTATTGCTTCAATCTTCGTCTGGTCCACAGATACTCCATGTTTTGATACCACATGTCCAAGGAATGCTACTTCATCAAGCCAGAACTCGCATTTCTTTAGCTTGGCATATAGCTTATTTTCATGAAGCCTTTGAAGTACCAGCTTCAAGTGGTGCTCATGATCTTCACGACTTTTGGAATAGATGAGGATGTCATCAATAAAGACAACCATAATTTGATCCAAATACTCCTTGAATACACGATTCATCATATCCATAAAAGTAGCAGGAGCATTAGTCAATCCAAAAGACATGACTAGGAATTCATAATGCCCGTACTGAGTTCTGAAGGCAGTCTTCGGAATATCCTCAGTTTTAATCTTTAACTGATGATACCCAGAACGAAGATCGATCTTTGAAATGCACCTTGCAACTGGTCGAACAGGTCATCAATACGAGGTAGCGGATACCTATTCTTGATGGTGACATGGTTCAACTCCCGATAGTCAATAAAAAGTCTTACACTCCCGTCTTTCTTCTTTACGAATAAAACAGGAGCACCCCAAGGAGACGTACTAGGACGAATGAAACCGACGTCCAACAACTCCTGTAATTGGACCTTTAATTCCTGGAGTTCAATAGGAGCCATTCGATATGGGGTTTTAAAAATGAGTTTTGTACCGGGCTCAAGGTCAATAAAGAATTTAACTTCACGTTATGGGGGTAGACCGGGAAGTTCTTCGGGAAATACATCAGGAAACTCATTAATAACAGAAATATTATTCAAATCTCACGTATTTTGGTTTAGATCAGTAACATGAGCTAAGAAAGCTTGACATCCGTTTTTCAATAAACGAATAGCTTTGTGACTTGAAATGACATCGACTGATTTTAGTGGTTTGGTTGTTTGGATTCGCACAACAGGTTGGTTAGGAATATAAAAACTAACAACCTTACGAAAACAATCAATTTTGGCATGGTAAGTGGTTAACCAGTCAATTCCTAAAATCACGTCAAATGCAAGTATTTTTAAAGATATAAGATCAACAGGTAGGGTAAGGGTACCAATCTGAATCAAGCAAGATTTGTAAACTGTAGATGTAACAAAGGTTTCTCCTAATGGAGTTTCAACAGATAAGTCAAAATCTAACTTTTCAGATGTCAAATTTAATCGTTGAGCACAAGCAGGTGAAATAAAAGAATGGGTAGCACTGGTATCTAACAAGGTGTAAACTTCACAAGAGTTTATGATTAGCTTACCCGTAATCACCTCGTGTGGGTTCCTCGCGATTTGGGCTGTCACGACAAACGCTCTTTCAAGAACCACCGACTTTGACTTGTCCAAAACTGCCTTTGGAATCACCACCCCCGCTAGACTTGGTTTCGCTACAGGACAATCTCGAGCTATATGTCCTTCCTTTCCAAAATTATAGCATGCCTTGAATTGTTGTGGGCAGTTTGGGCTGATGTGTCCCTCTTTCCCGCATTTATAGCATACGACCGGTGGTCGTTCTCCTCCCCTAAAAACAGTTGATGCTGGTGATGCTGTCGATGTCTTCACGTTCTCATTATTGTACCATCTCTTCTTGAAATCTCCCCCCGACTCACTTCTTCTATTATCATGGCCACGATTACCACCGGAGTGGTTACTGCTTCTGTTATACTTTCCTCCCCGCTGGTTGTCATTGCTCCGATGACTACTGCCACCGGTACGACCCTGATTGTGGTCCCTCGGTTGAACAGACTCATTATCCCTCTCTAATAATTGAGCCCTGTTCACAATATCTGAATATAAAAAAAATTGTGAGAAATGAGATATTGACGTATTTCGGGTTTCAAACCTCTCAGAAACATCCGCGTCATACGTTCCTCATTCTCTACCAAATGAGGTGCAAACCTGGACAACTCAGCGAACTTAGCCTCGTACTGGGACACAATCATGTTGTTTTGTTCTAGTCTGATAAACTCTACCTCCTTCATATGACGAATACTTTCAGGAAAGTACTTGTCATTGAACAGTTTCTGGAATGCTTCCCAAGACATCTTGAGTGTGGCAGGCTGGGTACGCTTCACAGACTCTTACCAGTAATCTGCCTCTCCACGGAACATAAAGGTGGCGAATGGAACCTTCTGTTCCTCCGTGCATCCCAAGACATCAAATATCTTGGTAATTTGCTTAACCCACGTCTCTGTCTTGATTGGATCTGGCTTTTCCTGAAACTATGGTGGTCCCAACTTTTTGAACTGCTTGCCAGTGACAATCCGCGTGTTGTTATTATCTCCACCTGTAATTTTCACACGAGTCTCCCTCGTCTAGTTTTGCATGAACTGCAAAAAGCTTCTAAACATCTCATCGTTTATCGTCTGATCAGTGTTGTTTTCAGGAGGAACATTGTCTTCCTGTTGCACGTTCTCCTGGTTGGTGATTAAAGGTGTCTCTACGGTCTCATTCACTCCATTGTTAACATTCTCAGCTGCCATTCTCAAATACTGCCATAAAACAAGGGTTAATTAAATAAATTAACATATCACATATTAACCCTATTCTCCGACTGACCAATTAAATATCACATAAGCTTAGGTAGGACATACTAGTGAAGGATTTACTCGTCTCTTCCCTCCTAGTTCTATTCCCCGATCTCCGCTAGAGATCATATCTCTAAGCTCTGATACCAACTGTGACGCCCCAGAATAGGTCTAGTCAACCCAACCCATTCTGAGTCGGCAAACACATGGTACAGAATCCAAATATATTCTTTTATAACACAAGGTCGTGAAAAATACGACCAGACACTGTGAGTGTCAATACAAACATCTAGAAAATATAAACATTCAACTAAGTCCTCATTAAAATTATTATCACACTATATAAAAATAGTGAGGACTACTACTGCTCTAACTCAAACCATCACTCTGTCCCCCGACTCGTCCCTGCGACATTCTCATTTCCTGAAGAGGACAATAGATGAAAAGGATGAGCTCAACTAGCCCAGTAAAGAATATTATGACTAAGATAATAAAGAACAATTTATCGTTAGTCTTCAACAAATCAGATAAAATATTATGGACCACAAGTTTTAGATCAACAACTGCAGCGGAAATAACAATGCATCAGAAGAATTAAGTAGAAAATAATGTATACTATCTTCTATGATTTGAAAGTCCATAATCAATATTTTATTCCTATAACATCAATCAATATATATCTTGAATCAAATATTCATCTTTGCACTATGGGCCAAAGATATTCATCAGGTAATCATTCATCTTTGCACTACAAGCCAAAGATATTCATCAAATAATCATCTATCTTTGCACTACAGGCCAAAGATATTCTTTTGTATCACTATTTAAGACTGAAGATGATGAAAAATATTTTGAAGAACAAATCCAGTGAGATAAAGGACAAAAAATAGGAATTCGTAATTTAGTTTATCCAAGTTCAAGAATACTCCATAATAATTAATTGTGGAGCAAAATTCAAGAATGAAGATCAAAACTTGGATCCAATCAAAGATAGGAACCATAATAGCCAACTTGGACAAAGAAAAGAAAATTTAATTTTTTTGTGAATAGTACCGTATTCGTGAATAGTGCCGTATACATGAATAGTGCAGTATATGTAAATAGTAACTCCAATATGAAAAGGTAAAAATTTTACAATAAAATTCATACCAATATTTCGGTGTCATGATATTGAAAGAAATAACATTATTTTTGAAAAAAATAACATCCCTTACCTCAAAAGAACAGTACTTCAAAATGAAATATCAGATATAATACTGAAGAAAACTTGCACTGAATAGTAACACTCAAAGTATCGAAATACTCACAAAAATACGTTCGATATTATAGAGAGAGAAAACTTCTGATTCTGGTGTGATTTTCAAATTCTAACTAAGCACCCTATTTATAGAAAAATACTTAGAATGCCAAAACAGAAAATTTAATAAAATAATATTTTTTTAAAAAAAAATCACGCCCACCTCTTGACTAAAATCTATAAGCCACCAGTGGGGCCCACCTCCCATTAAAAAAATGTTTTTCTTAAAAAAAATATTTTTAACCCCAAAAATCACTTCGGACCCAAAATTCTAGAACTTCAATAATTCATGAAAAATAACCCTTTTATCAGAAAAATACAAATCTTCTGTCCTTTTCATAGGAAATTTAATTCTCTACAATTTTGTAAAGGAAAATTTTTCCAAATTTCAAACATAAATTGTCCGAAATCCACCAACGGATGATTTTTCACACCAAAATACTGATAAAAACACCTCAAAATTAATTCCTTCTTTTATATCTATAAAAATAAATATTTTCTTATCATATAAATTAATAATTAATTATTCACAAATAATATTACAGAACTACAATATTGACAACCAGGTCGTTTCCAGAAAAGAGGGGGCCTTCTGATAAGGATTTCTTCTTACTGACGCGCAATTAAATAACCCCTCCTAGTCAGAACTTCCTTAGACATTGCCAATAATGTTATATAATAATATTATTCAAATAATATGAATTATTGATCTGATAATGGAAAATACTGTGCAGTGACAATTATTGAATTAATAATAATATAAAAATACTGTGCAATACCGTGTGCTACTGTGCAACAACGCGTATTATTTTACTTTATCCACTGGGTATTCCAACAGTGTTAACGATAACAACTACGCCGTTATATATAAAAAACCTATTCTTGTTGTTTTTTTTATCCGACAGTTTTTTGTTATGGGGCCCACAAATGGCTGCGCCGTTGTACGAATATTTTCCGACAGTAAGAATATTCCACGACCAAAAGAATATTTTTCGACAACAATGAATATTTTATAACCACTTGCTTATTTAAAATATTTGCGCATTTTGCTCATAACATTCCACATTATCAAATTAACCCCTGAATATTTCAAAATAATATATAGAGGAAATTCAATTTTTTATTCATAAAAGTTGGGGTTTTACAACTTTGAACTATAAAATCACTACACATTAATTTAATTAATGTAACACATATAATTAAATTAATCTACCACAATTTCATGAATTAATTATTTAACTCAATAATTAAATCATCAAAAATATTTATTTATTTCAATAAACATTCAAATAAATGTACAAAATTCTCGTTACTCACAGTATATCACTTATAAACTTCATACCATAGATGGAAAGACTATTCCTAATACATGACATGTTATTCAGCTTAGGCGATACGATCAGTCGTCAGTATTAGTTATTAAGTTTTTTGTACTTTAGTCTTTTTTGAGGTTGTTTCAACCGATATTCATGTTATCTTTTCACTACTTAATAAAATGATGATTCTGCTTCCATAATTATTTTCTTTTACTTTTCTTTTTGATCTAATTTATCACTTACTCTACTCTTTAGTCATACCTCTGTATTCATCGGGTAAGAGTGGATAGGCAGGGAAGCATAAGTGTTAGCATGCTATCAAACACAACAATAATTATAGAATCAGATATAAGTAGATGACTATAATATTAATATTTAAACCCCTTTATAAAATTAATGGATTGTACTTCATTGTAAAAATTAATTTACATAAAAAATTAGAGATCTACAATCCCCACCTCTTCAGGGTTTAACCTTTTCTCCTGGACTAGATTCTGAGTGTACTCAAAGCCTTTGTTGAACTTATTGTCTACGTTCAAGTCGATAGTATATATATCAGGGATCTCTAGATGGTTCAATTTACCTAGAAACCTTACAAGAACCTAGCACAAATGATTCAGAAAGTCATGGATATTGATCAAGAAGTTTCATGAATGACACCAATCATTAACTTCTTGAAAAATTATGTCCTTCAGAAGGTGCACGAAGGCATTTGTAGATCACATTGGGGTGAAGACACTGGCACACAAGATCCTTCGACAAGGGTACTATTGGCCTATAATGATTCAAAATGCTAAGGATTTTGTCAAAAAATGCTACGAATGTCAGCTCTTCACCTTAGTTCCTCACCAGCTTCCCGAAGAACTCACCTCAGTCATATCTCTAATCCTCTTTTCCATATGGAGAATTGACTTGGTAAGACCACTCCAACAAGAAATAGGGCAATTTAAGTTTGTGGTTGTCGCGATTGACTACTTAATAAAATGGGTTGAAGCTAAACCTTTAGCTCATATTACCGAAGAGATTTGCCTTAGGTTTTTCAAAGAACATGTGACGCCCCCAGAATAGGTCCAATCCAACCAACCTATTCTGGATCGCCAAATACATGGTACAGAATCCAACTACAACTTTTATATCACACGGTCGTGCAAAATACGACCACACAACTTTGAGTGTCAATACAAATATGTAAAAAATATAAACATTCAAACTAAGTCCTCATTACAATTATTATCACACTATTTTATAAAAATAGTGAGGACTACTACTGCTCTAACTCGGACCATCACTCTGTTCCCCGACTAGTCCCTACGACATTCTCATTTTCTGAAGAGGACAATAGATGAAAAGGGTGAGTTCAACTAGCCCAGTAAAGAATATTATAACTAAGATAATAAAGAACAATTTATCGTTAGTCTTCAACAAATCAGATAAAATATTATGGACCACAAGTTTTAGATCAACAACTGCAGCGAAAATAACAATGCATCAGAAGAATTAAGTAGGAAATAATGTCTACTATCTTCTATGATTTGAAAGTCCATAATCAATACTTTATCCCTGTAACATCAATCAATATATATCTTGAATCAAATATTCATCTTTGCACTACGGGCCAAATATATTCATCAGGTAATCATTCGTCTTTGCACTACAGGCCAAAGAAATTCATCAAATAATCATCCATCTTTGCACTATGGCCAAAGATATTCTTTTGTATCACCATTTAAGACTGAAGATGATGAAAAATATTTTAAAGAACGAATCCGGTAAGATAAAGGACAAAAATTAGGGATTCGTAATTTAGTTTATCCAAGTTCAAGAATACTCCATAATAATTAATTGTGGAGCAAAATTCAAGAATGAAGATCAAAACTTGGATCCAATCAAAGATAGGAACCATAATAGCCAACTTGGACAAAGAAAAGAAAATTTAATTTTTTTGTGAATAGTACCGTATTCGTGAATAGTGTCGTATACGTGAATAGTGTCGTATATGTGAATAGTAACTCCAATATGAAAAGGTAAAAATTTTACAATAAAATTTATACCAATATTTCGGTGTCATGATATGACATCATTTCTAGAAAAAAAATAACATCCCTTACCTCAAAAGAACAGTACTTCTAACTAGAATATCGGATATAATACTGAAAGAAACTTGCACTGAATAGCAACACTCAAATTATCAAAATACTCACAAAAATACGCTCGATATTATAGAGAAAGAAACTTATGATTCTGGTGTGATTTTCAAATTCTAATTTAGTACCCTATTTATAGGAAAATGCTTAGAACGCCAAAGCAAAAAATTTAATAAAATATTATATTTATTAAAAATCTTCCGCACACCTCCTTGACCAATTCATCAGCCCACACAAGTGGGGCCCACCATAAAAAAAACATTTTTATTAAAAAAAATATTTATAACCCCAAAAATCAATTATTCCGAAACTTCAATAATTCATAATAAATAGCCCTTTTATCAGAAAAATTTGAATCTTATGTCCATTCTATAGAAAATTTAATTCTCTACAACTTTGTAGAAGAAAACTTTTCCAAATTCCAAACATAAATTGTCCGGAATCCACATACGGATGATTTTCCATACCTCCATTCTAACAAAATACTGATAAAACACATCAGCACTAATTCCTTCTTTTATATCCACAAAAATAAATATTTTCTTATCATATAAATCAATAATTAATTATTCATAAATAATATTACAGAACTACAATATTGACAACCAGGTCGTTCCCAGGAAAGAGGGGGCTTTCGGATAAGGATTTCTCCTTACTGTCGCGTAATTAAATAACCCCTCCTAGACAGAACTTCCTTAGACATTGCCAATAATATTATCTAATAATATTATTTAAATAATATGAATTATTGATCTGATGATGAGAAATACTGTGCAGTAACAATCATTGAATTAACAATAATATAAAAATACTGTGCAATACCGTGTGCTACTGTGCAACAACGCGTATTATTTTACTTTACCCATCGGATATTCCAATAGTGTTAACGGTAATAACTACGCCGTTATTTATAAAAAACTTATTCTTGTCATTTTTTTCATCCGTCAATTTTTCGTTATGGGGCTCACAATTGGCTGCGCCGGCGTACGAATATTCCCCGACAGCAAGAATATTCCACGACCAAACAAATATTTCCCGACAACAATGAATATTTTATAACCACTTGCTTATTTAAAATATTTGCGCATTTTACCCATAACATTTCACATTATCAAATTAACCCCTGACTATTTCAAAATAATATATAGAGGAAATTCAATTTTTTATTCATAAAAGTTGGGGTCTTACAGAACATTTAGTCTACAACTTCGGTATACCCATAGTTGTGGTCTCTGATAATGGATTGCAGTTTGTTGGGCGCAAATTTGAAGGATTCTTGCGAAGCTTGCACATTCAACATCGCCGAACCTCTGTCGGGCATCCCCAAGATAACGGTCAAGTTGAGGTTACTAAATAACCTTTCTCAATGAGATCAAATGATGACTGGAGGATGCTGAAGGCAGGTGGCCCGAAGAGCTTTTACATGTCTTATGGGCTTATCGGACCACACCTTAGACCACTATAGGAGAAACTCCTTTCAAATTAGCATATAGAATCGAAGCCTTGATTCCTGTTGAAATTGGAATCCCTTCAGCTAGAGTTCAAAACTTTGATGAACTCCTTAATGATGAAGGGCTTCGGCTGAATCTTGACTTACTTAAAGAGACTCGTGACGTAGTAGTTCTTAGACTTGCAACTTGCCAATATCGAACGACTCGACACTTTAACAAAAGGGCCAAGAACAAAACTTTCTAAGTAGGAGATCTAGTCTTTTGGCATGCATAAGCCTCTACCTCTAAGAACACAGGTAAACTGATGCCTACTTGGGAGGGCACTTATATGATTACTGAAGTACTAAAGTATATGTGACACCCCCAAATTCGGCATCTTAATTTCCACAGGATTTGGTATTCACTGTTCAAATATCATATAACTATCTACCCATAAATAATGAGATTCATTTATTAGATAAATAATCCATCATCTCCCTTTAATAGGGTTATAATAGCTAAAATAATAAATACATATTAAATCCCAGGTTATACTTAACCTTAAATCTCTGTTGCGGAAACGTAAACAAATAGGTCTTAATTATCATACATAAGTCTTGAACTTTAACATTTCACTAACACCACAAGTCTTCAACACTTGTTAGCTTTTCCTTTGCCCTTGCTACTAGAAGGTTCATCACATCTTTCATTCTTAGCTGCAATGTTATTATGCAAGAGTGAGCACGAATGCCCGCAAGTATGCCCGCAAGTATAAAAATATGACAATAATAACATGCGAGTGAAATCAAAGAAATCTGAATAACAAAAAGCTCAACTTTTGAATCAGGAATAATAATCGAGAATCAAATTACATCTGAGGGTCATAAGACCTTGAACTATGTCCTAGGTCAAGTATATTAACCTTTAATCTTTAACAGTCATAAGACTATGGACTTTAATTCTCGTACTTAGGGAGATCAGCCCTTCGTACTGTGTGCACAATACCTCAACACTTAAAGCATCATCAATTCCCCTTTAATAGGGTTGTTCATCTCAGTTTGACATCAGAGTCCGCACCAAATAAAGTTTGGTTTGGATAATTCAATAGTAGTTCTAGAATTTAGAACGCTCATCGACTATGGACTAGTCGAATCAATAAGGGTTCGCTAGTCTTAAAAGATTCAACAATATATGATATTCAATTTGAATAACAACTTCTCAAGGGTATATAATCGAATAAGTATTGTATACTGAAATGATACTTTTAAAAGAATCATAACATCTCATATGAAATTCTGAACTTGAGTAATCAAGAATAAGAATTTTGCTTGATATAGAATTTAAGTCTATAACTTGCTCAATATAAAAGTAAGGTTTAGAACTTGCTCAAATGTAAAGATTTGAGTTTAGGAAACTTGCTCAATTTAAAGAGTATAGTTAGGAAACTTGCCTCGTGCGCAAGCTACAATTATAACTCACGTTCTTTAATTAATCTTACCTATCAATACATTTATAATATCAATTAATCACAGGTACGATATGATTATCGATTCACAACAGTGTTCTTTGAACTCATTATTAGTTTTTTTCAAATAATGGTTTCAAGTCAATTAATTAACTTATTAATCAATCACATAACATTGTATTAACATCTTATCACATACATAACATGTCTTCATGTTTATTAGATTTAAAACACATTACTCAAAATTTAACACTTAGAATTTTTTTTGAATTTTCCAAACTGGCGCGGCCGCGCTACAATTACTCTTTATAACGGCGTGGGCGCGCGGCACGGGGCGGGCACACTCCAATTACCCTTTGGAACGGCGCGGCCGCACTACGGCGCAGAGCCAAAATCTCCAGTTCGCGAAGAACACAGAAACTCGCCCAATTTCTCCAATTTACACCAATACACTGACTTGTAATGTTACCCATGAAGTATAGACTTCACAGGAACATCACAAATCATTACCAGCATGTTTCTAACATTTTAACTCATGAAATTATACAAATCAATACATTAAATTTCTCTGTTCTTCATAATTTTGTCAAGTTTGATAAAAATTATAAAATCTCTCATTACAGATTCGTTACAACACCGAATCCGCTCATTCCAATTCTATTTTCTTTGTTTAAACATATACAATCATAATCATGTGTCAATTTTAATTAAAACATATGATTACAATATTTATTTCACCCATATGGGTAATTCACCCATATTAAATACTCTGTATTTCATACAACCCAATTATTAACAAAATTCCATGGTGTGATCAGTATGATTCACGTATACATGATACATCACATGATACTAACATATATAGACATTTATATGATTATATCTCACTTCAATTCTCAAAATACTTCCTAACAGAGAATTTTGAAAATACGTTAAATAAAACTCTTTGATTTTCCAAAAACCCAATTAAGGTCTAATCGCATGATTTTGATCTTTTTAAGTCATTCATACCAAATATAAATCACGATGTAATCACACACACACATATATATAGTCATAACATGCCTTAATTATGAAACCCAAATTTTACATAACCTTTAAAATATTTAAATGAAGAACTTTGAGAAAAAATAGATTTTGAAAACTAAAAAGGAAGATTACCCTTTAGTAAAGAAGATGATACAAAGATAATACTTAGAATTTTTCTCAAATTCCTCTCTCTCTCAATCTCTCTCAATTCCTTCTTCACAGACTTCTAACTTTTCTCTCAGTTTCTCTCCTCCTCAAAACATATAAGTCTGATATATAACATAAGCGTATAAGGATTATACGTATAATATAGTGGTCAGTTATATTAACCCACCCCCAACTTCCCATAGGGCCTTATTTGTTTGTCTCCTTATTCATTTTTAATTTATTTTAATTAACTAATTTACTATATAGTTAATTGCCACACTATTAATTATCTAATTAATTTTATTTAAATCAATTAAATAAAATAAGATAACTCACATTAAATCACATTGTCAAATAATTAATATTCTTATTTATTAATTATGTCAATTCATTAATTCTCTAATTAGTTATTAAATTAATTAGAGTAACATATGCTTATTTAATTAATTCATTTAATCAAATAAACTCGATTAAATATATACTTTTGTGACGCCCCAGAATAGGTCCAGTCAACCCAACTCATTCTGAGTCGCCAAACACATGGTACAGAATTCAAATACAATCTTTTATAACACAAAGTCGTGAAAAATACGATCAGACACTGTGAGTGTCAATACAAATATCTAGAAAATATAAACATTCAACTAAGTCCTCATTACAATTATTATCACACTATTTTATAAAAATAGCGAGGACTACTACTACTCTAACTTGGACCATCACTCTGTCCCCCGACTCGTCCCTACGACATTCTCATTTCCTGAAGAGGACAACAGATGAAAAGGGTGAGCTCAACTAGCCTAATAAAGAATATTATGACTAAGATAATAAAGAATAATTTATCATTAGTCTTCAACAAATCAGATAAAATATTATGGACCACAAGTTTTAGATCAACAACTGCAGCGAAAATAACAATGCATCAGAAGAATTAAGTAGGAAATAATGTCTACTATCTTCTATGATTTGAAAGTCCATAATCAATATTTTATTCCTGTAACATCAATCAATATATATCTTGAATCAAATAGTCATCTTTGCACTACGGGCCAAAGATATTCATCAGATAATCATTCATCTTTGTACTACAGGCCAAAGATATTCATCAAATAATCATCCATCTTTGCACTACAGGGCAAAGATATTCTTTTGTATCACCATTTAAGACTGAAGATGATGAAAAATATTTTGAAGAACGAATCCAGTGAGATAAAAGATAAAAATTAGGGATTCGTAATTTAGTTTATCCAAGTTCAAGAATACTCCATAATAATTAATTGTGGAGCAAAATTCAAGAATGAAGATCAAAACTTGGATCCAATCAAAGATAGGAACCATAATAGCCAACTTGAACAAAGAAAAGAAAATTTAATTTTTCTGTGAATAGTACTGTATTCGTGAATAGTGCCGTATACGTGAATAGTGCCGTATACGCGAATAGTAACTCCAATATGAAAAGGTAAAAATTTTACAATAAAATTCATACCAATATTTCGGTGTCGTGATATTGAAAGAAATAACATTACTTTTGAAAAAAATAACATCCCTTACCTCAAAAGAACAGTACTTCAAAATGGAATATCAGATATAATACTGAAGGAAACTTGCACTGAATAGTAACACTCAAAGTATCGAAATACTCACAAAAATACGCTCAATATTATAGAGAGAGAAAACTTCTGATTCTGGTGTGATTTTTAAATTCTAACTAAACACCCTATTTATAGAAAAATACTTAGAACGCCAAAACAGAAAATTTAATAAAATAATATTTTTTAAAAAAAATCACGCCCACCTCTTGACTAAAATCCATCAGCCACTAGTGGGGCCCACCTCCCATTAAAAAAATGTTTTTCTTAAAAAAAATATTTTTACCAAAAATCACTTCGGACCCAAAATTCTAGAACTTCAATAATTCATGAAAAATAACCCTTTTATCAGAAAAATACAAATCTTATGTCCTTTTCATAGGAAATTTAATTCTCTACAACTTTGTAGAAGAAAGTTTTTCCAAATGCCAAACATAAATTGTCCGAAATTCATAGACGGATGATTTTTCACACCAAAATACTGATAAAAACACCTCAACATTAATTCCTTCTTTTATATCCACAAAAATAAATATTTTCTTATCATATAAATTAATAATTAATTATTCACAAATAATAGTACAGAACTATAATATTGACAACCAGGTCGTTCCCAGGAAAGAGGGGCCTTCCGATAAAGATTTCTCCTTACTGGCGAGCAATTAAATAACCCCTCCTAGTCAGAACTTCCTTAGACATTGTCAATAATGTTATCTAATAAAATTATTTAAATAATATGAATTATTGATCTGATAATGAAAAATACTGTGCAGTGACAATTATTGAATTAATAATAATATAAAAATATTGTGCAATACCGTGTACTACTGTGCAACAACGCGTATTACTTTACTTTATCCACCGGGTATTCCAACAGTGTTAACGGTAACAACTACGCCGTTATTTATAAAAAAACCTATTTTTGTCATTTTTTTCATCCGACAGTTTTCCGTTATGGGGCCCACAAATGGCTACGCCATCGTACGAATATTTTTCGACAACAAGAATATTCCACGATCAAACGAATATTCCCCGACAACAATGAATATTTTATAACCACTTGCTTATTTAAAATATTTGCGCATTTTACCCATAACATTCCACATTATCAAATTAACCCCTGACTATTTCAAAATAATATATAGAGGAAATTCAATTTTTTATTCATAAAAGTTGGGGTTTTACAACCTCCCCTCCTTAAAAAATTTCGTCCTCGAAATTGACGTGCGTACCTGGTGTTTCAAAAAGGTGAAGATACCTCGTTTTCATTTCCGATTCCAACTCCAGGTCATTTTCTCAATAGCATGGTTCCTCCACAAAACTTTGACTTGTGGCATAACCTTTGTGCGTAGGACATGATCCTTCCTATCCAAAATCTTGACAGGTACCTCCTCGTACGTTAAGTCTTCGGCTATCTCGTCCGGTTCTAACTCAATAATGTGGCTCGGGTCTTTCACATATTTACGTAACACAGATATGTAAAACACGTTATGAACATGAGACATGCTTGGAGGTAATGCGAGTCTATAGGCCACATTTCCTACTCGGTCAAGAATCTCAAATGGACCAATGAATCGTGGATTGAGCTTTCCTCTTTTTCCAAACCTCGTAACTCCCTTCCATGGAGCAACACGTAACAACGCATGGTCCCCAACATTAAATTCTACGTCCTTTCGATGAAGATCCGCATAACTCTTTTGTCGATCATGTGCCGTTTGTATACGTTGTCGGATCATTTGGATCTTTTCTGTAGTCATACGTACCAACTCTGGTCCCAACAATGTTGCCTCACCCACCTCATCCCAACATACTGGAGAACGATACTTTCTCTCATACAACGCCTCGAATGGAGCCACGCCTATACTTACCTGATAACTGTTGTTGTAGGAGAATTCCACTAATGGTAGGTACTTATCCCAACTCCCTTTGAAGTCTAGAACACAAAGTCTCAATAGATCTTCAAGAGTTTGAATAGTTCTTTCCGATTGCCCGTCCGTCTGAGGATGATATGCCGAACTGAATCGTAAATCCGTGCCCATAGCTTTCTGCAAACTAACCCAAAATCGTGAAGTAAATCTTAGGTCACGATCCAAAACTATGGATACTGGCATGCCATGCAACCTCACAATCTCATTCACATACATACGAGCAAGTCGTTCAAGGGAATAGGTCTCCCGTATTGACAAGAAATGAGCAGACTTGGTTAATCTATCAACAATAACCCAAATCGCATCTATGCCTTGAGAAACCTTGAGAAGACCCGTAACGAAATCCATGGTAATGTGTTCCCACTTCCATTTCGGAATCTCCAGTGGTTGCAATGGACCCTTCAGCACTTGATGCTCCGCCTTTACACGTTGACAAGTTAAACATCTCGAAATAAACTTCGCGATCTGTCTCTTCATATTGCTCCACCAAAATATATGTCGAAGATCACGATACATTTTGGTACTCCCAAGATGGATTGCAAACGGTGTGTTGTGTGCCTCCATCATGATTATATACTTCAAATCAGAATCGTTAGGAACACAAAGTCTGGAGTTGACTCGGAGTATTCCTTCTTCATCGATTCTTGCTTCTTGAACCGCACCTTCTTGCACCTTCTTCTTCATCTTCATCAGCTCCGGATCCGTAGCTTGAGCAGCTTTAACTTTATCAATCAAAGTTGGTTCTACGTGTATACTTGACATCATCGCACTCGTTCCCACATATGATCTTCTACTCAACGCGTCAGCTACCACGTTCACTTTTCCAGGATGGTATTGGATGGAATGATAGTAATCTTTCAACAGCTCAAGCCAACGTCGTTGCCGCATGTTGAGTTCCTTTTGAGTAAAGAAATATTTAAGACTCTTATGATCCATATAAATCTCCACTTTCTTCCCGTACAGGTAGAGTCTCCGGATCTTTAACGCGAAAACGACTGCTGTCAACTCTAGATCATGAGTAGGATAATTCCTCTCATACTCCTTGAGTTGTCGAGAGGCATAGGCTATGACTTTCCCATGTTGCATGAGAACACATCCTAACCCTTTGCCCAAAGCATCTCTGTAGATAACAAATCCATCCGAACCAGATGGTATTGTCAGAACAGGTGCCGAGATAAGTCTTCTCTTGAGCTCTTGGAAGCTCTTCTCGCATTCCTCCCTCCAAACGAATTTTGTATCTTTTCGAGTCAGCTGAGTTAATGGAGTAGCGATTCGAGAGAATTCCTCCACGAACCTCCGATAATAACCAGCTAAGCCCAGAAAGCTACGCACTTCAGTCACCGACTTTGGTTGCTCCCAACTTTGTATTGCTTCAATCTTCGTCTGGTCCACAGATACTCCATGTTTTGATACCACATGTCCAAGGAATGCTACTTCATCAAGCCAGAACTCGCATTTCTTTAGCTTGGCATATAGCTTATTTTCATGAAGCCTTTGAAGTACCAGCTTCAAGTGGTGCTCATGATCTTCACGACTTTTGGAATAGATGAGGATGTCATCAATAAAGACAACCATAATTTGATCCAAATACTCCTTGAATACACGATTCATCATATCCATAAAAGTAGCAGGAGCATTAGTCAATCCAAAAGACATGACTAGGAATTCATAATGCCCGTACTGAGTTCTGAAGGCAGTCTTCGGAATATCCTCAGTTTTAATCTTTAACTGATGATACCCAGAACGAAGATCGATCTTTGAAATGCACCTTGCAACTGGTCGAACAGGTCATCAATACGAGGTAGCGGATACCTATTCTTGATGGTGACATGGTTCAACTCCCGATAGTCAATAAAAAGTCTTACACTCCCGTCTTTCTTCTTTACGAATAAAACAGGAGCACCCCAAGGAGACGTACTAGGACGAATGAAACCGACGTCCAACAACTCCTGTAATTGGACCTTTAATTCCTGGAGTTCAATAGGAGCCATTCGATATGGGGTTTTAAAAATGAGTTTTGTACCGGGCTCAAGGTCAATAAAGAATTTAACTTCACGTTATGGGGGTAGACCGGGAAGTTCTTCGGGAAATACATCAGGAAACTCATTAATAACAGAAATATTATTCAAATCTCACGTATTTTGGTTTAGATCAGTAACATGAGCTAAGAAAGCTTGACATCCGTTTTTCAATAAACGAATAGCTTTGTGACTTGAAATGACATCGACTGATTTTAGTGGTTTGGTTGTTTGGATTCGCACAACAGGTTGGTTAGGAATATAAAAACTAACAACCTTACGAAAACAATCAATTTTGGCATGGTAAGTGGTTAACCAGTCAATTCCTAAAATCACGTCAAATGCAAGTATTTTTAAAGATATAAGATCAACAGGTAGGGTAAGGGTACCAATCTGAATCAAGCAAGATTTGTAAACTGTAGATGTAACAAAGGTTTCTCCTAATGGAGTTTCAACAGATAAGTCAAAATCTAACTTTTCAGATGTCAAATTTAATCGTTGAGCACAAGCAGGTGAAATAAAAGAATGGGTAGCACTGGTATCTAACAAGGTGTAAACTTCACAAGAGTTTATGATTAGCTTACCCGTAATCACCTCGTGTGGGTTCCTCGCGATTTGGGCTGTCACGACAAACGCTCTTTCAAGAACCACCGACTTTGACTTGTCCAAAACTGCCTTTGGAATCACCACCCCCGCTAGACTTGGTTTCGCTACAGGACAATCTCGAGCTATATGTCCTTCCTTTCCAAAATTATAGCATGCCTTGAATTGTTGTGGGCAGTTTGGGCTGATGTGTCCCTCTTTCCCGCATTTATAGCATACGACCGGTGGTCGTTCTCCTCCCCTAAAAACAGTTGATGCTGGTGATGCTGTCGATGTCTTCACGTTCTCATTATTGTACCATCTCTTCTTGAAATCTCCCCCCGACTCACTTCTTCTATTATCATGGCCACGATTACCACCGGAGTGGTTACTGCTTCTGTTATACTTTCCTCCCCGCTGGTTGCCATTGCTCCGATGACTACTGCCACCGGTACGACCCTGATTGTGGTCCCTCGGTTGAACAGACTCATTATCCCTCTCTAATAATTGAGCCCTGTTCACAATATCTGAATATAAAAAAAATTGTGAGAAATGAGATATTGACGTATTTCGGGTTTCAAACCTCTCAGAAACATCCGCGTCATACGTTCCTCATTCTCTACCAAATGAGGTGCAAACCTGGACAACTCAGCGAACTTAGCCTCGTACTGGGACACAATCATGTTGTTTTGTTCTAGTCTGATAAACTCTACCTCCTTCATATGACGAATACTTTCAGGAAAGTACTTGTCATTGAACAGTTTCTGGAATGCTTCCCAAGACATCTTGAGTGTGGCAGGCTGGGTACGCTTCACAGACTCTTACCAGTAATCTGCCTCTCCACGGAACATAAAGGTGGCGAATGGAACCTTCTGTTCCTCCGTGCATCCCAAGACATCAAATATCTTGGTAATTTGCTTAACCCACGTCTCTGTCTTGATTGGATCTGGCTTTTCCTGAAACTATGGTGGTCCCAACTTTTTGAACTGCTTGCCAGTGACAATCCGCGTGTTGTTATTATCTCCACCTGTAATTTTCACACGAGTCTCCCTCGTCTAGTTTTGCATGAACTGCAAAAAGCTTCTAAACATCTCATCGTTTATCGTCTGATCAGTGTTGTTTTCAGGAGGAACATTGTCTTCCTGTTGCACGTTCTCCTGGTTGGTGATTAAAGGTGTCTCTACGGTCTCATTCACTCCATTGTTAACATTCTCAGCTGCCATTCTCAAATACTGCCATAAAACAAGGGTTAATTAAATAAATTAACATATCACATATTAACCCTATTCTCCGACTGACCAATTAAATATCACATAAGCTTAGGTAGGACATACTAGTGAAGGATTTACTCGTCTCTTCCCTCCTAGTTCTATTCCCCGATCTCCGCTAGAGATCATATCTCTAAGCTCTGATACCAACTGTGACGCCCCAGAATAGGTCTAGTCAACCCAACCCATTCTGAGTCGGCAAACACATGGTACAGAATCCAAATATATTCTTTTATAACACAAGGTCGTGAAAAATACGACCAGACACTGTGAGTGTCAATACAAACATCTAGAAAATATAAACATTCAACTAAGTCCTCATTAAAATTATTATCACACTATATAAAAATAGTGAGGACTACTACTGCTCTAACTCAAACCATCACTCTGTCCCCCGACTCGTCCCTGCGACATTCTCATTTCCTGAAGAGGACAATAGATGAAAAGGATGAGCTCAACTAGCCCAGTAAAGAATATTATGACTAAGATAATAAAGAACAATTTATCGTTAGTCTTCAACAAATCAGATAAAATATTATGGACCACAAGTTTTAGATCAACAACTGCAGCGGAAATAACAATGCATCAGAAGAATTAAGTAGAAAATAATGTATACTATCTTCTATGATTTGAAAGTCCATAATCAATATTTTATTCCTATAACATCAATCAATATATATCTTGAATCAAATATTCATCTTTGCACTATGGGCCAAAGATATTCATCAGGTAATCATTCATCTTTGCACTACAAGCCAAAGATATTCATCAAATAATCATCTATCTTTGCACTACAGGCCAAAGATATTCTTTTGTATCACTATTTAAGACTGAAGATGATGAAAAATATTTTGAAGAACAAATCCAGTGAGATAAAGGACAAAAAATAGGAATTCGTAATTTAGTTTATCCAAGTTCAAGAATACTCCATAATAATTAATTGTGGAGCAAAATTCAAGAATGAAGATCAAAACTTGGATCCAATCAAAGATAGGAACCATAATAGCCAACTTGGACAAAGAAAAGAAAATTTAATTTTTTTGTGAATAGTACCGTATTCGTGAATAGTGCCGTATACATGAATAGTGCAGTATATGTAAATAGTAACTCCAATATGAAAAGGTAAAAATTTTACAATAAAATTCATACCAATATTTCGGTGTCATGATATTGAAAGAAATAACATTATTTTTGAAAAAAATAACATCCCTTACCTCAAAAGAACAGTACTTCAAAATGAAATATCAGATATAATACTGAAGAAAACTTGCACTGAATAGTAACACTCAAAGTATCGAAATACTCACAAAAATACGTTCGATATTATAGAGAGAGAAAACTTCTGATTCTGGTGTGATTTTCAAATTCTAACTAAGCACCCTATTTATAGAAAAATACTTAGAATGCCAAAACAGAAAATTTAATAAAATAATATTTTTTTAAAAAAAAATCACGCCCACCTCTTGACTAAAATCCATAAGCCACCAGTGGGGCCCACCTCCCATTAAAAAAATGTTTTTCTTAAAAAAAATATTTTTAACCCCAAAAATCACTTCGGACCCAAAATTCTAGAACTTCAATAATTCATGAAAAATAACCCTTTTATCAGAAAAATACAAATCTTCTGTCCTTTTCATAGGAAATTTAAATCTCTACAATTTTGTAAAGGAAAATTTTTCCAAATTTCAAACATAAATTGTCCGAAATCCACCAACGGATGATTTTTCACACCAAAATACTGATAAAAACACCTCAAAATTAATTCCTTCTTTTATATCTATAAAAATAAATATTTTCTTATCATATAAATTAATAATTAATTATTCACAAATAATATTACAGAACTACAATATTGACAACCAGGTCGTTTCCAGAAAAGAGGGGGCCTTCTGATAAGGATTTTTTCTTACTGACGCGCAATTAAATAACCCCTCCTAGTCAGAACTTCCTTAGACATTGCCAATAATGTTATATAATAATATTATTCAAATAATATGAATTATTGATCTGATAATGGAAAATACTGTGCAGTGACAATTATTGAATTAATAATAATATAAAAATACTGTGCAATACCGTGTGCTACTGTGCAACAACGCGTATTATTTTACTTTATCCACTGGGTATTCCAACAGTGTTAACGATAACAACTACGCCGTTATTTATAAAAAACCTATTCTTGTTGTTTTTTTTATCCGACAGTTTTTTGTTATGGGGCCCACAAATGGCTGCGCCGTTGTACGAATATTTTCCGACAGTAAGAATATTCCACGACCAAAAGAATATTTTTCGACAACAATGAATATTTTATAACCACTTGCTTATTTAAAATATTTGCGCATTTTGCTCATAACATTCCACATTATCAAATTAACCCCTGACTATTTCAAAATAATATATAGAGGAAATTCAATTTTTTATTCATAAAAGTTGGGGTTTTACAACTTTGAACTATAAAATCACTACACATTAATTTAATTAATGTAACACATATAATTAAATTAATCTACCACAATTTCATGAATTAATTATTTAACTCAATAATTAAATCATCAAAAATATTTATTTATTTCAATAAACATTCAAATAAATGTACAAAATTCTCGTTACTCACAGTATATCACTTATAAACTTCATACCATAGATGGAAAGAGTATTCCTAATACATGACATGTTATTCAGCTTAGGCGATACGATCAGTCGTCAGTATTAGTTATTAAGTTTTTTATACTTTAGTCTTTTTTGAGGTTGTTTCAACCGATATTCATGTTATCTTTTCACTACTTAATAAAATAATGATTCTGCTTCCATAATTATTTTCTTTTACTTTTCTTTTTGATCTGATTTATCACTTACTCTACTCTTTAGTCATACCTCTGTATTCATCGGGTAAGAGTGGATAGGCAGGGAAGCATAAGTGTTAGCATGCTATCAAACACAACAATAATTATAGAATCAGATATAAGTAGATGACTATAATATTAATATTTAAACCCCTTTATAAAATTAATGGATTGTACTTCATTGTAAAAATTAATTTACATAAAAAATTAGAGATCTACAATCCCCACCTCTTCAGGGTTTAACCTTTTCTCCTGGACTAGATTCTGAGTGTACTCAAAGCCTTTGTTGAACTTATTGTCTACGTTCAAGTCGACCTCTTTCGCGTACTCGGAAGACTCAAGAGTCGAACCGCCTTGGTGCCTTTTCCATTCAGCCTCCTTCGCAGACCAATCCTCAACGACCTTTTGGATATTAGTCGTCAAGTTTTGAATCTACTCAGTTTGTTGTTGAACCTGACCGGTCTTCTTCTGAAGAGCAGCTTCGGCGGTCTTCAACTTCTGCTCCAGCTCAGCTGCTCTTGCCTTCTCCTCTTCGGCAGCAACCTTAGCAGCCCTGAAGTTGTCCTCAGCCTTCTTTTGTGCTGCAAAGGCCTCTCTCCACTTGGCTTTGGCTTGACGAGCAATGTTTTATGTAGTCTTCAGTTCCCTTCCTTTATCCTCAGCTAGTTTCTTTATATCAGAAGCCTCCGTCTCTAGGTGGCTGAGGTGATTCTCTATCTCCTTACAATGCTTGGTAAGCTTGTGATGCACACCAATTATGCGAGAGTACGTGTCATTGGCCTGCTCATAATTTTTTTTATCAATTATTTATGATAAGAAGAAGAAATTACTTCAAGCAAAAAGGAGAGATAAGTACAAACATACCTGGTCAAGCTGCTGCTCTTGTAGCATAATTAGGGTTTCCAAGTCCATCCCTTTATACCTTGGTTCATCAGCTGGCAGTTTGAAGTCATGATACAGTCTGATAGGGAAGTCCTCGAAGTCCCCAAAGCATGAGGCGTCAGACCTCACTTTCCACTGCGGCTTCCAAGTCATCACCTTCTGCCTCTTGATGGTCCACTGAAAGCCTGGATCCCCTTCCTCCTCCATCAAGGCCTTCCTCTTCTCTCTCATGGTTGCTTCAGCCTTTGAGTTCGATGTCATCTCATTAAGTGGTTGCACGTTGAGAGGAGAGGCTTATCCATAATTATGATTGAAGGAGAGTGAGGAGGACTTGGATGTCTCTCCTCTGCCACATGAGGAGTGGAAGGAGGATGAGGAGGACGCAAAACATTAGCCTTGGCACTAGAGGCAGCACTTCCGGCAATTAAAGCCGTTACTTTCCTTTGTGCTGTCGAGCCAACTTTAGTTTCTCGGCAGAGGTCAACAGTTTCCTCGGCACCCCTGCCGCTTTTAGAATAGCTTCATTTAAAGCCTTATTCGGTTGAATAGCCATTCAAATCACAATATAGCTAAATTAGCATCAGTTGAGAAAATTATCAAGTATTAGAGTATTTATATAAACAAGTATAAATTGACACTCACAATCATAGCTGAACAGTCAGTCCTAATCATTTAGAACACCATTCTAACCAAACTTGTAGCATACCATTCTAATATCCGATTATTCTATCATTTACCATTCATCATCAATCCCGACGAAGCCATATCATCCACATCCGGGGGAAATTTTGGGAAAGCACAAACGGAAATTCAAGAGAGGCATACAAGAGGAGTACAAGACAATCAATCTATAATTTTATGTTATTCTGATAGTCATACCTTCTATATTTTGTTCTTGAAAAGCTACTTTTGAATTGCATTGTAAAACTACGAATATATTTGGTGAATTCAAAAAGAACCTATAAGAGAGAATATTAGAGGTAAAAGGCAAGAGTGTAAGATTATTAGAGGGTAAAAGCCAAATTTGAGCGATACACGAGTGATTCATCATTGTTTGAGCGAAACACGTAAGGAAGTGTGTTAGAAAATTTTTTATCTACTAACCTTTGTGTTGCAGCGAACATGTATGATTATGATTATGAACGTTCTTATGGGTCACGAAGGAATACTTTCCAAGGCAGGAATGATACAGGTGCTTATTTGAGATGGGAGAAAAAGATGGAGCGAGAGTTTGCCTATCATAAGTATTACGAGCATAAGAAGGTCAGATTGGTGGTCCTACAGTTTTCTAGTTATGAGGCTACATGGTGGGATCAATTAGTTCTTAGCAAAAAAAGATGTGGAAAGCGTCTAATCGAGACATGGACAGAATTAAAAACAGTCATGAGAAAGCTATTTGTTCCAAGACAGCTGAATAGGGAACAAGAAAAGGTATTTTCAAGACATATGGAGCAACCTTGAAGGCGATCAACATGGGATGATTATATGGAGACTTACAGGTATGAAGATTCCCATGGGAGGCAACCACGAGATACTCATAAGGAGTATAGGAAACCAATAATTTCCAACGAAGAAATAGAGGGCCTCAAGGATTCGGTTCGTCAGTGGATGGAGACGTTCCGTGAGGGGATGGAACAGATGCAAAGCGCTCTTATAATATATGAGAATCAAGTTCGGCTGAGGAAGGAAAAAGATGAAAAAGAATATGCTGCCCAAGGAGAATTGTTAGATTCCATTGTAAAAGAGGATTGTAATCAAAAGCAAGAGAAAGAAAGTGAACGACAAAAAGAAATTGTTTAAGAGATTGATAGTGTAAAAGAAAAATTTGAAGAGAATGAGAGTGAGTGAGAGTGAAAATAAACGAGAGAAAAACAAACGAGAGGGTGAGAAAAATAAAGAGAGAAAAATATGTGACTATAAAAAAAAGTGAGTTGAAAAGCGAATTGTATTTTGAAAAGTTAATGACTGTACATTCGTACAAGGCGGCGCTTTTGGATGCTAACCATATTAACTCTTCTTTGTTTAATTCTATTGTTTCTCTTGTACAAGTGAGTGATGAAATACCCCGAGCTATCATTTAATATCAATCAGTTCATAGTATTCCTGAGGAGGCGACGGAGTTACCGAGGCGGGTTGGAGAGTTGGTGAAAGTGGGTATCGTGGGAGAAAGCATAAGTTTGTGTGCTTTTTATGAGATTATACTGCCTAAGGAGGATAAGACGATGAGTCTGTTCATCAATTTTGAATTGGTAAACAAGTATCATTATTCTTTTCTTTGTTTGGATAATATGTTTGATAAATTACATAGTTCTTGTGTTTTTTCTAAACACGATGATCATGAGATGACAATGCCTAATCAATTTAGCATGAGAGAATGTTATAAATGGAAAATTATTTTAACACGTGAGTTGTATAGGTGGTTAGTTATTTATGTTAGATTAACTGATTCATCTAGCGTTTTCATGAGTTATTTGAAACATGTTTTGCATGATTCCATTGGGAAATTTGTGTTTAGCTATTTTGATGGTAGAAACGTCTTTATCATAAACTATGGAGGATATTTGATCTTTGTTGAGTTAGTTTATGATCATGATATGTTTTCTCGTTCTCGACGATATTACTTTCATGAAATTTACTCTAGGGTGTCTTATCCATATGTTGATTTGGGTTTTCATGCTAGTCAATCTTTACATGAGATGTCGATAGTTGACAATGGTAGTAATCATATTGTTTTGTTAGGTCAATCTTCATTACATGATTTGCTTGGATTTTATGCTTCAAGGACCAACAATCTTGTGTATTGTATCCTGAAGATCCTAAATAGTAAGCACATCTCTGGCTAGGATTGTATCTTTTGCTTTTTGGATCTAGAGGTGGAGCCAGTTCGGTAATTTTCTTGTGATCTATTAACATCACCAACATGTTTTCAAGGGAATCTCCTAGTGGAGTGAACACCCGATTTTCCATTCTTTCAAATTTTCTCTTTCTATCCTGATATTGGTTGAACGCGGTTTGTTGTTGGAATGACATATTTCATTCCTTCTTTCAGATAAGGGGACTATGGTTGGGTCTCCTAGACTGCCCCTATACAATGAGGGATACATCTTCATCGCCTTTCTTGGGTATCCTCATGGGATCACTCGTATAGTTGCCAGACTGTATATTCTGGGCGAAAACTTTCAAGGCCGTGAGATCTTTAATCTTGCCTGCTTTCAGGCCCATCTCTATCATCTAGCCGTGTTTGATCATCTCTGAGAATGGCTTTCCTATTCCAGCTAGGATCCTCTCACAGTAAGGTGCCTCTTGGATGTCTATGAAAGTCGTCACCAATTCAATTTCTGTCATAGGTGGGCTGACCTATGCTGCCAGACGTCTCCATCTTTGGGCATACTCACGAAAAGACTCGTTGCTTTGCTTTTTGACCTTGGTCACTTGATATCGATCCGGACCCATCTGAGACTGGAAGCTGTATTGATTTAGGAAGGCATGAGCTAGCTCATCCTAGCTATGGATTTTTGCATTGTCAAGTTGGGCATATCATGTCCTAGCCTCTCCAGTGAGACTCTTTTGGAAAAGCTGCATTCTGAGGCTTTCATCTTTAGCATAAGACCCTAGCTCACCAATGTATACTTTCAAGTGCATATAGGGATCGCCTGCCCCATTGTACTTTTCAAACTCTAGGACTTGGAATTTGTCAGGATATTTAGCCCCTGGGAATATGCAAAGATCTGAATAGGTGACACTTCCAAGGTTTCCAGTTCCTTTTATTGAAAGGATGGTTTCTTCCATTTGTCGGACTTTCCTTCGGATATCGCCAGTTTCCCGATCTTCCCTAAGATTTATTATTTCAAGGGTTTTGTTGGTTCTTTTATTGGATCGAGGTTCAGGGATTTGTATTTCCCCCTTTTTGTCAGCACTTTGATTGTCACCCTGTGATGAGGACTCTATTTGATTGAGCGTTGTCTGACCATGAGTATTTCTACGTTGTCCTTTTAGGAGGATAGCCAATTCTGCTATTTAATTCTTCAGTCCTTCAAACTCCTTTCGAGATACGAAATCTGACTCGTGTTGGCCACTTTCAGCCATGTTGGTGGATAGGCTTTGTGCCTTTTTAGATTGATCTAGTAATGAGACCAGTCTTACCTACAAGACGAATAGGTAGTTTAGTTTTGATAGACATTAACCATATGCATGTTATGCAATGTGTCAGATTTTGGGGTTTTTAAATCTTATCCTGCAAAACAGAGGTCAGTTGTTCTGATGACAGGATAGCATGATAGGATTTAAAAGACATGGAATGTACATTATGACATTTACATTGGAATTGAAAACTTGACATTGAATTGAAAGAGGAAGGCTTGAAGAAGCTTCCCTTCGAATTTGGTTAATCAGAGGCTGACCTATCTTAGGCTACTCTCGCAGCTTTTTGGCATGAAGGTCCCCAGATCATCGCAATCTACTAGAGGAGAAATTAATCCGATCTTTCAACTGGAGCGAATCTGGGTGGTGAATTTTTTTGAGCCCCCAGAGACTTAGCCGTCCCCATAGTCATTACTTATCACTGACTGGTTTGCCTCCCGAAGGAGGAATCACACAACATATATTCACATACATCGCGTCTCACTGTATGCACATGATGACATTGGTGCAAAGCACTAATATGGGTTTGAAGCACTAAAATAAGAAAGCATTTATTCACATTCATTCAATGTAAAGACGCAGCATTCACGCATTCATTCAATGTAAAGACGCAGCAATTACACATACGTAGTTTTAAAAGGGAGAATTTTTGAAAAATTTGAACGCGGCCTAAGCCCTCTACTGTCCCCAGCAGAGTCGCCCCCTGTCGACGTCGGGAAAAAATCCGTTGGTCGGGTCACAACCCGGATCTTTCTCTCTTCCTAAGTGGTGTCTACCCTCACTCTTTTTATTGTGAAAAAGGTTTTAAAGGGATTTTTAGGAAAAGGCCAACATGTATCATGACAACAATTTGAACGTTTTATAGAGTCACCAGTTGGTAGATTTGAAATGGTTGTACCAACTTGTAATACCCGTGAATTTTTATATATTATTAAATAAATATATTAATGAAAACGAGAATTTATTTGAATATAAATGATTTTGTGTTTTGAGATGAATTAATTCAATTATATAAAATTGAATAATTATAATAATTGAGAAATTGGTGGACTTTGCGATAAACTAGTTGATTGCCTTGTGTGGCACAGTGATGTAATATAAGAATGATTATATTAATTTAAGCGAACAATTAATCTATATTAATTGTTAATCGTAGAATATTAATTAATTGTCATCATAGAATAATTGTTATAAAATATTAATGGTGATTGATTAATAATATGTGATTATTATTATTGCAAGAAACATAATAATAATGAGCAACGTGTTTATAAATATAATAAGATTTATATTAAAGTGATAATTAATCATTTAAGGGTTAATTAAATTGTTATGGAGATTAACAATTATATTGATTGAACTATATGAGCTACTTGATTAATAGCCTATGTGACAATATGTATGCAAGTATACATTAAAATAGTACATCATGAATGTATGATAAACAATTGCTGATTAGTAGAACTTAATAATAAAGGATACAGTGTGATGTGATTATATTCGAGAAAATTATACCAGTATGATAAAAATATACCTGGATTATATGTGTACAAGTCACACTTACTACATTATGTGAATTATAGTGTAACATTTCAATTAAAGATATATATATAAAATATATATATATATATATATATATATATGTGTGTAGATAGCCTAAGTATTTAATACATATGTGTATAATGAATCAAGTGTGGTATGTTGCTAGAAGGCTGAGTTTGTTTTGCTGGGAGAGCCACTATCTCTTTCACGTGATATACTCAAGCTATCCTACTCCCCTATAACCTTAAAACTCAGCAAGCCTTCATAGCAATCATACAATGGGGTGTGGGCATGATGATGGCTTTCAACAACTATCTACCAACTTCTTCTTATCTAGCATGCAAATCAAACATACGTTAGTTTATTTTGAGAGTCAGAAGCATGGACTGTGTTTTGATTTTATTATAAATGAAGCATCTCTCCTTCACATTTCATCTTGCTGAGAGTTTGCTTGAGTTTGATAAATTGAGAGCATATATAATATCAGTCTAGATTTGTAAGAATTGAATAGCTGCAAGCTCAATCATTTACAGAGGTATAATCCCTCTTCCTTTGTTCTTCATTTTCGTTTTCTGTTTCTGAAGTTTTCTTCAAATTCTTGATTATGCCAAATTGGTTCATAATTGGTTTATAGGACCCTTATATTGTTGTTATATGAACATACATACCTGATGGAACCACTGTATAGCTTTCTTGACTTTCATTTCCATTGTTGCTCTGTAATTTTTGTAAAGCATCAAATTCGTGTGAAATTAGTTAGGGTTCATGAATTTGAGAATTTATAAATGCGATTGACTGTTATATAAGCATATATATGTGTTAGTAAGTTAAAAACGTTAGTGTAATGGCATATGGGTATGTTGAAATCGATGAAATGGGAGGTTTTGGGTCGGTTTCGACTGCAGTGTGAACTGCAAAAACTGTCCCCACGCCGCAGCGCCATCGTCCGTGCCTCCCATGCTGCAGCTCCAATCCTTGCGCCGCAGCGCCACCCGCGCCGCAGCGCCACCCGCGCCGCAGCGCCACCCGCGCCGCAGCGCCAGATTGTGGCTGCTGTTGCCGCGCCGCAGCGCCGGCCTCTGTGTGTAGTTTTCTGCATTCTGCAACAAAACTGTTATGTACTAATTATTTGATTTTTGTTTAAACAAGCATGGAAGCATGATTAATACATATATATAAACCTAATGAGGCAATGTAAGCATGTTTTAGTACATTAGCATGCATGGTTAACCAAACGACATATAGTTTGGAAACGAACTTAAAGTTTCCTAAACGAACGTTAACATATATGAAGCATGTTAATATTCTGATTTTTCAAGGCATGTTGGTATGAGGTAGAGATGCATAAAAGACATATTAACTTATGTATATATGGTTCGTAGTATGACAAGAGCATGTTAGACCTCACTATTGAACATATCTAACAAAAATACAAGTTTTGAAGGATGATATTGACATGTAAAGACCATGTATACATTCTGACTTTTCGAGCATGTTTATAGGGCCTTGAAATGCATGAAAAGCATGTTAACTTATGTATATAGGTTTCATAAGGAAGCATGGACATGATAGGCCTTATTAATGAACTAAACTAACAAAGTATAAGCTTTGAACGTAAACTTTGGTATGTTATGACGAGAGTTAGAATCTGATAATTTGGACACATGTGATAGTACTCTTAGACTCATTCATGTGTCATGCATGTATATATACCATGATTAGTTGCCGTGATTAAAGTTTAGCATAAACGAAGCATGTTTTCAAGATAATAACAATGCTAGCTACATATATGCGATACGAGTACTCATGAGCATGCCTAATACAAGTTATATGAAAATCTTATGTGTTTAAAAAGCGAGCATGTTAGACCATATGAGTTCGTGTCCTTGAATGGCTTTAAGTATTAACTTAAGAACCTATACTATGTACGATTGGATTTGAAAAAGTTATACAAGCATAAAAGTATCCTTTAAATATGAATACATGCTACGTGATATTATAGGATGTTACTTGAACCCGATTTTGACGGTTAACTTAAGGGGATGCCGTAACTTGCCAAAATGAAATATATTTAGTATTGATTGCGATCTTATAAGATATGAGAATGTGTTTAAACTCTAAAGGAGGAACGTTAAGGATAGAAATTATATTCTATATAACTGTGTAGCTAGGTAAAACCTAGCTTATGTGTTGATCGTATATTCGAAGATAAAATGTGAAGTTTAATTATATGACTAATGAATATCATATATATATGTAACTGTATTACGATAGGAATTCGAAAGTGTTGATTTTCTTTTCGTGGATAAACTACACTAAAGGCAAGTTCTCTTACTTACACTCTTTTAAAGTGCAAGTATCCTAACCGACGCATTTACTTTATGCAAGGAAATCTATGATTGTGCAAGTTTCCTAACTTACACTCTTTTACTGTGCAAGTATTCTATCCTTGTATATTGCGAACTAGTTTCCTACTTAATCGGTTGAATTGAATTAGCATACTTGAACTCTTATTTCATTAAAGCTATTATTCCTGTTGAACTTAGTATTGTTCTTGAATATTGTGAAAGTGTCTATGCCATTTGATTCGGCTAGACTTATATTATTGGAAAGCAACCCAAACTAATTGATTGGTGCGGGATCTTGTATTTGACTGAGAAAAACAACCTTCTTTGAAGGGAATATATAATTGTCGGAGGACCGACGTGCACACTTGAGTATGATTGATTGTTATGCATAATGATGGTACTTTAGGCTGATCACCTGTTGTACCTGTTTTTGTTGGATTTTTAGTTTATTACTGTTAATTCTAGTAGAAGTTCATAGTCCTTAGCGACTGCTCAGTATTCAGTTATCTTGAAATCTTGAATCGATTTGTTATTGAATCACATTGATATTATTCTGTCCTTAGCGACTGTTATTGAAAACTGTTGATATTCTTGTTATCCTTGAATTATCAAACCTTGCTATACTTTTTTTTAAGAATTGAGAATTATGTTACAAACCCTTATTGTATATTACTTGCTGGGCAATTTGTGCTCATTCTTGCTTTCCCTAAAATATTTCAGTTAAGGCAGAGCATGGTGAACCTTCGGGCGTTGATAAGGGCAAGGGGAAGGCTACCAACTAGCTTGTCTCTTTTATGTTTTTAAATATTTTAATGTTGTATTAAGATGATGTAGTAAGACTGGATTTATTTATGTTTAAGCTTAAGTTAGATTATGTAATAAGTCGTTAATTGATATTATTATGTAATCTATTAAGTACTGTAGGTTGCGAGACTTGGGGGAATAATTATGATAAATCATTGTAAATTATTCTAGAATAGATTTTCCGCTGTGATTGTGTGATATTTAGTTATTATTATTGTGATGTATTACCATGAGCACGTGATGAACCGAATTCGAGAGACCCCGTGACGGTCCTGGAATTTGGGGGCGTCACACAACTCAACCGTGTTTTGTTTGAAAGAGGCCCAATTGCTGGACACTGTCTAAACTTGATCTTTGAAACCAAAGTTTTGAGTTCGGGGGCTTGGTTAAGTGTGAGAAAGGTGTTAGGCACCCCACAACTCCCGTGTAAACACGGTACCGTATCTTTTCAATATTTTCCTTAAAATCTATGTGTGGGTGTGAATGCTAAAAGAAAATTGGGCCTATATTTGTTTGATTTGAAAGTAGTGCTTTGCTTCGTTGAACCTATATACGAAGGGTTTGATTTGATTTGCAAAAAGTCTTTGATTTGATTTGCAAAAGTGTTTGATTTGATTTGAAAAAGCTTTTCTTTTCGATAAGATTAAAAATAATGTCTTGAAAAGCGATTTTCAAACCCCTACGCTCTCATAGGAATGGAAGCATGTTGATACTTTCATTTTTATCTTTTCAGCCTTTTGGCTCAATTTCAGAATATATACAAGTGTCAGTCTTCTCATGGGCATGACAGCCATCGGAGTGACTTTGACACGACAAACCATATGTTCACTATGTTGAGACCTTAAATCCGGATAACCATTTTAAGGTCTTTTATGTGTACATTTTTATAAAAAAACTGGCAGGGTACATTCGTAAAGTGGAGTTCGTCCATCGTGGGAATCAGATTCTGATCAGTTTGATCATGAATCCCACGATTCTTAGGCTCACATAGGGAGGCCAATAAACCTGTACAGATCAAATTTGTACAGAAATATATCCAAACGCTATAAGGGCCAAGGATCATAAATTCCACGATTCTTAGGCTCACATAGAGAGGCCAATAAACCTGCACAGCTCAAATTCGGCATGAAGGTCCCCAGATCATCGCAATCTACTAGAGGAGAAATTAATCTGATCTTTCAACTGGAGCGAATCTGGGTGGTGAATTTTTATGAGCCCCCAGAGACTTAGCCGTCCCCAGAGTCATTACTTATCACCGACTGGTTTGCCTCCCGAAGGAGGAATCACACAACATATATTCACATACATCGCATCTCACCGTATGCACATGATGACATTGGTGCAAAGCACTAATATGGGTGTGAAGCACTAAAACAAGAAAGCATTTATTCACATTCATTCAATGTAAAGACGCAGCATTCACGCATTCATTCAATGTAAAGATGCAGCATTTACACATACGTAGTTTTAAAAGGGAGAATTTTAGAAAAATTTGAATGCGGCCTAAGCCCTCTACTGTCCCCCAGCAGAGTCGTCACCTGTCGATGTCGGAAAAAAATCCGTTGGTCGGGTCGCAACCCGGATCTTTCTCTCTTCCTAAGTGGTGTCTACCCTCACTCTTTTTATTGTGAAAAAGGTTTTGAAGGGATTTTTAGGAAAAGGCCAACATGTATTATGTCGACGATTTGAACGTTTTATAGAGTCGCCTGTTGGTAGATTTTAAATGGTTGTACCAACTCAACCGAGTTTTGTTTGAAAGAGGTCCAATTGCTGGACACTGTCGAAACTTGATCTTTGAAACCAAAATTTTGAGTTCGGGGGCTTGGTTAAGTGTGGGGAAGGTGTTAGGCACCCCACAACTCCCGTGTAGACACGGTACCGCATCATTTCAATATTTCCCTTAAAATCTGTGTGTGGGTGTGAATGTTGGAAGAAAATTGGGCCTATGTTTGTTTGATTTGAAAGTAGTGCTTTGCTTCGTTGAACCTATATACGAAGGGTTTGATTTGATTTGCAAAAAGTCTTTGATTTGATTTGCAAAAGTCTTTGATTTGATTTGCAAAAGCTTTTCTTTTCGATAAGATTAAAAATAATGTCTTGAAAAGCGGTTTTCAAACCCCTACGCTCTCATAGGAATGGAAGCCTGTTGATACTTCCATTTTTATCTTTTCAGCCTTTTGGCTCAATTTGAATGGTGATTGTCAGGCTGCGAAGCATCCTCGACCACAGAATATATACATGTGTCGGTCTTCTCATGGGCATGACAGTCATCGGAGTGACTTTGACACGACAAACCATATGTTCACTATGTTGAGACCTTAAACCCGGATAACCGTTTTAAGGTCTTTTGTGTGTACATTTTTACAAAAAAACTGGCAGGGTACATTCGTAAAGTGGAGTTTGTCCATCGTGGGAATCAGATTCTGATCAGTTTGATCATGAATCCCACGATTCTTAGGCTAACATAGGGAGGCCAATAAACCTGCACAGCTCAAATTTGTACAGAAATATATCCAAAAGCTATAAGGGCCAAGGATCCATCAGTAAATCCTGGCTAGCGCATATCCAAAGCGTCTCGTTCCCACTAGATAGCGATCTAAAGGCTGCAAGATAACTTTTATAACTGAAACTAGAAAAAATGCTAGATTTAAATAAATCTCAGCCATTCTAACTTTTCGGTTCTGTCTGTACCAATTTTGAACCGTTTGAAAGCTAGAGTTGGCGAGATTTGAATAAATCTAGTTCGCCCGCAGAAATATCAGTGCCAATTCATATCAAATGAATATTCAGCCATTTAATAAAATAAGTAAAATAATACATATATATATACACGAAAGTTGTAAAGGGCGATGGGTTTTCACACCGGTGCTCGGACTGGAATTGAAATATATATATATTTATAAAAGCTGTATAAAAGCCATGGAATGATCCAGGCTGGACAAAATTGAAATATATATATATATATATATATATAACTATAAAAAGGGCGATGGGTTTTCACGCTTGTGTCCGGACTGGAATATAAACTTATACAGAAACGTAGTCAACCAGGATTAGGAAGATAACCCAATATGGTGAATGGTGCAAAAATAGTAAAAAAAGCCACAGAATGATCCAGGCAAAATTGGAATGTAAATATATATATATATAGACAAAAAATTAGTCAACCAAGACTGGGAAGATAACTCAGTGTGGTGAATGTTGCCTATATATGCATAAATATGTATAAAGCAGTAAAAAGGCCACAGAATGATCCAGGCCGAACTGAAATATAAATATATATGTATGTAGACAGAAAAGTAGTCAACCAAGACTGGGAAGATAATCCAGTGTGGTGAAGGCTGCTTATATATGCATATTTATATATAAAAGCAGTAAACTACCGCGGATTTGACATCCGGGCTTGACATAATTGAAAAGTTAGTATATATACAGTTAAATATATATAAAAAAGCCAAACTCGGAATGGGAAGATAACCCAGTCCGGCAAAGGTGCTTAGTACGAAGATGAAAGTATATGAAAGCTGCTGGAAGCGACGGATCGTTAATACGAGTTGTAGAAATGCCAGAAAATGCGTTTAGGTACTAAAATGTACCAAAAGTTAACAAAAACGGCCACGAAACTGAGTTCCGGTCATATTTAGAAAATGAAATTTGATGTGCAAGTGTAAAACAGTGTAAAGAAGTAGTATTGACTTGCTGATCGTAAAAATACTCATAATGGACTGCTACACAGGCTTTTTGCCAAATTATAGGCTTTAAATGTCCGAATCTACCGGTTATTTTCTGATATGTGGTCATATGTGGGTATATCTACGTGTTAGAGTGAAAAAATTTGAGTTTGGAAGACAAAAGTTTGGTCGAGAAACGAAACGGGCAGGGCTCCAGAATGATTTCTAACTTGAAAATGAGCTGGGGGTGCACTTCTATATATAGACCAGGTAGAAGCAACTCTATCTACGGCTGCCTCCACTCTACCTGCGGCAACACGTGGCAGGTAGAGGTGGTGGGCCCCATTGCATCGAGGTGCTTGCACTCTAAGCAATGCGATGTCAGATTCGAAACTTTCTAACTTTTGATCAGAGCGTCCGTTTGAGACGTGCTATATCTTTTTGGAAAGCCCTCGTCGACAGCGTCACAATGATATGGGAGAAAACCTTTTCCAAGTCCAAAAATATGGGTTCATAACTAGGTCTTCGATTCCCCGCAGTTTATCCGTTGAGCTGTCTTGCGCTGTTTTCACTCGGGATCAATGTTATGGTTCTTTATGACCTTGATGGCATCAATTCGGCTTGGTTTTGATCAAATCGGTTTTAAGTTAGCAAAATGACCATTTTTCCCCTTTCGGGGTTGTTAACTGTGCAGGCACAGTCTTCGACTGTCTTCCAGGGGTTGTTTCCTGAGGTTTGGTTCCCAGTCGATTCTTTTTGTCCTCAGGGTCATCTCCGAGACTGACTTCGTCCTCCCAAGGTTGACTCTGGGGATGATATGATGATTTGGTTTTGTCTTTGAAGGTTAAATTTGCTTCCCAAGGTTATCTCTGGGGCTGAACTGGATCTCCCGGTTGTGACCGGGGCTTAACTTGACCTCCCGGGTTGCGACCAGGGCTGAATTGACATCCTGGTATTAAGATTGGGGTTGATCCGACATCCCGATATTGAGATCGGGGTTTACCTGACGGCCCGATATAAATAATAGGGTTGATCTGACGGCCCGATAATGAGACCGGGGTTGAACTGATGGCCTGGTATTGAGACCGGGGTTGAATTAACATCTCGATATTGGTGATCGGGGTTGTGATTGTCCCGGTATTGGTGACTGGGGTTGAGTTGACATCTCGATATTGGTGATTGGGGTTGTGGTTGTCCTGGTATTGGTGATCGGGGATGTGGTTGTCCAGGTATTGGTGACCGAGGTTGAGTTGACATCCTGATATTGGTGATCGGGGTTGTGGTTGTCCCGGTATTGGTGACTGGGGCTGAGTTGATATCCCGATATTGGTGATCGAGGCTGAGTTTGACATCCCGATATTAGTGACCGGGGCTGAGTTGACATCCCGATATTGGTGACCGAGATTGAGTTTGACATCCTGATATTGGTGACGGGGGTGGAGTTGATGGTTTTGCCCTCATGCAGGGTTAGTACCAGGAATGCAAAAATTTTGAGTGTCTACAATGCGCCTCCGGCGTTCTAAGGAATAGAATTACTAATAAGAAAGTTAGAGGAGATCCAGAAAGAACTGGCTGAAGTCAAACAAGTGAAGGTGAGTTCAGGAAAAAAAGCTTCACCATTTTCTGCTGAGATTATCTGGAAGAAGGTAGATCCCAGCAAAAAACTACCTTACATGGAAAGCTATGACTGGTCGGGTGATTTGTACGAGCACTTTCAGGCGTATGACAGATTAATGGACTATTATGACTACACAGATGCGACCAAGTGTCATACCTTTATGACAACTCTAAGGAAAGACGCCAGGCAGTGGATGATGACTTTGGCCCTGAACTCAGTCTCGTCATGGTAGAAGCTGTGCGATAAATTTCATGCCCAGTTCGGGAGTAACAAGAGGAGGGGAAAACCGACTGGATCACTAACCAAGGTCAGACAACACTCCAACAAGACACTGGGCCATTATGTGAAGAGATTCAGAGAAGCGGTAGGTCAAGTGACAGACCTCAACGACCTCCAAGCAGTAGGGTTCTCCCATAATTGGTGGACTTGGTGAAGTCAGAAAATTTGGTGAAAAAGTTGATGTTCAACCACCCGAAGAGTTTGGCCAGGCGTTCGAGAAAACGAAAAGCTTTATAGTGGCAGAGGAGGCCATGGACAGTTTAAAACGGGGTACGACGAAGAAGCTGAAAGACAAAAAAAAGAGCAAAGCAGATGTGAACCCGAAGAGCTATGGGAATGATAGGCCAGACAGCTATTAGAAAAGGTATAACAACAATACCGAGGATTCGGGAGGTGGTCGCCCGCCTTTCCCGAATAAGAAGGTGAACCGAGTATACACCAAACTTAACACCGATCGGGCCACCATCCTAGAACATATGAAAGGACAGCCCGGCTCTGAACTGCCACGGGACAACAAAAAGTCAGGTACGAGGAACCCTACCAGATATTGCGATTACCACCAGGCAGCGGGGGCACGCTACGGAGGGCTGTTGGGGCCTAATGGAGCTGATAGAGAAGAACGTACAGCATGGAGGGTTGGTTCAGTATGTGGCTGGACGGGAGGCTCCAGGGATGCAGCAGATGAATAATACCCCCGCCCAGGCTAACCAACCACCGCAGCAAAATCAGACTCAGGTCGTGCGTTAGGTGGTGAATGTTATCACTGGCGGAACTATGGGGAAGGTCGCGGGCAAAAAGCGACGTGGATACTTAGATACAGTGATGTCAGTTGCCGACCAGCCCGCGAGAAGCGAGCGATCATACTCTGGAACAGTCATCTAGTTCACTGATAAAGACTTCCTCGCATGAAGGAGCATTGGT
The DNA here is from genome assembly GCA_020205555.1 of Panax stipuleanatus. NCBI lineage: Eukaryota > Viridiplantae > Streptophyta > Magnoliopsida > Apiales > Araliaceae > Panax > Panax stipuleanatus. Next base: position 115,356,427 of record CM035119.1, on the reverse strand, counting down.
GATAACATATTTTAACGCCTGACAGTTTGTAACGAATGAAATTTTGTATATTTAATTATAAATATTTATTGAATTAAATAAATATTTTAATTGATTTATTTATCGAGTTAAATAAATAATTTATGTGATTATGTTATGGAGTAATTTAATTAAGTGCAATATGATTAATTAAATTGATATGTAAGTAATTGTGTAGTATAATTCTAATTTAATTGAGAATAATTAAACTAGATGAATATTATGTGCTAAATGTTTATAAAGATTTACTAATTTGTTACATGAATTATGATTAATAAGTAAATTACAATTGTGTAGTAATTTAGTATTATGTGACAATTTTAATTAATTAATTAATGTTAGCTTGTATTTAATTAAATTAGAAGGTTGGGATTTAATTAAATAAGGTGTAATATTTAAACTATGTGTTAAAATAATTTATCAAAATAAATTAAAAGATTTTTAAAGAGTTTTGCCAAACAAGTCACTTACTTCTGTTTTAACCCTGTTTTACCAAACAAGGCCTTGACTACAAAAAAATCTATTTTTAAACTTAAAGAGTTTTTGCCAAACAAAGCCTTATGGTTTTTGATTTTTAAAAATTAGTAACTGATATATTTATTAAGAGGAATTAAGTATATCAGTTATATATTATATACTTATATCCTATATCTATCAGTTATATGTATATAGTTTATACGGTATGTTAGTCTAAGTTAGAAGAAGAACAGAGTAAGAAAACTAGAGAGAAGAAGAGTGAAAGAGATAAAGAAGAAAAGCTTGTGAACTCATAAAGATAATCATCATCACAAGAGTCACCATCTTCACCTCCTTCATCTAATCAACAAAGGTATAATTTAGTTTAAAGTTTTGTTCTTCATTGTTTTCATAGTATAAGTTCTTTGTAACTTGATTTTTATGAGAATTTGTGTAATATGGTTCATATATGTTTAATATGTGTTATAACATGCTTAGATATAATTCATATGGTTGTTTATATAGTTGAATTCATGTAAATATGATGAACATGAAAAAATCATGTTCATAGCAATTTATAGTGAACTAACTTTGAAAAATAGTCTTTAATTATCAAAATTTGATAGATCTTCAAACCTGAGTATTTAATTTTGATGATAACAAATTAAGATTAACGGTTCTAAAGGGTAGAATCCTCTCCAAAGGATTAAGTGCTAAAATGATTTATTAATTACCTTAAGTACTTTGACAAAAAATATTTATTTTCTTACTTGAATTTATTTTATGACCTTGATAAATTAATATCAAGGGTTAATAAAATGAGTTCATATAGTAACATTTCCTAAGGCAAGGAGATTCCTATTTTATTTTTAAAATTAATTTTCAAAAATCTTTTATGGGCAAAAATTATTTCCAAAAAATATATATATACTAAAGTATTTTAATATATATATATATATATATCCGTGTGTGTGTGTGTGCATGGTTTGTGCCGTGTGTGCATGGTGTAAACCGTGTGTGCATGTGTGTGCCTAATGAAAATGTTGGGCATATATGTATACCAAGAATGTTATTGTGCTTGGTGTTTGTGCAAGTTATGAATGTATGGAAGTATATGCATAATGTATGCCTAAAAATATAATTGTTAGGCATATGTGATGTGAGTGCCGAAATGATTTGCTGGCATGTATAAGCTTAAAACTTAAATATGCTGGCATTGGTGTATGTGCCAAAAATTGTTTGGTTGCTGGCAAGGACCAAATTTCTATAAAGCTTATGCCTTAGTTGAAAACTTTGGGAGCTCAAATTCAAATATCCGGCCAAGCTCAAAAATGATCTGAACCCCTCATTTTCCATCATGCAATCCGAACCTTTCATTTCAAAAATGATTTTCAAAAATTACGGTTTTGCTCGAACCTGAAAATTTCTATAAATAGGAGGCTTTCCTATTCATTTCAATTTACCAATTCTATAAACCAGAAAGCTTACTCTCCTTGCCTACAGATTATTCAAACAAGCTTTTACTCTCTTCGCTCAAATCAAAGTTATAATTTCGTTTGGAAGAGAAAAATTGGTCCAAGTATTTGAGATAAGTTGTCAAATTATAATTGTTCATATCATCTCATACTTGCTCATTCATATATATATCTGTGATAAACTGTCATACGTATTCATATATCTATATATCCATATTAGTAAAAAGTCAGTACTTGGACACCGAAACGCGTTAAGCAAATTCTGATGCTATTTCTTTGAAATACTTTGGACGGTCTTTAAAATCCCAAGTGGCCCTTTACTGGTATAATCAATATATAGATTTAGATAATCAGATATAATTTGTGATAAACATTTATATATATCTTATATATGATCTATCATATCTAGTAAAGAGTCAGTACTTGGACACCGAAACGCGTTAAGCAAATTCAGATGCTATTTCTTTGAAATACTTTGAACGGTCTTTAAAATCCCAAGTGGCCCTTTACTGATATATATAATTTATATAAATATTCTTTAATATTCTATATCTGATTATCAAGTTGTGAATCGAAAAATTTAGTCAGTACTTGGATACCGAAACACGTTAAGCAAATTCGGATATTTCACTTGAAATACTCTGGACGGTCTTTAAAATCCCAAGTGGCCAAATTATTCACAACGTAGATTAAGTATAATATAATATATATAAGTGGGTAGAACGAGTTTGTTCAAGTATTATCTAAAGTGAATCATATTGTCATACTTGATAAACTGTCATTAAATATACTATTCATATAATTGCTCACAAATTATTGCTGCATTATATAAGTGTGTGTGGTTGTTTAATTCAAAGTTATATTTATTCAACAACAAAGAAACACACTCTTTATAAAGAAAAATCTTTTTCTTAATCCATTGAAAAATATTCTTTAAAGAAAAAGAAAGTTTTTATTATAAGTGCTTAAATATTATATCTGCTTTCACAGAAGCACATCACATAAAAGTCTTTGAACTTTTATCATATACTTGAAATTCTATATCTGCTTATCTAAGAAGTATATTTGTGCTACAATTATATCTGCTTATTGGTAGAAGCATATATTCATCAAACTTTTTGTAAAAGGAAAAAGGGGTGAGTTAGTTTGTTTTATATTTGTGAGAAAGACAAGAATTCTTTGACCAAGACCAGAGTCTTAGAGAGGTCAGCTGGGAGTTGAGTCTCTAGTGCACTTGTGAGGTGAGGAAGAGATTGTTGTTTCAAAACCAAAGTATAAAATAGTACTAAGCTCAAAAGAAGATTCAACTAAGCTTAAGGAAGGAGCTGTTCGAGAAAGGAAGTAATAGGATCTCAAGTCCTGGAGAGGAGCTTGAAACTGGACGTAGCAACATACTCGGGCTGTATGTTGTGAACCAGATAAATATCTGTGCATTATGTGATTGAATTTTAAACTGTTTATTAATTTGATAAAATTAAATCACTAAAATTCAAAAAGGCCAAAGATAATTTTTAAACGGTAATAATCTATTCAACCCCCCCCCCCCCCCTTCTAGATTATTATTGGACTTTCAGTTGGTATCAGAGCGGTGCTCTTTAACTTGTTTGTTAAGTGATTACAGGCAAATCTAAGAGTAGATCCATCTATGGCTTACACAAATGCTACCGATTGCGGAGAAGGACTATCAATGTCCAGACCTCCACTATTTGATGGCACAAACTTTTCCACCTAGAAAAATAGGTTCAAAATCTATGTCAAGTCACAAGGAATCAAACTTTAGCTAGCAATTGAACGAGGTGTAAAGATTCCCACAAAAGTCAAAAAATGAAAAGCTCGTTGAAAAAGATGCTATGGAATTCACCACATGAGGAGGTTATGAATATCGCCTCCAAAGCTGAACGAGTGCTAACAAGTGCTCTTATAGAAAAAGAATATAAAAGAGTTAGCAACTGCAAGAATGCAAAAGAAATTTGGGAAAAATTGATTGTAACCTATGAAGGAACCAGTCATATCAAAGAAACCAGAAAAGATGCTTTAATCCAAGAGTATAAAAGCTTCAAACTGGAAGAAGGTGAAAAGATCATTGATATGGAAACTCATTTTTCCAGAATCATTGATGAGCTAGAACAACTGGGAAAAGCCTACACAACAAATGAGAGGAACAGAAGGATTCTCAAAGCCCTTCCATTTGTATGAAAAATGAAGGTTACAGCCATCAAGGAAATGTAGGATCTAACTGCTTATCCCCTTGATAGCCTCATTAGAAATCTTCGTGCCCACGAAGTCGACATGCTAGTCGAAAAAGCAGGATCAGACACAGATCTCAAAAAAAAAGGAATCGCTTTCAAAGCCTTACTTGTTGATCAAGATAGCGATGATGATAAACTAAATGAAGAACTCTTGAGTCTAGATAATAATGAAGTTGCATTATTATCAAGACAACTCAAAAGAGTAATTCAAAGCAAAGCAAAGAGATATGGCAAAGGTTTCATGAAAACAAATAACAACTTCAACAATTTCCGAAACAAGCAAGCCTTCAAGCCAAAAGTTCCAGGAGGGAATTTCAAAGCTATCAACAACAACTTCAGAAATGCTGGCACAAATGAAAATTCAAATAACTGTTTTGAATGCAACCAGCCAGGACACTTCAAAAAGGATTGTCCAAAACTAGCCAACAACAAAGTTCTAGTAGCTGAAGAAGGCTGGGATCTAAGTGATGAAGAAGAACCTACTGAGCCAACCGAAGAAATAGCAAATCTATATTTTATGGCGGACAATGACTCATCACCAAAATTTGAGGTATGTCTCACAGCTGATTTTAGTAAAAATAAATGGTACCTTAATAGCGGTTGTTCAAGACACATGACAGGCGACAAATCAAAATTGAGCAATCTACAAGCTACAGACTGTAACGAGGTAACTTTCAGAGATAGCAACAAAGATAAAGTTGTTGGAATTGGAAATGTGTACAGTAAACACATAACAATCTCTAACGTTCAATTGGTCACTGGACTCAGGTATAATCTTCTATCCATTAGTCAACTATGTGATAGTAATTTTAAAATAACATTCAGTCCTCATAACTGTTCAATTTTTGACCAAACTGGAAAATTAATCTTACTTTGTCCTAGAAGTCAAAATATGTACACGTGTGATTTAGATACATACTCACACATGGATAATGTGTGTCTTGTGTCTGCAAATGACGACCCTTGGCTTTGGCATCGTAGATTAGGACACATTAACATGAAATTGATTAATAACATATCTTCTAAAGAACATGTTCGTGGTCTTCCTAAACTTAAATTCCTTAAAGACCATATTTGCGAAGCCTGTGAATTAGGAAAATAAATTCATGCATCTCATAAACCTAAACTCACAGTTTCAACCTCTCGACCACTTGAACTCCGGCATATGGACTTAGTTGGACCTATCCCCAAACATAGTATAGGTGGTGCTGTCTATAATTTAGTCCTAGTTGATGATTATTCAAGATTCACTTGGGTTGATTTTCTAAAGTTCAAAAATGAAGCGATAAACTCCTTTTCTGCACTATGTAAGAAAATTCAGAATCAACAGGGAAGCTCTATTATTTATATTCGGTCTGATCACGGAAGAGAATTTGACAATTCTTATTTCATAATGTTCTGTGATGAGCACGCTATAAGTCATAACTTTTCTGCACCTTACACACCTCAGTCAAACGGTGTTGTTGAAAGGAAAAATCGTACTTTACAAGAAATGGCCAATACTATGCTTAATGAATATTGACTTCCTAAATATTTTTGGGCCGAAGCAATTGTAACTTCTTGTTATATTTTGAATCGCGTCTTACTGAGACCAATTCTTTTCAAAACTCCCTATGAACTCTTTTATCAAAGAACTCCTAAAATAAACTACTTCCGTGTCTTTGGGAGTAAATGCTTTATTCTAAATACTCAACAATATCTAATAAAATTTGATCCCAAATCCGATGAAGAAATATTCCTGGGATGTTCACTAAACAGTAAAGTATATAGAGTCTTTAATAAAAAAAACTCTAGTCGTGGAAGAGTCAATGAACGTGACTTTTGATGAATCTAAACCTCCTCCAAAATATAAAGAACTGACAGAAAATGATACAGTTATTGAAGATATTCTCAGAAATATGGAAGAACTGAAAATTGATGATATTTCTCCTTCTGTCAATATTAATCCTCTTGAAAATTCTAATCCCCAACTAAATGACTTGCCCAAAGAATCACATGCTATAAGAAATCATCCAATAGAAAATATCATTGGTGATATTGATAAAGGGATTCTTACAAGATCACAAGCACAAAACATAGCCAGTCATCTATCTTTTCTGTCACAAATTGAGCCTAAAAATATAAAAGATGCTTTGATTGATGGAGATTGGATAACAGCCGTGCAAGAAGAACTTGAACAGTTCACAAGAAACAAAGTCTAGAAATTAATTCCAACTCCCGAAGAGACCTCCATTATTGGTACTCGATGGGTGTTTCGTAACAAATTAGATGAAAATGGAACTGTTATACGTAATAAGGCACGATTAGTTGCACAAGGGTATAATCAACTTGAAGGAATTGACTATGATGAAACATATGCTTCTGTTGCTAGAATTGAGTCTATACGTATGTTATTAGCTTTTGCATGCTATAAAGATTTTAAATTATTTCAAATGGATGTGAAATTTACTTTTCTAAATGGTGTTATTGAAGAAGAAGTCTTTGTTAAACAACCCCCTGGCTTTGAAGACTTTGAGCATCCTGATTATGTGTATAAACTATACAAAGCTTTATACGGTCTAAAACAAGCTCCCAGGGCATGGTATGAAAGACTTAGTAAGTTCTTATTAGAAAATGGTTATAAAAGAGGCACAGTAGATACTACTCTTTTTACAAAATATAAAAATGATGATATTCTTATTTTACAAATATATGTTGATGACATCATTTTTGGATCCACTAACATGAATATGTGCAATGAGTTTTCTGAAAGCATGAGCAAGGAATTCGAAATAAGCATGATGGGAGAATTGAATTTCTTCCTAGGACTACAAATTAAGCAAGGAGAAAAAGGTATTCACATCTCTCAATCCAAATATTGCAAAGAAATGATTAAGAAATTTGGTTTAGAGTTTGTAAAACCTCTTAATACACCTATGTCAACTACTGATAAACTAACTGCTGATGAAAATGGAAAAAGTGTTGACACTAAGAAATATCGAGGAATGATTGGCAGTCTCCTTTACATTACAGCTAGTAGACCTGACATTATGTTCAGTGTCTGTAAATGTGCCAGATTCCAAGCAAGTCCTAAAGAATCTCACCTGGTTGTAGTAAAAAGAATATTTCGATACCTTAAAGGAACTACAGACTTAGGTCTATGGTATCCTAAAGGTCAACCATTTGACCTGGTGTGTTTCTCTAACTCTAACTATGCCGGTCATCATGTTGATAGAAAAAGCACAAGTGGCACGTGTCAGTTCTTAGGTGGATGTCTAGTCTCTTAGTTTTCTAAGAAACAAAATTCGGTATCTATTTCAACCACCGAAGCCGAATATATAGCTGCTGCACGATGTTGTGCACAGATATTATGGATGAAACAGACCCTTGCCGATTACAATATAAAATTTAACTGTGTATCAATATTATGTGATAATACAAACACTATCAACTTAAGTAAAAATACCGTTTTACATGCTAAATCAAAAGACATTGATGTTAGACACCATTTCTTACGAGATCATGTGAACAATGGTATTATTAAACTAGAACATATTGACACAGAATTAAATATTGCTGACATATTTACAAAACCACTCAGTTCTGATCGATTTTGTAAATTGCATCTAGATTTAGGAATGTTAGATATTACTTCATAAAATATTTAATTTTTATTATTTATGTTGAGTTATTTCTAGTAATATATAAATATAATTTTTATAGTCAAAATTATTAATATTATTAGTTTATAATTTTCTATTAATTCATATACATATGATTATACATATAAATTATTTGTTTCTTTTATATGTTAATATACATTTTACACATTAAAATTCATATTATCTCTTAATTATATTATTATAAATTTTTTTAAACATTTACATGTATTCATAAAAATGAAAAATATTAATTTACTAATTTTAATATAGATATTTTAGTATTTTCTATTAATTAATTATATCAAAAATCATATTTTTTAAACATTTATATAAATATATACCGAATTTAATCCAAGCCGCTGATCAAAGAAAGTAATCCAACGATCATCTACAAACACAATCCGCGTCCATTCAATCCAACTAATCAGAAGCAAGCAAGCCTTGGCACATGGATCGTGTTCATCAACCATCCGATCAATACAGAAAAAGCACAAACCAATTGTAGCCGTCCGATCAGGGTCAAACGGGTCAGCCAACCCGGTTCATTAGCGCGTCTGCTTGTGACCGTTGATCAAGTCCAAGGTATGTTCTCAGCCGCTCGATCAAGTCAATTAAGCTAAATATAAAAACTAAAAATCAAAACCCTAATTCATTTTACTCTCCCTCTCTATCTCTCATCCGCCGGCTGCTCTCTCCCTTCTCTCTCTCTCTCTAACCCAGACACTCTCAACCCTCTCCATCTCAAACCCTAACCCTAAACTCTCTCAGCCTAAACAGTCAATCCTTGTAAGTTTTCATGTTCTTCTTCTTAGAATCTTCTTAATATTTTTATTTGGTTAATTGTTTATGGAGTCAGTTTTATTTTCTCCGTTCTTAAATTTTTTTTTAAATCATATGTAAATATTTTGTTTCTAAAAGATCGATTCTGTTTCAAACATTTTTTCGTGCTATTAAAGATTTTTAAGCCCTAAAAAAATTTAAGCTTACTTAGAAGAAATTTTCTCAAAAATTTCAAACCCTAGATCTAAATATTTTTTGTGTTCTTTTTTGTTGTCTTCTTTTTCGAAAAATTTCTTAACAATTTTTATATAATGTGTTTCAAACGTTTTGTGTGTTCTTAAAACCCTAATTTCTGTTAAAAGTTTTGTAAACAAAATTTTCTTCATCTGTATATTTTTTTAAAAAATTATATATATATATATATATATATATATATATATATATATATATATACCTTTTATTTCGAAACCCTTAATATAAACGTGTTCTCCTTCTGTTTATTTTTATTTTTGTAAAAACCCTAAAAATTCATATATACATATATATATATATATATGTTACAGAAATTTAAAAAAAAAAGGGTTTATTACTAGTACAATTTTTGTTTAACTATACATGTGTTTAAAATACTAAATCTTTTCTATGTGTCTAAACCCTAATTTTTTTTCAAAAATTTTTCTGTCAAAATTTATGTTTACATTTTTTTAACCCTAATTTTTTTTTTAAAAAATGTTTCTATTTATTTTTTACAATTATTTTTTAAACCCTAAAATTTCACAAATGTTTTCGTATGAATATACATGTGAGTAATGACTGCTGTGTACTATATTTATTTATACATATACCTGAGTTGTATGGTTCTGAAATGTATGGTATATGGGTGAAAAGTGGTTCTCCTACTGATGCATTTATTCTGAAAAAACTTGAAAGCTGATTAGCTTTGTGAATAGCTGTGCGAAGGTAATCACTCCACCCTCTTTATTTTAACTGAGACTATAATGAATATTGAACTATGTGGCTACTGAGGGCCACTGGCTATATATATATTTATCTGACTATGTGAATATAGGCATGAAAATTTCCATGTCTAGTTTCTATTTATTTGTCTATGAGAAATTGGATAACTATAAGTTTCATATTTATATTTCTGCATGGGTGGCTATTTGAAAGCTACTGGTTTATATGAGACTTGTCTATGTGAGTTTAAATATTGAATGAAAGTTGAATTGTCATGTCTGAAATCTGCAACTTTGAGAATTAGACATTAGGTGATGAAAATAATTACCATATTGAGTAATTATATGTTATTACTGTTATATGCTGACATATATAATAGAGATCATATGCTATATCAGTTTTATGTAACACTGACTTGTTGAATCAATGTGTTGACACACTATATCTTTATATATTGGAATCTGACAATGACAACATGTTAGTGTTATGTAACATTGACTGGTTGTATCTCTGTCTTAAACTTGTAACAGTTTAATGTGGGCATATATGTGCTATCTGTGATAACTTATCTATGTTGATTTGCTACAGTCTGATATGGGTCAATAAGTCATGATAGCATGTATCTTTGTTTGATATTAGATCACACCTGTTATGTCAATAACCTGCATATGTTTGATATTTGACTATGCTCTCTTATTAGACTACCGGACAAATTTTTTTTTAAAAACAAATTTGACAAAAAGATTTAAATTTACAAAACAGTACTACACTTGTCTGTCCCTTACTGTTCACACTACACAGTCATCACATAAATTGTTTACGTTTTGACAAATAGGACATGCCATATTAATTAAGATAATTTTTTAATTAAAACTTTTCCTATAAAAGGATAGCTTTAAATGAGCAGTCTTACTTTCAAACCTCTTCTACTACTTGTCTGCTTGTGCATTCTCTCTCTTCCAAAAACATGAAACCTGTTCAGTCTTCTAAAAGAAAAAGGTCTGAGATTTTCATTGACCCACACCCTGACCTATACACTTCTTTGTTAGTCACACCCACTGCAAAAACAAAATATGTACATATTAAACACAACTTGATTCCTGGTGTAGCAACCTCTTTTAATAGTTTTCCAGGTCTGCTAGAGAAGATAACCAATGTAGGATGGGACTGTCTTGTCTCTTTTACAAGTAGAGAGATATATCCTAGTCTAATTGCTGAATTCTATGCTCATATGACTTTTGTGCATGATTCAACAGGTTTTCTATCTGGTATTAAGACCTGCATATAAGGTCAAGATTATATGATTGATGAAATTCTACTCTTGTATGCTTTAGATCTCAAAACAGAATTCTTGGGTTATCCCAAGATAAATGAATACGCATATCCCATAGGAACTACCTCCATTGACTGCCTTACCTTCAAGCACAACCTTGCTTTTACCACTGACCAAATTGTGCCTGCTAATCTGTTTGATTATCCATGTAAAGTGCATAAGGACTACTTTACTGCTGAATGACAGTTTCTAGGAAAAATTCTGATGCATAACTTCATGCATGTCAGAAATGATAAAATGTTCAGGTCTTTTGATTTGGAATTGATGAAGTGTATTCTAACTGAATGCATGCCTTATAGCCTGCCTTTCTTTCTCATGACATCCTTTGAATTTTGCCATTCTAATAATTGCATGGGATTTGGACTTTTGCTGACTAGACTCTTCATATATCTGGGTGTTTCTATTCATAATCATAAGACACAAATGATTCATAATAGTAATATTGTGTCTCATTTGAACCTTCCTGCCAAGCCTTTAATTGTGTTTCAACCCAATGAAATTGACCATATAGAAACACACTTAAATTTAATGTCCCAAATTGACTCCCTAAACAGCATAAATCAGTTATCATTAAAGAACCAGTCTCAGATTTTGAGTCAATTAGAGGCTTTACAAACCTCTGTGCAACACTTGCATGATATGGTGACTATGCTGATGGAACACCACAAAGTGACAATCCCCCTATACAACTTCACTGCCACCACAAGCTCAGTCCAGCCAGATCATACTGGTCAGACCCCACCTGATCTGCCTCTGTCAAATTTGGGTGTGAATTTTTCTCCACTTAATTTTGAGAACATCTGAAGAAAAGTGTAAACTAACTTACTAACTATTTGAGGATTACTGTAATAACACTAAGTACTAACAGCTAACTAGAATGATTTCTATATGTTTAAACTGTTATACTAACTTGCAGGAAAAACTCTGAAACTGACAGTTTCTTCAGGTTTTTGGTATTTTCCTCCTGCCCCTCCATTTTTGTTAATGACAAAAGGGGAGAAGAAAAATATCAGAAAAAAAGAAAAATAGCAGATTATTATTAAGTAATAAATCTGTTATTTGAGCAGACATGGATCTGATAATCTGATATGAAAAGAAAAATATCAGAAAAAGGAAAAGTATCAGATTATTATTAAGTAATAATCTGATATGAAAGCAGACATGGATCTGCTAGATATAAACTGCTATAAACCTGCTATGGCCTAAATAATGCATTTACAGGAACTGTTATTAACTGTTATAACTGTATAACTGACATGATGGATGGTTTGTATGAATGGATGGTTTGCATGTTAGATACAATTATTATACAAACTGCCTGGATAGTTATAACTATAAATGTCCGTCTGATAGTTTTTCAGTTTTTTAAAATTTTAAAAATTCTTTTAAAACCCGATTCATGATCTCAGGGGGAGCTTCATGCATTAAGGGGGAGTTCTGAAAAATAAATATTTTTACTTGTTGTCATCATCAAAAAGGGAGAAATCGATAGGTCTTCAAACCTGAGTATTTAATTTTGATGATAACAAATTAGGATTAACGGTTCTAAAGGGTAGAATCCTCTCCATAGGATTAAGTGCTAAAATGATTTATTAATTACCTTGAGTACTTTGACCAAAAATATTTATTTTCTTACTTGAATTTATTTTATGACCTTGATAAAATAATATAAAGTGTTAATAAAATGAGTTCATATAATAACATTTCCTAAGGCAAGGAGATTCCTATTTTATTTTTAAAATTGATTTTCAAAAATCTTTTATGGGAAAAAATTATTTCCAAAAAATATATATATACTAAAGTATTTTAATATATATATATATATATATATATATCTGTGTGTGTGTGTGTGTGCATGGTGTGTGCCATGTGTTCATGGTATAAACCGTGTGTGCATTTGTGTGCCTAATGAAAATGTTGAGCATATGTGTATACCAAGAATGTTATTGTGCTTGGTGTTTATGCAAGTTATGAATGTATGGAAGTATGTGCATAATGAATGCCTAAAAATATAATTGTTGGGCATATGTGATGTGAGTGCCAAAATGATTTGCTGGTATGTATAAGCTTAAAACTTAAATATGCTGGCATTGGTGTATGTGCCAAAAATTGTTTGGTTGCTGGCAAGGAACAAATTTCTATAAGGCTTATGCCTTAGTTGAAAACTTTGGGCGCTCAAATTCAAATATCCGGCCAAGCTCAAAAATGATCTGAACCCCTCATTTTCCATCATGCAATCCGAACCTTTCACTTCAAAAATGGTTTTGAAAAATTACGGTTTTGCCCGAACCTGAAAATTTCTATAAATAGGAGGTTTTCCTATTCATTTCAATTTACCAATTCTATAAATTAGAAAGCTTACTCTCCTTGCCTACAGATTATTCAAACAAGCTTTTACTCTCTTCGCTCAAATCAAAGTTATAATTTTGTTTGGAAGAGAAAAATTGGTCTAAGTATTTGAGATAAGTTGTCAAATTATAATTGTTCATATCATCTCATACTTGCTCATTCATATATATATCTGTGATAAACTGTCATACGTATTCATATATCTATATATCCATATTAGTAAAGAGTCAGTACTTGGACACCGAAACGCGTTAAGCAAATTCAGATGCTATTTCTTTGAAATACTCTGGACGGTCTTTAAAATCCTAAGTGGCCCTTTACTGGTATAATCAATATATAGATTTAGATAATCAGATATAATTTGTGATAAACATTTATATATATCTTATATATAATCTATCATATCTAGTAAAGAGTCAGTACTTGGACACCGAAACGCGTTAAGCAAATTCAGATGCTATTTCTTTGAAATACTCTGAACGGTCTTTAAAATCCCAAGTGGCCCTTTACTAATATATATAATCGATATAAATATTCTTTAATATTCTATATCTGATTATCAAGTTGTGAATCAAAAAATTTAGTCAGTACTTGGACACTGAAACGCGTTAAGCAAATTCGGATATTTCACTTGAAATACTCTGGACGGTCTTTAAAATCCCAAGTGGCCAAATTATTCGCAACGTAGATCAAGTATAATATAATATATATAAGTGGGTAGAACGAGTTTGTTCAAGTATTATCTAAAGTGAATCATATTGTCATACTTGATAAACTGTCATCAAATATATTTTTCATATAATTGCTCATAAATTATTGCTGCATTATATAAGTGTGTGTGGTTGTTTAATTCAAAGTTATATTTATTCAACAACAAAGAAACACACTCTTTATAAAGAAAAATCTTTTTCTTAATCCATTGAAAAATATTCTTCAAAGAAAAAGAAAGTTTTTATTACAAGTGCTTAAATATTATATCTGCTTTCACAGAAGCACATCACATAAAAGTCTTTGAACTTTTATCATATACTTGAAATTCTATATCTGCTTATCTAAGAAGTATATTTGTGCTACAATTATATCTGCTTATTGTTAGAAGCATATATTCATCAAACGTTTTGTAAAAGAAAAAAGGGGTCTTGTTTTATATTTGTGAGAAAGACAAGAATTCTTTGACCAAGACCAGTCTTAGAGAGGTCAACTGGGAGTTGAGTCTCTAGTGCACTTGTGAGATGAGGAAGATATTATTGTTTCAAGACCAAAGTATAAAATAGTACTAAGCTCAAAAGAAGATTCAACTAAGCTTAAGGAAGGAGCTGGGAGTTCGCTGTCCGAGAAAGGAAGTAATAGGATCTCAAGTCCTGGAGAGGAGCTTGAGACTGGACGTAGCAACATACCCGGGCTGTATGTTGTGAACCAGATAAATATATGTGCATTATGTGATTTAATTTTAAACTGTTTATTAATTAGATAAAATTAAATCACTAAAATTCAAAAAGGCCAAAGATAATTTTTAAACGGTAATAATCTATTCAACCCCCCCCCCCCTTCTTCTAGATTATTATTGGACTTTCAAAATTTATGTTTGATTGTGATATATTATGTAAATTGATTATAGATTATGATAATATATCAAGAAACAAAATTAGCATGCTTTGAAATGTTTGATTTGGTTTAAAAACAAAGTCACAGTGTTAATTTTCTTTAAGAATGCTTAAAAATAGTGTTTTATTCAAAATCATGAAATTAAGTGTTTTGATTATGTGTTGTAGTGTTATTGCATGTTAAAAACATGCTAGAAGTTTAAGATTTTGTTTTTATAAAGTTTCATATGCATTGTGTTAGTTAAAATCGGACTTTGGTGCTAAAAAATAAGCCAAATTAGCTTTTTCTTTGCACAGTTAGCGAGCCGGGGAACCCACCAGCAGGGGGACCCGCCCCAGCGGGGCTTTTTGGCCTGGGAACACCCGCCTCGGTGGGTGTTGTTGCTGTCCAAAAATTTTAATTGTGCTTCGTATAGTTTTTGTGCAGTACATGATAAGCTAACTTAATGTGATGACATGTTAAGTGTATTAAACAATAAGATAACATATTTTTGGCATGTTTAAGATAATTTGAAGTCTCATATTAATATGTTATGTGTGTACATAGATATTGTTATCATAGGGTATGATTTTGATAGTTTAAAGTGTTATACACGTATGATGCGCATGTTGTGGGTTTATACTTACGTGTGTGGTTAGTTAAGCGAGTTAAGTTTATAAACCATGTTATTAAGTTGAACTTAAGTAAGAAGTTCAACGGTTTAACGTAGTGGTTATATAACTAATTGGTATTGTAAACGTAATGTAATGTGTAGGACGATTGAGAAAGTGATTTGTAAATTGTAAAGTGTAGCTTGCGCTTGAGGCAAGTTTTCTAAACTCAAACTTTACTTGAGCAAGTTTTCCTAAACTTTTCTTTTACGTTTATGCAAGTCTTCTAATTATACTCTTTCATTGAGCAAGTTTTCTAATACTTATCTTATTGAACAAGTTCATTATTGAATTGTGATGATCCTGACTTAATTGTTCAAGCAATGTCCATATTGTCTTTCAAATGCTTTAAGTTTATTTCTAAAGCATGATTATTAAATATGATGTTTATTATTATGACTCATAGTTATGTCTTAGTTCTTTTGATTATCGAATTCTAAACTATTGTAAGTCGATTCAACTACTCCTTAGTTGATGATAGTTGAACTCTAAATTTCCCTTGAAGCTTATCCAAACCAAACTTTCTTTGGTGCGGACTTGTTATTAAAATACTGAGATGAACAACCCTATTTAATAGGGGATTACCATGCGAAAGCGTTAAGATATTTGTGCACAATACATGGTACAAAGGGCTGATCCTCCGAAGTACGAGTTAAGAGTCCATATAGTCTAAGAGACTGTTAAAGGTTTTAAATAGAAATGTTTATAATCTAGGACAAAGTTCAAGGTCTTATGACCCTCAGATGATTTCTACATTTGTTGGGTAAAATCTAGTTACGCACAACACACAAGTATACGTGGTCAACAAGTAATAAAGTGAAAGTAAAGTGTCGATCCCACGAGGAATTATTTAATAAGAATCAACAAGTACTAACCCGTAACCAACTCAATCTTATTTAAACGAATGAATAATCAATATATATAATTAAACTAATTCTAATTACCACTAGTGAAATTAAGATTACGGAGATTTAAGATCACAACTTCACTTATTGCGTCATTTAAGTTAACACACTTCTCATCAATTATTCTCTATCTTGAATTGTTAATCAAGAACACGAAAGCAAATATAACTACCTCTTGATGCATCATACCATACTCACTCAAATCCACAGATGATAGAATTAAGCAAGACACCCTAATTAACTAATCCACTATATTTTTATATGAATTACAATTAAAAAGGATTTAAAACACAAGTTCTCTATAAGATTACATATGGCGTAAAGGCATATCTCTATCCTAAACACGAATCATAATTTCCATCTACGCAGAAATCACAAACACGTGCTATTATGATCAGATCTTTCGATTTTATATAGATTATCACGGTAATTATTAGCTAGGCAATTAATCAATTAATTCTAAATCATAATAGACAATCTCAACGATAGATCACAATAATTGATAAAGAAACATATTAAAATAAACTACACAATAAGATCCATTGTAATCTCAAACAAAGAATTAGTTCATTGAATTAAAACTAAGAATTCACGCTTGAATACACATTAAAAAAAATAAGAATAAGAAAACGAATTGAATCTATGATCAGCAAATTCGTCCTCCGTCTCGCTCTTGATCTGACTCTCCAATGGCTTTCACTTGCTTCAATCTCCAAATGCCCTTCCAACTAGGGTTTATTATTTTTATTAAAAACTAAAATAAAAACTAATCTAATAATCTTCCTAATAATAATAAAGCTAAGCTAAGCAAATCTAATATATATATATATATATATATATATATATATATATACTAAGCCAAGCTACTCCGTGCTCTTTTCTCCAGGTGGTGTCCCAATCGAATAATACCTCCTCTATCTTATATAACCAAGCTGCTCTCCTTTTATACAAGTTACGTGTCCCACTTCCTCTCATAGTGCACTAGAGTCCCACTTGGCAAAGGAAGATACAGCTACTGGCCCACTTGTATCGGGTCAAGTCTCTATATATTATGTTAAGTCAATCCCATTTATAACCTACTAGTAGCAGCCCACTTATCATGCCCCTAATCTAATGGAATATTAAAACTATATTATTTAATATAATATATAATGATATGGCTCCCCAACTTTTCCTTTTTCGGTGCAATCCTAATTTTTAAATTGTAATAGCAGCCCACAATTCATTTGTTGCACCATCCGAATCCTACCTGACGTAGGATGCATGAGCTGCAGAGTCCAAGTTGAATTAGGCCCATCAGCATGACATCCGCGCCTCTTATCATGCCTTGTCACGTCCGAATCCCACTATTCAAGTCCCTTTACTCGATCACTTTATATAGCAGCCTTCCTTTCTCCTCTTCATCCATCCGTGTCAGCAAAGGAAACCAACAGCCCGTCTTTGCGCTTCACCGCCCCAGCGGGAGTTCTCTTGTTCAAGGCCCCGCCCCAGCGTGAATAAACACGGTCTGCACTGCACCTTCCCCGCCCCGGCGGGAGTTCTCTTTGTTGAGCAGCCGCCCCAGCGGGGGTCTTCTGTCCAGCCGCCTTAATTTGCACATGTTATCCACGTAATAACGCAAGCCATAATCAAATTAGGATTGCATGAAAGCCTTTGCAAGCTGCTGCCTTTGCCCATGATACTATCCTACTTGCATGATTTCGTGAATGGGCTGCTCCAAATTTGTGGTCCACATAAATGTATGCTAATTGCCATAATGTTGCTGTAGAGTCCATGAGCTGCTTGGAATAGAAATTTAATTTTTTGAATACATGCAAGGCTTTGCATGGATATGAACATGCAATTAGAAGGCCTTTCAAATGTGCTGAAAATTGTCCTTTTAAACTCTTTTTGCATTTAATCCTTTTCCTGCACACAATAATATAAAACCCATTAAAATAATGGAAAAATTACTTGAAAACCCTAAGACTCAAGCTATTACGACTACCGATTCGTAGGTATGAAACCCACTCATCAAATACCCCTAAACTTGAGACTTTGCTTGTCCTCAAGCAAAAACACAATTTAGTATAATTCATCCTCTAACAATGATCCACTCAAGAAATGCGTCAATATGAATTTGAACCAGGGCCTCAAAGGTTACAACAAATGATAACCCAACAAAAATTTTAAAACAATGACATGTCTATAATTTCAACAACTTTCATTAGTTCCACATCTACTCATGATCCTTTAAGTGCGTGTGTACATCCAACTGTTCAAACTAGTCATGATTTAGATAAGATCAACTAATACTCATAAAAAAATTTCAAAAACAACTCTCAAAACTTCTCATTACATCAATCAACGCTAATATAGACAAAGCACAAAAAAAAATTCTTGAGGATCAACCAGATATTTAAATATTTAAGCACATATGAACCCTTCCCAAGTATTTCAAATATACTCTATTTTTTTTTATCTTTTTAGTGAATGAGTTTTACGCTCCATCTCACTTTCCATTTTCATTGAACGAGTGCGTTTTACGCTCCATCTCGTGCTTGTCTTTATGGGGAGTGCGTTTTACGCTCCATCTCGACCGACCACAAGATTCAATTATTCAACTCGGGAAGGTTTCAATTATTTTTTCAAAAATACCCCAAGATTTCCCCCAAACTTATGTGAGTGCCTAATTTTCACTTTGATTAATGCTCAAATACAATTTCTCAAGTTACCATGGTATCTTTCATAAGCATTTAGCCAAAAAAAATTCAATCCAAATTGGCTAAACAAATGGATATGTGTACAATTTTTAAAAAAATTCGCAAATAGTGTGAAACCAACTAATGAGTTGAAATATAGACTAAGCATGCTCATTAATTCTCCAAGAGTTAAAAACATTAACGCCCCTCTTATCATAGGCCACAATCAAATTCCATCAAAACATTGCCCAAGTGAATACTAAACATGATAAATACCCCCAAACTTAAAACAGACATTGTCCTCAATGTCTAAGATAGGAAAAATTAAAAAAGAGGACTTCCCTAAAAATATAGTAATGTTCCTCCTTGTCTGCTAAGTCTGAAGAATAGGCTAGGCATTGTGGAATGAATCGGACACCACATTTGAGTTGGACTTGACTAACCTGTGAACACAATAGAAGCAAGTTATTAAATACTAAAAAAATAAAAAATCTAAAAAATAATATGAAACCTTAAAAAACTAAAAATAAAAATTAAACTTGGGTTGCCTCCCAATAAGCGCTTGATTTATAGTCCTTCAGCCAGACTTTGTCTGGTCAACGCTATCCAATTCCTCTTCGAAAGTTGAGGAACCCTCCATCCATCGGTAGCAAATAATCCTTTGGGAGGTTCCCACAGGCGATGGCCAATGCATCAAAGTCACCTAGCATGCTCTTATTCGGTATAATCTCCATTAAGAACGTCCAACAGCTAGGTGTTGTCTCCATTGTGTATATGATCACTTTGGGGCATGGAAGCTTGTCACACACAATGGGCTCTTCGTCTATCTTCTCTCTCTCAACCCACCATGGCTTCAAAATTGTACTCGCTCTTATGTCATAAAGAGCTTTGCCGACAACATAACTACCAAGCGGGCAGGATTTTGCAAATCTGACTGCATCCTTAATCTTTGACGGAGAAGGTACTTGGGGAACTAGCAGGATCGATTCGTCTTCTTTGGAATTTAGATCTTCGTCGACCTCCATTTCATGATCCCCATTTGTCTCCTCTCTTTCGAAATTTTGTGGCTCATCCAGCTGCAAATTTGGTTCGGATTCTCCGTCAGTTTCGTTATCCATGTCATTAAGCCAAGTACTTGGAGGAAGGTTGTTTGAGGCATTGTTCATTTGCTCTATCTGATTATTAATATTTTGAGTTAATAACTCTTCATCTCGAATTAAATTCTCTTGATTAATCCTCCTCTCCTCTATGTGTGCTATGAACTTGAGCCACCATTCCCTCAGCTCTGAATTATCTATTTCTGTTTTGGAATCCATGTAACTAGGACCATTTGGTGGGGTAGTGATGAGTTGCTCCATCTGATTATTAAGATCTTGACTTGACAACTCCTGACTAATCTTCCCCTCCTCTTGATCTGCTATGACATTTGACATGAGTTCCTCCAGATTTGACTTTTCTTCTTGTGGCTCATCCAATAGCAGATTTGATTCTGGCTCTCCATCAGTTTCGAAATCCATGTAATTAGGACCAGTGTTGGAGGAATGATTGCATTCGCCAGCTGTCCTACTTGAATTGCTAGATTCTTCATTTTCGTTCGTAGAGATTTCCTCGCCGCGTCATTTTCTGTTTGAATTCTGGCCAAAGCCTCTTCCCAACCTAGCTTTTCTTCTTGTGGCAATGGAGGTGGACATGAAAATTCCGATGTGTATGATGGATTTGGAGCATAGTATTGGTCATCATAATTGTAGCTCCATGAAGAATCCGGGTGATACCCCCAATCTTGGTGGTAGTTATGATCAGCATAGTTGTTGAGGTAATCACCACTATATTGTACTGGTTCAAAACTGACGGTGCATTGATGACTCGAATGATTGACAGCACAATAATCACACGTAACTGCCATCCTTCGACTCCGTTGGGCTGCGATAACCTCCAACTTCCTCGAAAGTTCTTCAATTTGTGCTAATATAAGTTCATCAATCCCTGTTTTTCTTGGTTGAGTCATGTTCGTATATGGCCATTGATAATTGAATTCAGCCATGGTACCTGAAAAAAGAGTAAAATAGGAAGAGAATTAAATAAATAAAAAAATGTTTAAATTAAGACTAATTTGATTAAAATTATTATTGGTAAATAATTATTAAATTAAATCCCTGGCAACGACGCCAAAAACTTGTTGGATAAAATCTAGTTACGCACAACACGCAAGTATACGTGGTCAACAAATAATAAAGTGAAAGTAAAGTGTCGATCCCACGAGGAATTATTTAATAAGAATCACCAAGTACTAACCCGTAACCAACTCAATCTTATTTAAACGAATGAATTATCAATATATATAATTAAACTAATTTTAATTACCACTAGTTAAATTAAGATTACGAAGATTTAAGATCACAACTTCACTTATTGCTTCATTTAAGTTAACACACTTCTCATCAATTATTCTCTATCCTGAATTGTTAATCAAGAACACGAAAGCAAATATAACCACCTCTCGATGCATCATACCATACTCACTTAAATCCACAGCTGATAGAATTAAGCAAGACACCCTAATTAACTAATCCACTATATTTCTATGTGAATTACAATTAAAAAGGATTTAAAACACAAGTTCTCTATAAGATTACATATGGCGTAAAGGTATATCTCTATCCTAAACACGAATCATAATTTCCATCTACGCAGAAATCACAAACACATGCTATTATGATCAGATCTTCTGATTTTATATAGATTATCACGGTAGTTGTTAGCTAGGCAATTAATCAATTAATTCCAAATCATAATAGACAATCTCAACGATAGATCACAATAATTGATAAAGAAACATATTAAAATAAACTACACAATAAGATCCATTGTAATCTCAAACAAAGAATTAGTTCATTGAATTAAAACTAAGAATCCATACTTGAATACACATTAAAAATAAGAATAAGAAAAAGAAAAAGAATTGAATCTGTGATCCGCAAATTCGTCTTCCGTCTCGCTCTTGATCTAACTCTCCAATGGCTTTCTCTTGTTTCAATCTCCAAATCCCCTTTCAACTAGGGTTTATTATTTTTATTGAAAACTAAAATAAAAATTAATCTAATAATCTTCCTAATAATAATAAAGCTAAGCTAAGCTAATCTAATATATATATATATATATATATATATACTAAGCCAAGCTGCTCCGTGCTCTTTTCTCCAGGTGGAGTCCCAATCGAATAATACCTCCTCTATCTTATATAACCAAGCTGCTCTCCTTTTATACAAGTTACGTGTCCCACTTTCTCTCATAGTGCACTAGAGTCCCACTTGGCAAAGGAAGATACAGCTGCTGGCCCACTTGTATCGGGTCAAGTCTCTATATATCATGTTAAGTCAATCCCTTTTATAGCCTACTAGTAGCAGCCCACTTATCATGCCCCTAATCTAATGGAATATTAAAACTATAATATTTAATATAATATATAATGATATGGCTCCCCAGCTTTTCCTTTTTCGGTGCAGTCCTAATTTTTAAATTATAATAGCAGCCCATAATTCATTTGTTGCACCATCCGAATCCTACCTGACGTAGGATGCATGAGCTTCCGAGTCCAAGTTGAATTAGGCCCATCAGCATGACATCCACGCCTCTTATCATGCCTTGTCACGTCTGAATCCCACTATTCAAGTCCCTTTACTCGATCACTTTATATAGTAGCCTTCCTTTCTCCTCTTCATCCGTCCGTGTCAGCAAAGGAAACCAGCAGCCCGTTTTTGCGCTTCCCCGCCCCAGCGGGAGTTCTCTTGTTCAAGGCCCCGCCCCAGCGGGAATAAGCACTGTCTGCACTGCACCTTCCCCGCCCCGGCGGGAGTTCTCTTTGTTGAGCAGCTGCCCCAGCGGGGGTCTTCTGTCCAGCCGCCTTAATTTGCACATGTTGTCCACGTAATAAGGCAAGCCATAATCAAATTAGGATTGCATGAAAGCCTTTGCAAGCTGCTGCCTTTGCCCATGATACTATCCTACTTGTATGATTTCATAACTAGTGTCCAGATTGAATATGCCCTGCATGTGCTGCCCTTGGAATCCTGCTAATGGGCTGCTCCAAATTTGTGGTCCACATAAATGTATGCTAATTGCCATAATGTTGCTGTAGAGTCCATGAGCTGCTTGGAATAAAAATTCAAATTTTTTTTAATACATGCAAGGCTTTGCATGGATATGAACATGCAATTAGAAGGCCTTTCAAATGTGCTGAAAATTGTCCTTTTAAACTCCTTTTGCATTTAATCCTTTTCCTGCACACAATAATATAAAACCCAGTAAAATGATGGAAAAATTACTTGAAAACCCTAAGACTCAAGCTATTACGATTACCGATTCGTAGGTATGAAACCCACTCATCAACCTTCTAATTCTAAATGTTGATGAAAGAATTAATATTCAATTCTTTATTATTGATGAAAGAAAAGTTATTCAAATCTTTTGAAGTTGTTCAGTTTATGTCATCACTATTATTGTTATTATTCCAAGTGAGCTTTTGTTTGCTCACTCTTGCAATTAAATAACCATTGCAGTTAAAGTCGAGAATGTTGTCGCCCCGTCAACGAGTAAAGGAAAAAGCAAGATGAACAAGTGAAGGCTTGTTATGTTTTGATTAAGATGATTGTAATCAAACTTTATTTATGTTATGTTTTATTTTTTTCGCACTTATTATTGACGTTAAGGTTATATTAAACCTGGGATATTTTGATTAAAGTTGTAATCCTTTTATAAGGAAGATTTTTATTTAATTATAAGGTTGTAATTTGTTTTACATTCCTTATTATTGGGCAGTAGTTGTATTTTATTTAGATAGTGAGCACCAAATCCCGTGGAATTGAAGTACCCGGATTTGGGGGTGTCACAAGCATGGCAGTCCAGCCATCGATTTGATGGTACATCCGATTAGTGGCAGTTGGGGCTTTCAGTTGATGGGTGTCAGGGATCTGGTATTGTTCGAGGATGATGGCCAGATCTTTCTCAGTGAGTCGCGATGGGGTGTTGGCGTGAGGGAATTTGGCTTCGTTAGAATATTCTCGCTGTGCTTTCTGGGAATCTGTTTTAGATGGAACGGTGGCTCTAGTAGGGGCTTGGCTGGTGGTTTCCATGGTGATAGAATCGGTAGTGATTGCGCTGGGGTTGAGGGTGCAAGAAGTAGAAGAGGTGGTTGTGGTGGTTACAGTCGGGGCTGAAATGGTGGAAAGGGGAATAGCGATGATGGGCTCGGTGGAGGAAGGAGGAAAGTCGTTGGAGTTGTGGGAAGCTGCCATTATCTTGGAGTTGTTGAGGTATAGTTGCAAAAATGGTAGATCTTGCCAAAAAAGGGAAGTCAAGGAGGGAAGAGGTTCTGTGAGAGAGGAAGCAGAATTTTTTTTTAAATCGGTAGAGAAATGATTGGAAGGGAGGGGTTTTGTTGTTTATCTTTTCGAGTGTGCCCGAATATCAAGGGGCGGTTCATTAATGAGGGAAGTGATGGGGCACGTGAGGAGGTGAAGGGTTTTGAGCTGATGGGCGGTTTGGTTACTCAACTCTTGTGGACAGTGGACTCATGATGAGTAGTTATTGGGTCGTATGGTGTTGGTATTAGGGGCTGATGCCGGTTGGGTCAACCCCTAGGCTCAGTGAATGGGCTACAGGCGATGGGTCGGTTCGACCTAGTAACGAGTGGGTTGGACGATTTTGCATGTTGGGCTGTAATTTATATACTCTTCCATTAAATGTTTCATTAAACATTTAATGGAAGACTGGGGGGCAATGTTGGGCCCCGAATATTTGAGGCTAGGACTTGGTTTGGGCCTTGACCATATTGGGTTAGCTTGGGTCCGAACACGGGAATGTCTGGAGGTGTTCCTAATTATATGAAAATTCTAATTATGGAAATGGGAGTTGGAGATTGATTTGACTTCCTTATTTCTAGGAGATTTGATGCAATCCTATTATGGAAGGATATATGGGGGAACCCTAGTCCAATTTGGAGATGAATTCTAGGGAGAAGGTGAGAATACTATAAATACATGGCTTTACACTGAATTTAAGATATACACATTATTATTACTTTTTCAGCACTAGAGCATTAAGCCTCCATTGTTAACCTTAATCAGCCTGTAATTATTCTCATACCGGAGCTATCCCCCTGCGGCCTAAGCCGTCAAGCATTCGGTGTTTACCTGTTTTTGTGCAGGATTGGACGCGCTTAAGTGATTGGAGCGCGTGGTCGGATCTTGGCGTTAACAATTACTATACAATTAATGTTTGTGACGCGAGTTTCACCTTACTCTAGCCAAAGCTAGAAGTAGGATCCTTGCATGTATATCAGTTCAATCAAGTATAACACTTATTGGTGGAATAATTAGGGGACAAGGGGGAGTCCCATGCCAAATTAAGTTTCTGTGCATCAGGCAGGTTCGATGGCAGACTGAAAGGAAATCCTATAGGCTGTCCCCATTGGTTATTTCCATGTGTTGCACTACGAATCTTTGTCAAGCTTGCATCAGCCTCTTTCGTGCCTATGCTTCCTTGCATTTCTTCTGGTGAACTCATTGAGAAGTTGTTGAACTCATGTTGTGGATTAATATAGTATGTGGTCTTATTATCATCCCCAATTAAGGCAGGGGATAGATTAAAAAATATGGTATTAATATAAACTGTTGACTTAGTGCTTGGTCCAGAAAAATCAAGAGGCGAAAACAGAAGGTTGTCTCCATTAAGGACGCCTAAAGAAAATGGTTTATAAAATGTTGGGTTAATTGGTCTATATGAGCAAAAACTAGCAGTACAATTATGTTCCAGCTCGTTGCATAATTGGATGACTGAGCCAGTTTATGTTGTGCAAGACATGTTCTCTGAACTAAACTGAGTGGAGTGTGAACCTTGAGTAAGTTTCAAGTAACGGAGATACCCACGAGTGTGAAAGCGCTCGCTATGCCATTGAGTTGGCCTTCTTGAATATCCTATAAATTGCACATGAATCCTGTGCACACAAAATATTAAATTTCATAATCTAATATAGTGAGCTACATACCACAGAGCTGTGAAGACGTAATGTTTTTCATGGACTTACATGTGGTGGAAAGTTTTTCATGGACTTACTGAGAGAGAGAGAGCGAGAGATCGGCTACGATTGGTCGGAGATTGGCTCAAATCATGAGATAAATAGAGGTAAAACACCAATTATGCTTCTCAATTATTCCCTCTTTTAATTTGTGTAATTGCTTTGGGATTTGAGATGTGTTGGAGGACAGCTAGCTTTGCAATTTGAGTAGTTAGATAGGAAACGAGAAAAGAGAACTGGTCCGAGGAAACGTCTATAATTCTCAAAGACTGGAGTTGTTCCCGAAGAGCTAGTTCCATTGGCTTCGGGAGATGTCTTCGGGTTCAGAGATGGCGTCATGGCTTAGGGAGATCGGAACTTCTTCATAATTGGGCGTTATAACTTCGGGAAGACTGGATTAGTTATTATTATTATTATTTAGTTCTTTATGGTAACAGTATTTTATTAGGTAGTAAATCTTTTATAATTAAGTTGTTACCTATTAGGATTTTATTTTCGTAATTTTAGGAAGTTTGTTAGGATTTGTTTCCTTATTTCTAGGAAGATTTGTTTCCATATCTCTAAGATAAGAAGACTCTAGAGTGACTTGGACAGAAAGTTTTGTTAGCTATATAAACCCGGCTTGTGGGTTGAGAGAAGACATTCATTTTGATAATTATTATCTTTTATAATTGATATTGTATTATTTTCTGGTGGATTTCAGTTTGTATTCTTAGAATCTAAGCTGGTAAATTCTTTGTGCTTTTCGTTCTGCGTCAATTAGTATCAGAGCCAAGGATCTTGCCTTGTCAATGGCCAACAACGAAGGCAGGAGAGATATCCTTGACGACGCTGGTAGTAGGGATGTCGAGTTATGGGCAGCGATTAATGATCAACGGCAGTCAATGGCGAGGATGGAAGCCATGATACAACAACTGTTAGTACAACGACCCAACCCTAACGGCAACAGAGACAGAGGCGAGAGATTTGCCCCTGGCCACCCTGGTGGGGAACGCCAACATAGAATATCCCAACGAGAGCCGTTTGAAGGATTCAGTGATGAAGATTCCGATGAATATGTTGCAAGTGAGCAAAGAAATCATCACCAACCCCAAAACCAAAACTGAAACCAAAACCAATCTGACTATAGAATCCGCGTGGACATACCATTGTTTCATGGTAAGTTACAGATTGAAGAGTTTCTAGATTGGATTTTGAAAGTAGAGAGATTTTTTGAGTTGACGGAAGTTGCGGCGGATTGACAAGTTCATCTAGTAGCGTACAAGTTGCGAAGCGCGGCAGCATTTTGGTGGAAGAAGTTACAGGTGGATAGACGAAGGCAAGGTAAAACTCCTATACTATCGTGGAGGCGAATGAAACAACTTTTGATGAGTAGGTTTTTACCCCCAGATTAAGAACAATTTATTTTTCAGAGTTATTAGAATTGTGCATGCTAGGTTTGGACGAAATTATGGCACAATCAAATTGCAAAAATTAGCTGAAGCATGGTATATCAGAGTTTAAAAAATTTCTACAAAACCATTACCCAGATCATCCTTTATGCAAATTATTAATTTAAAATGATAAATAAGAAGTTATGGAATCATACCCTTGTAGAACGAAGCTTCCAGAAGTATGAGTTCAACTCCTTGTTCTTCGTGATCTTCTTGAATTTCCAAGTTAGATTATTTCCTTTGATCAACGTTAGCCACCCAAGTGTTTGACCTCTAGAGGTAATCCACCAAGGAAGAGGAATTATCAAGAAGGAGGGTAGTTAGCTAAACCTTAGTTTTCTATCCTCTATAGAAAAGGAGTACTCTCCAACAACTAGAATTGCATCAACTGATATCTAACATAAGACTCCTCTTATATAGATATTGGTTAACCCTTCTAATCCTATTAGACATAGGATTTCATTTAATTAATTAAACTCCTTTAATTAATTAGGCTTCCCAACATATTGAGATTAATTAATTAAACTCATTTAATTAATTAGGCCTCCCAACATATTGGGATTAATTAATTAAACTCATTTAATTAATTTTTCTCATAATCTTATTAGGAATAAATGAGAGTACTAATATTAAATTAATTCCTAAACTCCTTTAGAAATTAAAATAATAATAATTGTAATAATATTAATAAGACTCCTCCTATTAATTTATATTTAATATTTCTAATATATTAAATAATAAACATTAAGCTATTTAATTTATTCTATCACCATAGATTAAATTAATTACACTTAATACATTATTACGATTATGTCATTACCTTCTTAAATAATTATTCTTCCTTTTATGGTGTGACCCTTTAGGTTCTCCATATTAAACCGGTTGTGAATAAATCAATTAGAACAATTCTAATCTTATTTAAATAAATAAATTAAACTAATAATCTATTTAAATAAATAATATTTATTCTATAATAGGGATAAGCCTCTCTAGCGATCAACGACTTTCCAGATAATATAGATTTCGACATTAATCATAAAAGAACATGTGAGTAAATAGTTATCGTACAATTCAATCCTTCCACCATACAATGTCCCAATTAAATATAAGATATAGAATTATTGTCAAGTCTTATTTTATTTAATTATATGTATTTCGATTAAAAAATGCGCAACTCCAAATAATGCAAATTAGAAACTCCTTTCCAATTTCATTCTGCCTTGGCCAAGGACAACTGGTTGTCATTTAACGAATCACATAAGACATATCTCTTCTTTTACTAGAAGTGGTATATTCTTTATTGATCATTCATTATTTCCATATGTAACTCATTATACCCAATTATACCCTTTGATATACCCTAAGGGTCTTAAAGAATAAGCCAAAGTATAATTTATTACACACAAGATACTATGATAATCTCAAGTCCAAGGATCACTTGTAGTATTATCACATTAGGAATTCCTATTGACAGGCAAGTAAAACTCCATTAGGTATTCCATAGCGAGTAACGTTCAGTGAACTTATTCTCCAATAAGCACCTACATACTTGCTTTAGTGTCTCCACACAAATGATCATGAGATCAACCATCCTCATCCAATGAGCAAGCAACATATGTACCAATCTATCCGAATTTACTAATCTCCTTTTTGGTAATCCAACGATTGGGATCTCATTAGCATGATCAACATCATGATTCTAAAAGCATTGCTTAAAACTATGGGTTATTTACATATTATAAAAAAACAGCATCATGTAGATAATTAAACGCCTTTAATAAATGAATACTATTATTAATAAATAAATAAGACCGTCTACAAAGTATATGCTTTATCATCATACATGATTGGCTTGTATGCATACTACTTTCAATCTCCCACTTGCACTAAAGCCAATCGCCATGGTATCTCATACCCACCTTCTCTAAGTGACGATCAAACTGCTGTTGTGTTAAAGCTTTAGTAAATGGATATGCAATGTTGTCTTGAGAGTTCACTATTTCTTCTTTCAATGATGTCTTTAATCAAAGTGTCCCAACACATGTTTAGATTCAAGATGAGACTTAGGAACTATTCCTAGTTCTGTAATGAACTTTTCATCCGAAACATCAACTTGCAGCTTCACTTACAATTATATACTTTGTCTTTGTCACTAAACCAGCAACCTTTTGCTGTTTGGAACCTTTCCAATTCACTGCACCACCTTTCAAGGTAACGACTTACCCTAAAGTAGATTTGTTGTCGTCTTGGTCAGTCTAAAAACTTGAGTCTATTTAGTCCTCTAGTTTAATTCAGACCCATCATATGTCATGATGATATCCTTAGTGTCAGTTAAGTACTTTGAGATGTTTATCACTGTCTTACAGTGATCTTCTCCTGAATATGACTGATCAACATCAAGTCTCGTATATTTCATTGCATACATGATAGTAACTCATTCGAACTCTCTTTTATTGAGGACAATTATAGAGAGATACACTCCATGACTCATCATCATGAGACACCTTTTGGAGTTTACCATGCTAAACGCCTTTAGCATCTAATGAATATACGTTCCTTGGGTTAAGCCGAACATCCTTTTAAATTTATCTATACAGATTTATATCCCCAATATAGGATGTTCTACCCAAATCATTCATGGAGAAATGTTTGGACAACTTTATTTTGATCGATTGTAACATAGGAATGTCATTCTCTATCAGTAATATATCATCAACATATAATACAAGGAATGAAATAGCAATCCCACTAACCTTCTTGTACACACATGGTTCATCCTCGTTTTTGATAAAATCAAACTCTTTGATTGTTTCATCAAAACAAATGTTCCATCTACGAGAAGCTTACTTCAATCCATAAAAGGATTGTTGTAGCTCATATACATGGATTTCTTCAACCGTTGAAAAAAAATCCATCTGGTTGTATAATGCATACATTCTCCTCTAATAATTTATATTTGAGGAAGGGCGTCTCCACGTCCATTTTGCCAGATCTAGTAATAATAAGCTGCATTTGCAAGTAAAATCCAAATGGTCTTGTGCATTACTTCAAAGATCTATTTTATATTTTATGGTCATCTACCATTTCTCTTAGTTTTATTTACTCATAACATGTTTGTAATTCAATGGATCATCATCATTCATGACGTGTACCTCATCGTCATCCTCTATGACGAATCCATACCTTTCAGGTATCTTCGGTACTCTTCCAGATTTACGAATAGGGTGTTGTACAGTAGGTGTTCTACTTGGACAGGTTCATCCAATTGATCTGTAGTGTTTCGTGGTTCTTGAATTTCTTCAAAATCTATTTTTCCTCCCATTAACCCCTTCAAGGGTAAACTCCTTTTTCAAGAAGGTAGCATATTTCGCAACAAACACCTTTTGCTCAGTAAGATTGTAAAAATAGTATCTCAAACTCTCTTTAGGATATCCCAAAAATATGAACTTATCAGATCTTGTCCCAAGCTTATCATTTTGAAACCTTTTTCACATATGCTAGGCATCCTTAAATCTCAACATGCTTAAGACCAATATTCCTCCCTGTCCACATCTCATACGGAGTCTTGGGGACCGATTTCGAGGGGACCTTATTTAGTAGATATGCAACCGCTTCTAGGTGTTAGAGTTTATGCCCTAGAGGCTAATTCTTTGATGTAATTGTTTAAACATTTTTTGATATTATATTTGATTGAATAAATGAATTATTTTATTATGGTTTTATTTACTGCGTTCTATAAATGTTAACATAATAAAAGTCCTTAGAATAGTGATACAAATTATATGGCTTCAAGTATGTGACTTGAACATGAGATCATATAGTTACAATTAGTATCATTACTCTTAAATGTCCCTAGTCGAGTGTCATTGTTAATGGGACAACAATGATACATTGAGACTAGTATGTGGATTGACTGATGGGCAAATCTCATTGGTCATAAATATATGAGATATTGAGTCAATGCATAGGTACATGTTAGAGAACAATGTACTGGGCAGACCCACCATGAGAATTCTACGTGGAGCATTATGCAAAGTGTCATAAGCAATTCTCATAGTGACAATGATGTAATGATCCTCCGACCTGAAATCACTATATTACTACACGAGAATTTATGTACTTTGATATCATCAAAGGCCACCTTTAATAGGTGGACGATAAAGGTGATTATTGGATATATCATGAATCGTGTGAGGAATATGAGTGATCTAGATGGAATTTAACCCTCCTATATATTAGGGGTGATATCCATAGGCCTCTTGATTGAGTAGGACTATGAAATGCATGGCCATGCTCAAATAGTGATTTGTTTCATATAGTCTACTCATCGATCAAGAAAACTCAGATTAAATTATGAAGAGGATGACACATTCCATGCCTCGAGTTTAATCTAGGATGTCAAGGTTAAAAGGATTAAATTACATTGAAACATTGGTCACGAAAAGGTTGTATCGAATCACCGATCTTATTATTATTTGGGTAGCAGTGATGCATTACTAGATGCCGCTCACTGTTTATAATTTTATAATATGATTTTAAAATTATTGCCAACATAATAATAACCTATAGAGTCACACACTTAGAACGTAATTAAAAGGGAATTAATTTAAATTGTATGGATTTAAATATATCAATATGATTGATAGTATTTAAATTGTGAATTTAAATTAATAGGATAATTTATATATATATATAAATTCGGATTTTATATTTCTAATTGGATTAGGTTTTGGTTAATTCCTTTAACTGCTATATATATGATATATCAGCCGTTTAGGGTATCATCGATATCAAAACCCTAGCCGCTCTTAGAGAGAGACTAGAGAGAAAAATTTTAAAAAGTCCAGATCCTTGGCGGCTAGTACCGCAGCTTTCCTTGCTGCAGATCGTGTGACGATTCGCGGGACGTTCGTGTGGATACCGTAGAGGTGCAGTTCCGTTGGATTGCGTTGAGGATTCGAAGCAGTTCCAGAATCTCCATCGTCTCCTTTCAGGCTTGAATAATCGGTAAAACATATCTTAACCTCTGAATTAATATGTTTTCGCATGGATACTGTTTTAGGGTTTCAAAAATTTTTAATTTTCGCTGCGTTTATGTGCCGAAAACCCCTACACTAGGGTATAACCCCAGAATGATACTGGAAGAACGATAAAACTCATCATGGAACGAACCATGTCCAACAATGTTCAATTTCTCTTTTCAGATATTCCATTTAACTGTGGTGTACCTGGTGGAGTCCATTGTAAGATTATACCATTTTCTTTGAGACAATTGAGAAACTCACCGCTTAAGTATTCACCACCTCGATCTGATCGAAGAATCTTGATACTTTTGCCATTTTATTTCTCTACTTCACCTCTGAACTCTTTGAACATTTTAAATAATTCAGATTTGTATTTTATTAAATACACATATCCAAATGTTGAGTGATCATCAATGAAAGTAATAAATTAAGAATACCCTCCCCGTGCATTCGTTGTTATAGGTCCACAAACGTCTGTGTGAACCAACGCTAACAACTCTGTAACTTTTTCTCCTTTTCCACTAAAAAGAGATTTAGTCATTTTACCAATGAGACAAGATTCACAAGTTGGATATGATTCATAATTGGATAGCTCTAAGAGCCCATCCTTCTGCAACTTTGATAATCTTGTTTCATTGATATGACCGAGTCTATAGTGCGACATATAGGTATCATTAACATCATCTCTTTTCTTTTTCTTAGTTTGTTCTATTTGAAGTATATTTTCATGCAAGTCAAGTATATAAAGTCCATTTTGCAAATTACCAACACCATATAAAACATTGCTTTTATAAATAGAATAACTGTTGTTCTTTATTACAATGTCAAATCCATCCATATCTAATAAGAAAATAGAAATAATATTTCTAATGATATTCGGAACAAAAAAACAATTATTTAAATAAATGGACTTGCCCGTAGGCAGTGCTAAACAATAAGTGCCTACAACTAATGCAGCAACCTTTGCTCCATTTTCCACTCGTAGGATAACCTCATTCTTGTTCAGCTTTCTACTTCTGACTAGTCCCTGCACAGTATTACATATATGAGAACCACAGCCGGTATCCAACACCCAAGTAGAATTTTGATTTTCTGAAAAAATAATTTCAATCATGAGCAAACCTTGATTGGAAGTCAAAGTTTCTCCAAGCTTCGTCTCTGCCATAAACTTCTTGCAGTTTCTCTTCCAGTAACCCAGCTCGTTGCAATGGAAGCACATTCCTTTGCTAGCTGGTTCAGATTTCTTTTGTTCCTTTGTGTTCACCTTGCCCTTAACCTTCTTAGATTTCTTCTTTTCAGAAGATACCTTGGGCCTCTTCCTTTTCTTGGAAGAATCCACCATTAAGACATGGTTCTTCTTAGATGAGAAGTGACCTTCTACAGTTTTTAACATGTTAAGTAATTCAGGCAAGCTGGCATCTAACTTATTCATGTGGAAATTTACAATGAATTACGAGAAGTTCTCAGAAAGTGACTGCTAGACTAAGTCTTGACTCAACTGCCCATCCATGATGAACCCAAGCTGTCCAAGGCGTTCAATCAGATTGATCACCCTTAGGATATGAGTCTCATTGGTTGTGCCCTCGGTCATCCGAGATCGGAAGAGCTCCTTAGATATCTCATATCTAGCAGTCCTACTTTGTTCACCATACAACTCCTTGAGGTGAAGCAACATAGTAGAAGCATCCATGTTTTCATGCTGACGCTGAAGCTCGTTATTCATGGATGCGAGCATGATGTATTGAGCCACAGATGCATCATCTTGTCACTTTACAATGGTGGCAATCTCTTCCTCAGAGGCTGATTCTGGAATAGTTCCAGGGACAAGTGAATGTAGGACATAAGAATTCTTTTTAGCAGTGAGAACTATTCTCAGATTCCTTAACCAATCCGTGTAATTCGGTCTGGTCAGTTTGTTAGCATCAAGTATGCTACGCAGTGAGATTAATGATTTCGACATTTTTAAATTTCTGTATGTGAAAAGACAACATTTTAACAAACATTCATTTAATTAATTTTATATACCAAAATAAATTAGGTCTTATTTTAAATTGGTATTTCCCACTATTTTCTTCAAATTATATTACCCTCATATATATAGTTCGACAAAATCTAATTAAAGATTTGCTAGTGAGATTAAGGATCCCATTTAAAATGTATATAGCCTTGTGGATAGCACAACAAACGATATATAAATAAATAGGTAGACAACTCTTTGTCAATTACATCAACATGTAACTCCTATTTATTTTGCCTCTTAAATCATAATAGTCAAGTGTGTGCACATCCGTACTAAAATGATTTAAGTTAAGTCCAACCTAGCACTTCCATAAATTCAAAAAAGAAAAATATTGTCCTTGTGGATAGCACAACAAAACAATATTGTTCAATTTTCTTGATAAGCATCAAATGTGATTAAAATAATATTTTAAATATGCAATACTTGTCTTGTGGATAGGACAACAAACTCGTATTAAATATTTAATACTCTATTAATTTATCATGCTAGAAGGTGACGTTCGATATTCCAAATATCTTTGAACGCTTTAGACTTAATATAATTTCTTTGAGGGATTTGTTATTATTTATCTCATCTTGTTTAGCGTGCATGCACATATATATATATATATATAAAATACGCGTCATTTTATTAAACATGCGAAGCATGTCTACATAAAATATAATATATATAATACTTAGCATGCACATATAGAATACTATATTTTACCTAGATTGATTATGGACTTTTATTCTAGTTTGGTTCACTAGAGCCACCAAGTGAACCAAAAGGTCAAACCTAGGAATGCAAGAATTTAAATTTAAACGTAACTATTACATTTAAACCCGAGCTCCATACAAACGGGTCTTTACGCGCTCCTTGCTTCTTGGTCTCCAATTTCTTCTAGATAATTCTAACTATTTTTATTACATAAACTATTTAATTTAAATAGAAACCTTGATCAGCAGTCAAGGGGAAGTACATAGGAGGGAGATAGAATTTTACATCAAAAAAAAATTAGAGAAGACAGGATACGCAGACCCCATTTAATAAAACCTATTCATTCAAGCATTTAGCTAAAATAAAATTCAATCACATTGGTCAATAGTCCATAATCAACTCTATTTATTATCATACATATCACCATATGCATCAATAAATAAACATTCATCTCATAAATTAAAACATTCCATATATATATGAGTATCATTTAATGAGCAATTTTAAACTGCATGAAATTCAATTTCAAGATTAAAATAGACTCTTTATTTTAATTATAAAATTATTTAAAATATAATATATATATATATATATATATTATATAAATAATAGTAATCGTAAACCAAGATCCTGCAACGTTACATATAGTAACTTATATAAATCGTGATAATAACCGTGTAATATCACTTTATATATATATAGTAACGTGTATATATATATATATAGAAGAATAGGGATGGTGATCTATCTGAGAAGAAGATCAACAGCACCGACCGGCGACAGAAGGAGCCGGACCTCAACAGTCAAATGAAGTCAGACGACGCTGGCTGAAGTCAACAGTCAGACGAACAACAGTCAGACAAAGTCAGATGACGCTGGCCGAAGTCAGACGACGCTGGCCCCCCAGTGTCCCACAGTCATTGGATGCTCCAGTCATCATCAGATGCAATCAATGCATCCAACAAAGTCAAAAGTAAAGATTAACTTTACTTTAGGGCCATGCAATCTCACAATCTCATTCACGTACATACGAGTAAGACGTTCAAGGGAATAAGTCTCTCGTATCGGCAAGAAATGAGCAGACTTGGTTAATCTATCAACAATAACCCAAATCGCATCTATGCCTTGAGAAACCTTGGGAAGACCCGTAACGAAATACATGGTAATGTGTTCCCACTTCCACTTTGGAATCTCAAGTGGTTGCAATGGACCCTTTGGCACTTGATGCTCCGTCTTGACACGTTGACACGTTAAACACCTCGAGATAAACTCCGTGATCTCTCTCTTCATATTGCTCCACCAAAATGTATGTCGAAGATCACGATACATTTTGGTACTCCCAGGATGGATTGCAAACGGTGTGTTGTGTGCCTCCATCATGATTCTATACTTCAAATCAGAATCGTCAGGAACACAAAGTCTGGAGTTGACTCGAAGTATTCCTTCTTCATCAATCCTTGCTTCTGGAATAGCACCTTCTTGCACCTTGTTGGGAATTGCATATTCAGATTTGATATTAAAAGTAAATATAAATGCTTAAGTGTACAGTCCTTAAGAGAATCATTGTACAAGGACTTAGATGATAGATCAAACGTGTTAGGTTGATCTGAGCCTTAATGTTTATCATTTATGTAAATGAATGTATAGAAGAAAAGATCAAACTTATTAGGTTGATCTATTTGAGCTGTAAAAGTTAAAGTCTTGACAGAATCGTAGTCTGTCAAAGACAGCATTCGAAAGACAGGGCAGAATCGTGGAGCTTAAGCAAAGATATCGGAATCATAGTCTGCCAAGAGATTCAAGCCTACAGAAGTTAAGGTAGAAAACGTGGAGCTTGAGTGAAGATATACAAACTAGAAGTCTACCGAAGAATCAAGTCTGCAGAGGCCAAGGCAAGAATCATCGAGCTCAAATGAAAGCATCAAAGAATCGTAGTTTGCCTCAGAAGCCACACTAAGAGTCATAAAAGTTGAAAAGCATCTGTTGAGCCAAGTTAGGAATCGCAGAGTGCTATCAGAAGTGTGAAGTCTGCAAGATAAGCAAGCAAGGAATCGTAGTCTATCGAGAGCTTAAGAGAAATCGTTTTGTGCTCTACGAAGAAGTCTGAATCACGTTGTGCAAAGCCAACACACAACGATTGTGTCACAATGACCATAATCGTAGTGTTCCTCCAGTCAACATCAAAGATTAAAGATCTAATGAAGGGAGGAAGAGCAACAAATGAAGAAAGGCTTATAGCCGTTGACAAAGTGATAGTCCCAATACTTCCATATTCATCCTTAGTCCAAATTGAAGAAGCGTATTGTAGAAGCTAAGGATAGGACTAAAGTAGCCTGCAGAAAACACCTTTTTAAGTGTTAGGTGAAAGATACAGTCTGCTGTGTCAGTGAGCCAGGCGGTAGAGCAGCAAAAAAGCAGGACGTCAACATCACTGCACAGAAAATGTCTGGAGCATTAAATGAAGCAACAGGAGCATTCAAAACGCCTATTTTTGAATGGCTCTTTTATATGGAAATCAGACAAGGATTCAGACTAAGAAAGCAAGACGCAAAAAGAAAGAATACATTGAAAAAGCTCAAGAACACTCAAACGAGCAACACTACGATAGTGAAGAAAGCTTGCTTCGTTACTTAGTCCTTTGAAAGACAGAAGCTGAACTGCAACTGAGTAGCACACCTCAACTATCAACTGCCAATCCAAGTGAGGTACCAAGTTAGAGGACTTGAAAAGTTCAAAAGTGAACTAAGTGAAGATCCAAGTCAAAGGACTTGAAGAGTTCAAAAGTGAACTAAGAGCAGATCCAAGTCAAAAGACTTGAAGAGTTCAAAAGTGAACTTAGTAAAGTTCCAGGGCTTCTAGCCTTAAAGGGATCTATTTGATCCATTTGTAAGAAGACATCCTTAGTGGATTTCCTACTCGTGGAGTAGAAGAGTGGATTAGGAGTCACGTTGGCTCTGAACCACTTAAAACCCTGTGTCTCATTGTCTCTCATTAACTGCTATATCTGTTATAACTGCTTCAACTGTTTATCTAGCCTTAACTGCATTATCTTGAAGGGGAACAAAATATATATTCCGCTGCAGTCAGTATCACCAATACTGACTAAGTATTTTAAATTGAGAAATTTTAAAATATCTATTCAACCCCCCTTCTAGATAACTAACGTGCTTTTGGGAACTAACAATTGGTATCAGAGCAGGTTCTCATATCTAAGCATACAAGCTTGAGAAGATCCTATGGTACAACTAATAAGCGAAACCAAGACAGGTGGAGGAAGTAAACCACCAATGTGCAACAAAGATAAATTTATAAACTGGAAAGTTCGGATGCAGGCGTACATGGATTCAATAGATGATGATCTATTTGAAACTGTTCTGAATGGGCCCTATATTCCAAGAAGGCTTGCACCAACTCCAGAAAATTCAGACAACATGGTGGTCAAGGTCAAATCTGAATGGACTGAAAATGAGAAGAAAGATGTTCAGCTTGACAAGAAGGCTAAGAACATCTTGTTCCATTCTTTAGAAGACAGTCTGTTCGAAAATGTGGTTAACTGCAAAACTGCAAAGAAAGTCGGGGAAGCATTACTCATCATGCATGAAGGAACTGAAGAAGTCAGAGAAAACAAGCAATCTCTACTAACTCAACAGTATGAGATGTTTGCTCATGTCTCAGGAGAGAATGTCACTTCCACTTATGAAAGATTCACTACACTGCTCAACTCTCTCAGAGCCTATGGAAAGACCTATCCAAACAAAGATCTAGTCATCAAGTTCATGAGGTCTTTGCCAAGCAGATGAGATGCTAAGACCACTGCAATCAGAGAGTGAAAGAATCTGCATGAAATGACAGTTCAACAGCTCTACGAAAACCTTCTTACATACGAGCTTGAACTGACTCAACGAGCATAAACTCTATCAGAAGGAAGAAGGAAGGACAAAGGAGTTGCTCTCAAAGCAAAGGAAGATATCTCCAGGGCACAGGTGGAAGATGAGTCTGACTCTGATGAAGAGGATGACATTGATGATGATGAAGCTGCAATGCTGGCCAGAAGATTCAAAAGATTTATGCTCAAAGGCAGAAGCAGCAAACCTAAGAAGTTCAACAACAGCAGCAATCAGGAGCAGATCAATGATCTATGCTATAACTACAAAAAGCCTGGGCATTTCATTGCCAACTACAACAAGCCTATCAGGGAAGAGCTAAAGAGAAAGTCAAATCAAAAGAATGAGCTCAAAGGCTATAGAAAGAATAAGAAGAAAGACAAAGGGCTTGTAGCTGGAAGTTCATGGAGTGATTCAGACAATGACAATAACACTGAGTCTGAAGATGATGAAGCACCTCAGAAAGCCAACCTATGTCTGATGGCCAAAAATGCACTAAGCAGGAAAGATGCTGAAGCAGTCATAGACAAGGTATTTGATTTTAACTCTCCTGATATAGACATTGATGATTTAAGAACTGGCATTCGTGATATGTCAACTGATCTATATCAACATATGAAGTGGCTAAAAGTTCTATCTAAAGATTATACTGGCCTTCAAAAGGAGAAAGAAAAGGTTCAGAAAGAGCTGGAAGTAGCTCTACTAAATTCTAACTCTCTCTCTAAACTTGAAAATGAGAATAAAATCTTAAGAGAGATAAATGAACTGACCATACAGAGAGAGTTAGATCTAACCTCTAAGATTGAGGAGCTAGAAAAGACTATCTCTACATGGAATAGATCTTCTTCATCCATGGACTCCCTGATATCTAATCAGAGAAGTGTCTCTGATAGAACAGGCTTAGGGTTTGGGGAATCAACCTCAGAACCCTGTGTGGGAAAGACTAAGAGATTAATATAAGTAATGCTTCTAACTTAAATAGAAGTATTACATTCGTTAAGTCCACACAAAAGGATGAACCAGTGCAACCTTGCTCTTTTGAACCAAGACGTGTTCCTAAACACTACGGATCTCATGCTGGCTTAGGGTTCAGAAAAGTGAAGAGTAATTTAGTCACCACTGTCCGACCTCGACGAATCGTAGAGTCGAGTAAAACTGACTCCACCGATCAACTTGGAAGGAATCGTGGTGTTAAGACTCACTCAGCACAGAACATGAACTCCAGGGCTACATGGAAAAGAAAGAGGCAATTTAAGGGTAAAGACAACAAATGTCCACACAAATCCAATTGGAGAAAGCATCCACACACACACACAAATATAAATTATGTTGGATGTTTTGCATGTGGAAGGTTTGGTCATAAAATTACATCATGCTTTCATAATACTGTGCATGGAAGACCCAAAGTCAAGCAGATTTGGGTTCCTAAGGGTACTAACATTGCAGGACCCATGCTAGTCTGGGTACCAAAATGAAAGCTGAATATGTTTGCAGGAAATGAGCACCACGACTACCACATGGTATCTGGACAGTGGTTGCTCAAGGCATATGACCGAAAATAAAGCCCTCTTGTCAAATTATACAGTGAAGGAGGGACCAACAGTTATCTTTGGAGATAACAGCTCTGGCAAGACAAGAGGCTATGGTTCAGTTGGAAATGGTGCAGTGTCTTTCAACAAAGTGACTTATATTGATGGTCTAAAGCACAATCTTCTTAGCATCAGCCAACTCTGCGATAAAGGCCATCTAGTTACCTTCCCCAACAATCAATGTCAAGTCAGAGATCTGGAGACATCCTCTATCAAGCTGACAGGAACAAGAGAAGGAAATGTATACATTGTCCATCTTGCTCAACTCAGTACTGATGAGACAGTATGCTTCCTTGCTAAAGCCACTGAAGAAATAAGTTGGCTTTGGCATAGAAGATTATCTCATCTCAACTTCAAGAGTATGTCTAAACTGGCCTCCAAAGATCTGGTAGCAGGATTACCCAAGTTCAACTTCATCAAAGAAAGACCATGCAATGCATGTCAGCTTGGAAAGCAAACAAGGAGCTCATTCAAAGGCAAAGCTGTCAAATCAATTGACAGGCCCCTACAGTTACTTCACATGAATCTCTTTGGGCCAATTCTGACTGTGAGCTTAGGAGGGAAGAGATACTCACTAGTCGTGGTGGATGACTACACCAGATACACATGGGTGTTCTTTCTCAACTCAAAAGATAAGACAAGCTCCCAACTGATAAAGATGTTCAAGCTGGTAATGAATGAAAAAGGAGAGACTATCAAGGCAATAAGGAGTGATCATGGCATAGAGTTTGACTTCTCAGAAATGGACCAGTTCTGTGCAGACAATGGCATCAGTCACAACTTCTCAGCACCACGAACTCCTCAGCAAAATGGAGTAGCTGAAAGGAAGAACATAACACTTATAGAAGCCAGAAGAACTCTACTTGCAGCAGCTCATCTGCCTAGATACTTTTGGGCAGAAGCCATCAACACTGCGTGCTATACACAGAACAGATCTCTTGTACACTCTACGCTAAAGAAGACTCCCTATGAGTTGTGGAAAGGAAGAAAGCCAAATGTCAATTACTTCCATGTGTTCGGCTGTTCATGCTACATTCTCAACAATGGAAAGCAATATCTGACTAAGTTCCAACCTAAGTCAGATAAAGGAATCTTCCTTGGTTATGCCACAGACAGCAAAGCCTATAGAGTGTTCAACAAAAAGACACTAAGTGTTGAAGTCTCAATCCACATCATCTTCGATGAAATAGACTCAGATAAGTCTGCACCACCAGACACTACGATTGACGATACTGACACTACGAATGAAGTGATCGAACCCAACACTACGACAGCAGTTCCTGAAGAAAGAATCGTAGTGTCCGAAGAAGAAATTGTAGAGAGAGCTGAACCAAACGACAATTCTGAACAACAAGAACCAGAAGTCAATCTTGAGGAGTTCAGACAAGAAGGCACCAAAACTGATGTTCCAACAGGGAACAGGTGGGCAAGAGATCACACTCAAGATTTAATTATTGGTGATCCAACTGCCAGAATAAGAACAAGATCTGTAACTCAGAATGAATGCTTCTATTTGAGTTTTCTATCTCAAATAGAACCTAAGAAGATTGAAGATGCCATGCTAGACGCAAGCTGGATTGAAGCCATGCAAGAGGAACTTAATCAATTTGAAAGAAGTAAAGTTTAGAGATTAGTTCAAAGACCAAAGAGTCACCCAGTCATCGGCATCAAATGGGTCTTCAAAAATAAAATGGATGAAGATGGGGTGATCATTAGAAACAAAGCAAGACTGGTGGCCAAAGGTTATTCTCAAGAAGAAGGCATAGACTACGATGAGACCTTTGCACCAGTGGCCAGACTTGAAGCTATCAGAATGTTCCTTGCATTTGCTGCTCACATGAATTTCAAAGTATTCCAAATGGATGTCAAGAGTGCATTCCTAAATGGTGAACTTTAAGAAGAAGTCTACGTGGAGCAACCCCCAGGTTTTGTCAATCCAACCCTCTCTGATTATGTCTATAGATTAGATAAAGCCTTATATGGACTTAAACAAGCACCTAGAGCATGGTATGAAATATTAACAAACTTTCTTATTGAAAAAGGATTCACTAGAGGTAGAGTAGACACTACACTATTCCTTAGGAAACACAAAGATAAAGTCTTACTAGTTCAAATATATGTAGATGATATTATCTTTGGTTCTACTAATGAAAATCTGTGCAAGAGATTTGCCAAGCTTATGCAGAGCAAGTTTGAAATGAGCATGATGGGTGAACTGAACTTCTTCCTTGGACTACAAGTAAAACAAACTGATGAAGGAATTTTCATAAGCCAAGCCAAGTACATTAAAGATTTACTCAAGAAATATGGCATGGAATCAGCTACTCCCATGAAAACACCAATTGCTCCAGCAACTAAGCTTGACAAAGATGAGAAAGGTAAAGGAATTGATATTACTCAATACAGAGGTATGACAGGTTCCCTTCTCTATTTAACTGCCAGTAGACCAGATATAATGTTTGCAACATATATATGTGCTAGATTTTAAGCTAATCCTAAGGAATCACACTTAACTGCTGTAAAAAGAATTTTCAGGTATCTTAAAGGTACACCCTATTTGGGTTTATGGTATCACAAAGAGTCCTCATTTGAACTGACAGAATATTCAGATGCTGACTTTGCAGGATGCAAAATAGATAGAAAAAGTATCAGTGGCACTTGTCAACTACTAGGCAATAGTCTAGAGTCCTGGTTCAGTAAGAAGCAAAACTCAGTATCAACTTCAACAGCAGAATCTGAATATATTGTTGCTGGTAGCTGTTGTGCTCAAATCCTATGGATGAAGAATCAGCTAGCAGATTATGGGTTTGATTTTAAATCTATACCCATACACTGTGATAACACAAGTGCTATAGCAATAACAAATAATCCTGTCATGCATTCTAGGACCAAGCATATAGGAATAAGATATCATTTTATTAGGGATCATGTTCAAAATGGGACAATATCCTTACAATACATTCCTACTAAAAATCAACTTGCTGATGTGTTTACAAAACCCTTAGATGAATCCAGATTTATTAAACTAATAAGTGAGTTAGGTATGTTAAATTTACAACCATAAATTCTATGCTCTAGATGGTGCTAACCTTGCAGATGTAAAGGCTAAGTCAAAATCGTAGAGATGACTAAGAGGAACCACGATAGTGGAGTGATCAATTTAGACATAAAGGCTCACTGTGATAGCAACAACAAGCCAAGCAACCCTTTTGATAAGCGTCTCAGGAACAAACCTGATCCTTAGTGTCAAGCTAAGAGGTTGGTCCTTCCTGAGCAACCTTAACCTAGAAGGCTTGCCATTTCAAAAGGCATCACAGAAAGTCGTAGAGTCAATGATCAAGAAGCGAGCAAAGGATTGAACTTAACAATCGTGGAGTGGATCTAGACATTCGTAGTCTTCTCACAAGGGCTCTCTATCTCAAGGGGAGCTAAGGGCAGAACAGAGATTTCCACATGGATTAAAATTGTGGAGTTCTGCAAAATCCGACCCACGACGCTGAACATATGGAGGGAAGTGTTTAAAACTATTTTAAACTGTCCTATGTCAATTCATCTTTGAACTTCAAAAGACTATCTTTCTCTTTCTCTCTCTCAAACGAAACCCAAAGTTTCATAAAGCTAAGCCAAGTTCATTCATTTCAGGAAAATCAATCTAAATCAATGGCTGCTTCCAGAATTATCTCGGGTTTTCAGCTATGCTTTGACGAATTTGAAGATGCTAGTCCGGAAATGCACAAAATTCTTTCCTTGCTAAATAAAGCTGGACTCAAGGATGCCCTAAATACCGACACACATGTATTCACAAAGTTGGTGAAAGAGTTCTATACAAATGGAATTATTGAAGGAAACTTTATCCTCACCAAAGTCAAGGGCGAGCAGATTCGACTCAACTCAGAAAGCATAAACCTTGCCCTAGGGTTCATCAATAAAGGTCTTCCATCACTGGACCGAATCGATTTTCATGAAGGCC
Organism: Panax stipuleanatus; assembly: GCA_020205555.1. Lineage (NCBI taxonomy): Eukaryota > Viridiplantae > Streptophyta > Magnoliopsida > Apiales > Araliaceae > Panax > Panax stipuleanatus. The sequence continues at coordinate 115,311,637 of CM035119.1, read as the reverse complement.
TAAAGAGGATGAAACACAACAAAACTGAAGGAAAGAGTGGCTACAGGAAGAAAGAACTTCCCCAAGAATATGAGTTTCTTGCTGAAATTGTTGGAAAATGCATATGCTGTAAGAGCTCTAGCCACGATACTGTCAATGAAAAACAACTGAAGCTCATGACAGCTATCAGGTACAGAGTTCAACTCAACTATGGAGCTCTTCTAATGGAATGGTTTGGAAAATAGATGGAAAGCTCCAAGAAGACCAAGAGTACTGCAAAAATGCCTTATGGGAGATTTGTTAGCATGATACTAGAAGCTACACTGGGCGACAAAATTAAAGATGAAGAAGGCATCTCCATTGTCCCCAACCAGAAGATAACCCAGCAATTATTTCAAAACTGGAAGAAAAACCCAGCAGAAAATGTAAAGATAAAATCTAAAATTCTATCTGCTGCAAGGGAGGAAGCCTAGGACGTAGAAGAAGAAGAAGTAACTGAAGAAAATGCTGAAGCCTTGATCAGAAGGAGGAAAGGAAAGAAGAAGATGAATGAAGATGTATCAATAGCTGAGGAACCCCAAGACCCAACCACTGATGCACTTCAAGCATGCCCTGATGTTGAAATGAAGTTTAGTGGCTTAATGACTGAAAGAGCTATTACTCCTGAGGCAGCTTAAGCATCAGAGGAGACTCTGAAAAATAAGGAAAAGAAGAAGAAGAAGAGGGAATCAAGTGAGGACATAGCTGAAAGAAGTGTTGAGGCTCAAAAAAAGAAGAAACGCAGTCACAGATCAAGGAAGCTTACACTTACTACGATTGAGGAGTCTTCATCAATCGTAGCGTCCAGGCAGGCTGCTAGTATGGAAGAAGATTCTGCAACAGTCTCTCAGCCTGAACAGACAAACAGGGCTGAAGCTGAAGAAGGTTCTGAAGATGCAGTCAAGCCCAAGAGAAAGAGGACATTGGTCAAGAAATACATTCTTATCAATGAGGAAATATTGAGGGAAGAGGACAGAAAAAGAGCTGATGAGAATGATAAACAGATTACTAAGTCACAGGAAGAAGAAACTCAGGAAGCTCAGAATCAAGAGAATGCTACAACTGAGGGGGAGCCAGAAAATGCAAAAATTGAGGGGGAGCTACTAGAGAATCTGAATGAAGTAATGCTAAATCAGTTTCCAGTCACAGAGTCTCAAAACTCTGTGACTGATGAACCACATAACCAACTCATCTTCATCCAGCGACCCGTTAACCATCCAATAATGATTAAGCACATCACACGAGTTGTCAAGGAAATGCTTGCAAACTCAATCAGTGAAACATCAACCTTAGATGACACACTACGATTCGGGCATGTTGATCAATCCGAAGAAGAAATCGTAGAGTGTCCAAAACAGCTCAAAGAGACACAAACACATACATCTGAGCCGAACACTATGCCTATCCAGCAAACTCCTAACCCTCTAACCCAAGCAGACATTAAATCATCCTCTAACAATGAATACTTTGACATAACTCTTGCTCTCGAAAGTTTGTCAAGGAGAGATGAACACACTACAGCTACTCCTCCTCTTCCAGAAACACAATAAATTCTAGATCAATTGGCACTCATGCCAACAAAGGAGGAGCTGACTGCCACACTGAGTTAAATAGGGTCAGAATCTGAAAAGGTCCTTGAAGAACATTCTCTTGCTCTTCACCATCGATTCGATAACATTCTCGACTCGGTCAAGGCTCTGTCAGGACATTTGGGAATGGAACTGACTAAATCATTAAGGGCGATCCTTAGAGAAATGGCTGAAAGCATCAAGGCAAGAGATGCTATTCATTTTGCCGAGGCCAATAAGTAGAAAGAAGCCTTGTTGCTAATGCAAAAGAATCAGCAAACTCAAAATGAGCTGATGGCAGAACAAATTTCAGCACTGCGTATTGCTTTGAACCAATTCCAAGAATGCAGTGCTGCTCAAATCTCCCAGAACAACGATGCCGTGAAAATGCTTCAGCAATAAAGAAGAGTCACTGAGGCTTTAGTTGCTGAGCAAACCAGTGACATTTCTCAACAAAGAACTCAAATGCATGCCCTGGTGGACGGAATCAGACGGCTCTCAGACGATATTCGAACCCTTGATGATGACATAAAGAGGGAGAAGATTAGGCAAGGAGATAAAGGCGGAGGTGGAAGACCGAGGCAGACGCACATTCAACCACCACCTCTGCAGCAGGAAAGACAAAGGCAAACTCATACTGGTCAATCGTCGGGTGGCAACTCTAGGAGTCCAAATGTTCAACCTCCACGATCTGATCAGTATCTGCAGCAGCCTCTAGTGGGAATACCTCTTCAAAGACATCAAGGTCAAACGTCTGGCTCACAAGGCATGACTTCTGCACAGTCCAGATATGAGCTAGAAGACATTGAATGGAGAGATGAGCAAACCAGAAGGATGAGAGCTGTTGAGTCTTCGAGGAGCAAGAGACAAAGAAAATAGAGATAAGCCTAAACTTAACTTTGTATTGATGTTTTTATGATTGAATGTAATATCTCTTCAAACATCAATAAATTCATGCTTATTCTCTAGAAATTTCTGTTGCACACTGAAACACTAAGCCATATTTACTTTCTAGCATTTTGCATTTAGAAAATGATGCTATGATCTAAATCTCATTGATTATGTCAACATCAAATAGGGGGAGATTGTTGGGAATTGCATATTCAGATTTGATATTGAAAGTAAATATAAATGCTTAAGTGCACAGTCCTTAAGAGAATCATTGTACAAGGACTTAGATGATAGATCAAACGTGTTAGGTTGGTCTGAGCCTTAATGTTTATCATTTATGTAAATGAATGTATAGAAGAAAAGATCAAACTTATTAGGTTGATCTATTTGAGCTGTAAAAGTTAAAGTCTTGACAGAATCGTAGTCTGTCAAAGACAACATTCGAAAGACAGGCAGAATTGTGGAGCTTAAGCAAAGATATCGGAATCATAGTCTACCAAGAGATTTAAGCCTACAGAAGTTAAGGCAGAAAATGTGGAGCTTGAGTGAAGATATACAAACTAGAAGTCTACCGAAGAATCAAGTCTGCAGCGGCCAAGGCAAGAATCGTCGAGCTCAAGTGAAAGCATCAAAGAATCATAGTTTGCCTTAAAAGCCACACTGAGAGTCATAAAAGTTGAAAAGCATTTGCCGAGCCAAGTTAGGAATCACAGAGTGCTATCAGAAGTGTGAAGTCTGCAAGATAAGCAAGCAAGGAATCGTAGTCTATCGAGAGTTTAAGAGAAATCGTAGTGTGCTCTACGAAGAAGTGAATCACGCTGTGCAAAGCCAACACACAACGATTGTGTCACAATGACCATAATCGTAATGTTCCTCCAGTCAACATCAAAGATTAAAGATCTAATGAAGGGAGGAAGAACAACAAATGAAGAAAGGCTTATAGCCGTTGACAAAGTGATAGTCCCAATACTTCCATATTCATCCTTAGTCCAAATCCAAGAAGCGTATTGTAGAAGCTAAGGATAGAACTAAAGTAGCCTGCAGAAAACACCTTTTCAAGTGTTAGGTGAAAGATACAGTCTGCTGTGTCAGTGAGCCAGGCGGCAGAGCAGCAGAAAAGCAGGACGTCAACATCACTGCACAGAAAACGTCTGGAGCATTAAATGAAGCAACGGGAGCATTCAAAACGGCTATTTTTGAATGACTCTTTTATAAGGAAATCAGACAAGGATTCAGACTAAGAAAGCAAGACGCAAAAAGAAAGAATACATTGAAAAAGCTCAAGAACACTCAAACGAGCAACACTACGATACTGAAGAAAGCTTGCTTCGCTACTCAGTCCTTTAAAAGACAGAAGCTAAATTGCAACTGAGTAGCACACCTCAACTATCAACTGCTGATCCAAGTGAGGTACCAAGTCAGAGGACTTAAAGAGTTCAAAAGTGAACTAAGTGAAGATCCAAGTCAAAGGACTTGAAGAGTTCAGAAGTGAACTAAGAGCATATCCAAGTTAAAGGACTTGAAGAGTTCAAAAGTGAACTAAGTAAAGTTCCAGGGCTACTGGCCTTGAAGGGATCTAAGTGATCCATTTGTAAGAAGACATCCTTAGTGGATTTCCTACTCGTGGAGTAGAAGAATGGATTAGGAGTCGCGTTAGCTCTGAACCACTTAAAATCCTGTGTCTCATTGTCTCTCATTAACTGCTATAACTGCTATATCTGTTATAACTGCTTCAACTGTTTATCTCGCCTTAACTGCATTATCTTAAAGGGGAACAAAATATATATTCCGCTGCAGTCAGTATCACCAATACTGACTAAGTATTTTAAATTGAGAAATTTTAAAATATCTATTCAACCCCCTTCTAGATAACTAACGTGCTTTTGGGAACTAACACACCTTCTTCCTCATATTCATCTGCTCCGGGTCTGTAGCTTGAACAACTTTAACTTTATCAATCAAAGCTGGTTCTACGCGTATACTTGACATCATCGCATGGGTCCCCGGAGTCTTGAACTCTATCTCCATCTTTTGTAAATCACACAAAATAGGCCTTGAAAGTATCACATTCGTTCCCGCATATGATCTTCTACTCAACCCGTCAGCTACCACGTTTGCTTTGCTAGGATGATATTGGATGGTATGGTCGTAATCTTTCAACAGCTCAAGCCAACGTCGTTGCCGCATGTTAAGTTCCTTCTGGGTGAAGAAATACTTGAGGCTCTTATGATCCGTATAGATCTCCACTTTCTCCCCATACAGGTAGTGTCTCCAGATCTTCAACACAAAAACGACTACTGCCAACTCTAGATCATGAGTAGGATAATTCCTCTCATATTCCTTGAGTTGTAGTGAGGCATAGGCTATGACTTTCCCATGTTGCATGAGAACACATCCTAACCCTTTTCCCGAAGCATCGCTGTAAATGACAAATCCATCCGAACCAGATGGTATCGTCAGAACAGGTGCCGAAATGAGTCTCCTCTTAAGCTCTTGAAAGCACTTCTTGTATTCCTCGTTCCATACGAATTTTATATCTTTCCGAGTCAGCTGAGTGAATGGAGTAGCGATTTGAGAAAATCCTTCCACGAATCTCCGATAATAACCAGCTAAGCCCAGAAAGCTACGTACTTCGGTCACCGACTTTGGTTGCTCCCAACTTTGTATTGCTTCAATCTTCGTCGGGTGCACAGATACTCCACGTTTTGATACTACGTGCCCAAAGAATGCTACCTCCTCAAGCCAGAACTCGTATTTCTTCAGCTTGGCATATAGCATGTTTTCACGAAGCCTTTAAAGTACCATCTTCAAGTGGTGCTCATGATCTTCATGACTTTTGGAATAGATGAGGATGTCATCAATAAAGACAACCATGAACTGATCCAAATATTCCTTGAATACACGGTTCATCATATCTATAAAAGCAGTAGGAGCATTAGTCAATCCAAAAGACATGACTAAGAATTCATAATGCCCGTATCGAGTTCTGAAAGCAGTCTTCGGAATATCCTCAGTTTTAATCTTCAGCTGATGATATCCAGAACGAAGATCGATCTTTGAAAAGAATTGTGCACCTTGCAACTGGTCGAACAGGTCATTAATACGAGGTAACGGATACCTATTCTTGATGGTGACATGGTTCAACTCCCGATAGTCAATACAAAGTCGCATACTCCTGTCTTTCTTCTTTACAAATAAAACAGGAGCACCCCAAGGAGATGTACTAGGATGTATAAAACCGATGTCTAACAACTCCTGTAGTTGGACCTTTAACTCCTGAAGTTCTATAGGAGCCATTCGATATGGGGTTTTAGAAATGGGTTTTGTACCGGGTTCAAGGTCAATAAAGAATTCAACTTCATGTTCCGGGGGTAGACCAGAAAGTTCTTAAGAAAATACATTAGGAAACTCATTAACAACAGAAATATCATTCAAACCTGACGAATTCTGGTTTAGATCAGTGACATGGGCTAAGAAAGCTTAACATCCGTTTTTCAATAAACGAATAGCTTTATGACTTGAAATAACATTGATTGATTTTAGTGGTTTGGTTGTTTGAATTCCCACAATAGGTTGGTTAGGAATATGAAAACTAACAACCTTACGAAAATAATTAATTTTGGCATGATAAGTGCTCAACCAGTCAATTCCTAAAATCACATCAAATGCAAGTATTTTCAAAGATATAAGATCAACAGGTAGGGTGAGGGTACCAATTTGAATCGAGCAAGATTTATAAACTGTAAATGTAACGAAGGTTTCTCCAAACGGAGTTTCAACAGATAAGTCAAAGTCTAATTTCTCAGGTGTCAAGTTCAAACGTTAAGCACAAGCAGGTGAAATAAAAGAATGGGTAGCACCGGTATCTTATAAAGTGTAAATTTCACAAGAGTTTATTATCAGCTTACCCGTAATAACCTCGTTCGGGTTCCTTGCTTGTTGGGCAGTCACAACAAAAGCTCTTCCAGGAACCACCGACTTTGACTTGTCAGGGATAGTTTTTGGACTCACCATCCCTGCTGGACTTGGTTTCGCTACAGGACACACTCGAGCTATGTGCCCTTCCTTTCCATAGTTATAACACACATTCGATTGTTGTGTGCAGTTGGGGCTGATGTGTCCTTCTTGCCCGCATTATAGCATACGACCGGCGGTCGTTCTTCTCCCCTAGAAATAGTTGATGTTGGTGCTGCTGTCGATGCTTCACGTTCTCATTGTTGTACCTTCTCTTCTTAAAATCTCCCCCCGACTCACTTCTTCTATTATCATGTCCACAATTACCACCGGAGTGTTTACCGCTTCTGTCATGATACTTTTCTCCCTGCTGGTTGTCATTGTTCTGATGACTGCTGCCATCGGTACGACCTTGGTTGTTGTCCCTTGGTTGAACATAATCATTATCTCGTTTTAATAACTGGGCCCTGTTCACTACATCTGAATATAGAGAAAATTTATGAGAAATGCGATATTGACGAATTTTTGGTTTCAAACCTCTCAGAAACATCCGCGTCATACGTTCCTCATTCTCCACCAAATGAGGTGCAAACCGGGATAACTCCGCGAACTTGGCCTCGTACTGGGACACGGTCATGTTATTTTGTTCCAGTCTGATAAACTCTACCTCTTTCATGTGACGAATACTTTCTGAAAAGTACTTGTCATTGAACAATTTCTGAAACGCCCCCCAAGACATCTCGAGTGTGGCAGACTGGGTACATTTCACAGATTCCCACCAGTAATCTGCCTCTCCACGGAACATAAACGTGGCGAATGAAACCTTATGTTCCTCCGTTCATCCCAAGACTTCAGATATATTGGTAATTTGCTTAATCCAATTTTCTGCCTTTATTGGATCTGGCTTTCCCTGAAACTCTGGTGGTCCCAACTCTTTAAACTGCTTGGCAGTGACAAGCCGCGAGTTGTTATTTTCACCTGTACTATGAACACGAGTCTCCCTCGTCTGGTTTTGCATAAACTGCAAAAAGCTTCTGAACATCCCATCATTTATCATTTCTTCGGTAGGGTTGTTTACAGGAGGAATATAGCCTTCCTGTTGCATGTTCTCCTGGTTGGTGATTAAAGGTGTCTCAACGGTCTCATTCACTCTATTGTTTAGATTTTCAGCTGCCATTCTCGAATACTACCACAAAACAAGGGTTAATCAAATAAATTAACATATCACATACCCTATGTTCCAACCGACCAATTAAATAATAATTAAGCTTAGGTAGGACACACTAGCGAAGGTTTTACTCGTCTCTCCCCTCTTAGTTCTATTCCCAGATCTCCGCCAGAGATCATATCCCTAAGCTCTGATACCAACTGTGATGCCCCCAAAATAGGTTCAATACCCAACCCATTCTGAGTCGCCAAATACATGGTACAAAATCTAAATACAATCTTTCATATCAAACGGTCGTGCAAAATACGACCACACAATTGTGAGTGTCAATACAGACATGTAAAAAGTATTAACATTCAAAATAAGTCCTCATTACATTTATTATCACACTATTTTAAAACAAATAGTGAGGACTTCTACAGCTCTAACTCGGACCATCACTCCATTCCCCGACTAGTACCCACGATATTCTCATTTCCTGAAGAGAACAATGGAAGAAAAGGGTGAGCTCAACTAGCCCGGTAAAGAATATTATGACTAAGATAATGAAGAATAAATTATCATTAGTCTTCAACAAATTAGATAAAATATTATGGACAACCAGTTTTAGATCAACAACTGCAGCGGAAATGACAATTCATTAGAAGAGTTAAGTAGAGAATGATGTCTACTATCTTCTATAATTTAAAAGTCCATCATCAATATTTTATCCCTGTAACATCAATCAATATTCATCTCGAATCAAATATTCATCTTTTGCACTACGGCCAAAGATATTCATTTGTATCACCAGTTGGTCATATTCATCTCAACACCTGTCCATCTTTGCACTACAGACCAAAGATATTCATCAGGTAATCATTCATCTTTGCACTACAGGCCAAAGATATTCATCAAGTAATCATTCATCTTTGCACTACAGGCCAAAGATATTCAGTTATATCACCATTTAGGACTGAGGATGATGAAAATAATACGAATAACGAATCCAGTGAGATAAAGGATAAATATTAGAGAATTTATCCAGAGTTCAAGAATGAAGATCAAAACCTAGATCCAATCAAAGATGATTTGGAAAGAAAAAAAATATTTTTTTTAACGTGAATAGTAACTCGACATGAAAAGATAAAAATTTCACAAGAAAGTTCAGACCAATATTCCAGTGAAATAATATTAGATGAAGCGCAAAACTCAAGGAATTTCTGATCATTTCAGGAATTCTAGAAGCAATACTTACCGTAGTAAGTTTAGAGTTATGAATCTAAAATGAAACAATATACGAAACTGTAATTGGATTTTCACCTGTCTGGCGGTAGTCCGCTAAAACAGATTATTTCCACAATTTAATAACAACTGAATACGAAGGGTTATTCACCAGGCATGCGGTAGTCCGTGTAGACAAGTTATTCCCACAGAATAATAAAGAATGGAATAACAACAGGATTTCACCATGCATACGGTAGTCCGCGTAGACAGGTTATTCCAACATAATAATAAAGAATGGAATAACAACCCTTACGAGTATTGAAAGAAAATAACTCTCTTCATGAAAACGAAAGAAATAATACCCCTTACCTTAAAAATTTGGAGACTGCACTAGTGTAATAGCAGAATACTCTTCTTCTTTCTCTCTTATTCTCTCTATACTTTCTCTCTCTATAGCTTTAGTGAATTGGTGAGAAATAATGAAGAAATGAGCTTCTATTTATAGGCTCGACAGAGTAAAGGTAAAATAGTCTTTTCGCCATAATTTATGACATCATCGATCCTATGACATCATTGCTTACCTCATCGCTCCGATGACATTCTTACTTACCTCATCGCTCTGATAACATCATTGTTTGCATCATAAGAGTTCAAATTCAATTTGCACTCTTCCACCTCGTTTAACTTTTATACCATGAATTTACTATAATAATGTTACCATTCTAATTATAAAAATTATACTATTATATAATCACATCATACTACTATAATGTAATATTATAATAACATATTTGAATGAATTATTTTATCAGAAAAGATAAAATACCAACTTTCAACTAATGTCACATGCCAAATATTCCTCCGTTAAAAATCCACATTGAATAAATATTTTCTTATCATATATATCAAAAATTAATTATTCATAAATAATATTACAGAACTATAATATTGACAACCAGGTCGTTTCCAAGAAAGAGGGGGCCTTCCGATAAGGATTTCTCCTTACTGGCGCGCAATTAATCAACCCCTTTCCTAAACATAACTTCCTTAGACATTGTCAACAATGTTATCTAATAATATTATTCAAATAATATGAATTATTGATTTGATAATTTAAAATATTGTGCAATGACAATTATTGAATCACTAATATAAAATAGCAAAGTAGCACTTATTGATATAAAATATCAACGTAGCAAATATTGAACCAATAAAATATTATGCAATTATTGAATCAATAATATAAAATATTAAACAGTAATTACTGTAACAATAATTGAGTAAGTGCCTTCCTACGTAAGAATCAATAATTCGAAATACTGTGCAATACCGTGTGCTACTGTGCAACACCTCGTATTACTGTATTTTAACCACCGTGTATTTCAACAGTACTAACGGTAACAACTACGCCGTTATTTTATAAAAAGGTTATTTCTGTCGTTTTTTATATCCGACATTCATTCCGTTGTGGAGTCCACCAATGACTGTGCCGTCGTACGAATATTCTCCGACAAAAAGAATATTCCTCGACCAAACGAATATTGTCCGACACAACGAATATTTTATAACCACTTGCTTACTTTGTGAACTTTGCACATCTCACCCATAACTTATTACATTTATCAAATCAACACCTTACTATTTCAAAATAATATATAAAGAAAATTAAAACTTATTCATAAAATTTGAGGTCTTACAGTGTATGTTTTATATTTATCTAAGTATTTTCCAATGAATTGGGGGGGTTTTGGTTTGAAAAACTAAATTATAAAAAATGAACTTAAAAGAAATATCAATGAGTAAAAAGTTTCAATTCTTCAGTTCAGTATCACCTTTTTCACAATCCTGGAATAATTAAGTTTTTACAATTTTTTATCCTTCAATGAGATTAACAATCCTAGATAACCGCGATCGCAAATTACCCGAAATTCTCCTTATGTGTAAATCTAATGCGACGATCGCCAACAAAAGATTCTAACTATCAAATAACCAAGAACTATCAGTCTAGATTTAATATAATAGAAACATGAAGAATGGGAATTAAATTGTTCCAAGCAATAATTATACAATCAGGAATTATTTAACTTGTCTTCTGAAAACCTTAATAATATTCAAAAGCTTGACCAAAATCAAATATTATTAATTGCTACTTTTGATCAGACATACATCGTTTGCTAAATATATATATTTTAATCTAACATATTTTATCAATTCACTAATTTAAAATTGCAGAAACCAAATTAGTTAATTGAATAGCATACACGAAGTTCATGTCGATAATTAGAATAAATCTCACATACAAAAGAATAAATAAAGTAAACTTTATCAAACCGTTAATTACGAATAAAGTTCAACATCCCTTCAAAATTGAATTGAGTGGTTTAGCTCGACATGCTTTGAATCTCCAAAACTAGGGTTTTAACCAAGGTAGAAGATGAAAATATGATGGTATGAGATATCTCCCTAATCTCATAGGGATAATTCAGCTTAGCTTCCTAAAGTTCTTAACAAAATTTAGAAAGCACCTAGAAATCCACCCTTTTCTAGGGTCACCCACTGCAACAAGTGCCCCCAACTTTGAACCCTCTAACTCATGAACAACAAATTGGCAAATTGTCCTACCAGCAAGACTTTGTAGGACATGGCCCTTCCAGTTCTCATACTACAGCACATTTGATTTTAACTTATAAGTCATTATCAATGTCCTTTTTAGTAATCTTTACATTTAATTTTAACTTATAAGTCATTATTAGTGGAATGCCTTCACAACTTCTTTTAACTTAATTTATGACTTATAAGTCAAATTGGTGCTGAACGCTTTTACTTATAAGTCACAACTTAAAATAACTTATAAGTCAATTTATATTTTTAAAGCATTTTAAAATAAGTCGTTGCTGAATAGACCCTAAAAATAAGTCGTTGCCGAATGGGTAGCACTATAGACTGAAATGGGCATTAAATAGGACATCTATATGAGATTGACCTCAGAATGCCCTACCCTCTGCAAACATATAGTTTCTGCTTTGCACATTATTTACAAGTTTTTGAATTATGAATATCATGTTATAGTTTTCTTTTTTAAGTTTCTGATTATTTGTGTGATGTGGCAGATCTGTTTGTGTTTGATGGTTCTATTTGGATTTGGTTATTTGTGTTCTGTTTTTAATTAGGCACATCAAATTTGGGTAAGGGAGTAAGCTAATATTGACTAGATAACACATATCTATCTTAATCAAAAGAAGTTGTTTGATCAAAAGCTGGGAGGTAGGTGATAGTTATGATTTTTTGAGCTTAATTAATCTATCAACTCCTTATAAATCTTTTCTTTACAAGTTCCAGTCAATAGCAAATTGCCATAACTAGACGTGTTGCCCAAGTAGTTTTATTTATTTATTTCCCCCTAATAGAGAATTAAATTAATGTATTTAATTGTAATTATCTCATTCCCTTAAATTAGTTTATTCTGTTCATATCTTTAAAGATTGACTAATTCATTAGTTATCAGTTTTGATATCAATATCTTTTGGTTGTAACAAATTGATTCTCTCTTGTAATCTTATTGATTCTCTCTTGTAATCTTATTTATACCTCCTAACATCAATGAAAATAATAAGCTTTGATACCATATAGAACAGTGTAGACTAATGAATCATAGCTTATTATTTTTATTGATGTTAGGAGGTATAAATAAGATTACAAGAGAGAATCAATTTGTTACAACCAAAAGAGAATCAATTTGTTACAACCAAAAGATATTGATATCAAAACTGATAACTAATGAATCAGTCAATCTTTAAAGATATGAACAGAATAGACTAATTTAAGGGAATGAGATAATTACAATTAAATACATTAATTTATAATAGAGAATTAAATTAATGTATTTGATTGTAATTATCTCATTCCCTTAAATTAGTCTATTCTGTTCATATCTTTAAGATTGGTTGATTCATTAGTTATCAGTTTTGATATCAATATCTTTTGGTTGTAACAAATTGATTCTCTTTTGTAATCTTATTGATTCTCTCTTGTAATCTTATTTATACCTCCTAACATCAATGAAAATAATAAGCTATGATTCATTAGTCTACACTGTTCTATCTGGTATTAAAGCCTTAGTCGGTCCTAAACCACTCTTCCGCCAATCCTAGCCGAAGACATCACCATGGCCACTGATCATCATAGTATCGCCATTCCCAACCCAGGAAATCCAACCCAAATTCTTCAACTCATAAACATCTCTCATCCATCCATCATCAAATTGACCTCCGCAAATTATCTCGCCTGGAAACTCCAGATTGAGGCCATTCTCATTGGGTACGACCTCTACAAATACATTGACAACAATCATCCATGTCTTCCTCGCACCATAACCACCAACAATGTTAAAGCTTCCAACCCAGATTTTCTGCCATAGATTCGACAAAACAAACTGCTATTTGGCGCCCTTGTCGGTTCCATCTCTCCCTCTCTCATTCTGCTAATCCAACAATCAGCCACCTCCCGCGAAGCATGGCAAACCCTTGCCAACACCTATACTCGCTTGACTCGTGGCCACATAAAGCAAATTAAGGACCAGATCAAGAAATCCACGAAGGGCTCCCAGTCCATATCGGACTACATACAATACGTCAAGTGTCAAACTGATCAACTTATTGCACTCGACAAACCGATGGACCATGAAGACATCATTGAGACGATCTTAGAGGGTCTTGGTGATTACTATCGCCATATTACAGATATAGTGGCAGGTAGGGACACCCCCATCTCATTTGATGAGCTTCATAAGAAACTCATCAACAGGGAACTAACTCTTCAGCAGTCGCAATCTGCTTCCTTCCCGCATCTCGCCACGGCAAACGCTGCATCGACCATATTCAGTAATTCACACCAGTCTATGTCAAAACAGACACAACTACCACACCTTACTTCGCAACAACAGCTATCTCAGCCTCTTCATGCCACGACTTGCCAGCGAGGCCTTATCTTGGTAAGTGCCAAGGATGTCGCCAACAGGGACACACAGTTGCTCAGTGTCCCCTCTTTCAGCTCTTACCCGCCCCCTTACACGGTGCTACTCGCTCATTGCCCACTGGACCTCAGTGGTACCCAAAGGCACATGTAGCCACAACATCAGGTGTCGAGACCCCGACCTGGCTTCTCGACAGTGGTGCCTCTCATCATGTCACTGCTGACCTCGGCAACCTCTCGCTTCATGCTCCGTACGACGGGTCTGATGACATCGAAATTGGTGATGGAACTGGGTTACACATTTCCAAAACTAGTTCTACTTCTATTAAAACATCCTCTCACACTTTTCAATTACATGATGTTTTATTTGTTCCAGCCATGAAAAGAAACTTGGTCTCCATATCTCAATTTTGCAAAACTAATAACACTTTAATTGAGTTTTTACCATCTTCTTTTCGTGTGAAGGATCTACTGACAGGGGCAATACTGCTCGAAGGACAACCTAAAGATGGTGTGTATGAATTATCGGTTTCGCACCTCGCTTCTCGTCCTTCGGTCTTCACCAGTACCAAAGTATCCTCCTATGCCTGGCATCATCGTCTTGGTCACCCATCCGAGTCAATCTAACGCCATATAGTCTCTAAGTTTGGTTTACCTTTAGATTTCTCTAGTTCCAAGCATTTCCATTGTAATGATTGTTTCTGCAGTAAAAGTCATAAATTACCTTTTTCTCAATCATCTATTGTGTCGACTTCTCCTCACCAAATTATTTATTTATTTTGTTGATGGTTACAAATACTATGTTATTTTTGTGGATCACTTCACGCATTACATATGGCTTTACCCCATCAAACGTAAATCTGATGTTGCCACTATTTTTCCTCGCTTCCGATCACTTGTTGAAAACTACTTCAAAAATAAAATAGTTACCTTCTACTCTGATAATGGGGGGGGGGGGGGAATACATGGGTCTCGCCACATACTTATCCACACATGGAATCTCGCACCTCACTTCACCACCTCACACTCCAGAATATAATGGCTTCTCGGAATGTAGACATTGCCATATTGTTGAAACATGACTTACTCTTTTCTCTAAAGCTACTTTACCACTAACCTACTGGTCATATGCCTTCTCCACTGCCGTCTATCTCATAAATCGCCTTCCGACACCAACTCTCCATATGACCTCTCCCTATCATAAACTCTTTGAGTCGCCACCCAACTACTCCAAGCTTCGAGCCTTTGGTTGTCTATGCTATCCTTGGCTCCGTCCATATTCTCCTCACAAACTCGCTAGTCGCTCCACACCTTGTGTCTTCCTTGGTTACTCCCTCACTCAGAGTGCTTATCTGTGTCTTGATCCAAGTACTCAAAAGATCTTCATCTCACGTCATGTTCGATTTGTTGAGTCTGAGTTTCCCATGTCTAAAGTTGATTTGTATCTCGCTCGTCCTGATAACTTGACATGTGACACATGGCTCCCACAACATGTCATTCTCCCGATTTCATACACATCATCCGAAGGTAGTTCCAGCGGCTCTTCGCCAGTTGACTTCACCACACAAACGGATATGGTAGCCCAACATGACTTGCACCAAGTATTCCCCCTTCCCTTACCAGACCCGCCTCCTCCTTCGCCTACTTTCCCAAATAACTTATCCCCTATACTACCCAACCCAATACCTGAACCTTCTCCTCGCACGTCCCCTCCTGTCACTTTGGTCTTACCTCCACCTGTTCTTCATCAAGTCTCCGAAAACCCATCATCAACATCCTTAATCTGCACCTCACCAATTGTCACTCGTTCTCGAAACAACATCCACAAACTAATCACTAAACTCAACCTCTCGGCCCAATTTGCCTCAGAAATTGAACCCACATGTGTAACTCAAGCCATCAAAGATGGTAGATGGCGAAAGGCGATGTCCGAAGAGTTTGATGCCTTGGTTCAAAATGGCACATGGGAACTGGTACCTCCCAATGGTGTGCAAAAAATTCTGGGGTGCAAATGGATATTTTTGGACTTAAACGTTTATCTGATGGCTCTATTGATAGGTATAAGGCTTGCTTAGTGGCAAAGGGGTTTCACCAACGGCCAGGAGTGGATTACCATGAGACGTTCAGTCCGGTTGTAAAGCCGACCACAGTTCGTCTCATCCTCTTGCTTGTGGTCAGCCGCGGTTGGGATCTTTGACAGCTTGATGTCAACAATGCATTTCTCCAAGGCACACTCACTGAAGATGTCTTCATGACCCAGCCTCAAGGCTTTGTTGATGCTGATCATCCACACCATGTCTGTAAATTGCGAAAGGCAATATATGGTCTCAAACAAGCTCCTAGAGCTTGGTGCACTGAACTTCGCCAATTTCTACTTGCATCTCATTTCACCAACTCAGTTGTTGACACCTCTTTGTTCATTTTCAGTGATAAAAGTATAACCATCATGTTACTTGTTTATGTTGACGATATCATCATCACAAGTAACAACGCAACATCAATCCAAGCCTTCATCTAGGTCCTTGCTCGTCGCTTCTCACTCAAAGACCTCGGCCCTTTTTACTACTTCCTTGGTGTTGAAGTTGTTCCTTGCCCTCAAGGCCTTCTCCTCTCACAACAAAGATACATAGCAGACTTGTTGGCTCAAACAAAGATGACTAATGCCCGACCTGTTGCAACTCCGCTAGCCACCTCTCCCATCCTCACTCTTCAGTCGGGGACGACACTTACTGACCCAACCGAATTTTGAGCTGTAGTTGGAAGTCTTCATTATCTTTCACTTACTCGTCCAGACATTGCCTATGTAGTCAACAAACTATCTCAATACATGCATCGTCCAACTACCGAACATTGGAATGCTGCCAAGCGACTTCTTCGATATCTGTGTGGCACCATTGATCATGGCATCATGTTACATCGCCAGTCGCCTCTAACTCTACATGCCTACTCAGATGCCGACTGGGCTAGTAATAAAGACAACTTCACCTCCACCAGTGCTTATATTGTCTACCTCGGACAAAACCCGATATCCTAAAGTTCAAAGAAGCAACGAACAGTAGCTCGCTCCTCGACTGAAGTCGAGTACCGGTCTGTTGCATCAGCAGCTGCTGAGGTGAGATGGATCACATCTCTTCTTAGTGAACTTGGTTTCACATCCTCACAACAACCAGTAATCTACTGTGATAATGTGGGAGCAACAAACCTTTGCTCCAATCCAGTCTTCCATTCTCGCATGAACATGTAGCTCTCGACTTTCACTTCATTCGTGAACAAGTTCAAGATGGCATCTTACGAGTCACTCATGTCTCTTCGATGGATCAACTAGCCGATGCACTCACCAACCCACTATCCCGCACGCGTTTCCATGGCTTGTTGAACAAGATTGGTCTCACCTCAAGGAGCTCCAACTTGCGGGGGCATAATATAGAATTAAATTAATGTATTTAATTGTAATTATCTCATTCCCTTAAATTAGTCTATCATGTTCATATCTTTAAAGATTGACTGATTCATTAGTTATCAGTTTTGATATCAATATCTTTTGATTGTAACAAATTAATTCTCTCTTGTAATCTTATTTATACCTCCTAAAATCAATGAAAATAATAAGCTATATTCATTAGTTTACACTGTTCTATACCCTCCTCCCCCAAAGTTTCTGCTAGAGCTTCATCTTATGTGCTATGCCCTATTGCTGATGTTGATGCTACATGATATGTATAAAAAATGTATATATTTATATACAGATTACAACTAATAATTTGTGAACTCGTCCAATTATATTTTGTATATATTAATATAGAGTTCAACAAAAAAGAAATATATATACATCCAAAAAACGGCTTTATTTTATTCGGAAAGATTGAGTGGTTAATGGCTTCAGTGATGGTCCATGCTCATGGCTTCAGTGATGGTCCATGCTCATGTTTACATTATGGTGCATATAAATAGCATATATTTCATCTGTCTCTAAAAGATTAATGATTTAAGTGACAAAAAAAAATGTCTTCAAAAATAGGGCTAAACTACATATGTTAATTAAATAAAATTTTACATTGACTAATTTACCCTTTACTATATCTTAACCAAAAAATTAATCAGTCACATAACAAATAAATAATCAAATTAATTCACTCTCTCCACAAACTTAATTAAGAGCCACAATTAGTACGCACATATTAATACAAGGACAATGAAAAGTATATTTATCCTCTTATTATTTTACGATCTTAATTTGTGTGAAATTTATCCTTAAGCCATTCTTTTGGAGACGGGGGAAGTATATGTTTTCATCCGGCCGTTATGCTAATTGACAAACTTGTACAAAGAAATATTAGACAGACCTTTTACTCCTTTTTTTTGGTTGCTTTTGCTGCATTAGAAAATATTGATGCTGAAAATTGTTTTTTAGGGTCTGAGAATCTAGTTTGTTAGCTTTTTTCATTTATTAAACCTAAAGACTTTTATTTGTAATTAATTAAAATATTAATTGATTTTAGCTCTCAGTCAAATCATTTGGTTAGCATGTTGTAAAGTTAAGAAATAATTCATTCTTATATAATTATTACACTCAATTGTATGAGTGATAGAGGCTGACAGTTGTGGCAATCATAATTGTGTGATAGGTCAATAAAAAATGTTATTTAAGCATTAGCAAATGAATTTTGTTTCTTTTAAGTTGGCATAACCGAATGTGTAGACAAATTCGATCAACACTGAAATATTGGAGACAATTAAAACATAAAACTTTAACTTGCAATATAGTTCACAAAAATAGTATATTATAGATATAGGAGTTAAGCAGTGTTTGTTTACCACTTATTGCTTCTGAATGGGCTGCCTCTGATTTGGTCAGAGGCGGTGTGCTGTTTGTTTGTTTTTTTTTACCTCTTAATGCCTCTAAATGGTTGAAATAGAAAATCAAGTCTAAAGAATTAAGAGGCAAGTCTGAATGAGAGTTGCTATTTTTTGGACAAAAATAACCTCATTAATATTATCATTTTCCTTTCCTATCCACCAACCAGATCTGCCACCACACCACCACCACGCCTCTACACCACCACCACCACACCATCACCACGCCACCATCACCAAACACCACACCATCACCACGCTAGATCTGCCACCACACCAGATCTGGGGAGGGGGAGGGGGAGGGGGAGGGGGAGGGGAGGGGAGGGGGAGGGGAGGGGAGGGGAGGGGGGAGGCCGGAGCAGAGGGAGAGGGAGGCGGAGGGGGAGGGGGGAGGCCAGAGCAGGGGGAGGCCGGAGCAAGGGGAGGGCCGGGGGGAGGCCGGAGCAGGGGAGGGACGGGGGACAGGGCAGGGGGAGGGGGAGGAGGGCCGGCGGGGAGGGGAGGGGTGGGGAGGGGAGGGGAGGGGAGGGGGGCGACGGGAAGGGGGAGGGGGAGGCCGGAGCAGGGGGAGGGGGAGGGGGGAGGCAGGAGCAGGGGGAGGGGCGGGGGACGGGGCAGGGGAGGGGGAGGGGGAGGGGGGCGGCGGGGATGGAGGTAGATAAAGAAGAAAGAGTTTTGTTTTGTTTTTTTATTTTATTTTATAGTTTTGTTTAGAAGGTTAAAATGGTAAAATACTTTTATTCAGACATTTTGGAAAAAGTATCATCAAACAACATTTTTTCATTCAGATACCATTCTATTCAGATACTCTATATTATTCAGATGTCTAAATTATTTAGATCTTAACAACTAATTTTATCAAACACCACCTTAGTTTCATAAGGATGTAGATCCGAACCTTAATTTGTGTACAAAGTGTCATTTTATAATTTTTTGAAGACAGATGGTTTATACTTTTAATTTTGGAATCTAGGGACTACTAAAATAAAATTTTGATGGGCTTGCTTTAACCCGACCCAGGACAATATCCAAGTATAGATTAGAATTACACTTTCTTGAAACAAATATATTATAATTCAATCTATCGATTTTGAATTTCCCCGGCTCAACCTAATCTGGACCACCGTCCAATAGTGCCGGAGGCACGGGTATCTCACTAGTATTCTATCTTGCGAGGTTAGGGTTTTGGAGGGAGTTAAGAAAATGGAGCACCATCAGCTATCTGCAGACGCGGCAACACAGTTGCAGGATGGCATAAATTTGCTACTTTCCCGATGGTCGGCGCTTCAGATTGCAGTCGAAAACGGGTTTGGCGGCCGTGATTCTAGCCAGAAATCCCAACAGTTACCCATCGACCTCTTCTCTTTGCTCACCCAATCGAAAGGTCTGTATACAAAATTCATGTTTTTATAATACTATTCAATTTTTGGTTCATATGTTTACCAACTAATAATGGGAGATTTTTCCCCAGTGCTTCTGTTGTACCAAATGGTTATATTGTATTTTTTAATTTAATTTTTTTGCATCCCCAAATGTTTTTGGGGTAGAAAATAGGTACTTTACTGTGTTATGTATGTTAGCTGTAATATATTTGACGGGGTTTCTTGAATAAAAGATGATGCTTCATTTTTATTTTTCCACATGAAACAGTCTCTGAGCTTCTTTGGCTTGAGTGTGAATGAGCTAATGGAAATTGCAATTTTAGACGTGATATTGGGATTTTTTTATTAGATAAATAAGCAAATTTGTTATTTCGGTTTGTAAAAACCAGTTATTATACGGTTAGTTATGTTGTTTAATAATGTTTATTATGGTATTTTTTTTGGGGGGCCAGAACCGATATATATTGATGATTTGGAGAATATGCTTGATGAGTTCATGCTTTCTCTCAATACTGAGATCGATGATGGCAGCATTGAGGAGGTATGCTTTCTTTTCTTAATTTAAACCTTGAATAGTCGCTATAGGTTCCTGTTAGGCAGTTAGAGAAACATGACAGTTAACTCTGTTTTCTTATTTTCATTTCTGTTAACAAACATTCAAAATGTGCTTAATTCTTCAGCTGAAGAAGTCTCGAGTTGCGATGGGCTTGTTTAGAATATTTTTTTAAAATTTCACGTTTTCCTTTTATTTTTTAAAATAAAATAAAATTACTCATTTGAAAGTATTGAAGAAATTAAGAAACGTACATCTTTACTACTTAAATGCATAGCCAGGGGCAGCATCAGGGGTGGCTTGAGAGGTCCATTGATCCCCTAAACTTTAGAGAAATATCCTCATTTTATCTAATACG
This sequence comes from Panax stipuleanatus, assembly GCA_020205555.1. Lineage (NCBI taxonomy): Eukaryota > Viridiplantae > Streptophyta > Magnoliopsida > Apiales > Araliaceae > Panax > Panax stipuleanatus. The sequence goes on along the minus strand of CM035119.1, from coordinate 115,290,714 downwards.
TAATTGTTATATGTATAAATATTATAGAATTTAGTCACTGTTGAACTGTGACTCCTCTTTTGTTGACCTAGGGTCCTATATATATGGAAAAATTTATAACACGTTAGTTTCCGTATCTTGTACGTTTTGTATTGACGAGTCTGTGTATGGTTTGTTTATCAAAAGACTTCGGGTAAATTAACATCAAGGAAATAATACAAAAAAAGGTAGAAGATTGGAATCAAAGGTCTTATGGTTTTCCCTTAAAGAGAGAAAAGACGAGACAATTTGTAAACACAAGGCTTTTGGAACATGTATTCCATGTATTTTAAATGTTATTGTTGCCTATTGAAACTATCAATTTCATCGATAAAATAGAGACTCCAACTTCATCTTACTTGTGACGCCCCCAAATCCGAGTTCCCTCGAACCTCGGATCCGGTTCGCCACGATACTACTATCGTCAAACTATTACATCTTTTATTCATAACTTAATGAATATAACTTCACTTTATTACAAATTAGAATATAAATTTCATTTCATTTCCAGGATCTGTATAATGACCCCAAACTTTAATAAGTATTCAATCTTGGTTATTTACCATTCCTGTCTTTACATCATAATCGATGTTATAAAAATGCGAATAATTTAAACTTTTCTATATCCTTTGAATAAAATCTTTTTATTGATTTCATAACTTTGAATCAATTACATATCCTTGTATCAACTTATATTATGATTCACTCTATTCGAATTACTGTATAAACTTTTACATCTCAATTCGATATCCTCTATGTATTAACTAATACATCTTTACAACTTAACATGTATTAAACATTGTAAACTACTATCATGTACATCTTCTAGAACCTAAACATGGTTCAAGGGCATATATTTAAATAAATAAATCAATCTCCTTCGATGCTGTTGAACTCTATCAATCAAGTAGCACGTAATCTTTACCTTGAGTCCTTAACCTGCAAAAATGGTTATTTGCAAGAGTGAGCTCGACAACTCAGCAATTCTAACAGTTTTCATGCATCACATAGCATATAATAATATACTCAGTTCATGCATTCATAATCAATTAATATTTACTACGCATGTTACTTCTCACATAATAGGCATAAAGATTTACTTCACAAGCATATCATTAAAGATCAACTTTCAAATTTCATACATATCTCATATGCATTTTATATATATACATCAACATTCTTATAGCATAATATAGCTCAACTAATAGTTATCGAATTCATATATCAAATAGGAACTGAAAGACTTGCCTGATTCGTAGTTTAAAAACTACGACTTAACTGCTTAAAGATATATGCACTTCGTGTAATCCAACATAGTTATGTAAAACCTTCATTTCACTTCCTCGTCGTATTCTTAGAATAACTATGTACATATAGGTATACTTTAACCATACATACTCGACATCAACATTCATATACATTTATCACATACTTAACTATCTATGTGTTCGACATATATTTAAAACTTATAGATACATGATCTATATTATTTTCACGTTTCTCAAACCTTAATGGAATTATACCTTCGGGTTTTATATCACCCTTACATCAATAAACACTCAAGGCATCATTTAGACTCTGTTTTATAACTCAGGAATAATAATGCAAACATACTACCATGATCAGATTACAATTAAAACAGTCTGGCACAATTGCCCTGTGGCGCAGCTGCGCTGAGTTAAGCCTTGGGATGGGCGCAGCTGCGCCTTTCCCTGGTCAGTCCAGAATTGTGTTTTGTTTTCTGGTTCTATTTTGGTCTTCTAGTATGCATAGGTACTGACACATGACATGCTAAATATCCTTTAATACACATGCTCACATACATGTAATCTATTTACATATAGCTAGTGTAGTTCATCTTTTAAACTTGCTCATATAGTGCATATCACATCTACTAGTGGGGTGCACATACCAATCATGACTAGAGGCATATAAGTCCTATCATGTTAGTACAAAAAATCAGAATGTAAGTAACTCAATGTTCAATTATCTTACTTTCAAACTTTCTAAGTTTTATTTCCAGAATCCTTGTCATGCTTAAGCTAATCATGCAAGGATACTATGTTCATCATGTATACATGTGAGGTGTCATAGTAATTTATTAATATGTATGCTCACAATTATCTTCATCATATACGCATAACGAGCATCATTTCTTTCTTTAAAACATGTCTAATTCATGTTTAACTAACTTTTATAGTGTCTAACCAGGTGTGTGCACATACATGACATCTAAGTGATGTTAAAAGCACTAGCATGTATGCTCAAAAATATCATAATCTAGTCACACTATAATCATGCAACTTAGTTTGCAAAAAGTCCAAGTTTTTCTTTTGAAATCATTTTCAATTTAAACCATGTGTTCTAGTGTATGCTCAATACCTTAGACTCACATTTCATGCATATCTAGACCATACAAACATGCTCAAAAAGTCAGAATATAAACATGGTATGTATATATCAAAGTTCATTTTAAAAACTAAGTTCATTTATAAAACTCATACTTCCTTTAGTAAACGTTCTTTAATGAGGTCAAACACGTTCATGCTACATCATGACACATATATACACATGTTAACATGTTCTTCATGCTTGTCTAAGTAGTATCAACGTGTTAATACATAACAGATTATAGCAGGAATAAAAATCAAAAGTTAGTTCCTGGCGCAGCTGCGCTGCACCCTAGTACAAAAAGGATGCAGCTGCGCCGTTGCTCGGTCAGAACTGAAATGACTTCTGCTTCGGCAGAACTAAACCCAAACATCAAAATTTCTTACAAAATTGATTCTAACTGGCTACATTGCCTTGTTAACATGCATAGCAACTTATATAACACTTAAGAAACATTCTCCAATCCGATTATCATTCAATTCATGCATGATTAAGAATGTAAGAAATTTACAGAAATGAGGAATTATACCTCTGCTACTTTGAAGTGAGCTTGCTGCTAATTTCTGAAGTCTCTCTCTTTATACTAGCTTAATAGCAACCTCTCAATATACTCTAAATCCTCTTAGCAATATCTCAGCAAAAGAAATGAAGAAGGAGAGAGCTATATTTATAGGAAAAACATTGCACAGTCCATGCCTTTACTCACCAAATCAAACTAACGGGAGAAACAAAAGCATGGTGGTTAAGAGAGATGAGTTGGTAGAGTAGTTGAGAATCACTATTGGAGCCACACCGCATTGATCATTGGCTATGAAGCTGAGGTTGATTTGTGCAAGCAATAGGCTTTGGCCTTGTGGCCATTCACGTGAGGAGGGAGGTGAGACACTTGATTTGGGACAAGGTCTAACACTCAGCAACTAGGCAAAATAAATACAACACTTAGGTTATATTATATGTACATCTTATATACACTTAGGTGTTAATTTCATTTAGAGTCACAATGTAGTTAGTTTAATCTATACGTAATATAATCCATGTACATTTCATAATACCGCATATAATCTAATTGGGTATTGTCACACCACTATATTGACCCATCTTTATTATTTCAATTATATTAAACTATTGAAATAATAATTTAGTATCAATTGTTTATTTAATTTATTATAATATTCATGAGGTACATATTTAATGTAGCCACACATTACATATTGTCACTTATGCATTATTTTCTTAACTCACACAATTCATTCAACCATAATATATAGTTCTTATATATTATATAGTCACATTAAGATGTCACACTACACTTGCACAAAGCAATTAACTCCCATAATACATTAATTAATCCCTTTAGTTATTTATTCATTAAATTATTTAATGAATGCTTATTCCATCACTTCGCCACACTAGGCTTATCTCACAAGCTCATTATTAAACTTATTATCACTTCCACCACACTTTAATATTTCTTTAATATAAGGTTTGTGTGACATACACTTTAATGCTAAGTTATTTAGCTACCTTAAATAATTATACACTGATAATATGTATAACCTTTACACTTAGAATAATTAATATTTGCTCTATTAATTATTAAATTATAAAATCTACGATAAAATAATAATTTAAGTTTTTAATACATTAAAATAACTTAGTTTTCTTTTATAGATTTAACCCTCTTGGGGATACATTACTATTATAAGTATTATGTATTCCACCCTAACATGACATAAAACATTTTTATTATGTTTTCTCCAAATAGAGGCATTAGTTATAATAAAAGAATTCACTCATTATCTCAAGATATTATTCTTAATATAATATCTATATCTCATTAAAATAATTATATGTACGGCACCTGTACACATAATATATAAAAAATAAGTTTATTTCCTATTATGATAAATCATTTCCATATAGCAAATATGTTTTAATATATTTACCATATTACTTAATCATACATGTTATCTCATACAAGGATATATAAGGTAACATCATCATATAAAATATTATTCTCCTTTTATTAAAATAATTCAAGGCTAAAACTTATTTTAATATTCCTTATTAGAAATATAATTATTTCTCTTTCCTTTCTATCAATTGTCCCCAAAATAATTTCTTTAAATCTATACATTTAACCATATCTCAAATATTAATAAATTCTCTAATCAATATTGATTTAAAGATATATTGGTTTAACAACGTATATATATATTTTATTAATGTCGTTCGCACATTCACATAATACCATGCCAAGTAATATATAAAGGCATTTACTATAATCACATACTCCACACATGTATTAACTTACTATTTACTTAAGTGATTCTTAAACTCCTTACTATATCACCATAGTTAATTAAGGCTTTAATATTCAAATTATATTATTCCATAACATAACTTTCAATTTAAATTAACCAATATTTATTTTTGGTAGTTAATTCCCATAATTAACTAATTCTTGCTTTGCTATCACAATCCATCCATGGACAGCTTAAACACGAATTATATCTCATATTACATCATGCTAGACACTAGTATTTATATTCAAGAAAATGGTGATTATTTATTAAAGATATTTAATGTCACCAACTTACTATGATAAAATAATTCTATAAATTATTTAATGTCGATAGATAAATCTTATATATCTTCTTCCTAATTCATCTCTACAATTTATAACAAATATATAATAATGATATACTTATTAAACATAACTCATAACGCATTTATATATTCTTATTCGAACCCAACACATGCCTTAAGAATTTTATTTACTAAATTCTTATTTTAATAATTTCTGAAAATTCGGGTTCTCACATTACTTGTGTATGCAATTTTCCTCATATACTTCAATAACTACTTGCACTTAGATTACTGTAATTTTTGAAATGAGAACATGAAACCTGTTGTTTAGACATTTTGACCATTCTTCCTAAAAGAGAAAAGAGAAAGAATCAGATTTGTCGTAGATGCCAATAAATGAACTTCTTGTTTATGACAAATGTTATTAAAATAATGCATCTTTTTTCTTAAAATAGTTAAATAGGATTAAGTTAAGATTATCATGGAGACATTGAGCCTCAATTGCCCCACACTAGTTAATTTCTGGCTTAGCAGTCTCACAGTATTTCGCATTGCAGAGTAAATTTGAGAATGTTTTATGTCATTTTTGTCTAATCATGTTGTTTAGAAAGTTCCTGAAAACGTCTTATATGTTTAGTGAAGTCGCCTTCTTCTGTAAATATTTCTTCAGAACATAAAAAAGGAAAACAGAAACAGGATTGAAAATGCTATTGGAAGACAGTTCACCTAGTTACTTAAACACAGATGTTTGTGTCTATCTTATATTCCTTGGTGATGATTTGTGTAGTTGTGTTGTTAAATATACCTGGGATGGAGCAAGCAAAGAGAATGATGCTGTTTGCCCCTATTTTTTCTTTCTTTATATATATTTTTTAATTTTCGATGCTTTTTTTGCGTGTTGCATGCCATATTATGCTTGGAAAAACCTATAATTGTGTTGTTGTGCATACCTTTCCTTATTTGATCTTTTGCTCATTTTTTAACTATTAATTCAATGATTTTGAGCAGATATCAGAAAAGTTAATGATTATGTACGAAGAATGTTTGGAAGGTAATTTCATGTCAATTGAAAGACTAAGGGATGCTCCTAGGGTTTCTGTTCCTCATATCCGACAGGTAATTGCAATCCTAGTTTTTGTTGGATTTATCATCCTCCTTGTCTAGTATATCTTCTTTTCCTACTGAAAAGATGTTCTTCATTACATTAAAAAATAATAGCAGTCTTGTGATGGCTAACACAGTAAAGGGAAAGCTTATGTAGGACTATATGACATGATAAAATTTTGAACCATATATATTACTTGCTCTTTAGGAAACAAATCTGCACCTAGCATTTCGTATCAATCTGATATATTGTAAATAGTAATATGATTTCACTGTTTCCATTACATTTTATACCTTTAGGGCTTTAAGCTTGTGCCATTTTATCAACTGGAAGATGATTATTTTATTCATCAAAAGTAGTTGTATACAAACTGAAAATGTATACAAAATATACAAACAAAATGATGCTTCTCACTTGTGATCCAGGTATTTGAAAATAAGGCCGGGCAATCTGAAAATCATTCAACAGTTCTCCCTTCCAAAATATAAAATCAGTATTGACTTTTAAAAGTAAATTTGAGAGATTTCAAAGTCAAATTAAGGCCGGGCAATCTGAAGATCATTCAACAGTCCTCCCTTCCAAAATTTAAAATCAGTATTGACTTTTAAAAGTAAATTTGAGAGATTTCAAAGTCAAATTTGATATGATTCATTTTATTTTATAAAAAAATAAATCTTATAAGTAGTAATTTATATATAGTTTTACAATATTTATAAACTAAAATTAAATGAATTATATCAATTTTGACTTTGAAATCTCTCAAATTGACTTTCAAATAGTCAATAATGATCTTATATTTTAAAATGGAGGGAGTTTTTTCCTCCCCTGTTTTTGAAAATTCCAATTGCAACTTCATTTTGTGGGAATTCTATTTAATAAGTACTTTCTATACATCAAATTGGACAAAGAAGTTTGATGTCTTCTTGTATGTTACACATAGGATATATTAAATTTTAGACAACATGTCCCTGCTTATAAATGCCCTTCTTTGGTTAAATGAAGTGTCGATCTTAGTGTATTTCTTGATTTCAAATATGAACTGAAACTAACGTGATTTCTTTTCTAAAACTTATCAAGGTACGGACTCTGAATCTTGTCCCTTTTTAAAAAGGAAAGCTTATTTGGTAACTTTCACCAGTATAATGGATTTTAACCTCTACTGCTCATCTTTATCTTTGATTAGGCACAGTGACTAAATCTCCCTATTCACAACTATTAACTGGATCTTCAACTTTTAATTTACTTTGCTGTCATTAACTTGATGTGCTGATTATAGGTTTTCATCTATGGAAGATAATAGTATTTTAGTTAACTTACTCTATGATAATTCTATATTTGTTTAGCTCTGTTAACGTGTGGTCTTTTAGTAGTATATTAAGCTGGCTGGATTTTAAGAGGATATTACCTGTTTACCAAGTCAATTCTTACAAACAAACATGCCTATGGAATATCTGGTGATTTGGTGGGGGGGGGGGGGGGGGGGGGGGACGGGACCGCCTCCACTTTGCAAAGGTGCTAATGTGGGCATTTTAAGGGAGTTCTAAAAACACTTGTGGTTTTCAATCTGTTAATTGAGTTCTTGCGAAAATTGCAATCAATATGCCAATCATAGTTGTCACGGCGAGTCATGGCGGTAACCGACTGCCTAGACGCCTAGGTGACCGCCATGGCGTCCGTATCGCTACAAGTCGTTTACAATGTGTAATTTATATATTATTTATTTTACTTAACGAGTATATTGGCAATAAAAATTCATATACATTAAAACTCAAAACATAACACTATGGAATAATATTAAAGGCATAATTATGTAAATACTTAGCAATAACAATCAAAAAACAAAACACTTGATATTAAAAATTAGTAAAAGAAACGAAGAATTTAACAAACACCACATAGAAAATAAAGTTGCAAACAACCATATATACAATATATATACTGAACAGTGAACATCCTTTGCATTCCTTCTATACATTGAAAAAAAAAATCCAGTGCACTGCACAATTATGAAACTTAAATAATATCCAATGCATTTTATCTATATATTGAAGAAAAAAACATCCAACATTTTATCTATACATTGAAAAAAAAATCCAGTGCACTGTACATATATAAAATATATATATATATATATAATTTATATATATATATATATTAATATATATTTATAATTGTGTATGTGTCTGTGACAAATTGTGGAGAGTGGAGACTGGAGACTGGAGACTGTGAAATGTAAAAGAAGTAGCCAATGTTCGAAAAAGCGCTCGAGGCGCATGCCTCGAGGCGCACCTCGTAGCGAGGTGGGAACAATCTGAAGCGAGGCGTGCGCATACAAGTGGACTTACGCCATTTTCTAGTGAGGCGTCCGCCTCAAGGCGTGGGCTCGAATTTGGTGTTAAAAAAATCCTAAATCTAATATCAGACCAATTCGAAAACTTACAAGCCATTTCGTGCCATCGACTGCTTCGTGCCCTTCAGCTCCATCGACTGCTTCGTGCCCTTCAGCTCCATCAACTGCTTCGTGCCCTAACCAGGTATTTCTCCTCTTCTTGTTCCTTCCTCTGTCTGCTACTCGTCTTTCTTCTTCCTCTGCGACAGTCTTTCTTCTTCCTCTGTCGATCGTCTTCTTCGTCTGTCCTTCTTCATCTTCTTCTTCCTCTGTCAATCGAGTCGTCCTCTTCCTGTTTTCTGTTTGCCGACATTTTTTTTAATTTTCTGTTAATGTTTTGTTTTTAGTTTATGTTAATTCTTTTAGTTTATTTTCTTTTTAGTTTAGTACATATTTATACATACATACATTAAATAACATATTGCATACATACATATTTACATATTGTATACATATTCTGATATACATATTGTTATTCTGATATTGTTACATATGTATTCTGATATTGTTATATTAATATGTATTTTATTGTAAATACATATTGTTATTCTGATATTGTTATATAGAATAACATGAATGACTTTTTTTCCCATTTATTTACATATTGGGTGATTCTTATTGCTGTGAAAAAAGTTTAAACTAATAGAAGTATCCTCCAAGTACGCCAAATTAAGTAAAAGTGACCATCTGATCATAACATTGGTCGGAATAATGTATTTATATGATTTTAATATTTTTTTAATCTATTTAAAGTTAATTTAATTGTGTTTTTTATATAGAACAATACATTTAAATAGTATAAGCATGTATATACTACTTAAAATAAATAAAATTCATTACAAATTACCACTTTACACATAAATAATTAATCTCATAATTTTTTGGGGACTTTTAGGTCTTCAAATCGAGGCTTCCGCCTCGCTCCGTCTTAAAGCTTACGCGTCGTCTTGTCCGGAGAAAAACGCCTTGTACCGCTTTTAGCTTTTTCGAACATTGGAAGTAGCATGATAAGATAAACAGATAAGAAACGAAAATAGAGAAGCAGAGTAGCGAACCAAAAAAAAAAAGGCAGCGTCGTCGTCGCGTCGCACTGTTGCAGAGAAGAAGAAAGAGAAGAAACAGATGAAAGAAAAGAAAGAAGAGAATACCTGAGTAATCTCGCCGAAGCTGTGTCGCCTCGCCGGTCGTCGGTCGGTACTGGGTAATCTCTCTCTCTCGATCACTTGCTCTCCCCCTTTGCCCCTTCTAATTTTCTACTTTTTCAATTCTGCTCCTCTATCGCTGAAAATCACGATTAGGTTTAGGGCTAGCTGCATGACAAAACGTCGTTTTGTCATTTTTTAAAAACCCAACAGGCCCAACAAATCAAGTCGCTCGACAGCTCGTCTACGTCGTTGTCCATGGCGTCCATGGCGATGACTTTGTTTCCTAGGCGCCCGACTTTCAATCCTCCCCTAAGTCGTCCTACCGCCTCGCTTGCTTCGGACCGACTGGACGCTAGGCGACACCTTAACAACTATGATGTATAAGAATTGGAATAAGGGACGTGTTCTTTTACTTTTTATATGGTGCAACCGAGCTTCAGATTTAGTAACTTGACTTCTTTACTAATCCTACAAAAATATGTAGATAAAAAAAGAGAGAAGTAAAAAAAGAAAAGAAATGTAGCTTACGATTGCAAAGATGGAGGCATTCCCCACCCCCGGTGCGGTCATTTTATAATAGCTTAACATTGCTAACTGGAGGTGGCAGATGTATTCCTGAACTTTTCAATTGGACTGCAGCTACTGGCTCGGGTCAAAGATATTTTAGATATGTGGCATCAAATTATATGGTTAATTTTAGCTCGACCTTTTTGTCTGTTAAGTGATTGCCTTTATTGGAAGATGGAATGTGTTCTATCTCCTCTTTCCCTTTAGAAATCAAAGGCTTAATACAAAGTACGTCTTCATGTGAATCAGGATTGAGAAATTGTTCGAGTACAAATATATGTATTTATAAGATATAGTTGCTCATTAAATGCCTCATTTATACAAAAGGTAAGCACTGAGCTAGTACCTGGAATACTCAGTATTTTTCCCTTATATTTTATTTTATACCCAAATTTTATATAGTTCTTCCCAACTGTTTGTTTTAGGCTGCAAGTGACGATGAAGACGATGATGTGAGCTCAGGGGATGGTGATACCAAAATGGCGGTTGATGCCCTTGAATCCAGGCCAAATATTAATCAAAATGATATGATGGTCGAGGAGCCAAGCCCCGTAAAAGCAGCTGAAGCAGAAGACGGATGGACAGTTGTTTCCCCCAGGCGGAGCAAAGGTAGAAGGAACTAGTTTGGTTCATATATGGTTTGTATGATTTGTTTTTTTTGGTCCAACCCACCCTTGGGCTTGTTTGCCAAACTTTCTGATATGTAATCTCTCAAGGCTGTCTAATTGTTTAAACTTTTGACTTGCATAATGGCAGAATGAAAACAAAGGAGTGAATGAAAGAGTTTCATACGACTTTAATCCTATTTAATTTCAAAAATCCTAAAGGTCAAATTATGATGGACATGAATTTATTTTTAATTTGAGATCACAATTTTTAACATAGTAATAATACTTGTTTACAAAATTAACTAAGAAGGTGATATTAACGGGGTAAAAAGTATGGGGTAAGGGTGAGTTATTTAGATTGGATATATATACCCTTGACGTTTCATGTTGTGCTTTCTCAATATATTTTATTAACAGGGGCATGCTATTCAAAATCAAATCAAATGAGACTCATGTTGTGCTTTCTCAATATATTTTATTAACAAGGGCATATTATTCAAAATCAAATCAAATGAGACTCATGTTGTGCTTTCTCAATATATTTTATTAACAAGGGCATATTAAAAATCAAATTACATGAGATTCCTTTTGTGTAAAGGATGGAGTATAATTTTAATTTTGAGACAGAAGTATTCCTTTTATTTTTGGATAAATTTATAGAATACTCCAACTATCCTAATAGGCAGATACCTATATCGTTTTGACAAAATTAAAATTGCCTTTTTTTTTAACTCTGCCAAAACAGAGGAGCATCATGACAATTTTTTGGGCATGGGAAGAGAGATGTGGTCGATGATGAGTGATTTGAGCTTGGAGGACATGAGGAGAAAGCAGTCCTTGTTGGATTGAGCCCATTCGAGATCGTAACCATTGGAGAAGAATTTGCCCTCTGCGGTGGTGACGAGGGCGGTGACGGAGGTGGTGGTGCTTTTAGATATGATGCGGCGGAGGGCGGCTGAAACAGAGTCGATGAGAGTTGGATTCAAGCGGTGATCATCGTTTCCGGCGAGCGTTAGGATGTAGACGCTGCCTCGCTTCTCTACCGTGCACATCTCTTCCCTTTTTTTTCTTAATGTTTCTCCTCTTACATGGTATCCTAAATTTGAATTCCAGATTGAGAAAAATCAACATATAGCAGCCCCTTTTGACTCAAGGAAGTTACTCCCTCATATATATATATATATATATATATATATATATGTTTGATATACATATATCAATTTGTTTCGTTTGGTTATCAACAGTAGGTAACCCTTATTCATATGTGTGTGGAAGGAGAGAGATGGATCTAATAAGGAAGGGGAGTTTTGTTCCAAAGCTAAGAGTGAAACGAAAGGCAGTTTTAATTTTGTCAAAACGACATGGGAAGCTGCATATCGGGATAGTTGGGGTAGAATTGATGTTTCTATAGATTTATTCTTTATTTTTATAGGGAAGTTGTATTTTCTTTCCTAAAAAAATTAATATTGAAGAGAAGACAAAATTTTAAGTAAGACATGGAGAAAGAAAATAACGATAAAATATTAAGAAAAGAGCAACATAATTATTAGAACAAATTAAAAATTGGGAATAGAATCATAGAACCCAAATCAGGAATTGAGGATCCACCGTTCCACACGCTCTCCAAAGAAGAACCCCAAGCGCCAATTTCACCATATCACCAATTTCACAATCCCGCCCATTCTCCTAACTTAATTCCGCTCCAATTTTAACATGGATTGCTTTCCGTTTCATTTTATTTCACTCCAATTTCAGTCGTATTCTTCTTCTTCATATCGCGTTCTGTCCGTAGAAGGTGAAGGTTAGTTCCTTCAAGAAAGATGGTATTTGGTTTGCAAGCCCCAATTTTACGAGGTTCCATTTTCAGTGAATCAAAAAGATGGTATTTTACTCAAATGGTTGAAAATTAGTGCTAGGGTTAGGTTTTGGTCTTGTTTATATTTTATTTTGTTTTTATATGTTATGAGTGTTTTAGCATTTATCAAAGTGATTGAGTTGTTCTTGTTTTTCAGCTGCTTAAGACTGCACAAGGTCATCATATGGTAAGACTATTTTTTTTTGGCTTCTTGTTATATTTTAACCTGGGGTTGGTTTCGATACTGAGAAAAATGTAGGGCAAGGAAATAAATTAGGTCATAAAAGAAAAGAATGTGGAACTTAAAACATAAAGAAAAGGGCAAAAAGACCTCTTTAATTAATCCATACTCTTACTTTAGTTTCAATTTAGTTTCTATACATTTTTTATTTCATAATTGTACTTGGTACAATTATAAAGTCTAAAACAATCCCTGAAAACCTAAAAATTCACACTCCAAATCGTATTAGAAATCTGTCTAAAACTTTCCAAAACTAGAAATAAGCTGAATTTGCCCAACAATCTCGTCGGGGCGAGATTTCTTGCCTTGCCAAATCTGCCGGGATGAGATTCCTTCTTCTCTAGCTCTGAAAAGGGATCTTCGCCGGGGCGAAGATTTTCTTCACAAAATATTTGCCGGGGCGGAAAATGGCAGAGAATTCTACGTTGGGGTGGCTTTTGTTTAGCTTCAATTTGGCGCTGGGGTGTATTTTGGCAGAGAGGTCTGCGCCGGGGCTCAGATTCTGGCCCATAAAATCTCGCCGGGGAGAGATTCCCTGAACTTAGTTCCTTCTTTCTTTTTCCATGCAATCAACTCCAACTCTTCCCGGTTTATCACGTCAGCTCCTTTTTGACCTGAAATCCATACACAACCTTATTAGACTCGTGTTAACAAAAAAACGTGCAATAAACTACGCATAAAGGAATCAAAATAACAGAATATTAAGCACTCGTCACCTAATCTCCACGCAACAATTACGGTATACGAATTCTACAGGGATTACTTCTTTATTCGCAACTTCTATGTTCAAAGGATTCTCTAATCGTTCTTGTGGTAAATTTAATCGACTAGCAAATTCTTCAGATATAAAGGAACAGGTAGCACCCGAATCAAATAATACATAGGCATTTATATTATTGATTAGGATAATACCTGACACCACGTCCTTCGTAGAGATTGCGTCCTAGACCGTTATGTTTAAAGTTCTGGCAGTCGATCGGTTGGGTTGCGCTGGTCCGCCAATCATGAACTGCCACCTCCCTGGTTATCGCTTCCTCCGCTTCTTCCTTTCCTTGGGCAGTCCTTAATCTGATCCTCCGTCGAGCCACAAGCAAAACATCCCTTGATTTTCTTTGGTTTTGGGCAATTTAGCGAAATATGCTCCTCCTGGCCACAGTTGTAGCATACACTGCATCCCTTCCAGCATTCCCCGTGATGACTCTTGCCACATTTTGGACACGCCTCAGTTCGTTTCTTAAATCCTCCCTGATGACTTCCCGCTTGATTGTTGTTGTTGTTGTTGTTCCACTTCCTCTTCCCGAGATTACTTCCTCCACTGCTACTTCCCCCATGACTTTCTCCTCCATGTTCTTACTCTTCTTCTCTTTGTTATATTGGCTCAAAGCCTCACTACCTCCTTCAGCGATGATAGCCTTCTCCAACAGGATAGCAAACGAATCGATTTGGAGTACCCACACCTTGTTGAATAACCACGGTTTCAGCCCTAGTTCAAAACGTCGAGCCTTCCTCTCTTCCGTGTCTACTTGGTGCAATGCAAAACGTGCGAGTTTGTTAAATCTTTCCGCATACTGGGCCACGGTCATCTCACCCTGCTTCAGTTCTAGGAATTTTACCTCCATTCGGTTCTACATGATCTTCGAAAAATAATTCTCAAAGAACAGCGTCTTGAACCTCTCCCACTGTATAATCCCTTCTCTCGCTCTCTGTTGATTCGCTTCCCACCAGAAGTTTGCCTCTCCCTTCATCATGTATATAATGTATACAGTCTTCTAGTCATTTCCACACGAGCAATGATAAATGCTTTCTCCATCTCCTTAATCCAAATCTGTGCCTCGATAGGATCGGTAGTTCCCTAAAATTTTGGAGATCCTACACTCTTAATGTCTTTGAAATTGGTTACCGGAACCGTTTGGGGATTGTTATGCACGGGTTCATTATTTCTCCCTCGAAGGGCTTCTCCTAACAAGTCAGCTAATCGTTATATAGGGTCTACTTGATCCCTCTCATTATTGACTGATTTTTCTAGTGTTGGTAGTCTACGTCTGGGCGGCATTTTCTGCATCATAAAATTTCATTTTATTATCCCATTGTATTCTTTAAATATCTATTCTTAATGTAACAATTTCACAATCACATCTGATAAAAACATTTATATTTATATGCCAAAATTAGTACATCATACATGATCATCCCCTAGCATACTTCTATAAATGATATCCCCTGCTATCACAAAAGATGGGGAATACTAACATACAACCCCTCTAATAAGAACATAAGTTGGGGTTTACATAAACTATCCCACATTTTACACAAAAGATGGAAATTCACATAACAATACATAAATAAACATAACCTACAACTACTAGACTCCTAATAAGTAAATCTCAACCCAACATCCTGCGCTCCACAGTGCTCCTATACCCGAGCTGTCCAATGTGCGCCATCAAATTCCTGCTCAAAGTGTGATGGATCTGTCCTTCCTTCGCCAGATAGTGGTACAAGTCATCAATCCACCGGTCCATCGCTGTGCGAAATGCATGGCCCATCCGGTTCATTTTCCTCGTCTTTCACCGAACTTCACCCTCTAAATCACTAGCTCTATCATTGGCTTCCTCCCACTTCTCCTCAAAATGGATCCTCTCCATAACCTCTATCTCAAGCTGTGTGCGAAAGCCTCTTTCTCAACCTTCTCACTCAACTCCCTCTGTTCGGACTGTTCAAGTCTACTGATCAGCTCCACATTCCTAGCCAATATGCGGTGTACTAAAGCTCCCAACTGGATACCCACCTCCTTACGATAAGCAATGTCTACTTCCATCTCCTACATCTCAAGCTGCCTCTCATGGGCCTCAGTCTTCAGGTTCTGTATCTCAGTCTGTCTCTCCTGAGCCTCAGCCTCTAACTCCTAGACTCTGTCTCCTAACTCAATGATCCTATCAGCATATTCCCCCAGCATCTGATTTTTGAATGTGGTCCCATCATGTGGTACCCCATCGGAATCTTCCACGGGCTCATCCTCCATAGGTTCTTCTTCTTGGTCAGACTCTACCTCCATCTCTTCATCATCATCGTTAAACTCGATCGAGGCTACCGCCGAAATGGGTTCAGCTACCAAGGGTGACTCGAATTCCACGTGTATGTCACATGACTCTTCCTCTACAACCCTACTAGGTCCTCCCAGATCCGTCATCCTACAACCACTAACACAAAACAAACAAACAACAAACTCCATTAGTATCACACAAAAAAATATAAGTTCATTGTATGAAATGAAGATATATTTCATAACACTAATAACTCTCTAGGAAAACACTACACGAGTTTTATCTCCTTATACTCCCTAATTCTTTTAAGGTTATAGTCTAAGGATTCTCGCTCCTAAGATTTATAACCTAATGCTTTGATATCAACCTGTGACGCCCCAAATTCAGATACTTATACCTCGAATTCAGTGCTTCACTATCTAACTCAAATAGCATACTAGAATCTCAAAAAATAGAATAATAGCATAATTTACATTGTTATAATATAAATATTCTAGTCCCAAGGTCTCACAACCATTACTAACTTAATACATAACTTAAATCCAACATAACTTAAGACATAATACTAATTAAGTCTTATTACAGCATAATGATAAACTTCTAGCATAAGGACTAAAGCTACTCCATAGTCTTTCCCTTGCCCTTATCCTTTCTTGAGGTACTGCCTTGCTCTACCTTAACTGAAATGTTTTAGGGAAGCAAGAATGAGCAACAAATTTGCCCAGTAAGTAATATAACAAAAAGGGTGAACAAGTATAATATACAGTTCATAATCATAAGGGTAAAACAGTAAAGGATATCTCAGGAATTTAAAAGAATAATGTTGTAAGCAAGAAGTATCAACTGTTCCAAATATGTCCTTTGAATCGAAATAAGAGTCACTATGGACTGAAAAATATTCAACGAAATTTAAAGGTTTCAACAATTTAAAGTTCAAAGAAGATTGAACATTGAGCAATCACTATGGACCAAGAACTCTTGCTAGAATTAACAGTATTACACTAACAATTCAATATAAATAAGTACAATAGGTGATCAGCCTGAAGTATTCTACGTTATGCATAACATTTAAACATGTTATTCACGCGTGTGTTGGTCTCCCAACAATATACATATCCCCTTCTATGAGGGTTGTTCATCTCAGCAGATTTATAAGATTCCGCACCAAGGAAATTGGTTTGGATCGTTTTCTAACACATGATATTAGTCTAGCCGAATCAAATGGTTTAGACAGCTTTCACAATGCTTTTGATAGCAATTTATAAGTTCAATGCTTACTTCATGATTCAAGAATACAATTTAAATCAAATATTAGAATATGAATAACGATTTGTATAAGTATAGATATTTGCTCAATATAGCTATGATTGATATAACAATAATTTGAAACTTACACAATATCCAAAGTTGTGTAAGTTAGGGAACTTGCCTTTAGCGTAGATTATAGTTCTAAAGCTTAACGTCACTTCAATGTCCTATTATATCATAGATATGTATATATACACATTCATTAGTTACACAAGCTCGATACGTAACCAACTATCCTACACACTTATCATACACATGTTCAATCACATATACATACATAGTGGCACACTATCAACCCACATAGTTTTAAAATTAACGTTGTCTTTACTTTTTGAAACTTCATTTAGAAACCTTTTACAAACTTTGAAATCTTCATGTTATACAACCACTACACAATTGAATACTTAAAATATCATTCAAACTCTGTTTTAGAACTTAGGATAACAATGTAAACTTGATTTAAGGTTCAGATTATAGTTTAAAACAATCTGTCAAAACTAGCATGCGGTGCAGCTGCGCTACATTATGACTAGGGAGTGGCGCAGCTGCGCAGCTCCCTATCAAGTCCAGAGTTGAGCTTTGAGTTTCCAGGTTCCTATCTTACTTATACATGAACACTAACACATATCATATACACATACTCACATGTATTCAACTTATTTACACATAGCTAATATAGTTCATCGTTTGAAAACGTGTTTAAAATCATCCTTGAATAACTTATCTTGTGTCTAACTAGATGTGTGCACATATTGGTCACGATTAGTGACATAAGGAGTACTAGCATGCAATCCTATAAGTTCAGAATATAACTACACAACGTTTATAAAACTTAGTTTGCAAAACATCCAAGTTCGTCATTAAAAGTCATTTTAAACCAAGCTAAAGCAACTTAGCGTATGCAAATCAACTTTGAATCACATTTCATATATAACTAAGCCTTGTACACATGCTAACAAAGTCAGAACTTAGGGTACACCAATTTCATCAAAGTTTTTTTTCGAAACTATAAGTTTTCTTTAGAAAACATACATTAAAGCAAGTAAAGCCACCCATGATATGCAAAGGGACTCTAGACCACATATCAGACCTATTTCCATGCATAACTAAGTCAAACTAACATGTTAAAAGTACTTATCAGATTATAGCAGAAGTCAGGATCCATTTCTGGTGCTGTTCTATACTGTGGGAGCGGCGCAGCTGCGTTGCTCCCAAACAGTCTTAGAAATAGCCACCAGGGCAGCTGCGCTTGTTTGAACTACAGAAGGGGCGCAACTGTGCCCTTCCTGGACAGTTCCAGGAACTGCTCTGCTTCTGCAGAACTCAGAAAACCAACACAGATAACTTCGATTTTTCATGTTTAGACCAAACACATTGCATTCATACATTCATATAAACTCAGTTAACATTATGACATCAATTCCCAATTCAATTATTAAGTAATCCATGCAATAAAAAAAAATCATCAAACTTGAACTCAAGAACATGTTTGACAGTAATGTTACCTCTTGAGGTTGTGAATTGAATTTTTCTTCCCAAGTTTAGATTGCTCACTCAAAATGTAATTCCCTCTCTATATGAAACTTATCAGAAATTTTTAGCAGTGGAAATGAGAAGAGAAGAACCTCAATTTATAGGAAATTCAATACCCACACAAAGTCATTGCCCACTGTGTTTGTTTAATGGGAAGAAGAAGATAATGGGCAACAAGAAAGTGTTTTATTGTTACTATTCAAGCCACTCCCCATTCATCTTTTGCAATTCACTAAGTTTGAAATTGTAGGGGATAGGCCATTGGCCTATACACGGCTTATTAATGAAATGGGTCACCCTTTTAACTCATTGTTTTGTCAAAATGGCTACTAATTATACTAAGGTCAATTCCTTTTGGGCTCACAAGGTCAATTTTCTAACTTAATGTTATTAACTTATGATAAGTTAGGGACACATATACACACAATCATATAATCCATGTACATTGGGTTAGTTCAAATTATATTTAAATTGGGTCCGAATATAATTTAGTTGGATACTAACAACCAATTATTTTCCATAAACCTATTATTTCAATTACACTTAAATATTATAATGATAATTAATATCAAACATTTATTTCCTTAAAATTAATTTTCTCCCATACTTTTAAAATACACATTTAATTAACTCACCATACATCATAATGTCACATTATCGAAAACGGTGATCTTGTGGTCCAACAACCTGACCATCCAAATGTCAACATCATCCTTCTGATGCCGCATGATACGGAGGGAGTAAACATGATTGGGTCAGGAAGCGATGAAATGCATCTAATTCATAAATACATACGAAGGATGGAGGAATACCCCCAAAGGAACAGAATAAATATCCTAGAACTGGAAAATATAGAGGAGGGTATGACAATGAAGCAAAAATTGGATATGATCCAACATCAACTAACTCTGCTGGCTAATCTGATAGTGTGCCAACATCAAAATACAAGGCAGCTTTTCACTCAACTATCAGAAAGCCAAGAGAAAAAGGAGGTTATTCAGAATGTAAGTCTATCTTCCTCTAGGATCAACCAGCTAAATGAGGAAGATCAAAGCATGTTGAGTAGACGAGAAAGGTGGAATGATAAAATTACTAGAAGATCTCGTCAAAGAAAAAATCGTCCGGAGGAATGCGAATTCCCAAATAGGAAATATCAAGCGACATTTCAAACCCTCAAAATCCTACGGCATCGAGAGTCGAAGAGAGTAGGCGGAGAAGGGTATTCACACCTTTGGGGGACTCATTGGAAAATGTGTTGGCACTGTTGGTTGCGTAGAGAAAGATTACTGAGTTGCTGCCACCTACAAAACCCGAGATAAAAAGTTATGATGCCACAAAGATATGTCTCTACCATTCTAACTCACCTGGACATGCGACTGAGGAATGATGGTCTCTAAAACACAAAATCCAGGATCTCATTGAAAATGGAGAATTGAAGATAGGAGTCCCCATGACCAGAAAAGGCGAAAGGGAAATAAAGAGCTTAAGACGTCCACTCGAAATAGGTAGTTCAAAGGAGGTGACGGTTGTGAGCTCCAATCTTGGCAGAACACAAGGTGGACTGATCTTAATGCTAGGAGTGACAGAGGAGACAAGAGAGGCCTCTAAGGAAATTCATCCACCACCATCAAATATCTTGTTGCCTAAAGCCAGCAACCACATTCCTGATTTTACCCTCCTGGATGATGAAGAGGAAATACTGATCCTTCTCAGGGTGGAAAAAGCCAAAAAGGAAAGTTCCTTGCGAGAAATACAACAACAGTGCGAGAGTGGTTTTATACTCAAATCCTCTCAAGCATATGACAAGGGTGAAGGAACAGATGAAGAAAAAGGTGGCAAAGTTCTCGAGGAAGCCAACCCATCGAGGAATCTAGAGTTCATCCCTTTCTGCGACGAGTCCAGTTTGAGCCTTCTTAAGGAATATGCTATTTTAGGAGGCGATCAAGTTATGGCCGGGATTGAAGATATTCATGACCAGAAGGTGACCTCTATCACGAGACTTGAAGGCAACATAACCAATGGCGACTGGACTGTCAGGCCTTAGCTAGCCAAGAAGACGTAGATCTAGAGGAAAGTTGCGAGTTCTGAGACATGTTGGAACGTTATCACTTTCTTAGCATTATGCCTTTTATTTTCCACGCATGTAGAAAAAAAATCAAATCAAAAAATCAAAAAAATCAAAAAAAATCCAAAAATCCAAAAATCAAACCATCCAGGCAAAGCCTGAACTACGAATGACCTGATCTCCCTTTACCCGGGAGTACATAGGCAGCCATTTCTGGTGCTGTCAAACCAAAACAAAAAGTTCAAAAACCCATCAAACCAAACTCAAACCCAAAAGAGACACTTCTCAAACCTCTCACACAAAAAACCAGAACTATGAATGACTTGATCTCCCTCAACCCGGAAGTACGTAGGCAGCTATTCAATGGTGCGGTATGACCATCAAAGAAAAATAAAGAACCAGTATAAAACCAGTTCCAAGACACCGAAACCCTCCAAATTCTATCGAACCTCCTAGTTAACAGGCCATGCTGAGGAAAAACAAAACTAGTCTATGAACCCGGGGACAAGCGGGATAACAAATACCAACATTGCATCCCTCTTAGAAGAAAGAGAAGCGACTGTAAGCTAATATCCCCACAGTCTCCATATAGGTTAGAATATTCGCATCCATTTGCATAGTACTGTTGCGACCATCTATAAAGGCACTCATATCAGCAATGATGTTGTGTGTATATGACCTGAGCGTAGTGCTATCAGCAATATAAACATCCCGGGTAGCTATGGCCTCATCCCTCTCAATGAAAGCAGCATCCCTGGCTACTAAAGTCTCCTCAATCTCAACAAATGTTACATCCCGGGTAGCTCGAGCATCGTCTCTCAGAAAAAGTGGCATCCCTGCTAGAAGGGGCTGTCAACATCAGTGCTCTAACATGATCCCTCTCAGAGGTCATCCGAGTTAATGAATCAATAAGAGCTGGGTCTGTCCCGATAGGAATAATCGGTGGGTCATTAACTAAAGCTGCTGTCAGACCCATGAACAACTCATCCTCAGTAGGAGAATCAGGACCCTCCATAGGCTCCTCCTCATCTGAATCCACTATCGGAGCTGACTGGACAAATGTAGCTGATGCTATATCTGCCTCCAACCATGCAAAATATTCTGGAGAACAATTTAGATAGCTATTAGAAAAATTAGACCTCTCCCTACGAGTTCAACACTCATTAGTCCTGGTGAGGTCAGCTGACGACAAAGACGAAGATGATATCCGCTGATCCATAGCCCCTCAAAGTGGTGAAAGCTCAAAAAGTGATCAAACTGGCCCATGACTGCCAGCGGATGATATGTGGTCACCCCTCTCAAACCCACCAGGAGCAGATAATCCATGCCAACTGCATGAGTGATAAAGCTGTAGTGGGAGCTAAGCCCTGAGCATGGCAAGATCGAAAAGGGATGCTCAATCTCCAACAGAAAGGTCGACCATGTCGCTATATCTGAACACTCCGCTGGCTGGAAAGAGTAGGATATGGCTATCTTATGGGTAAAGAAGTACCCATGGTGTCTGAAGGTGCCGATAGG
The DNA here is from genome assembly GCA_020205555.1 of Panax stipuleanatus. Taxonomy (NCBI): domain Eukaryota; kingdom Viridiplantae; phylum Streptophyta; class Magnoliopsida; order Apiales; family Araliaceae; genus Panax; species Panax stipuleanatus. The sequence continues at coordinate 115,268,338 of CM035119.1, read as the reverse complement.
ACTCAAATGCATTATGAACCATATGTATAGCAGAACGGCGCTATCTCTGAAAAATCCCACTGGATGAGTACTGCAGAAAGTAGCTGACCTCAGAGTCTCGACTAATATCGTCGGCAAAATCGTACAACCCTGTCGGAGGACACGAATCACTACCATCAAGCCAGTGTCTAAGTGGTCCATATACAGGGGCATATACAGATAAACAGTGATGCACATCACCAGAACTTCTGCCACTCATCTGTCGGAATAATAAGATCCCCAGAAAATCGCTCGTAGCTGTCCAACCTACCAAAGCGATCAATTAAAAAGTCTATGGACACTACATGTTTGGCAGTAATCTCCCCAGTGATGACTTTACGTCTCAAACCAGTCATGGCCATGAACGATCGTATTATATCACTAATGGATGTCCTAGTACATGACAGATCTAATGCCAAACCCGTAAGGCGCTCATACTCCTCCAGTGTAGGAGTCAACTCATAAAGGCCAAACCTAAAAAGCCTACATTCAAGAAAGACACTCAAGATTGATGACACGTGTTGGGAGGACCCAACGGCACCTCAATGTTGATCCATCAAATCCGGAGCAAGTCTCGAAAAGAAGAGACATCGATACATCAAGACGACCAGTCATAGGGATGAAATGGCAATCATCATAGGATATAACCTGTCAGCAACTCATTACTCCTGATGTGTGAGAAGACATGCTTTCTTTTCACCCCCAGAAGCACACGGGCTACCATCGTGGTAAAGGCTATCTCATTCCTGACGACCTGTTTCCTAAGTAAAAGGCCACGAACTAAACCTCACAGATCAAACCAAATTCGGTTAAAACCATCACATCACCAACCATCACAAGCCCTTGAGTCCAATTCAGTGGAATCTGCAAGCCGTTCGACGTTAACCATCCAACTCAATTGTGCCCACAAGTTAGAAATAATGATTGGGGCATCCAAACATGAAGGTCCATATCCACTACATATTCACCATGTGGGTTATGAGGTAAAAGACTCTTACAATCTCGGCATCTTATCAGCCCATTGGTTGAACATACCACAAAGCAATCACCCCATATAACAAGCAAGACTGGGGCAAGTTCAGAATCCATGACAACCCGATGTTGGGACCCTTACAACAAAACTGGGGCAATTTCAAAAATTGCGATAATTCAACACTGGGGCATTTATCAACCATCCAATGGAAATGCACCAGTCGGCACCATCAGCATAGTTGGTCATCATCATAGCTTCCATTATTGGCGATCCGGTATGATCAATTTGTCTTTTTTAATCATAACTTTCTTAGAATACTGCGATCCCCTGATAAGGTATGACTCTCTCAGCTCTTTATGTGCTTTCAATTTTCTAGTTACATGCATTGGCAAGGGTATACATATTAAGTATAGATAAATCTTGCGTTAGAATCTTAGAAAAAGGTTTTTTTAAAAAGGTGATTTTTGCTTAACTTGTTATGAATTGGATTAAGTTCGATAAGCATCCGCGGAGCAAGAATCACAGGAATGATTAGAGAATTAAGACAATTTAACCTTTTGATTAGGCGCGACATCCTAGTTCAAAGCGCTTTTTGAAACAAACTTGACCTCATATGCATGTCTGCACTTTGCGATTGCCCTAACTTTTAGCTGTGGGGTATGAAACTATGACAACAAGGATGACAATTAGTAGCCAGCCTAATATCTTGAATCGTGGCCTGGGTTACTCGAGTTATTAAGCCTGAGGGGTGTCTTTACACCTGGTGCCCTAAAGCCATCTGGTTTGGGAGCCACCGGCCCAACGCTCGTTACATGGGTAAGTCAGTGCCTAAGAAAATGAGCATTATAAGAAAAAGAAGGGAAAACCTGAGCAGATCCGAATCGTGGCCTAGGTTAATTGAGTAATTAAGCCCGAGGGGTGTCTCTACACCTGGTGCCCTAAAGCCGTCTGGTTTGGGAGTCACCGGCCCAATACTCGCTACACGGGTAATTTAGAGCCTAAGAAAATGAATCTTGTGCAAGCTCAGGCGAGGATCAAAAAGAGTAGACTGCCTGACTTGTCTTGAAGTGTGGCCTTTGTTACTCGAGCCAGTAAACCCAAAGGGTGTCTTAACACCTAGTGCCCTAAAACCATCTGGTTTAGGAGTCATTGGTCCAAAACTCGTTACATGGGTAAGAATAGCCTAAGAAAACGAAACAAAGTTAAGCAAGGAAAGCAAAAAAAATTTGTAAGATAAAAATAAGATCATCTAAAGTCATAGAAGAGAAACCCCTGCTAAAGTTTGCGTCACTCATAGTGCACATGTCATATGATGTTAATTTTATGGAGCACTGTCTAGAGAGAAGATGAGGTGTCTCTGATGAAGGGAGATGAGTCTTTTGAATCTGATTCTACCCATGAAAAATGACCATGGACGCTTAAAAGTCTTCTTGCGATTTTATAACTTCTCAAATGAAAATTTCGATTATCTTAGGAAATATTCATTTTCATACTCCCTTTCAAGGTCTTTAGCAATAAGATAAGAGCGCATTGAATACAAGTATTCAATTTTATAAACTTTAAACTTCAAATGCCTCATTCACAAGATCATACTAATCCCGATGGCTCGAGCCATCAAGCTTTTGGCACATTTTGTTCAATGAATAGGAAATTGCTCACTCGGGATGTGGTCAACAAAGTAAGTTTCTTCTGTGAACCCCAATTACAACCTGCAAAAGGGCTGGGGCATTTTCGATTCCCAAAAATGGAAAGGATCTACAGTGGGACCAGGCTCCTTATCAAAAGAAAAAGAAAAATGCTGAAAGAAATCAAGGCGACGTAAGCTTGTCCCTCCACAAGAAGGGAAAAATTCTCAAGAGAGTCCTTAACTCGAAAAAAATAGATGCCCAATGACAAAAGGTCTGGCAAATGAAATCTACATCATTAAACATATCAACCTGCACCGAGTCCTCATAAGTCAAGGCCTCTGCACTGCATTTTAACTCTGGGCAATGAAGGAACGGGCTACATCCTCCAAGATGTCAGCGTCACCCGGGTCATCAGCCAAGCCAGATCTAATCCAGTAGGGTCACAAAGTAAAGAGTTTGCCCTTTTTCATAATCAATGATCAAATCATTGGCGTCAATCCAGCGTAGCATCGAAGAAGGCTCCGGTTATATAGGCCGTGGAACACTACTTCAACAAAGATATCGGGATATCTCCTAATAAAGCCATCAGTGTTTGGACCGCCAGAGGAACCAACACCATATTCAGATCTAGAAAAATAGCAGCGTCAACAAGATCCCCACCAAAGACGACATATAAAAGGGGAACATCCGAATCTGCTCTGCGAATGACAAAAGGAGCCATACGGGAGTTAGAGCTGCTAAGCCTATCAAAATTCATGCATGAAAAGAAACTCCAAATCACCCCAGAAAGGGTGAGGTATGGTTCTACATCAATTCAATTAAGCATATGCATCAACCTAGGATAAATTAAGATCATCATATCATATCTGGTTCGCACATATACAATAAGTGCTACATCAGCGCACATCTCCATTAAAAGGTTAGGCATATATACCCAGTAGAGTAAAAAATGCATACATATTAAATACACAAACTCGATGAAAATTTTACTACCGTTCGAGTAGGCATCGAGACAGTTCAATGATCAACCATTGTCCCTACCATCAGGGTAGGCACTGTTGCAAACTACCGATGTAAGTTATCATTAGGATAGGCATCGGGAGCACCCACTAAGGTAACTCGGCAAAAGAGATATATCCCCAGCGGAGGAGCCTTCAGAAATATACAACGGCATCAGCCAAGAGAAAATCTGCCCCTTGATAATATCAATAGATTGGGGAAACCATTGCTCTTAAAACCAAGATAACAGCAAAGGCTATCATAAAGAATGTCATCCCCAGCAAAAATGTGGGAAACATTTTAATTCATCTTCATCAAACGAGCATCGGCAACACCAATGGAAATCAAACCGTTGGAATTAACACCACCATAGACATCAGCAGCAATGATGAAAGTCAACCGTTGAGATCAGCCCCAACACAGACATCGTTTATGACCGGTCAGGGTAAGCGATTTGCGATGAGATTTGAGATGTGATATGCGATTTGCGAAGTGCAAAATGCGATTTACAAAAACATTTTAACATTCATTGCATTGCGATTTTCATCATTAATATCCTGTCATATTTCAAGTGTCTAGTAAATCTTTATCATGTTCATTCCATTGCATTGCATAAACATGATAAAGAGGGGCATCTGTAGATACTCAAAATTTTTGCATTCTTGGAACTAACCCTACAAGAGGGCAAAACCGTCAACTCAACCCCGGTCACCAATATCGAGATGTTAACTCAACCCCGGTCACCAATATCGGGATGTCAAACTCAACCCCGATCCCCAATATCGGGATGTCAACTCAGCCCCAGTCACTAATATCGAGATGTCAAACTCAGCCCCGGTCACTAATATCGGGATGTCAACTCAGCCCCACTCACCAATACTGGGACAACCACAACCCCGATCACCAATATTGGGATGTCAACTTAACTCCAGTCACCAATACCGGGACAACCACAGCCCCGATCACCAATATTGGGATGTTAATTCAACCCCTGTCTCAATATCGGGCCATCAGTTCAACCCCGATCACAATACCGGGATGTCAGATCAACCCCGATCTTAATACTGGGATGTTAATTCAGCCATGGTCGCAACCTGGGAGGTACAGTAAAGCCTCGATCACAACCGGGAGATCCAGTTTAGCCCCAGAGATAACTCTGGGATGCCAATTCAACCTTTAAAGACAAACCTGAAGCATCACATCATCGCCAGAGTCAACCTTGGGAGGACTAAGTCAGCCTTAAAGATGACCCTGAGGACAAACAGAATCGGTTGGGAGCCAAACCTCAGGAAATAACCCCGAAAAGACAGCCGAAGACCGTGCCTACAAACAATAAACAACCCCGAAAGGGGTAAAATGGTTATTTTTCTAACTTAAAATAGATTCAATTAAAACCAAGCCGAATTAATGCCATCAAGGTTAGAAAGAACCATAACATTGATCCCGAGTGAAAACAGCGCAAGACAGCTCAACGGATAAACTGCGGGGGATCGAAGACCTAGTTATGAACTCATCTTTTGGACTTTGAAAAAGTGTTCTTCCATGTCATTGCGAAGCTCTCGGCTAGGTATTTTCAGAAAGGTATAGCACGCCTCAAACGGACGCTCCGATCAAAAGTTAGAAAGTTTCGAATCTGACATCGCATTGCTTAGAGCGCACAAAGCCTATGATTTGGCAAAAAGCCCATGTAGCAGTCCATTGTGAGTATTTTTACGATCAGCAAGTCAATACTATTTCATTACTCTGTTTTACACTTGCACATCAAATTTCATTTTCTAAATATGCCCGAAACTCAGTTTCGTTGCCGTTTTTGTTAACTTTTGGTACATACCTAAACGCATTTTCTGGCATTTCCACAACTCGTATTAATGATCCGTCACTTCCAGCAGCTTTCATATACTTGCATCTTCGTATTGAGAAACTTCGTCAGACTGGGTTATCTTCTCAGTCCGGGTTTGGCTTTTTTTGTATATATTTAATTGTATATATACTAACTTTTCAATTTTGTCAAGCCCGGATGTCAAATCCCAGTAGTTTATTGCTTTTATATATAAATATGCGTATATAAGTAGCCTTCACCACACTGGGTTATCTTCCCAGTATTGGTTGACTATTTTTCTGTATATATACATATATATTTATATTTCAGTTCGGCTTGGATCATTATGTGGTCTTTTTACTGTTTTTATACATATTTATGCATATATAAGCAACATTCACCACACTGGGTTATCTTCCCAGTCTTGGTTGACTAATTTTCTGTGTATATATATATATATATATATATATATATATTTACATTCCAGTTTGGCCTGGATCATTCTGTGGCTTTTTTACTGTTTTTGCATCATTCACCATACTGGGTTATCTTCTCAGTCCTGGTTGACTACGTTTCTGTATATATTTATATTTTAGTCCGGACACAGGCGTGAAAACCCATCTCCCTTTTTACTGTTATATATATATATATATATATATATATATATATATTTCAATTCTGTCCAGCTTAGATCATTTCGTGGCTTTTATACAGCTTTTATAAATATATATATATATATATATATATATATATTTTAATTCTAGTCCGAGCACCGGTGTGAAAACCTATCGCCCTTTACAGCTTTCGTATATATATATATATATATATTATTTTACTCATTTTATTAAATGGTTGCTTTAAATATTCATTTGATATGAATCGACACTGATATTTCTGCGGGCGAACTAGATTTATTCAAGTCTCGCCAACTCTAGCTTTCAATCTGTTCAAAATAGGTACAGACAGAACCGGAAAGCTAGAATGGATGAGATTTCTTTAAATCTGGCATTTTTTCTAGCTTCAGTTATAAAAGTTATCTCGCTGCCCTTAGACTGCTATCTAGTGGGAACGAGACGATTTGGATATGCGCTAGCCAGGATTTACTGATGGATCCTTGGCCCTTATAGCGTTTGGATATATTTCTGTACAAATTTGAGCTATGCAGGTTTATTGACCTCCCTATGTGAGCTTAGGAATCGTGGGATTTATGATCAAACTGATCAGAATCTGATTCCCACGATGGACAAACTCCACATTATAAATGTACCCTGCCAGTTTTTCTGTAAAAATGTACACACAAAAGACCTTAAAACGGTTATCCAGATTTAAGGTCTCAACATAGTGAACATATGGTTTGTCGTGTCAAAGTCACTCCGATGGTTGTCATGCCCATGAGAAGACCGACACTTGTATATATTCTGTGGTCGAGGATGCTTCGCAGCCCGACAATCACCATTCAAATTGAGCCAAAAGGCTGAAAAGATAAAAATGGAAGTATCGACAGGCTTCTATTCCTATGAGAGTGTAGGGGTTTGAAAACCGCTTTTCAAGACATCATTTTTAATCTTATCGAAAAGAAAAGATTTTGCAAATCAAATCAAAGACTTTTTGCAAATCAAATCAAACCCTTCGTATATAGGTTTAATGAAGCAAAGCACTACTTTCAAATCAAACAAACATAGGCCCAATTTTCTTCCAGCATTCCACACACACACACACACACACACACAGATTTTAAGGGAAATATTGAAAAGATGCGGTACCATGTTTACACGGGAGTTGTGGGGTGCCTAACACCTTCCCCACACTTAACCAAGCACTCGAACTCAAAACTTTGGTTTCAAAGATCAAGTTTCGACAGTGTCCAGCAATTTGGCCTCTTTCAAACAAAACTCGATTGAGTTGGTACAACCATTTAAAATTTACCAACTAGCGACTCTATAAAACGTTCAAATTGTCGACATGAAACATGTTGGCCTTTTCCTAAAAAACCCTTCAAAACCTTTTTCACAATAAAAAGAGTCAGGGTAGACACCACTTAGGAAGAGAGAAAGATCTAGGTTGTGATACGACCCGCGGATTTTTTCACGACGTCGACACGCATCTTTCCTCGGAGAGTCGTTTTTCTTTCTATTCTTTCGATCTCTATCCTCTGTGCTACTAGCCTGGGAAGGGCTTCGGTATCTGTTCCTGCTATACTGAGGACTCTCATTACGATTGCTATTTTGTTTTAACTCTGATGGCTCTGCTTTTAGATGAGTTTCTTCCTTGGGGGGACCTTTTTCCCTTGGTCTCTCCAACCGACTCCTTTCAAACTGTCCTCCCGGGAGTAGCTTTGGTGCCTCCTTTCACTGTATCGGGGACTTTTAGGGTGGTGTACCCTTAAACGTCCCCCGGATCTGCGACCTTTGGATCTTCTTTTGTCACGAGAGCGGCTCTAAAGCTTACTCTAGGTTCGCCTCGTATCTTCAGCATGCCTCGCCCTGGGCTGCCTCTCTGGAGACCTTCCCCACCCTCTGATACGATTGCGACTGGAGGCCTCGTTTTTCTGCTCGGCCATATACACCATCTGTTTGGCAATTTCCTCTTTCTGCAGCAGAAGTACTTTTAGCGCCTCCTCTGTCTCTCTTGGCTTTTGGGCTAAAGCAGATTTCTTATCCTCCCAGAGTTGGGTTTGAGGCGGTGTGCCTCCTACCCCTTTCCGATCTCTCGCCTCTTTGCTGGCTATGGAGAACAGCTTCCGTCGTACGTCTTCCTGATCTCCCACTTTGGACCCTGCCGAGGTGGTCTGGGGGCCAAGTCGCTCATGGATGCTTTTCGATGGCCCCAGTTTGTCCTTCACGGAACCCTTTTTCTGGGAAGATGCTTCTGCCGTCGGCTGTCCCAAGCCCAAAATAGTTCTGCTGTTCACCATGACTTCAGGCACGGTGATTGGTGGTTGTGATTGAATATCCAACAAGACTAGAAAGCCCTCCTTCTAGCGCCACTATTAACGCTAAGATCCGTCCATGCGCACTAATCACCCAAGCGCGTCCAATCCTGCACAAAAACGGGTAAACAACGAAAGCTTAACGGCTTGGGCCGCCGGGGGATAGCTTTGGTGTGAATAATTACAAGGTGATTAAGGTTAACAATGGAGGCCTAATGCTCTAGTGCTGGAAAAGTAATAATAATGTGTATGTCTTAAATTCAGTGTAAAGCCATGTATTTATAATGTTCTCACCTTCTCCCTAGAATCCATCTCCAAATTGGACTAGGGTTCCCCCATATATCTTTGCATAATAGGATTGCACCAAATCTCCTAGAAATAAGGAAGTCAAATCAATCTTCAACTCCCCTTTCCATAATTAGAATTCCCATATAATTAGGAACACCTCCAAACATTCCCTTGTCCAGACCCAAACTGGCTCAATATGGTCAAGGCCCAAACCAAGTCCTAGCCTCAAATTTTCGAGGCCCAACAGTAATTAAGTTTGTTCTGGTATATGTATAAGCTTTATAAATCTAGACTTTAGTAGACATTTTCATATTTTAAGTACAATACCATCATTATCAAGTAATATCATGTACAATTGAAGAAAAAAAAAGCAGTAGGAAAACTAAAACTCATGAGAATTATGAAATATCAAAGATATAAAGTAAGGTGTTGATTTGATAAATGTGATAGTTATGGGTGATAAGTGAAAATTATACAAAGTAAATAGTTGTCGAAAAATATTCGTTTTGTCGAGTTATATTCGTACGACGGCGCATAAATAACCAATCATTGGTGGGCCTCATAACGAAATAACTGTCGAATATAGAAAACGACAAAAATAATTTTTAACAAAATTAACGGCATAACTTTAACCGTTAACTGTTGAAATACATAGTGATAAAAGTACAGTAATACGTGGTATTGCACAGTAAGACACAATATTGCACAATATATCTGATTATTGATTCTTATGTAAGAAGTCTTTCATTCAATAATTGTCACAGTAGATATTGCATAGTATCTCATATTATTGATTCAATAATTGTTACAGTAACATCTGAATAATATTTTATATTATTAATACGACACAATGACTCATATTATTTGAATGATATTATTAGTTAGAATTATTGGCAATGTCTAGAAAGTTATGTCGAGGAAAGGGGTTAGGTTATATAATTGCGCGTCAATAAGGATAAATCCTTATCGGAAAGCCCCCTCTTTCTTAGGAATGATATGATTGTCAATATTGTGAGCTTATAATATTAATGTGGTGGATATTGGTTCAATTTTGATATAAATGGAGGAATTTAGCATGAAATATTTGTTGAAAGTTTGGCATATTTTTCTATGGAACCATAATTATCTTCTCCGATAAAATATTCATTCAAATATATTATTATAATATTACATTATAATAGTATAATGTGATAATTTAATAGTATAATTTTATAATTAAAATGGTAATATTATTATAATAATATATAATTTTTAGCATGTGAATAAAAGTGGAGTGAAGGTTAGTATTTTGATTTTGAATTCCTTTTTCAAAAAACCTTCCATACACTTCTCTCCTGCACATTCTTTTTCTTTTGTCCAAAGTGGTGGCTTGAAAGTTCTCCTGCAATCCTTTTATTTCCAAATTATGGGCCCTCAACCAATAAAAAGAAAGAAAGAAAGTTAGGCAGAGAAAAAGAATGTTAGGTAGAGAAAATTTAGGCATGTTTGTTTATTTTTTTCCTCTGAGTTTCACTATAAAAAGAGAGGTAACCCTTTATCCTAAAGACACCAAAAATACAAGTGTTTTTACTATAATATTGTTAGTATTTCTTTTGAGTATAAGGATACTTTGAGTGTAGTTTATAGTGCAAGATTTTCTCAGGATAATATCCGTTATACCAGTCAGATCTAGTTTTTTACTAATGTAAAAGATATTTTTTTTCAATACTCGTAAGTGATATCATTTTCTTTCATACTCCATATTATGTAAGTGATATTATTTCATTTCATATTCCTAAATTTAAACTTACTATGATAAATATTGCTTCTAAAATTCCTGAAATGGTTAGAAATTCCTTGAGGTTTGTGTTTAATCTAATATCATTTCACTGGAATATTTTTCTGAATTTTCTTATTAAATTTTAATTTTTTCATGTCGGATTACTATTCATCCGGGGTACTATTATACCAGAGTACTATTCATTCAGGGTACTATTCAAATCGAAGTTCTATTCATCTGGGGTACTATTTATGCCAGAGTACTATTCACGACGGAATTTAGTTCTTTTCCCTGTCCAAATTATCTTTTATGAATCTTATTCCTGAATTTGAATCCATGTTTTTATCATCATATTGACAATTTGGAAATTCTTGGACTCTTGATAAATTGAATTACAAATCTCTAATATTTATCCTTGATCTCACTTTTCTTCATTCTTTATATCATTGTCATCATCCTCATACTTAAATTATTGTGAAAAGTTATCTTTGGCCCGTAGTGTAAAGATGAACTGTTAATTGGTATGATTATGACCAGAAATTGTGTATTGATATAATCATGACCTTTGGTGTTACAGATAAAGGCTTCTGGTGAGAGTTCTCTTTGGCCCGTAGTGCAAAGATGAACTGTTAGATGGCATGATCATGACCACTGGTGATACAAATGAATATCTTTGGCCCGTAGTGCAAAGATAAAATGTTGATTTGCATAATTATTGATTGGTGTTACAGGGATAAAATATTGACGACGGACCTTTAAATCGCAGAAGATAGTAGACATCATTATCTACTTGACTCTTCTAATAGATTGTTTGTTCCGCTGCAGTTATTGATCTAAAACTTGTTGTCAATTATATTTTATCTGATTTATCATTGTTGAAGACTAAAGATAATTTATACTTCTTTATCTTAGTCATGATATTCTTTCCTGGGCTAGTTGAGCTCACCCTTTTCCTTTTTGTTCCATTGTTCTTCTCAGGAAATGAGGGTGTCGTTGGGACTAGTCGGGGAGTGGAGTAATGATCCGAGATAGTAGTCATCACTATTCTGTAACATAGTGTGTCAATAATTGTAATGAGGACTTAATTTGAGTGTGGATATTTTCGTATTATATACGACACAATATTTGTTTTGAAACTCATAATTTATGTGTGGTCGTATTTTGCACTACAAGTTATTAGTAGTAAGTAGAAAAGTTTGTATTTGACAACTCAAAATAGGTTGTGTGGACCTATTCTGGGGGTGTCACAACCACTCTACATACTTTCTGATTTCTTCACTCAATCCGCTTTTATCCTCAGCGACAAACCTAAACCTAACTCTCAATAGGCAATTTTCAGATAGATGATGAGTTTTTCTTTGATTTTCCATTCGCCGTCGGTAGCTCTGCTGAATTTGTCGCCCTCCACTACCACAGAACTGGAATCAGAAGATGAGGGAAGTGGAAGAGAAGGTAAAAATAGTGGATTAAATAGAGAGATCGACATGAGGGAGGAGAAGAGATTTGAGAGAACCGAAGGGAGGAGAAGTGATCTGATGAGACTAAATAAGGAGAAACCAAAGGGTCGGAAAAGGAAATCGAAGAGGACGAAAGACAGAACCGATTTGAAACCGAATTAACTCACTAAGTTTTCAAATTGAAAGGAACGCTTTTTCAAATTGAATTGATTTGATTACGTCAACTTACATCATCATTTACGTGTATTTATATATAAGAATTGATTTTTAAATACCACTACAAGAAAAAGGCCTATCAACGACTGCCTATCAGTGACCGCATACGGTCGCAGATGACTATCAGTGACCAAACTCGGTCACTGATAGTCGTCGCATAAAATCTGGTTGCTGGAATGTACATCAGCGACAACTATTAGCGACCGGGAACGTCGCTAAACTGAGTCAGCATGGTCAGGGGCGAAGGCTGACGTGGACCACTTGTCAGCGACCGCCAAAAGCGACTGGTATCGGTCGCTAACTTCTTGATCCAAATAGCAGTTGCTAATAAGTATTAGCGACCGCATGAGATCGCTAATGTATAAAATAAAATAAAATATTTTTTTTTCTATTTTCTGGATTTCCCAAAAAACTGTACCTGTTTTGTACATGCTTTATATCCCAACACACAAGAGACAGTATATATAACTTCCAACCAAGTTTTATATATCCCAACACATGCACAACAATATAAACATCCGTCCATATACCAACACTACACCAAAACAGTATAAACTATACAAACATTAAAAAATCAATATGAACTGAAGAAATATATACAAATCTAATGTTTAAGTAACATGCAGTCATCCAAAGAATGAATATAAAAGTACAAGGCTCATAAATAGCTATAAAACAAGACTAGGTCGGTCGTCATGCATCATCGTCCAAATTAGTTTCTCTTTGTTCACCCTGTAATTAACAAAATAATAAAACAAGTTACATATATAGTATATATGTTGATACTGGTATCACGACAATATACAACAAATTAAGCACAACAATATATGTATATATATGTATATAAGTGACTAATTTGATTGTAATATAAATACTAAAATTACCTCGCCGCCATCCTCATGCTGTGATGTTGCTGCTGCTGCCATTACAGCAGCTAACTCATCAGGACTCAGAGCCGCCAAATGCCCGCCCAGTATACGAAGAAGATCACGATCGCGACAGATCGCTCTCACACAGTCAGCAAGAGTATGATGAGCTAAATGGGTTGATGACTGTGGGTAGCAGAGCTGCCTGTGCCACTGTGGTTGGGCGTCGTCATTGTCCTTGGCCTTTGACGTAGTTCTTCTTCACAACTGACGCCTTCTCCCACAGTTCTTGATCAATCACCGGACGTGGGGTGCCTTCAGGATAACTCTAGTTCAATAAGCTCTTATAAGTATCTTGTCAGCAGGTTAACAATTAAATAGTTAAAAATAAATATTAAATTCTAAATAATATCATAAACTTGATAAACAACATCAAAGTTGTCAAAACTTATTACCACTATATGGACAGCATCAGGCAGACCATCACGGGTGGCCACATACAAATCCAACCAATGGATAGGCTGACCTTGAGACTGAGACTCCTATACAAAACATACTCCCATATTACTTAGTAAACATGTGATATTCTACAAATCATATATGATTCTAAACATATTTAAAATATTCTATCAAATTCACAAGTTTACTACTTATACGTACCCTAGTAGTGATATGCTGCAATTGTGATATACTGACGCTCTTGTAGGTGCCTTTCGCCTTTTCGCCATCAGGTACACCCAATGATCTGTTGGTGGCGGCAGTCTTGCGTCTTTTGACCCTGTTCTCCGCTCTCCATTGGGCACACATCTCAGCCCATATGGACTGGGTGCACCACCAGGGGCTATGATCGTGCATGTACTCCTCCCCTGGCCTGGATGGTCGATCGATGCATTGTGTAGGACTTTTTGTCGTTCTTTATTCAAGTTGTCTTTGGTGCGGACGACACACTTCTGCCAGAACAGTGTCTGTATCACTGAAGCCTGCGCGTCCTCCCATCTATACCGTTTCTACAAATAAAATAACAATAATAATATTAAAACAGTACTATTAACATATAATCCAACACTACTAAACAATTTTAGTTTATTAATCTTATTATTTGTCATAATTAAAAAAAATTATCTAAAATTCAGCCAAACTGCATGCTTGTGGGCGATAGGTGTGCTCGCCCACGTAATCACAGCTGTCGGCTAGTTCTGCAAGCATAGCTGTGAAATACACTTCACTATCTTGTTATCTAAAAAATCACTACAATATACAATAATTTACATTAAAGATAAGTAGATTTATTATAATATTTAAAGCAATTTACATTAATATATATATATATATCCAACAATGGAAATCTAAAATGTTTATATATAAATGATTCGGACGTATGTGCTGTTAGGAGGAGGACGAATCTGTATAAGAATCCGGTCATCTAGATTACCAGGGGCCTTTGGCACATGATTAGGACCCCTACCCAAGCTACGCTTTTTTACGCTGCTTCAGAAGCCATCTATATTTTACAAATTTTAAGATATTATTATGAGTTATTGTAGACACTTAAAATTTTGCATGCCTGTTATGGACGCTCGAAAATTTTGCGTTCCTGTTACTAACCCTGCAGGAGGGAAAAACTATAACTTTAGCCCCGGTCTCAATACAGGGAGGTTAACTAAGCCCCGGTCTCAATACCGAGATGTCAATTTAGCCCCGGTCTCAACCCGATAGGTACAGGTCAACCCCGGTCACAACTGAGGAGGTACAGGTCAACCGATCACAACCCAGGAGATACAGCTCAACCCCGGTCTCAACCCGGGAGGTACAGGTTAACCCCGGTCATAACCCGGGAGATACAGCTCAACCCCGGTCTAAAACCGGGAGGTACAGGTCAACCCTGGCCTCAACCTAGGAGGTCAGATCAAACCCCGGTCACAACTCGGGAGGCCAAATCAACTTCGGAGACCACCCCGAAGTATCACATCATCCCCAGAGACAACCATGGGAAGACAAGTCAACCTCGGAGACAACCCTGAGGACAAACAGAATCGATTGGGATCCAATCCTCGGACACAACCCCAGGAAAATAGTCGAAGACCATGCCAGTATAGGAGACAACCCCTGGAGGGGCAAAATGGTCATTTTGCCAACTTTAAGATGATTCGGTCCAAATCAAGCTGAATCGATGCCATCAAGGTCAGAAAGAACCATAACGTTGATCCCGAGTGAAAACAGCGCAAGACAGCTCAACGGATAAACTGCGAAGAAACGAAGGCCCGATTATGAACCCGTATTCTTGGACTCGAAAAATGTTTAGTCCCATGTCATTACGACGCGCTCGAAGATGGCTTTTCGAAAAGGTATAGCACGCCTCTAACGGACTCTCCGATCAAAAGTTAGAAAGTTTTGAATCTGACCTTGCGTTACTCAGAGTGCACGTACTTCGAGGCGATGGGACGCACCACTCGGGCCCTGCCACATGGTGCCGTAGGTAGACCTACAGCTGCCTCTGTTAGAGCCGCTTCCATTGGGTCTATAAATATAAGTGCACCCTAAGGCCAAAATCAAGTCAAAAATGCTCTGAAACTCTGCCCATTTGGTTTCCTAGCCCGATTTCTTGTACTCCAAACCTCGTTTTTATCATTCTAACACGTAGGTATACTCATATACTACAACATACCAAAAATTAACCAGTGGAAACGGACGTTAAAAGCCTACCAAGTGGCAAAAAGCCCGTGTAGCAGTCCATTGTAAGTATTTTTACGATCAGGATGTTCCTACTACTTCATTGAGCATTTATACACTTGCACGTTAAGTTCTGTTTTCTGATTATGTTCGTAACTTAGTTTCGTGGCCATTTTTGCTTATGTTTTTGTATATTTTAGTACATAAACACGTTTTTTGGCATTTTCATAGCCCCGATCGTTGATCGGTAACTTTTAATAGCTTATATATATATATATTTATATATATATATATACATATATATGCCCTTTTCTGGACTGGGTTATCTTTCCAGTATCGGTTTGGCTTTTTTTTTGTATATATTTAACTATATATATACTAACTTTTTAATTCTGTCAAGACCGGATGTCAAATCTGCGGCAGTTTACTTCTTTTATATATATAACTATATATATATAATTTTTTCTGAATTATTTGGGCCTGCATTTATACTTCGTGGCCTTTTTATTACTTTAATATATATATATATATATATATATACTAACTGTATATATTAACCTTTACAGTCCAGTTTGGTCTGGATCATTCTGTGGCATTTTTATCGCTTTTACAAATATATATATATATATTTACATTTTTTTGTCCGGGCATAGGATTGTAAATTCGCTGCCCTTTACAGCTTTTATATATATATATATATTTATATTATGTCGAGCCTGGATCATCCCGTGGCTCTTTTACAGCTTTTATATATATATATATATTTATATTTTGTCGAGCGTAGATCATCCCGTGGCTCTTTTGCAGCTTATATATATATATATATTTCAATTTTGTCCAGCTTGGATTACTTAGTGGCTTTTTATAGCTTATATATATATATATATATATATTCATTCCAGTCCGGGCATAGGATTTGAAATCCGTCGCCCTTTATTGCTTTTATATATATATATATATATATATATATATATATATTTCTATTCTGTCAAGCCTGGATTACTCCGTAACTTTTTACAGCTTTTATATATATATAAATTCCAGTCCGGGCATCGGAGTGAAAACGCATCGCTTTTTACAGCTTTCGTATATATAACTATATATATCCTGTATTCTCTGTGATTAAATTTCTGTTGTAAATATTCATTTGATGTGAATCGGCACTGATATCTATATGGGCGAACCAGATTTCTCTAAATCTCGCCAATTCTACCTTTCAAACGATTCAAAAGGTTCAGACGGAACCGGAAGCTAGAATGGTTGAGATTTACTTAAATCTAGTAGCTTTTCTAGTTTTATTCATTCGAAAAGCAACCTCGCGGCCCTTAGATCGCTATCTAGTGGGAACGAGAAGCTTTGGCTATACGCATGCCATGATTTACTGATGAATCCTTGGTTCTTGCGACATTGGAATGTAAATATCCATTTTCTGTGCATATTTGAGCTGTGCAGGTTTTCTTGGCTTCCTCATGTGAGCCTAGGAATCGTGGGATTTTTTGATCCTTGGCCCTTATAGCGTTTGGATATATTTCTGTACAAATTTGAGCTGTGCAGGTTTATTGGCCTCCCTATGTGAGCCTAAGAATCGTGGGATTCATGATCAAACTGATCAGAATCTGATTCCCACGATGGACAAACTCCACATTACAAATGTACCCTGCCAGTTTTTCTGTAAAAATGTACATCCAAAAGACCTTAAAATGGTTATTCGGGTTTAAGGTCTCAACATAGTGAAATAATGGTTTGTTGTGTCAGAGTCACTCTGATGGCTGTCATGCCCATGAAAAAACCGACACTTGTAAATATTCTGTGGTCGAGGATGCTTTGCAGCCCGATAATTCACCAGTCAAATTGAACTAAAAGGCTAAAAAGATAAAATAGAAATATTAACAGGCTTCTATTCCTATGAGAATGTAACGGTTTGAAAACTGGCTTTCAAAACATCATTTTCATATCTTGCCTAAAAAGGACTTTTGCAAATCAAATCAAACCCTTCGTATATAGGTTCAACGAAGCACGCCCATACTTCCAAATCAAACCAACGTAGGCCTAATTTCTTCAGCATTCACACACACATTGCAAATAAAAAAGGGAAATATTGAAAAGATGCGGTACCGTGTTTTCACAGTAGTTGTGGGGTGCCTAACACCTTCCCCACACTTAACCAAGCCCCCGAACTTAGAACTTCAGTTTCAAAGATCAAGTTTCGACAGTGTCAAACAATTGGGCCTACTTTCAAACAAAACTCGGTTAAGTTGGTACAACCATTTCAAATCTACCAACTGGAGACTTTGTAAAACGTTCAAATCGTCGACATGATACATGTTGGCCTTTTCCTAAATAACCCTTCACCTTTTTCATAAAAAAGATAAAATAAGGGTGGAAACAGAACTAAGGAAAAGAGAGAAAGATCCGGGTTCCGACTTGACCCGCGCATTTTTCCACCGACGTCGACAGGTGGCGACTTTGCTAGGGATTTTAGAGGGCTTAGGCCACGTTCAATTCTTTTCAAACATTTCCCATTTCTATCTGCATGTGTGTGAAATGCTGCGTCTTTACATTAAATGAATGTGAATGAATGCTTTCCTGCTTTATATTATTACTTCGCACAATGCCATCATATCATACGGTGAGATTCTATGTATGTGAATGTATGTTTCGTGATTCCTCCACCAGGAGGCAAACCCGTCGGTGTTTGAGTAATGGAATCAAAGGCGACTAAGTCTACGAGGCTCATGAAATGCACCACTCTGATCCGCTCCAATTAAAAGATCGAATTAATTTCCCCTCTAGTAGATTGCGATGATCTGGGGACCTTCATGCCGAAAAGTCGCGAGAGTGGCCTAAGATAGGACAACCTCTGATTAACCAAACCCGAAGGGAAGCTTTTTCATACCTTCCTCTTTCAATTCAATGTCAAGTTTTTAATTCCAATGTAAAAATTATAATGTGCATTCCACGTCTTGTAAATCCTGTCATGCTATCCTGTCATTCAAACAACTGACCTCTATTTTACAGGATAAGATTAAAAAACCTCAAAAATAAACACATTGCATGGCATGCATCCGACCAACACCTACATCAGGAAATTAACACACCTACGTTTGTTGTAGGTAAAAAAAATTGGTCCTGTCACCAGATCAAAATCTAAGAAAGCACTAAGTCCATCTCCAGACATAGCTTCAAGTGCTCAACCATAATCCACCCTCGTCTTTGAAGGATTAAAGAACCAGATAGTCGAATTGACTATTTTCTTGAGAGAACAAAGTAGAGCTCTTAAAGGAAAACAAGCACATGGTCATATAAAACCAGGTACACCCAGTGGCAGTCAAGAGACCGGGAAGAAGGGCACTCAAATTCCTGAACCAAAGAACCAGGATCCTGCCAACAAAATCCCTGAAACCACCATCCTTAACAAAAAGCAAAAAGCTGGTGATATTCTGAAGAAAGTCCAACAAATGGAAGAGACCATCCTATCCATCAAAGGGACTGGAGCATTTAGGAGTGTCAATTACTCAGACTTATGTATATTCCCAGGGGCTTGTTATCCAAAAAAATTTCAAGTTCATGATTTTGAGAAATACGATGGATTGGGAGACCCTTAAACTCATTTAAAGGTGTTCATTGGAGAGCTTGGATCCTATGCAGAGGATGAGAAGCTTAGAATGCAATTGATCCAGAAAAGTTTAACCGGAGAGGCTAGAGCCTGGTATGCTCGTTTGGATAATTCCAAGATTCACAGCTGGGAAGAGTTGGCACATGCCTTCCTCAATCAATACAACTTTCAGTCTCAAATGGCTCCAAACAGATACTAGATCACCAAAATCAAAAAGCAAAATGCTGAGTCATTCAAAGAATATGCCCAACGATGGAGACGAATGGCAGCACAAGTCACCCCACCTATGAGTGAGTCTGAGATAGTCATGACCTACATTGACATCCAAGAAGCTCCGTATTACGAAAGGGTCCTAGCAGGCAAAGGAAAACCATTCTCGAAGATGATCAAACACGAAGAAATGGCTGAAATGGGGCTGAAATTTGGGAAGATAAAGGATCTGACCGCCTTAGAATCCGTTGCCGAGCATATCCAATCTGGGAGTTACGGGAGTAATCCCCGGAGAGTACACAAGAAGAAAGAAGAAGAAGTGTCCTTAGTACTGCAAGGACAGAATCAAAGAAGCGAGTCGAGCATCATACCCATACTAAGGAGGAACTATTCCCCTTTTCAAGCTCCAGCCCAACCGTATAACCCTCTATTTCAAAAGAATTTGGAGACTAGACGTCAGAGAACGTTCACCCTTTTAGGGGATTCACTCGAGAATGTGCTAAAACTGTTGACTGCACAGAAGAAGATTGTTCAGCTCCTTCCACCAACCAGTACCTGGGGAAGGAATTTTGACCCGAGTAAGAAGTGCGCATACCATTCCAGATCTCCGGGCCATGATACACAAGACTGTTGGGCTCTTAAGCACAAAATCCAGAACTTGATAGATAACGGAGAGATTGTGGTGACCAAATCGGAGCAACTCCATGTGCAGGATAATCCCCCCCCTTAGCACAAAGAGGAGAGTGTCAATATGATTAACACGGGGAGTGGAGAGGGATCCAAATACCTCAAGTACATCGGAGAGTCAACTCAATCCAACACCCATAGCCCAGACAATTAGGAGTTATTAGAGAAGCGGTTCCTGATAAAATAGGAGATTAAATCTATCAAGGAACAGATTGGACAATTAGCGGATCTGGTCGTATACCAACATCAGGTGACCAAACAGCTGATAAACTAGTCCAACCAGTTTGAAGCAAGTCCATCTACACCGAAAATTAACCCCATTGTTATGAGGGATCATTACCGATTTTACGAGCATGAACCCTGGGCCGACAAGGTGGCTAAGGAGGAGAAGTTCCAAGCAGATAGGGAATTCACCTTCCAAAGGAATTTCACTAATCTGAACCAGCCAATGAAGGAAATCCTTCAGATGCTAATCAATGAGGGGATGGTCACATTTGTTACCTCCGGTGAACCCGCGATCTAAGAAATTCAAACCTGACAGAATCTGTCAGTATCATTCTAATGCACCCGGTCATGATACCGAGGATTGCTGGGGACTTCGTCACCTGATTCAAAATCTTATTAAAAGCGGTGAGCTGATAAGAGGGAATCAATATTATGGCCTTCCTAATGACGAAACACTCTTTATTCCCACGACCTAGAATCAGGAAACAGTGGCTGTTGTTTCCTATGGGGAGGAACTAGTCGGAACGCCCTTAGTACTGCCTGGAAAAGGGGTCCAAGAAATGCTGAATCCTGTGAAGGTAGCTGCACCCGAGCCTTTAATACTGCCCTTCAGACCGCAGTATCATGTCATCAGTCTGAAGAAAGTCCCATGGAACTATGGGAATGATGAAGGTTTAACCTCAAACAACATTGCCATTGTATCCAAGGAGAATCCATTGTACCTGCCTCAGCGGGTGATCAATTCAGTCATTAAAACTAAAGGGAAGGTGGCTGAAGAGAAATGAAGAGTTCCTCAACAAAATGGGGCATAACGAGATCAAGGTGGTGCAAAGCCTGAAGGAAGGTCTTCATCCTGGATCTGGTCTTATCCTCAGTGGATCATCGCCACGTTCTGGTGAAAATACTAGAAGAAGCCCATCTGCCAAGGACAGTGGATGTTAAAAAATTTCGGCACGTGATAGAACACATCTTCAATATCAATGTGTTATCTTTCGCTGAAGATGATATACCCGCGAAGGGGATGGGTCATCACAAGTCACTACATATGGCAGTGATGTCATCAGGGTATGTGATCGGAGGTGTGCTAATAGACGGAGGATCCTCCCTAAACATCTGTTCTTATGATACCTTGGAGAGAATCAAGATCAACCCAAACCGGATCAGAACCAGTCATGTGGTTATCCAGGCTTTCGATGGGTCTAGCCGAGAAGTTGTGGGAGAGATTGAGCTGCCACTGGAGATTGGTCCCCACACTTTCTATGTATCCTTCCAGGTACTCAATATTACCACGGAATACAACTTATTGTTGGGGAGGCTGTGGATCCACATGGCAAGAGCAGTTCTATCCACCCTCCATCAGTAGCTCAAGTACATATCAATGGTAACCTAATCACAGTGAATGCCGAACCAGAGTACCCTATTTGCATACAGGGAGACATGCCGGTGATCAGTCTAGATGCAGGGATTGAACCTGCAAGTTTTCAAGCTTTGGAGGTGAGAAATACTCAGTATCTACCTGTTGAGGCACTAGCCTTGAAACCAAAAGTCTCCCCCGAAGTGATGACAGTGGGCTAGGAGATGGTATCTTTGGGTTTTTTCTCTGGAGAAAGGAAAGAATCAGCAAGGCATCAAAAGTCCGGTGCAGATCCTGAATCAGTTAGGGAAATTCGGATTGGGTTATTCATCCGGGTCAAACCACAGGAACCCACACAAGCATCCAAAGGCTCATGCTTAAACTATACTATTGCCAAACCTCACTGATGCAGGGTTTATGAAGCCAATGAGGAAGATTCCTGCTGTTGTGTCAGCAATGTTATTTCCTTCAGTCATACCGGTAAGTGAAAGAAAAGCCCCAAAGCTTGAGGGGGATAACAAAGAGGGAAAAGAAAAGTTCATATACGAAGGATGAGACCCATTTGCTAACTGCGTGTTCTCATACACTATGAAGGTATGAATGATGATATCCCAAACAGTGACGAGGAGGATCAGATCCAAATTCCACGTATCAAGAAAGAGAAGGGAGGCAGTTCAAAGAAGAATCTCGGCTCAGATCTAAAGGATGTCTTAGTCATCATCAGAGATGAGGCAGACAACCACGAATCCTGTATCCTTCCTATTCATGAGGATCTAACCCTGGAAGACTGGAGCAGCGTCCCTTGCCTCATTCAAAAAGGGTAAACGGGCAGAGAGTTCATCTGCCCTGTAACATGGTTTCATTTACTGCTTATTTTGATTACACAGCTATAGCAGTAACTTTTGTCATGCTTTGCTAAATGCTTTGTATGTTTAAATAGTTTCATATATTAAAGCGAAAGCATTTTGTTTTCAGGACTCCAAAATTGGATTTGTGTGTCCCTGTTGATGAGATGCCAATCTGTCATAGTGACTACAACTTTGATGTAGAATTAAACTTCGACTTAATGGAATTTGATCAAGAGGAGGAATATGACTATGAGGTGCCCGAGGAAATCAAAGAATGGGTCGAAGATAAACCCAAACCAAACCTCAACCAAACCACCACTGTCAATATCGGAACCTCAGAAAACCTCAAAGAAATCCAGATAGGCCTAGACCTCACACAAGACCAAAAAATTGATCTGATTAAACTCGTAACACAGTTCCAGGACATGTTTACATGGTCGCATGAAGACATAATTGGATTATCTACTGATATTATCATCCATCGATTCCCCATCAAAGATGGATTCAAGCCAGTCAAGCAGAAGCTCAGGCGTTTGAAACCTGAATGGAGTCTGAAAGTCAAAGAAGAAGTTGTCAAACAATTCAAAGCCGGCATCATCATGGTATCAACATACCTGGAGTGGCTATCGAAAATAGTTCCTGTGCCTAAATCCAGAGGGAAGGTACGAGTGTGTGTGGATTATCGGGATTTGAACAAATCTTGTCTCAAAGATAATTTCCCGATACCGTTTATCCACATCCTGATAGACAATACGGCGCAGTACGACATGTATTCTTTCTTGGATTGCTTTACTGGCTACCATCAAATAATGGTGGCTGAGGAAGACAGGGAGAAGATAGCTTTCATCACTCCCTGGAGAACCATCTATTTCAGACGATTGTCCTTCGGCCTTATAAATGCCGGTGCCACGTATCAGCGAGCCATGATGGCCCTGTTTTATGACATGATGTATAAGGAGATAGAGGTTTATGTGGATGACATCATCGTTAAATCCCAGAAGGAAGACGATCACATCAACCATCTCAGGAAGCTGTTCAACAAGTTGCATAAGTACAACCTCAAGCTTAAGTCTCAAATCGGTTTGAAAATCAAGAAATTTTAGCTTTCATCATAGGCCAACTTATTAACAAACCAACTTCAACCTGGATTTATGCAGTATGTCATACAACATGTCCTAACACAGTTAACTAAAACAAAACAAAAATTATAAAATTTGATAATTTTTAACAAAATACGAACTACATGCACTAAATGAACTAAACAAAATGCAATATGATATGAATTAAACTACATGCAAATAAACCCCCTAATACCCCCAAACTTAAAGTGTTCAATGTCCGCATTGAAGGTAAAAGGGTAAAAGGGTACTCCCCTACTCGGACTCGTCGTTCTCCTCCTCATCAATCTGCTCTGGTGGTGTGTCTAGAGGAGGGTACTGACTGCCGGTGCCAAATGTAGGAAACTCTGCATGTATGCCCAACTGCCCGAATGCATGAGATAAAGCCTGGGAGAAACCAGATGTATAAGTCTGGAAGTCTGTGTACGTGGTATCCATCCTTCTCCTCAGCTGTCGAATTTCCCTCTGCTGCAAAGCATACTGTGCGGGAGTCAGCCCTGCCGCCTGCTGAGCCTGCTCTGGCTCATCTTCTTCATCATCTTCCTCTTCAGCATTATCTGCCCTCACAAACCCCAGCCCTCGGGGATGAGACTTTGCGCCCTCCCAGATAACGTATTGCTTGATAGTCTTGTGGTCAATATCCCCCATTGGGTCCAGTAGAGCCTCGTCCTCCCATACTACTCCAGCTGCTAAGCATAGGCGTGTAATCACTGACGCATGCGGAATCCCCCCTGAAGTGCTCTCTCTCATAAATCTAAGCATGGATTGATTGATGATGTGCCCTATGTCAATCCGCTTGTTCTTGATAATGCCGTACAGGAGTGTAGCTCTATCAGTGGTGACGTCGGTATGATGGCTGGACGGGAGAATGCTAGCGCATATGAAGCTATACCACGCCTTCGCATAGCGACTCAGGGCAGTCTGTAGGAAGCTGACCTTTCTGCTTGTGCCAGCATAGGTTTTCCATTGAGTCCCTGGCATGCACAACTCTTGGATCAGAAGGTCCAAATCAGTCCCCATCCTTTGAGACTCTGCCCAATTTGTCGGGCCCGAAGGAAGAGTGTCCTTATGAAAAATGTCATTAATTGCCTCCTTTGTGTACAGCACTTGCCTCCCTCGCACGTACGATATCCCATTTTGTGCCTCGTGGGCGTTGGCATAAAATTCTTTAACCAAGGGAATCGGAGCTGGCAGTGGTGTGGCTGCAACGAGTGCCCATCCATGCTCTATTATCTGCCTTTTCATTAACCCGTCATTGTTTCCCGATTTTAACCCCCTTTCTCGCACGCAGGTTTTCTTGTCCAAAACAGTGATGAAGTAACGCTGAGCAGCCAGGTCAATGAACCTAAAGTCAATCAAGGTCTCGCTGGCACTACTTTCGCCGTGATCCGCACTATATGGAGGAGACGGGGGAGGTGGGGTTCTGATTCTCTTAGGCATGTTGCTAGGCTGTGAGAATAGAATTCTGGAATCCGGAGTAGGCAACTGTACTGGATGCAAGACCAAAACTGATCAAACAATGGAATGCACCCTAATTGCCTTAGATTTCCTGCAGAATTAGTGAACAATCTCTTTCTGCCAAAACTGAATGTCCACCTTTTGTCTAAGAACTTTCATCAAATAGGTGATGGGCACCTTCAATTGAATCCTCAAGTCAGCCCCTTCTTCCTCTATCAAGAAGGATTGTGGAAGCCCTACCTTGTATGAACTTACCTTACTAAGAGACAACTTTAATCATTCTTCCAAAATTCGGATTGATCAATCAGTACACCTCCACCTTCTGTATTTTCTGAAATTCAAATAAAGGCTTGGAATGAGCTGAGGGTTTCGTGGAGGGCAGGAACAGATAGTGTGCAGGGTTTAGATGAAGAGACCGATATTAGGCTTTCAATTGGGAGAGGAATTATGAAGTGAACGAGAGATACGAGGATTCGGGCTGTGGGTTAGAGACGAGAGAGATGCTGAGTGAGGGAGTTAGTGGGTTTTTAGAATTTAGGCTGCCGAGTTTCTAAGTAGTGGGGAAAGAAATAAACTTGGCCGGTTTTAATTTAAAAATTTCGGCAGGAGAAGGTAGTACGGCGCAGCTGCTCAGGGTACTAGTGCATTGGAGGTGCAGCTGCGCAGGGAGTAAAGTGCCAGCAGCCTGTCTGATAGTTAGCGCGGCCGCTCGGGTGGTCATGCTTGCCTTGGCGGGCTGCGCCAAGTTCCAGAGAGTTCACTACTCTGCTTTGCATTTCCTCAATTACAGTTGACCATGGGCTTGGCTTTGGGCATGCTACACATTCACATTTTACCTGCCAAACCACATAAATTTTATTAAATCCCTACTAACAAAATGTTGCTTTAACTATTAACTATTAAGCAGAGAATTAACATTAATGGAGAAAAATAAACAATAAGGAGGATAATCATAGGCATATCAAATCCCAAAAATATCTATATACGCACATAAGCAATAAGCTCATTTTCAAAAATATGATCAACCCACTTTTAAGTCCCAACAATATATGCAACATGTACGTGCAACAAAAATATGTCCATTAACCGTTTGAATACCAAAACAAATTTCTTTACGTGCGTATACGAAATGTGTCAGCGCATCATACTATGTTCAATAAGCAATTCATGTCCCAAAAATTATACGCGCTAATGCCTAAGCTCCAAAAATGTAGGCATGAGCTCCTAAATCCTAAAGTATGCAGAAATTTGAACTAATACTAAACTAATAAGAATTAAACGAGGGGGAGGGAAATGTGATAGAAAGCATGTAAATGGAGAATTAAACAAAGAGATAGAGAGAATTGATGGGGTGCCTCCCATCTAGCGCTTGATTTATAGTCCTTTAGCTGGACTGTGTCTGACCACTGCTATCCGACTCCCCGACGATATTGGAGAACCCCTCCATCCATCAGAATTGCTATATGCTTTTGGAGGCATCCCAATATAGGAGGACTCGGAATTAAACTACCTAGCACATGATATGAACAAGAATTCCCCGTACGGAAAGTAGGGGAGCTAGGCAATGGTTCCGTTGTGTATGTGAAATGATCGGGGCATGGAGGCATAGAACACACAACGGACTCTTCTTTTCTTCTCTTTTCTTCTGACCACCATGGTGTCAAGACTGCGGAATCTCTCGTGTCATCGAGACCCGTCTCTGTGATGTGGCTACCAAGGGGGCAAAGGTGTGCAAACTTGACTGGAGTCTCAAACTTCGGCGGAGGAGGCTCTTGTGGTATTATCACTATTGGTTCATACTCCACATCCCCAATTGGCTCCTCCATTTCCATTGCTTTCGGCTCGCCAAGTTGCAATTGCACTTCGGATTTTCTATCAGTTTCTGCACCCATATCATAGCACCAAGTATCCTGGGGATCATTACTCACGGCTTCAGTTATCTGAGGTATTGGACTTTGAAGATCTTGAGCGGTTCCTTCCTCAATCACCTCCTCATTCCTTAAAGCTGTGCTAATTTGCTCCACCCAAATTTGAAGATCCTCAATTGATTGTTCTTGCTCAACCAAGGTCTCCTGTGTTGATGCTATGGAATTCCCCCACATAATTTCCAATCCTTCCTTTTCTGTCTCAGCCACGGGCTCCATGTAGTGAGTCTCATTTGTTGGAGTATTGTTGATTAGGGCCATCTGATTCTGAAAATTCTGGTTCGATAGCTCTTGGCTCCTAATCATCTCCTTTTGGTTCGCTAAGGCTCTATACATAAAGTCCATTGTTGACTGTTCTCCTTGTAAACACGGGGATTGATAAGTGGGTTCTGGTGCAAAATTTAGACTTGGCTCGCATTGTTCTTGATAGCTCACAGTATGGGTCTGCCCTTGCTCCTCCTCTACCATCAAGGCCCTACTAATTTGCTCTGCCCAGTTCTGGATATTCTTGACTGACTTCTGTTGCTCAATCAAGATGTCCTTCAATGATATGTCACCTTCTTCCTCCAAGCTTGCATTTTCTGTGTCACCCTCAAAATTGTGTTGAGGCTCGTAAACTGGAGTCTGGAAGGTGCATTCTGGGGCGTATGCGGGATTTGGATCCCAGTGTTGGTCTTGATAGTAGTTTACTGAAGGGTGTGGGTGATACCCCCACTCTTGCTGATAGTCGGGATAAGGTTCAGTGTAGGAATAACCACCCCCATACTGCTCCTGTCCATAAATGATAGGCTCCTGATGGCTCATATAAGCTCCAGCACCATAGTCATATGAAGTCACTGGCTCTTGACTCTGTTGGACTGAAATAGTATCCAGCTTTCTCGAGAGCTCCTCTAACTGTGCTGAGAGTGTGGCAATTGGGTCAAGTCCATCAGTGCTTGCTTCCCTTAGTTGCTCTTGTCTTGTACAGTTCCATGAATAAAAATTTAAGTCCATTGTACCTGAAAAGAGAATATGAGAAGAGAATTAAACACAAATAAAAAGTTTAAATTAAGACTAATTTGATTTAAACTAATGTTGGCAAACAGTTATCCAATTAATTCCCCGGCAACGGCGCCAAAAACTTGTTGTTGGATTTATGTAACGACAATTAACGCGCAAGTATACGCTGTCAACAAGTAATATAAGATAAGTAAAGATCGTTCCCACGGAGAATTAACAAATAAAAGGTCGCCAAACCACTAGCACATAATCGCCTCAGTCTTATTTAAACGAGAGATAAAGAGTTGGAATTAAAACTAAGTTAACTAGGTAAGGAATTAAAATAAATAAACCTAAGGTAGAATCAGATAATGAAGGCATGAGACTCCAATTTCCCCTAATGATTCATCTAAGTCAATTCACTTCCAATTAGGTCAAATTAATCGTTAAGAGTGCTAGCCGAGAACACGAAAGTCAGAGAAGGCCATCTTTCGATGCACCTAATCCATATCACGTGCAATCCACAGATGATAGAACGCACGTGAACACCCACATTACCTAAACCACTATATGTCTATGCGATTTACAAATAATTAGGGTTTAAGGTCAAGTCCTCTATTGGCTACGAGCGGCGCTTCGGTATATGTCTATCCTAAGCACAAATCATACATCCAACGCCATGTGAACGTACAATCGCTCGCTACTACGATTTGATCTAAACCCACATTTCATCTTTCAATCCCATGTGGGTTATCACAGTAATTGGTCATGACTCAATTAGGCAATGAAAATAAATATCGCAGTAGACAATCACAAAACAATCAATAAGAACCAACATGGAAGAGAAATTAATATAGACTACTCATTAGATTCCATTGGAACCTCAAGGTATACTTTAAGTCATAGACAACTCAAACATACCATCCACATGTTGAATAAGCATCGTAAGAACACAAATATGAATCAAAGAGAAAATAAGAGTAAGAAATGCAAATCCGATTCCTCTTGATCAAAATACGAATCCTTGATGTTCTTCAAATGTTTCAGCAATCAAGTCTAATAAAACCCTAACACATTAACTACTATAAACTAGTCTAATCTCTACTTCTATTCTACTCCTAGACAAATAATGTAAAAGAAAATGATAATAGAAGAAGAAGATTAGGGCTAAGCTCCCTTCAGGGGAGATATATATCTTCTGTTGCCAAAATGCCCTTATATGCCTTTCTCAGCCGAGCCTGCCTTGCTGCCCCCAACAAACCAAAGCTGCCGATTAAATAAAAGTCAACTGGCCAGTGAGGAGACCGGCGCAGCTGCGCAGGTTATAGGCCTGCAGCCGGCGCAGCTGCGCGGGCTTCAGGTTCTAGAAATCTGCAGCTTTGCTGGTGCATTGTTCCTGTTGCCCTATTCTGACTCCCTCTTTGATCCTTGCTGCTCATGGCTTCTGTCAATCCCTCATGCTTACTCTTTAAGCGTTGTCCCCTTTTTTAGCACCTTTTCATCCTTTTAAGCTCAAAATGCACCCGGAGCGTTCCTAAATATAAATCTGCAAAAGAAAGTAAAAAGGCATGAAAAGCTACGATAACACTTGAGTTTAAACAACAATCGCAGTGAGTTGATATCTAAATAAGTGGTTATAAAACCACTTATCAGTGGCTGAGGAAGACAGGGAGAAGATAGCTTTCATCACTCCCTGGAGAACCATCTATTTCAGACGATTGTCCTTCGGCCTTATAAATGCCGGTGCCA
The DNA here is from genome assembly GCA_020205555.1 of Panax stipuleanatus. Taxonomy (NCBI): domain Eukaryota; kingdom Viridiplantae; phylum Streptophyta; class Magnoliopsida; order Apiales; family Araliaceae; genus Panax; species Panax stipuleanatus. The sequence continues at coordinate 115,238,548 of CM035119.1, read as the reverse complement.
CGTATCAGCGATCCATGATGGCCCTGTTTTATGACATGATGTATAAGGAGATAGAGGTTTATGTGGATGACATCATCGTTAAATCCCAGAAGGAAGACGATCACATCAACCATCTCAGGAAGCTGTTCAACAAGTTGCATAAGTACAACCTCAAGCCGAATCCCACCAAATGCACTTTTGGCATCAAAGCGGGCAAGTTGTTGAGATTTCTGGTAAGCAATCGAGGCATTGAGCTGGATCCTGCCAAGATTAAAGCCATCACGGAGATGCCAGTACCTCGAACAGAGAAGGAGATACACGGGTTCCTGGGGAGGATCAATTTCATAAGCTGTAAGACCCTAACTTTTTATGAATAAAATTGAATTTTCTCTATATATTATTTTGAATAGTAAGGGGTTGATTTGAATAATGTGAAAAGTTATGGGTAATATGCGCAGATATTTCAAATAAGCAAGTGGTTATAAAATATTCATTGTTGTCTGGGAATATTCAGTTGGTCGTGGAATATTCTTGCTGTCGGAGAATATTCGTACGATGGCGCAGCCATTTGTGGGCCCCATAACGGATAACTGTCGGATAAAGAAAACGACAAGAATGAGTTTTCTAAAAATAACGGCGTAGTTGTTACCGTTAACACTGTTGGAATACCCGGTGGTTAAAGTAAAGTAATACGCGTTGTTGCACAGTAGCACACGGTATTGTATAGTATTTTTATATTATTGTTAATTCAATAATTGTCAATGCACGGTATTTTCCATTATCAGATCAATAATTCATATTATTTGAATAATATTATTAGATAAAATTATTGGCAATGTCTAAGAAAGTTCTGTCTAGGAGGGGTTATTTAATTGCGCGCCAGTAAGGAGAAATCCTTATCGGAAGGCCTCGTCTTTCCTGGGAACGACGTGGTTGTCAATATTGTAGTTCTGTAGTATTATTTGTGAATAATTAATTATTAATTTGAAAGAAATATTTATTTAATGTGAATATAAATGAAGGAATTAGTGCAGATGTTTTTATCTGTATTTTGTTGGAGTGGAGGTGTGGAAAATCATCTGTATATGGATTTCGATCACTTTTCGCTCAGAATTTGGAAAAACTTTCTTCTATAAAGTTGTAGAGAATTAAATTTCCTATTAAATGGACATAAGATTCATATTTTTATGATAAAAGCGCTATTTATTATGAATTATTGAATTTCCGGAATAATTGATTTTTGGGGTTATAAATATTTTTTTTAATAAAAACATTTTTTTGATGGTGGGCCCCACTTGTGTGGGCTGATGAAATGGTCAAGGAGGTGTGCGGATTTTTTTTGATAAATATATTATTTTATTAAATTTTCTGATTTGGCGTTCTACGCATTTTCTTATAAATAGGGTGCTTAAGTTAGAATTGAAAATCACACCAGAATCAGAAATTTTCTCTCTCTATAATATCGAGCGTATTTTTGTGAGTATTTAGATACTTTGAGAGTTGATAAGCAGTGCAAATTTTCTTCAGCATTATATCCGTTATTCCAATCAGAAGTACTATTCTTTTAAGGTAAGAGATGTTATATTTTTTGTAAATGATGTTATTGCTTTCAATATCATTTCATCGAAATATTGGTATGAATTTTATTATGAAATTTTTACCTTTTCAGTCGGGGTTACTATTCACGTATACGGCACTACTCACGTGTACGACACTATTCACGTATACGACACTATTCACGTATACGACACTATTCATGAATTCGGTACTATTCACAGAAAAATTAATTTTTTTTTCTTGGTCCAAGTTGGCTATTATGGTTCCTATCTTTGATTGGATCCAAGTTTTGATCTTCATTCTTGAATTTTGCTCTACAATTGATTATTATGGAGTATTCTTGAACATGGATAAACTAAATTACGAATCCCTAATTTTGTCCTTTATCTCACTGAATTCGTTCTTTAAAATATTTTTCATCATCTTCAGTCTTAAATGGTGATACAAAAGAATATCTTTGGCCTGTAGTGCAAAAATAAATGATTACCTGATGAATATCTTTGGCCCGTAGTGCAAAAGATGGACAGGTGTTGAGATGAACATGACCAACCGGTGATACAAATGAATATCTTTGGCCGTAGTGCAAAGATGAATATTTGATTCAAGATATATATTGATTGATGTTACAGGGATAAAATATTGATTATGGACTTTCAAATCATAGAATATAGTAGACATCATTTTCTACTTAATTCTTCTGCTGCATTGTTATTTCTGCTGCAGTTGTTGATCTCAAAATTATTGTCCATAATATTTTATCTGATTTATTGAAGACTAACGATAAATTATTCTTTATTATCTTAGTCATAATATTCTTTACTGGGCTAGTTGAGCTCACCCTTTTCATTTATTGTCCTCTTTAGGAAATGAGAATGTCGCAGGGACTAGTCGGGGATCGGGGTGATGGTCAGAGTTAGAGCAATAATAGTTCTCACTATTTTGTAGAATAGTGTGATAATAATTGTAATTAATGAGGACTGAATTTGAGTGTTTATATTTCGTATTATATACGATTTGTATTGAAACTCACAGTTTGAGTGGTCGTATTTTGCACGATCGTATGTTATAAAAGATTGTATTTGGATTCTGTACCATGTGTTTGGCGACCCAGAATGGGTTGGGTTGGATTGGACCTATTCTGGGTGCGTCACAGTTGGTATCAGAGCTTAGGGATATGATCTCTGGCGGAGATCTGGGAATAGAACTAGGAGGGGAGAGACGAGTAAATCCTTCGCTAGTGTGTCCTACCTAAGCTTACTTGGTATTTAATTGGTCAGTCGGAGCATAGGGTTAATATGTGATATGTTAATTTATTTAATTAACCCTTGTTTTATGGCAGTATTTGAGAATGGCATCAGAAAATTTAAGCAATGGAGCATTTAAGACCATTGCGACACAGCTACTCGTAGTCTTACTTTTAGCGGTAGTTATCTATGTAGTGATTGAAGAATTAATAGCTGCACCCGAGCTAGTTGCAGAAGTAGTAGCTGAGAGTGAGGAAGAAGAGGAACCTGAGGAAGATTTATTAGGAAAATTTTATGATCGGAATGTAGAACTACAAAATAGTATTCATGAGTTAGAAGAGGAGGGTGAAGAACGGCAGGCGGCCGTGGAACAAAGGGATACAGTAATTCAAGATTTTGCTACTCTATATGCGAGACTTGAACAGAAGCTCTCTCTGACAGAGCATATGATATTAGAGCTGGAAGTTGAGAATGCAATTGTCGAAATTCTGATGAAAAAAGAAACAACTGAACGAATGAGAATGGAGGATGTATAGGTAAAAGTCGCACGACGTGTTGATATTTTAGAAAGAGAAGTCCGATCCAAGAAGGCCAAAATAGACGATATGGATTTCACTTTTTGGACAGCAATTGGGAGAATCCAACATCGAGTTTGGAATTACCCTGTGCAGAGCGGTCAACCCCAATTCGATATGGTTCGAAGCGTAATGATTCAAATCATGGATCAGGAGTAAGACGAATTAGTTGAGGGTGGAATGTGCGTTATAGCAAAGTTAAGTTCAGCTGGAACGGTGACACCAGAGGTTGTTCCAGACAAGTCAAAGTCGATGGATCCTGGAAAAGCGTTTGTTGTGACTACCCAAGAAACGAGGAACCTGAACAAGGCTATTACGGGTAAGTTAATCATAAACTCTTGCGAAGTCTATATCTTATTAGATACCGGTTCTACCCATTCTTTTATTTCATCTGCTTGTGCTCAACATTTGAACTTGACTCTTGAGAAATTAGACTTGACTTATCTGTTGAAATTCCGTTGGGTGAAACTTTCGTTACATCTATAGTTTAAAAATCTTGCTTGATTCAGATTGGTACCCTCACCCTACCTGTTGATCTTATCTCTTTGTTTGGATCATTTTGTGGTTGTCATTAGTAATGACATCCTAATATAGTCCAAAAGCCTCAAATATTTTTCCAAAAAGAACTCAACATGCGACAACGACGTTGGCTCGAGCTGTTGAAAGATTACGAAAATTCCATTTAATACCATCCTAGAAAAGCGAACGTGGTAGCTGACGCGTTGAGTAGAAGATCACATGCGGGAACGAGTGCGATGTTGTCAACACAAAGGCCCATTTTGTGTGATTTACAAAGGATGGAGATAGAGTTAAAGACTCCGGGGACCCACGTGATGATGTCAAGTATACGCGTAGAACCAACTTTAATTGATAAAGTTAAAGTTGCTCAAGCTACAGACCCGGAGCTGATGAAGATGAAGAAGAAGGTGTAAGAAGGTGCTACTCCAGAGGCGAGAATTGATGAAGAAGGAATACTTCGAGTCAACGCCAGACTTTGTGTTCCTAACGATGCTAATTTGAAGTATAAAGACATGATGGAAGCACATAACACACCGTTCGCAATAGTACCAAAATGTATCGTGATCTTTGACATACATTTTGGTGGAGCAATATGAAGAGAGAGATCGCAGAGTTTATCTCGAGGTGTTTAACGTGTCAACGTGTCAAGGCAAAGCATCAAAAGCCATAAGTTATGAAGAGCCCCGAGCGCTGGTGACTTCTTGTGTGGGATGCACCGAAGCCAGACTCTCCGTAGGGGACGCCGTTTTTGTGCGGTGGCAAACTGATAGGTACTATTGTGAGGTACTATGGTTGAAGCACCATGAGAGTCATAGTCGGAATCGAAGAAATGACCTGGGAGTTAAAATCGAAAAATAAAGCGAGGTATCTTCACCTTTTCAAAACACCAGGTATGCACGTCAATTTCGAGGACGAAATTTCATAAGGAGGGGAGGTTGTAATACCCCAACTTTTTATGAATAAAATTGAATTTTCTCTATATATTATTTTGAATAGTAAGGGGTTAATTTGAATAATGTGGAAAGTTATGAGTAATATGCGCAGATATTTCAAATAAGCTGGTTATAAAATATTCATTGTTGTCTGGGAATATTCAGTTGGTCATGGAATATTCTTGCTAATGGGGAATATTCATATGACGGCGCAGCCATTTGTGGGCCCCATAACGGATAACTGTCAGATAAAGAAAACGACAAGAATGAGTTTTCTAAAAATAACGGCGTAGTGGTTACCGTTAACACTGTTGGAATACCTGGTGGTTAAAGTAAAGTAATACGCGTTGTTGCACAGTAGCACACGGTATTGTATAGTATTTTTATATTATTGTTAATTTAATAATTGTCAATGCACAGTATTTCCCATTATTAGATCAATAATTCATATTATTTGAATAATATTATTAGATAACATTATTGGCAATGTCTAAGAAAGTTCTGTCTAGAAGGGTTATTTAATTGCGCGCCAGTAAGGAGAAATCCTTATCGAAAAGCCCCCTCTTTCCTGGGAACGGCGTGGTTGTCAATATTGTAGTTCTGTAATATTATTTGTGAATAATTAATTATTGATTTAAATGATAAAAAAAATATTTATTTAATGTGGATATAAATGAAGGAATTAGTGTCGATGTTTTTATCAGTATTTTGTTGGAGTAGAGGTGTGAAAAATCATCCGTATGTGGATTTCGGTCACTTTTCGTTCGGAATTTGGAAAACCTATCTTCTACAAAGTTGTAGAGAATTAAATTTCCTATGGAATGGATATAAGATTCGTATTTTTCTGATAAAAGGGCTATTTATTATGAATTATTGAATTTTTGGAATAATTAATTTTTGGGGTTATAAATGTTTTTTTAATAAAAATGTTTTTTTAATAAAAATGTTTTTTTGACGGTGGGCCCCACTTGTGTGGGTTGATGAAATGGTCAAGGAGGTGTGCGGATTTTTTTTTTAGAAATATATTATTTTATTAAATTTTCTGCTTTGGCGTTCTAAGCATTTTTCTATAAATAGGGTGCTTAGGTTAGAATTGAAAATCACACCAGAATCAGAAGTTTTCTCTCTCTATAATATCGAGCGTATTTTTGTGAGTATTTAGATACTTTGAGAGTTGATAATCAGTGCAAGTTTTCTTCAGCATTATATCCGTTATTTCAGTCAGAAGTACTATTCTTTTGAGGTAAGGGATGTTCTATTTTTTGTAAATGATGTTATTGCTTTCAATATCATTTCATCAAAATATTGGTATGAATTTTATTATGAAATTTTTACCTTTTTCGTCGGGATTACTATTCACGTATGCTACACTATTCACGTATACGATACTATTCACGTCTACGGCACTATTCACGTATACGACACTATTCATGAATATGGTACTATTCACAGAAAAATTAAATTTTCTTTTCTTGGTCCAAGTTGGCTATTATGGTTCCTATCTTTGATTGGATCCAAGTTTTGATCTTCATTCTTGAATTTTGCTCCACAATTGATTATTATGGAGTATTCTTGAACTTGGATAAACTAAATTACGAATCTCTAATTTTTGTCCTTTATCTCACTGAATTCGTTCTTTAAAATATTTTTTATCATCTTCAGTCTTAAATGGTGATACAAAAGAATATCTTTGGCCTGTAGTGCAAAAATGAATGATTCCTGATGAATATCTTTGGCCCGTAGTGCAAAGATGGACAGGTGTTGAGATGAACATGACCAACCGGTGATACAAATGAATATCTTTGGCCGTAGTGCAAAGATGAATATTTGATTCAAGATATATATTGATTGATGTTATAGGGATAAAATATTGATTATGGACTTTCAAATCATAGAATATAGTAGACATCATTTTCTACTTAATTCTTCTGATGCATTGTTATTTCTGCTGTAGTTGTTGATCTAAAACTTGTTGTCCATAATATTTTATCTGATTTGTTGAAGACTAACGATAAATTATTCTTTATTATCTTAGTCATAATATTCTTTACTGGGCTAGTTGAGCTCACCCTTTTCATTTATCGTCCTTCAAGAAATGAGAATATCGCAGGGACTAGTCGGGGATAGGGGTGATGGTCAGAGGAGCAATAACAGTCCTCACTATTTTGTAGAATAGTGTGATAATAATTGTAATTAATAAGGACTGAATTTGAGTGTTTATATTTCGTATTATGTACGATTTGTATTGAAACTCACAGTTTGAGTGGTCGTATTTTGCACGACCGTATGTTATAAAAGATTGTATTTGGATTCTGTACCATATGTTTGGCGACCCAGAATAGGTTGGATTGGATTGGACCTATTCTGGGGCGTCATATAAGCCGATTCATTTCCCAGCTCACAACGACTTGTGAACCCATCTTCAAGCTACTAAGGACGAATTCCTCCATGAAATGGAATGAGGATTGCCAAAAAGCCTTCCTTGCCATCAAAAAGCAGCTGATCAAAATGCATGTCTTGGTACCCCCAAGGGATGGTGTTCCCCTGTTTATGTACTTGTCTGTCAATGCTAACGCAATGGGCTGTATGCTGGGACAGAAAGATGATAGTAGCAAGAAGAGAGCCATCTACTACATCAGCAAAAGATTCAACAGCGGTGAACAGAAGTACACGCTGATTGAGAAGACATGATGTGCGTTAGCATAGGCCGCCATGAGGTTACAACATTATCTGCATTGGCATATGACCTATCTCATATACCGCATGGATTCACTGAAGTACGTATTCAACAAGCCAATGTTGAATTATCGATTGTCCAAATGGCAGTTGATCCTCCAATAGTTCGACATTGTCTACGTGGCTCAGAAGTCCATAAAAGGTCAGGGCATTGCATATCAACTTGCCGAGGCACCATCAGAAGGGTTTGAACCTTTGGAGACTTATTTCCCGGATGATGGGATCATGACAATTTAGCAAATTCGACAAGAGAGTACAGTCCAACCTTGGAAAATGTACTTTGATGGTGCGGTAAACATGGAAGGTGTCGGAGCTGGGGCAGTCCTTATCTCTAGTACAAGAGAGCAGTATCCTGTGGCTACTAAATTGCAGTTTGTCAACACCAACAACACGACTGAGTATGAAGGCTGCATAATAGGGTTGAAATTAGCCCAGTCCATGGGTATCCAGCATTTACTAGTCTTTGGAGATTCTGAGTTGGTTATCAGACAAACCACTGGGAAATATCACACCAAAGAACTGCATCTGCTGCCTTATCACCGGCAGGTTATCAAAATATCCATGGGTTTTAAAGAGATAACCTTTATCCATATCCCTCAAGGAAAGAACTACTTTGCGGATGCATTGGCGACATTGGCTTCCTTGATCAGCGTATCAGGTAGGAGAGGAATTCCCGACATCAAATTCACAAACCAGAAGGCCCCGACATACGCGAATTACATTGGGGAAGTATTAGATGAAATACCTCCTATCAATCAACCTTGGTATCAAGGCATCAAGTAATATCTCCGAGATGGATCTACACCCACTAGGGCAAGATGATCCGAGCAAAAGCGGATTCACAAGATGGCTATGAAGTTCTATCTGAGCGGAGATACACTTTACAAAAGTGATGATGGAATAGGCCTGTTACGATGCCTTGATAGAGAGAAAGCCCAAAGACTAATGGATGAAGTCCACGGTGGAGTCTGTGGTCCACACATGAGCGTTCATCTGCTGGCCAAGAAGATATTGAGAACAGGGCATTACAGGATCTTTCTGAAAACTAACTGTGACGATCACGTCAGGAGATGCTATCAATGCCAAGTCCATGGAAATGCTATCCTCGCTCCTCCAAATGAGCTGCACAATATGAGTTCTCCATGGCCTTCTCAGTGTGGGGAATGGATGTGATTGGTCCAGTAAAACCCAAAGCCAACAACGGTCATTGTTTCATCTTCACTATGATCGAATACTTTACCAAGTGGGTTGAAGATGCCTCTTTTCCCAAAGTTACCCAGGAGGTAATCATTGGTTTCATCAGAAACAATGTCGTATATCGATAAGGACAACCGGAGGTGATCGTTTTAGACAACGCCAAGAACTTAAACAATCAGATGATAAGAGACTTATGCAGTAAGTTCCATATCAAGCATCTCAATTTCGTCATTTACCGACCCAAGATGAATGGTGTTGTCGAAGCGGCCAATAAGAACATCAAAAAATCATTCAAAAAATGTCCTCCAATCACAAAGGATGGCCTGACCTGTTGCCTCTGACTCTGTTAGCATACAAGATGTCAATACGTACCTCTGCTGGGGCTACCCCCTATTCATTGGACATGGAAGCAATCCTTCCCATAGAAGTATAGATGGAGTCCTTACGAGTGTTAATAGACAAATGGATGAAGATCAGTGGTTACAGGAATGATACCACCAGCTGTCCCTGAAAGATGAAAAGAGGGCTACATCCATTTTCCACGGGCAGTTATATCAGTAAAGGATAGCTCAATCATACAACAAAAAAGTCCGAATCCGATAATTTAAAGAAAATGACCTAGTGCTGAATTAAGTTTTGGCCAATCAAGACGAAGCTAACGGAAAGTTCGCCCCAAATTGGGAAGGCCCTTTCATTGTCAAAGAGGTGTTGACAGGAGGAGCTATCAGATTGCAAGAAATAGACGGGAACGAATTTAAAGAAAAAGAGGGCTACATCCATTTTCCACGGGCAGTTATATTAGTAAAGGATCGCTCAATCATACAACAAGAAAGTCCGAATCCGATAATTTAAAGAAAATGACCTAGTGCTGAATTAAGTTTTGGCCAATCAAGACGAAGCTAAAGGAAAGTTCGGCCCAAATTGGGAAGGCCCTTTCATTGTCAAAGAGGTGTTGACAGGAGGAGCTATCAGATTGCAAGAAATGGACAGGAACGAATTTCCCCAACTCATCAATTCAGACACCATAAAAAGGTACTATGTCTGAAGCACATGCCAGCCATCATCCTGGTCCTGCAAATCAATCAAAGCAGTTTTGATTTTCATTAGAAGATCGAACTACGAATGACCTGATCTCCCGCAGCCTGGGAGTACGTAGGCAGCCATTCCTGGTGCGGTCAAATAAAACAAAAAACTCAAAAACTCATCAAACCAAACTCAAAAGAGACATTTCTCAAACATCTCACATAAAACTTGAACTATGAATGACCTGATCTCCCTCCACCCGGGAGTACGTAGGCAGCCATTCACAGTGTGGTATGACCATCAAAGAAAAACAAAAAACTAATAAAAACTAGTCCCAAGACACCGAAACCCTATAAAACCCAAATTCTATCAAGTTCCCCTGGTCAACAGGCCCATCTAAGATATTCTCTGACATCTCACTATCAACCCATTAAGGAGAAGCTCATGATACATCAATAATAGCAAGTCATGAAAGAAGTGGTAATCACTCAGCAATGACAATACATGTCCAACAGGGAAATGAATCAAAATATATTTCTCTGATATATAATATTATTTGATATATATACATGGTGTCCTGTACATTACAAAAATGGCTGATCTAGTATGTGCAGGAAAAATAAAGCTAGTCTATGGACCCATGGACAAGCGAGACAGCAATGCCAACATGGCATCTCTCTCTGAAGATGGGGGAAAAACTGCATGTGCAATACCCTCAGCCTCCATACAAACATGGACATCTACAGCCATTTGCATGGTGCTACTGTGACCATCTATGAAAGCACTCATCTCTCCAACTAGGATGTCTGTATATGACCTGAGGGTTGCGTTGTCCGCAATATATACATCTCGGGTGGCTATGGCCCCATCCCTCTCCACAAAAGCAGCATCTCTGGCAATCAAAACCTCCTTAATCTCCTCAAATGTTACATCTCTAACAGATCAGATCCCATCTCTCTCCTCAAGAGCCACATCTCAGGTAGATAGAGCCTCGTCTCTCTTAACCAATGCTGCATCCCGAGTAGCTCGAGCCTCGTCTTTGGCGACGAAAGCTGTATCTTTGCCAGACAAGGCCGTCAACATCAACGCCCTAGCCTGATCTCTCTCAAAAGTTATCAGAGCTAGTGCATCAGTAATAGCTAGATCTGTACCAGCTAGAATACTCGGAGGGTCACTAACTAAAGCCTCTGTCAAGCCGGTGAATAACTCATCCTCAGTAGGAGAATCAGGATCCTCCATAGGCTCCTCCTGATCTGAGTCTATGATCAGAACTGACTGGATGACTGTAGCTATTGCTATATCGGCCTCCAACCATGCCGAATACTTTGGAGAGCGATCCGAATGGATAGTAGAGAAATTAGCCCTCTCCCTATGAGTCCAACACTCATAAATCATGATCAGGTCAGATAACGACAGAGATGAAGCTGACATCCGCTGATCAATAGCCCCCACAAATTGGTGTAGGCTCTGGAACTGATCAAACTGACCCATAACTGCCAACGGATGGTAAGTGGTCACCCCTCTCAATCCCGCTAGGGGCAGATATTCCAGGCCAACTGCATGGGTGAGGAAGCTGTAAGGGGAGACAAGCCCTGAACATGGCAGAATTGAAAAGAGATGCTCAGTATCTGACAGAAAGGACAACTATATCGCTGAATTCGAACATTTTACTGGCTGGAAGGAGTATGATAGGGCTATCTCATGGGTAAAGCAGTACCCGTGGTGTCTAAAAGTGCCAACAAGACGCAAATAGGCCATGCGCCATATGTACAGCAGGACGGAGCTACCTCTAAAAAACCCCTCTGGATGGGTGATACAATAGGTAGCTGACCTCAAGGTCTCGGCCAGTATCATCGGCAAAATGGTACTACCCTGTCTAAGGGCACGGACCATAACCATCAAGACAATATCCAAATGGTCTAAGTATGGTGGCATGTACACGTAGGCCGTGACGCACATTAATAAAATGTCTACCTGGGCCAACTGCCACTCCTATGCCAAAATTAGAAAATCCCCAGCGTGTCGCTCATAGCTATCTAGACTGCCAAAGTGATCGATCAGAAAGTTGATAGAGATCACATGTCCTGAAATGATCTCATCAGTGACTACTCTATGTCGTAGACCTGACATATGCATGAATGGTCTCCTCATGTCGCTAATAGCTGTGCGAGCGCAAGTCAGGTCCAGTGCTAAACCTGTAAGCCGCTCATACTCCTCCAAGGTCGGTGTCAGCTCATGTCGTCCAAAGCGAAAAACCTGCAGCACAGGTATCCAGCAGGATAGAATGCCATCTATAAATTCGTATGGAACCTGAAACTCTAAAAAGGCTAAGGAATGCCCCATCATCTGATCTAATGTCCCTCTGGCTGGGAAGGGCAGACTATCGTACCACGACCTCAATGACGATGCTACCAAGGATGGTGGTAAATGCTAAATGAGGCTGACCGTCGATGACGACATCTGTATCACCGTACCACAAGACCATCCAGGGGTCAAATCTGAACTCACCTGTCTAAGTGCATATCCATGGCATAATATATGCATAATAACAATGTCAAAACATGATGCAATAGATACGAAATATCATGCATATTTAAAATAAGCTATCTACTGCAAGCATCATCTCAGTCTGATAATACAATCCAAAATAAAAAGTACATGGAGATGGGGCACAGCCGCCCATTATCTAAACAAGGGCCTATCAAAAGATATAGCAAGGGAAGCAATCAAAAGAGATCCAGAATATCTCCGTCCTCCAGCTCCTCCTAAGTCACAAAGTCTTGGCCAGTGGGAATGTCTGGTCGATATAAGGGAGGATCAACACTGGAAAAACTGCTAGAAAATGGACCTGCGAAAGGGCCAGCTCCAGAGTTGGAAGGAACAAAAGAATCTGCCTCGAATGGTTCTCGGCCAAGGTGCCTGATAAACAAATGTTCCCTCTCCAACTGCTGGGTCAATCCTGTAATCTGGTCCACATGAGTCGAATCTCGCAGGCAAGCTATCCAGTCTGTCATCATCACAGACCCTGTGACGCCTACGCCCCCAAATTCGAGACCGCCACTTGGTCACTCAAATTTGGTTCGTCACGTGCTCATGGTAATACGATAATAACTAAAATCACACATTCACAACGGAAGATCTAATATAGAATAATATACAATGATTTATTATAATTATTCTCCCAAATCTCGCCACCTACAGTACTTAATAGATTACATAACAATATCGAGTAAAGATTTATTACATAATCCTACTTAAGCTTAAACATAGTCTGAAGACAATCTTAATACAACATTAGAAATTTAAACATAAAGGAACAAGCTAGTCAGTAGCCTTGCCCTTGCCCTTATCCTTCCCAGAGACACCTCCCTGTTCTGCCTTAACTGCAAGAATGAGCACAAATTGCCCAGCAAGTAATATACAACAAGTGTAAAGAGTTTTATAACACGAGTTTAAAATATCGAAGTATAATCTCTAAGATAGTTCAGGGTTTCAGAATAATATCATGAATAACGAGTCTCAACAATGCTCGAATCAAATCTTTGGAGTATGAAATGATAGTTCAATATAGATCAACAGATATATATGAGTTCAAAGGCTATCAACGTATCCAACTGGATAAAACAAGTTATATACTTAGCATTCACTAAGGACTATTGAACATCTACTAGAATTATCAATATTTAACTGATAACCCAAAAGAAACAAGTACGATGGATGATCAGTCTACAATACTCTATGTTATGCATAACACCACAGTAATAATAACGCGTGTGTGGGGCTTCTAACAATAAACACTCCCTTTACCATAAGGGTTGTTAAACTCAGTCTTCAGATTTCTGCACCAATAAAAAGATTTGGACAGTTTTATAAACATGCATATAGTCTAGCCGAATTGAATGGCATAGACACTTTCAAAATATTCAAGAACAATACCAAGTTCAACATGAATAATAGCTTTCACAAGAGTTTAAATGTACTATCTCAATGAACAAGTAAGTAAGATGACTTGCATTGTACAAAGATAGAATACTTGCACCGTAAAAAAGTGTAAGTTAGGAAACTTGCACAATAAAAGTAGGGTTTGGATACTTGCCTTTAGCGTAGTTTATCCACGTAATTTAATCAACACTTTCAAATCCTTATCGTAATATAATTACGTATATATATATATATATATATGATATCCATTAGTCATATATTATAGCTTAATATCTTATATTGGACATACGATCAACACACAAGCTAAGTCTTAGCCTAGCTACACAGTTATATATTAATATAACTTCTATTCTTAATGTTCCTCTTTTTGATTTAAACTTATTCTCATATCATTAATATCGCATAAGAATCACAACAATTAGCAACATACTCTATTTAGCAAGTTATAGCATTATAGCATGTTAACCGTCAAAATTAGATTCAAGTAACAACATATGATATCACATAGAATGTAACCATTCTTGAGTTCATTGTCACAAGTTTTAACTTACAATTTACATAGTATTAAGGGTTAGAAAAGCCATGTGGTTATCATGCTTTATAACTTGACTATATGTTCTACATAGAGGTCACAAAATCTGTTAATACATATGCTCATAGTGTTCATATTATTTATTTATAACTAGCATTGTTTAGTACTTGGAAACATGCTTTAAACTCATGTCTGATTAAATTATCATTATGTCTACCACATACGAATCACGTTTAGAGACATATTAAACCCAACAAGCCATCTTAACCCTTCAGAATCTAGATACTCATGTTATGCAACTCTATTTTTGAAAACATGTTCAAGATTGCCTTTGAAATCACTTTATCATAATACTGCAACAGAACACATATAAGGCAACTTTAAAAGCTCTTATCATACATAACTAAGTCATGATAACATCCTTTCAAGATCAAAAACTATATCTTGTAGCATTCATGTCCATTAGCTTACTATGTTAAGCTTTTCTTTTAAAAATAATTTTTAACACAGGCTAACTCGTTTGATCATGACCAAGACGCAATAACCACTATATCATGCTTATGTATATCTGAAATCAAGCACGTATATAACACACTAAGTTTAGAATTCGTAGAACATATATTACTTCAAAGTTTGTTTTTAAAATACTAAGTTTATCTCGGAAACCATATCCTTTTTGTTAACCATGCATGCTAATGTACTAAAACATGCTTACATGGCCTCATTATGTTTATATATATATATATATATATATATATATATATGTTACACATACTAGCATGCTGTTTTAAGCTATACCAATTGACTAACACATAGAAGAAAACAAGCAAATTGTAGAAACTACAGCAGGCTGCTGGTGCAGCTGCGCAGCTGCCCAGTGCAAAACTGGCGCAGCTGCGCCGGCTGGCGGCCAGTGACAGACAATTCCAGAAATCGGCAACTTCAAAACCCAAACACAGAAATTAATTCACGAATTCGATTTAAAACATGCCACATTGTATACTAACATATTACTAAGTCTTTATTACAACCAACTAAGCAATTCATACTTCAATTGTCATCAATTTCCATAAAATCAAGAATTAAGAATTTCAAGAAAATTTGCAGAAACAGAAAATGGAAAATGAAGAACATGGAAATTGTTATATGAATTTGATTGCTAGTAAGCCACATCATATACTAAGATGTCACTAAGCCTATATAACAACTAACGATTACAACCCAATCAATTTATCATGATAACCATACTTAAATCAAGAATTAGAAAATCTCAGAGAACATGAGATGAAGAACATGGAAAGGATTATACCTCTGCTATATGAATTGAGCTTGTTGCTAAATCAAACCTCTCACTCTACTGATATATAACTAATGTAGGTATGCTTTCAACATTTAAGCAACTCTCAGCAAATTGAAATGTGAAGGAGAAGGGGCCATATAAATAGCAAAACCAAGACCCAGACAATGCATATGTACAACAAATTGAACCAACAGGAATTTGAATTGCATGGAGGTCAATAGGGGGTTGGTAATGGTTGTTGAAATCCATCATGATAGCCACATCCTTACTCATCATTTGCTATGGAATGCTGAATTTAAGGAATATAGGGGAGTAGGATAGCTTGTGTATTTCACGTGAAGGAGAATGAGTGCCTTATATTATGGGACAAGCAAGATAAGTCTCAGCAATTGCAAATGGACTAAATGCTACACTTGTATACACATGTTATATATTATATGTACTCTTAGGTTATATCTTGTATACATTTTATCCATACATAGGTTTTTATGTCACAATAAAATAGTATTTCAATGTAATTTGTACATATATAATCCATGTATATTTTATCATGTCGGTATAATTTTATCAGATATTACCACATTACATCATCTCCTTTATTATTAAAATGTTCACCATATATTCATGATATCTCACTTTAATGTATATTCACACATCATTGTCACATAAGCATAAAGCATGTAGCTCACATAATTTAATTAACCTTAATACATGGTCCCTATATATAGTATGGTCACATAATTGTTGCACCATATTATATAATATAGTTGCACTACACTTCACACTTCATATAATATATAGTTAGTTACTATACGTTATACAATTAATTATCACATATTATTAATTAATCACCATTAATATATTATAACAATTAATTAATATTCTATAATAATAATTAACAATTAATATAGATTAATTGTTCACTTAATAATTCATTCGTTAATTAATATCATCATTAATATTCGTCATCACTGTGCTACACAAGGTTCTCAACGAGTTTATCGCAAACTCCAAATTTTCGCAATTATTATAATTATTCAATTTAATATAATTGAGTTAACTCACCAAATCATTTATATTCAAATAAATTCTCATTTTCATTATTATATTTATTTAATAATATTAGGAAATTCTCGGGTATTACATCATCCCCCCCTTATAAAAATTTCGTCCTGGAATTGCTACAAGGTTACACAAATTGATGGGGATAGTCCCTCATCATCCTATCTTCTGACTCCCACGTTGCCTCTTCGACATAGTGGTTACGCCAAAGTACTTTCACAGAAGATATAATTTTATTTCTCAAGGCTTGCTCTTTCCTATCTATATATCTGGACAAAAATTCCTTCATACGCCAAGTTCTTCTCCACTTGAATGGGCTCATAAGAGATCACGTTCTTGTAGTCGGCCTTGTACGGTCGCAACATGGAAATATGGAACACGTTGTGAATGTGCTCCAACTCGGGTGGTAACGCAACTTTGTATGCCATTTCGCCCACTCGCTTTAGTATCTCAAACGGTCCTATGAATCTTGGACTCAGTTTTCCTTTCTTGCCAAAATAGATTTTTCCCTTCCATGAAGATACCTTCAAGAATACGAAACTGCCAACTTTAAAGTCTCGGTCCTGCCGATGCAAATCTGCGTACTTTTTCTGGCGATCTTGAGCTGCTACTAGTCTGGCTCTTATCACTATCACCACATCTGCGGTTTATTGTACTAACTCTGGTCTGAGTATTCGTCGCTCTCCGACTTCGTCCCAACATAATGGCGTTCTGCACTTTCTCCCATAAAGAGCTTCGTACGGTGACATGCCGATACTCGCATGGTAACTATTATTATACGCAAATTCGACTAAGGGTAGGTGGTCGTCCCAATTTCCCTTGAAGTCCATCACACAAGTCCTAAGCATGTCCTCCAGCGTTTGTATTTTTCGCTCACTCTGTCCGTCTGTCTGAGGATGATACGCGGTACTCAACCTTAACTGTATTCCCATTCTCTCTTGCAAACTCTTCTAAAAATTTGACGTAAAGCGCGGATCTCGATCAGAGACAATAGACACCGGCACTCCATGTCGCGAAACAATCTCCTATACGTATAGGCTCGCTAATTGATTCAAACTGTAACGGATCTTGATCGGTAGAAAATGTGCAGTATTCGTAAGTCGATCCACAATAACCCAAATGGCATCATAACCTTTCTGCATAACTGGAAGTCCTACCACGAAGTCCATCGTAATATGCTCCCATTTCCACTCTGGTATTTCCAATGGTTGAAGTAAACCACTTGGCCGCTGGTGTTCTACTTTGACGCGTTGGCAAGTCAGACATCTACTAACGCACTCTGCTACTTCCCGTTTCAGATTGGGCCACCAAAAGTGTTGCCTCAAATCTCGGTACATCTTAGTGCCTCCCAGATGAACGGAATAAGTCGTATTGTGTGCCTCGTGCAAAATCTCTTCCCTCAACTCGGTTACCACTGGTA
This sequence comes from Panax stipuleanatus, assembly GCA_020205555.1. NCBI lineage: Eukaryota > Viridiplantae > Streptophyta > Magnoliopsida > Apiales > Araliaceae > Panax > Panax stipuleanatus. The sequence goes on along the minus strand of CM035119.1, from coordinate 115,220,530 downwards.
CCCACACTCTTCCTTCAAATCTTAAAATACCGTCTTTATCCATTCAGAATCTTTCTTCTTCATTTTCTGCGATCCTCTTTCGGATTTTCTCGTATTCTTCATCCTTCTCTTGTGATTCCTTTACTCTATCCAACAAGATTGGACGAGCTTCCATTACGAACTACTTTTCTTCAGAACTCTCTGGACCTTTCACTTCTATCTCTAATTTCTCCATTTCTGTTACCAATTCTTCCTGAGTTGTCAAACTAAATAGTTTCTCCCTTCCTTTTCTGCTCAGAGCGTCGACAACCACGTTTGCCTTACCCGGGTGATAAAGAATATCGCAGTCATAATCCTTGATCAATTCTAACCACCTTCTCTGACGCATATTCAACTCCTTCTGTGTGAAGATATATTTCAGACTCTTGTGGTCCGTGTATATCTCACATTTTTTCCCGTACAAATAATGCCTCCAAATCTTCAACGCAAAACTACTGCCGTTAACTCTAAGTCATGAGTAGGGTATCGTTTTTCGTAATCCTTCAATTATCGTGATGCATACGCAATGACTTTGCCGTGTTGCATGAGCACACAACCAAGTCCCTTGTGCGATGCATCACTATACACCACAAAATTGAAAGTAGTATGCATACAAGCCAATCATGTGTGATGATAAAGCATATACTTTGGAGATACTCTTATTTATTTATTAATAAAAATATTCATTTATTAAAGGTATTTAATTATCTATATGGTGCTGTTTTTATAATACGTAAATAACCCATAGTTTTAAGCAATGCTTTTAGAATCATGATGATGATCATGCTAATGAGATCTAAATTCTTAGAAAGCTTTAAAACTAAAATAGTTCCCAATCGTGGGATTACTAAAAAGGGGATTAGTAAATTCGGATAGATTGGTACATATGTTGCTTGTTCATTGGATGAGGATGATTGATCTCATGATCATTTGTGTGGAGACACTAAAGCACGTATGTAGGTGCTTATTGGAGAATAAATTCACTGAACGTGACTTGCTATGGAATACCTAATGGAGTTTTACTCGCCTGTCAATAGAAATTCCTAATGTGATAGTAGTACAAGTGATCTTTGGACTTGAGATCATCATAGTATCTTGTATGTAATGAATTATACTTTGACTTATTCCTTAAAGCCCTTTAGGGTATATAAAAGGGTATGCTTGGGTATAATGAGTTACATATGGAGATAATTAATGATCAATAAAGAATCTACCACCTCTAGTAAAAGAGGAGATATGTCCTATGTGATTCGTTAAATGACAACCCAGGAATCCTTGGCCAAGATGGAATGAAATTAGAAAGGAGTTTCTAATTTGCATGATTTAGAGTTGTGCATTTTCCAATCGAAATACATATGATTAAATAAAATAAGACTTGATAGTAATTCCATGTCTTATATTTAATTGGGACATTGTATGGTGGAAGGATTGAATTGTACGGTAACTATTTACTCACAGGTTCTTTTATGATTAATGTTGAAATCTATATTATCTGAAAAGTTGTTGATCGCTAGGGAGGCTTATCCCTATTGTAGAATAAATATTATTTATTTAAATAGATTATTAGTTTAATTTATTTATTTAAATAAGATTAGAATTGTTCTAATTGATTTATTCACAACCGGTTTAATATGGAGAACCTAAAGGGTCACACCATAAAAGGAAGAATAATTATTTAAGAAGGTAATGGCATAATCGTAATAATGCATTAAGTGTAATTAATTTAATTTATGGTGATAGAATAAATAAAATAGCTTAATGTTTATTATTTAATATTTTAGAAATATTAAATATATATTAATAAGAGGAGTCTTATTAATATTATTACAATTATTATTATTTTAATTTCTAAAGGAGTTTTGTAATTAATTTAATATTAGTACTCTCATTTATTCCTAATAAGATTAGGGGACAAATTAATTAAATGAATTTAATTAATTATTCCCAATGTGGTGGGAAGCCTAAATTAATTAAAGGATTTTAATTAATTAAATAAAATTTCATGTCTAATAGGATTAGAAGGGTTGACCAATATCTATATAAGAGGAGTCTTATAATAGATATCAGTTGATGCAATTCTAATTATTGGAGAGTACTTCTTTTCTATAGAGGACAGAAAACTAAGGTTTAGCCAACCACCCTCCTTCTTGATAATTCCTCTTCCTTGGTGGATCACCTCTAGAGGCCAGACACTTGGGTGGCTAACATTGATCAAAGGAATGAATCTAATCGAGAAATTCAAGGAGATCATGAAGAACAAGGAGTTGAACTCGTACCTGTGGAAGCTTCGTTCTACAAGGGTATGATTCCATAACTTCTTATTTATCATTTTAAATTAATAATTTGCATAAAGGATGATCCGGGTGATGGTTTTGTAGAAATTTTTAAACTCTGATATTCCATGCTTCCGCTAATTTTTGCAATTTAATTGCGTCACTATTTCGTTCAAACCCAACAAAAATTTCCCGCATCATCTGGTAGTGATAGCATAGGCACTTCGCTCAATCTCTTCTTCAACTCCTGAAAACTCTCTTCGCATTTGTCGGTCCATACAAATTTCACCGTCTTCCTTGTCAAATTGGTCAACGGGGTTGCTATCTTAGAAAAATCCTGGATGAATCTTCGATAGTACCCAGCTAACCCTAAGAAACTTCTCACCTCTGTTGGTGTTCTCGATTGGTCCCAATTACTTACTGCTTCGACCTTTGCAGGGTCTACTGAGATTCCATTCTTATCCACCACGTGGCCTAAGAATTGAACCTTTTCCATCCAAAATTCACACTTTGAAAACTTCGCATACATCTTCTCTTTCCTTAGCGCTTCTAACACAATCTTCAGATGTTCAGCGTGTTCTTCTTCTGTCTTCGAGTAGATCAAAATATCATCGATGAAAACTACTACAAATTTATCCAAGTATGGCTTGAAAACTCGATTCATCAAGTCCATAAATGCTGCCAGAGCATTAGTCAAACCAAATGACATTACCAAAAACTCGTAATGTCCATAACAAGTTTGAAACGCAATCTTTGGTATGTCCTCATCCCTCACTTTCAGTTGATGATATCCCATTCGTAGGTCGATCTTTGAGAAACACTTTGCTCCCTTCAGTTGATCAAACAAGTCGTCTATTCTCGATAGCGGATATCGATTCTTGATCGTTACTCTGTTTAATTCTTAATAATCGATACAGAGTCTCATCGATCCGTCCTTTTTCTTAACGAATAACACTGGTGCTCCCCAAGGAGACACACTCAGTCGAATGTAACCTTTATCCAACAGCTCTTGCAGTTGTATCATCAATTCCTTCATTTCTACTGGCGCCATACAATATGGAGCTTTCGAAATCGGTGCCATTCCCGGTGCTAAGTCTATTACGAATTCGATTTCTCTGTCTGGCAGAAGACCAGGCAGATCGTCCAAAAACACGTCTTGAAATTCATTCACTACGGATATATCCTTAATTTCTACTCTCTTTTTTCGAGTATCAACGATGTAAGCTAAATAACCTACACATCCTTTCCTTAACAATTTCTTGGCCTGCATCATCGTAACGCAACACGATTGCTTAAGCGATGAGCTACCATAAAACACTACCTTAGACTTACTCGGAGTCTGAAGGTTCACACATTTGTTCTGATAGTCAATTATTGCAGCATGGTTATACAACAATCCATTCCCAGTATTACGTCAAACTCTCCCAATCTAATAGTAATCAAGTCTACGCTCAGTTCATGTTCTCTAATGTTTGTGCGATAATTTCGATAAACGAATTCTACAGGGATTACTTCCTTATTCGCAACTTCTATGTTCAAGGTATTTCCTAAACGTTCTCGGGGTGTATTAAGTCTACTAGCAAATTCTTCAGATACAAAAGAACAGGTGGCACCCGAATCAAATAATACGTAAGCATTTATATCATTGATTGGGATTATACCCGACACTACGTCCTTTGTAGCTATGGCATCTTGGATGGTCATGTTAAATGTTCGGGTGGTCGATCGGTTGGGTTGCGCGGGTCCTCCAATCATCAACTTGCTACCTCTTCCCTGACCTTCGCCAGTTCCACCACTTCCTTTCTTTGGGCAATCCTTTATCTGGTGCTCCGTTGATCCACAAGCGAAACATCCCCTGATCTTCTATGGTTTTGGGCAATTTGGCGATATGTGCCCCTCTTGGCCGCAATTATAGCATATGTTCTTTCCTTTCCAGCATTCTCCCTGATGACTTCTCCCACACTTGTTACAAGCCTCACTCCTTTTCTTAAAGCTTCCTTGGTGACTACCACCTTGATTATTGTTTCGGTTGTTGTTGTTGTTGTTGTTCTCCCACTTTCTCTTTTCGGAGTTACTCCCTCCGCCGCTGCTTCCTCCACGATACTCACTACCATTGTTCTTATTTTTCTTCTCTTTCTTATACAAGCTCAAAGCTTCACTTCCTCCCTCAGCAATAATAGCCTTTTCCAGCAGTTTTGCAAAAAAATCTATCTGAAGAACTGACACCTTATTGAATAGCCAAGGCTTCAGTCCTTGTTCAAATCGCCTAGCCTTCCTCTCTTCATCACCAACTTGGTGCTCCACAAATCGCGCTAGTTCGTTAAACTTAGCTGCGTATTGCGCCACCATCATATCCCCTTGTTTTAACTCTAGGAATTTCATCTCCATTCGATTCTTCATGCTATTCGGGAAGTAATTCTCGAAGAATAGTGTTTTAAATCTATCCCATGTTATTGTACCTTCTCCAGCTCTTTGCTGATTAGCCTCCCACCAATAGTTCGCTTCTCCCCTCATCATATACGTAGCAAACACTGTCTTCTGATCTTCGCCCATGCGAGCTATAGTGAAAGCCTTCTCGATCTCCTTGATCCAGGTTTGTGCCACGATTGGGTTGGTAGTTCCCTCAAACTTTGGGGTCCTACGCTTCTAAAGTCTTTGAAGGTTGTTACTGGCACAGCCTGAGGTTTGGGGCGAATGGGTTCATTGTTCCTTCCCCTTAAGGCTTCTCCTAACAAGTCTACCAGTTTCTGGATGGGATCTACTTGCTCCCTCTCGTTATTAACAGATTCTTCGGGTGCAGTCAATCTACGTCTTGGTGCCATTATCTGCATCACCAATTTTTATTTTATTATTACTCAAGTATATTACTAAGGTATTTCTTTAATATTAGAAGAATAAATTTATAACACGTTTCTGAAATAAACTTCATTTATATTCATATGCCAAATCTTTTCATTACATGATTATCCCAGCATACTGCTATAAATGTTTTCACATATATCCCCTACTATCCCAAAAGACGGGGAATATACCAACCTATTACCACACTACCCCTCTAACAAAAGCTTACACGGGGTTTACATCACTATCCCACATCTTACACAAAAGATTGGGATTACAACATAGTATATACAACACATCAGACAAATACTACTAATCTACCACTAAACCATCTAAGGAAATCTCATCCCCTCATGCCACGCTCCACAGCGCTCTTGTACTCTAACTGTACTATATAAGCTACCAGCTCTCGACTCAAAGTATGTAGAGTCTGTCCCTGTTCTGCCGGGTAGTGGTACACACCATCAAGCACCCTTTCAAATGCCGAACGGAACACGTACCCCATCTTGTTCATTTTCCTCTTCTTACATCTGACCTCATCCTCCAGGTCATCAGCTCTCTCATTGTCCGCCTCCCACTTCTCCTCGAAGCGTATCCTATCCATAACCTCCGACTCTAACTAAGTACGGAGTGCTTCCTTATTGGTCTTCTCACTCAGCTCCCTCTGCTCGACCTCTTCTAGCTTCCCTGCCAGATTTATATTTCTCACCACCAACCGGTGGAATAGGGTTCCCATCTGGATCCCTGCCTCCCTACGATAAGCAATCTCCACCTCTAACTCCTGCATGGCTAACTTCCTCTGATGGTCCTCATCCCTCAGTTTCTGGAACTCAGACTCTCTCTCTCTCTTGGGCCTCTGTCTCTAACTCCTGGACTCTGCAGTCCAACTCTAGGATCCGTTCTTCATACTCTCCTAGCATATGCTCATCTAGGTTAGGCTCGTAGGAGTCCTCCATGGGCTCCTCCTCTGAAGGCTCGTCCTCAATCGGCTCGTCCTCCATAGGCTCCTCCTCGGGGTTGAACTCCACCTCTATCTCATCTTCGTCATCAGGCTCGGATGGTGCAACAGCCTGTACTAGCACAGCCTCGACGGGTGCCTCGTACACTCTGTGAATATCCCTAGGCTCCTCCTCAGACACTCTACTGGGTATTCCCATATCTGGAATCCTACAATCACAAGAAAAATAAACAACAACTCCATTAGAATGTTAAATAAAACATAAGTTCATTGTATAGAATGAAGTTACATTTCATAACATGCTAAATCTCGCTCTTGGGAAAACTCTATGTGAGTTTTATCCTTTTCTAACTTCTAAGTTCTCCTAAGTTATAATCTAAGGACACTCACTCCTAAGGTTTATAACTACAGCTCTGATACCAACCTGTGACGCCCCCAAATTCGGGACCGCCACTTGGTCACTCAAATTCGGATCGTCACGTGCTCATGCTAATGCGATAATAACTAAAATCACACATTCACAGCGGAAGATCTAATATAAAATAATATACAATGATTTATTATAATTATTCCCCCAAATCTCGCAACCTACAGTACTTAATAGATTACATAACAATATCGAGTAAAGATTTATTACATAATCCTACTTCAGCTTAAACATAGTCTAAAGACAATCTTAATACAACATTAGAAATTTAAACATAAAGGAACAAGCTAGTCAGTAGCCTTGCCCTTGCCCTTATCCTTCCCAGAGACACCTCCCTATTCCACCTTAACTGAAAGGTTTTAAATAAGCAAGAATGAGCACAAATTGCCCAGCAAGTAATATACAACAAGGGTAAAGAGTTTTATAACACGAGTTTGAAATATCGAAGTATAATCTCTAACACAGTTTAGGGTTTCAGAATAATATCATGAATAACGAGTCTCAACAATACTCGAATCAAATCTTTGGAGTATGAAATGATAGTTCAATATAGATCAACAGATATATATGAATTCAAAGGCTATCAACGTATCCAACTGGATAAAACAAGTTATATACTGAGTAGTCACTAAGGACTATTGAACATCTACTAGAATTATAGATATTAAACTGATAACCCAAAAGAAACAAGTACGATAAATGATCAGTCTACAATACTCTATGTTATTCATAACACCACAGTAATAATCACGCGCGTGTTGGGCTTCCAACAATAAACACTCCCCTTACCATAAGGGTTGTTAAACTAAGTCTTCAAATTTCCGCACCAATAAAAAGGTTTGGATAGTTTTATAAACATGCATATAGTCTAGCCAAATTGAATGGCATAGACACTTTTACAATATTCAAGAACAATACCAAGTTCAACATGAATAATAGTTTTCACAAGAGTTTAAACGTACTAGCTCAATGAACGAGTAAGTAAGATGACTTGCATTGTACAAGGATAGAATACTTGCACCGTAAAAGAGTGTAAGTTAGGAAACTTGCACAATAAAAGTAGGGCTCGGATACTTTCCTTTAGCGTAGTTTATCCACGTAATTTAATCAACACTTTCAAATCCCTATCGTAATATAATTACGTATATATATATATGATATCCATTAGTCATATATTATAGCTTAATATCTTATCTTGGACATACGATCAACACACAAGCTAAGTCTTAGCCTAGCTACACAGTTATATATTAATATAACTTCTATTCTTAATGTTCCTCTTTTTGATTTAAACTTATTCTCATATCATTAATATCGCATAAGAATCACAACAATTAGCAACATACTCTATTTAGCAAATTATAGCATTATAGCATGTCAACCGTCAAAATTGGATTCAAGTAACAACATATGATATCACATAGCATATAACCATTCTTGAGTTCATTGTCACAAGTTTTAACTTACAATTTACATGGTATTAAGGGATAGAAAAGCCACGTGGTTATCATGCTTTATAACTTGACTATATGTTCTACATAGAGGTCACAAAATCTATTAATACATATGCTCATAGTGTTCATATTATTTATTCATAACTAGCATTGTTTAGTACTTGGAAACATGCTTTAAACTCATGTCTGATTAAATTATCATTATGTCTACCATATATGAATCACGTTTAGAGACATATTAAACCCAACATACCATCTTAACCCTTCATAATCTAGATACTCATGTGATGCAACTCAATTTTTGAAAACATGTTCAAAATTGCCTTTGAAATCACTTTATCATAATACTGCAACAGAACACATATAAGGCAAATTTAAAAGCTCTTATCATACGTAACTAAGTCATGATAACCTCCTTTCAAGATCAGAAACTATATCTTGTAGCATTCATGTCCATTAGCTTACTATGCTAAGCTTTTATTTTAAAAATAATTTCTAACACAGGCTAACTCGTTTGATCATGACAAAGACGTTATAACCACTATATCATGCTTATGTATATCTAAAATCAACCACGTATATAACACATTAAGTTCAGAATTCGTAGAACATGTATTACTTTAAAGTTTGTTTTTAAAATACTAAGTTTATCTCGGAAACCATATCCTTTTCGTTAACCATGCATGCTAATATACTAAAACATGCTTACATTGCCTCATTATGTTTATATATATATATATATATATATATATATATATGTTACACATGCTAGCGTGCTGTTTTAAGCCATACCAATTGACTAACACATAGCAGAAAAAAAGCAGATTGCAGAAACTACAGCAGGCTGCTGGCGCAGCTGCGCAGCTGTCCAGTGCAAAACTAGCGCAGCTACGCCGGCTGGCGGCCAGCGGCAGACAGTTCCAAAAATCGGCGACTTCAAAACCCAAAAACAGAAATTAATTCACGAATTGGATTTAAAACATGCCACATTGTATACTAACATATTACTAAGTCTTTATAAAAACCAACCAAGCAATTCATACTTCAATTGTCATCAATTTCCACAAAATCAAGAATTAAGAATTCCAAGAAAATTTGCAGAAACAGAAAATGGAAAATGAAGAACATGGAAATTGTTATATGAATTTGATTGCTAGTAAGCCACATCATATACTAAGATGTCACTAAGCCTATATAACAACTAACGATTACAACCCAATCAATTTATCATGATAACCATGCTTAAATCAAGAATTAGAAAATCTCAGAGAACATGAGATGAAGAACATGGAAAGGATTATACCTCTGCTATATGAATTGAGCTTGTTGCTAAATCAAACCTCTCACTCTACTGATATAACTAATGTAGGTATGCTTTCAACACTTAAGCAATTCTCAGTAAATTGAAATGTGAAGGAGAAGGGGCCATATAAATAGCAAAACCAAGACCTAGACAATGCATATGTACAACAAATTGAACCAACGGGAATTTGAATTGCAGGGAGGTCAATATGGGGTTGGTAATGGTTGTTGAAATCCATCATGATAGCCACATCCTTACTCATCATTTGCTATGGAATGCTGAATTTAAGGAATATAGGGGAGTAGGATAGCTTGTGTATTTCACGTGAAGGAGAATGAGTGCCTTATATTATAGGACAAGCAAGATAAGTCTCAGCAATTGCAAATGGACTACATGCTACACTTGTATACACATGTTATATATTATATGTACTCTTAGGTTATATCTTGTATACATTTTATCCATACATAGGTTTAAATATCACAATAAAATAGTATTTCAATGTAATTTGTACATATATAATCCATGTACATTTTATCATGTCGGTATAATTTTATCAGATATTACCACATTACATCATCTCCCTTATTATTATAATGTTCACCATATATTCATGATATCTCACTTTAATGTATATTCACACATCATTGTCACATAAGCATAAATCATGTAGCTCACATAATTTAATTAACCTTAATACATGGTCCCTATATATAGTATGGTCACATAATTGTTGCACCACATTATATAATATAGTTGCACTACACTTCACACTTCATATAATATATAGTTTGTTACTATACGTTATACAATTAATTATCACATATTATTAATTAATCACCATTAATATATTATAATAATTAATTAATATTCTATAATAACAATTAACAATTAATATAGATTAATTGTTCACTTAATAATTCTTTCGTTAATTAATATCATCATTAATATTCCTCATCATTGTGCCACACAAGGCTCTCAACGAGTTTATCGCAAAATCCATATTTTCGCAATTATTATAATTATTCAATTTAATGTAATTGAGTTAACTCACCAAATCATTTATATTCAAATAAATTCTCATTTCCATTAATATATTTATTTAATAATATTAGGAAATTCTCGGGTATTACATACCCCGGCACCATATCTGCCATAAACTAGGTAGCACGAGTTTAAGCCCCGATAGTGCGAGGACTCCGCCAACTATGAAATGCCTCCTGGCTGTACGGACCCTCTGACAGGGTGAAGCCATCTACGCCCACCATAAGAATGTCTGTGAGTGGCTGAGTTAGTGGCCAGTGATGCCAAGCAGGAGGAACAAAGGGAATACGGATCTCCCCTGTGGTGCTCCTAATAGCACATTCTCCTAAATAGAGCTCCCAACCTCCCTCTGTCAAAAATGGGACTCTGCGGGTGGACAATGCAAACTCCCGGCCAGTGGGAAAACCGCCCTCAAACTCGACTGTCAAAAAGTCTGAGGTATACGGTACCCACGAGATCGATCCGACTGTCAATAGCTCAAGATACAAGCGGGAGTGGTTGAATCCCTCAGCTACAGGGACCTCTGTCAAAGTGGAGTGATATCAGCACCGTCCCCGATGATAGGTCTCCAGGCCTAAAGTAGTGGCAGGACGTAGGCAAGGAAGCCGCTCATATGCCCAAAACTGGCCATGCAAATATCAAAAGTCCTCAGTGATCAAGACTGGCAAATATAAAGGAGGAAATCAAAAAGGTACAAAAAATATGTACTCACCAGCAGGAACGGGTAATAGCTTAACCAAGCCTCCGTCACACCCTCCGAGCGCATGCGCATCCCTCAGAGAAAATAGGCAAAGGTGTAGGTACCCCAATCAAACTCACTGAGGCGCTCCACGTACTGAGTGGCACTGACAAGGCTAAGGACACCGTCGAAGAGTTGTCCACAAGGAAACAACCCCTGATGATCACCAAAAATAATTGCCTTAGGATGCGATCTCTAACCCTCTAATCATCAGGCATAGGCTCAGTCAAAGCCCCACTCTAGGCATCTACGCTCAAGGGACTAGAACGAACAGTCCAACCCTTGATGGCCGTCGCAGGAACTCCTAATAGGGACCGAACTGCAATAGGTGAAATATCAGCAATGACTGGCACTGGCTCACCTCCGAACTCTATTCCTGTGATGAACCTCTAGTCCATAGGCGTCATCATCACTTCGCAATCCAGTAAATAGAGAGACCAAGTCTGGTGGAACCAGTGCCCAGATAAAGCCCTCAAATAACCCTAGGGGCAACGGTGGGGAGGGATAGAAAAGAATGCCTGAAACCCCCAGGTATCTACAATGGCCCTGTATTCTGAATGCAGAGTGTGGTACAGAGAATGCACATGAAACCAGTTCCCTCTAGGCTGCGTAAAGCCAGGAACCTGCATCAAAATGCCAACTTATATCAAACCTGTGCCCAAAAATGGCAAAATAAAAGAAGAAAAAGAATCCAGACAGGAAACTTAACTCACCTCGTTGGAATGAAGGAACCTCGATGGATGACGCCTCAAATCTCCCAGCAGCTCTTGAAGTGGCACCACAATGCCTGGGAGCTCCGCACGTGGGGCCTGAGCTGGGGCGGGATCCATAAATGGAGCCTCCTCATCGTCTACGTCGATCGGCGGATCAACTCGGATAGGACGAATCACCGACTCAGCCAATTTGCGAGGAGGCCGAGCTGGCCGTAGCTGAGGAACATCGGAGACTCTCCTCCGTCTAACTCCTGGGACGACCCTGCTAGCACTGCCGGGTCTATTTGGCTCCATCACCTGGACAAAGTCTCCAAATCACCTCAGAAAGGGTGAGGTAAGCCTAAAACTTGTGGCTTATTAATTTAAATCAGTATTTTATGAATTTCTAAGTCCTAAAACATGCATAGGTCAACCAAAATCCCCATTAGAATCAAAATTGCATGTTTATTAAGTGCTTAGATTTTTGAAAAAAAATTCCAGAGTCTCCTTTGTAGAATGGATTGTTCGCATGCACATAGCCATGTTTAGGCAGCCATTTAGTAGCACACCTACCCAAAAATAGAAACAGTTTATATTTATAAAAAAAATCAAAAGTAAACTTCACATGGTAGCCAAATTACCATGGACATTTTTAGTTGAAAATCTAGGCTCACTAGGCCTCAAAAAGGATGACTAAACTGATCAAAAAGGGCAAAAATTGACTGTCTCATAATTCAAATTTTCTTACATCAAAACGTGCACCCCAGTAAAATATGCAAACTTATGAAGTCAAAAAAATTTTATCAAGTCATATAAGCATACAATTTTGATACATTTCGTTCAAAAGCACCCTACGTGGTTTACACATTTTTAACAGTCAAAACTTGAAAAGGACGGATGTAAACATTACCTAAGATGTGCAGAACGTGTGTATGCTGTCGAAATCTAAAAAAAGCTGCCTGAACTCTGTAGATCTAAAAAATAAAATCGAATTTCTATCGAAACTCAAAACTAAAAATGAATTCTGAAACCTCTGCTGCCCATTATAAATTTGCATGAAAAAATGGGCCCACCTGCGGCTACCCCACCCCTACCTATGGCTCCCCGAGGTGGGCCCCACTCCCTCCGACGAGGTCCAGTCCTGGTGGAAATGGAGTTTACAAGAGCTGAAAACTCAAATCCGGGAAAAAACTGTTACGCGATTGAGCGGTTTGTCAAATTCTGCATTTAAGCAGCGGATTCCTGACAAATGGAGGAACTTCATGAAAGCCATTGGTTGTCATCCCAAAGAAATATCCGGGGACCAATGATGAAAACTACTGAAAAACTGCAAAAAACTACTGAAAACTGCTACTATAAGAGCGTAGAGTAGGTTCGACGATATGAACGGCAGGTTCTGATTGTATCACGGCATCCAGACTGATCCGAGGGTTTGATTTGTTAGAAAGAGCACCCCCCACGTCGAGATTGATCAGATTTGATAACTCAACCGTTGGCACAACCCCAGTAAAGCATCGAAAACGGTCCGGTGACATCAACAGTTGAAGGTTACTTTAGCGAAAGTCAGATTGCCTGACAACTCAGCCGTTGGCACAACCACAACGAAGCATCGAAAACGGTCCGGTGACACTCAACCGTTGAAGGCTACTTCAGCGAAGGTCAGATTGTCTGACACTCTCAGCCGTTGGCACAACCCCAGCGAAGCATCGAAAATGAACCGGTGACACTCTGCCGTTGAAGGTTACTTCAGTGAAGGTCAGGTTTCTTGATAACTCAGCCATTGGCACAACCCCAGCGAAGCATCAAAAACGAATCGGTGACACTCAGCCGTTGAAGGTTACTTCAGCGAAGGTCAGATTGCCTGACAACTCAGCCGTTGGCACAACCCCAACGAAGCATCGAAAACGGTCCGGTGACACTTAACTGTTGAAGGCTACTTCAGCGAAGGTCAGATTGCCTGACACTCTCAGCCGTTGGCACAACCCCAGCGAAACAACGAAAACGAACCGGTGACACTCAGCCATTGAAGGTTGCTTTAGCGAAGGTCAGATTGCTTGATAACTCAGCCGTTGGCACAACCCCAGCGAAGCATCAAAAATAAACCAATGACACTCAGCCATTGAGGGTTACTTCAGTGGAGGTCAGATTGCCTGACATCTCAGCCACTGGCGACAACTCCAGCGAAGCATCGGGAATGAACCAGTGGCAAAAATAGTGTATTAATTTATCCCCATAGAGGACAGATGATGGAATTTATTATACAAATCCTCAGAGGGAGCATTGAGAAGGTCCGATGATGTAAAACAGTATCAGCTATCATCAGGGTAGGCCTCGGGAGTCTCCAATGAAGTAACTCAGCAAAAGAGGAACATCCCTAGCAGAGGAAAAGTCAAAAAACTAATTTGGAGACACGAGACATAGGCGACCACCCTAACGTTAATCTCAAAAATATCCCACAGCATCAGCCAAGATAAAATCTTCCCCAGTAGGCTATCATGGATAACGTCATCCCCAGCAGAAAATGGTGTAAATAAACAGTGATAGCCTATCACTAAGGGTTACCACGAATAATGTTATCCTCAGCAGAAGATGACGTAAATAGTCAGTGATAGCCCCATTCCCTCGAAGGTATATAACATCATAATATATCACGTCATGCATTGTCTCATATTTGCTTTTGTCATATTTCCAGTGTCTAGCAATCATTATCTTGTTCATTCCATTACATTCCATGAACATGATAAAGAGGGGCATTTATAGACACTCAAAATTTTGCATGCCTGTTATGGACGCTCGAAAATTTTGCGCTCCTGTTACTAACCCTGCAGGAAGGCAAAACTATAAGTTTAGTCCCGGTCTCCATACCGGGATGTCAACTCAGCCCCAATCTCAATACTGGGATGTCAACTCAGCCCCGGTCTCAATACTGGGATGTCAACTCAGCCCCGGTCTCAATACCGGGAGGTCAGTTCAGCCCCGGTCTCAACCCGGGAGATACAAGTCTACCCCGATCTTAACTCGAGAGGTACAGGTCAACCCCGATCACAACTCGAGAGGTACATCTCAACCCCGGTATCAACCCAAGAGGTACAGGTCAACCTCGGTCATAACCTGGGAGGTACAGGTCAACCTTGGTCACAACCTGGTAGATACAGCTCAACCCCAGTCTCAACCTGGGAGGTACAGGTCAACCCCGGTCATAACTCGGGAGATACAGCTCAACCCCAGTCTCAAACCGGGAGGTACAGGTCAACCCCGGTCTCAACCCGGGAAGTACAGGTTAACCCTGGTCTCAACTCGGGAGGAACAGGTCAACCCTAGTCTCAACCCGGGAGGTCAGATCAAACCCCGGTCACAACTCGGGAGGCCAAATCAACTTCAGAGACAACCCCGAGACATGACATCATCCCCAGAGACAACCATGGGAAGACAAGTTAACCTCAGAGACAACCCTGAGGATAAACAGAATCGGCTGGGATCCAAACCTCGGAGACAATCCTGGGAAAACAGTCGAAGACTGTGCCAGTACAGGAGACAACCCCTGGAGGGGAAAAATGGTCATTTTGCCAACTTTAAGATGATTCGGTCCAAATCAAGTCGAATTGATGCCATCAAGATCAGAAAGAACCATAATACCTTCAACTCATCTATAAGAGGTCTCAAGTAAACATCTAGGTTCTTTCCAAGACTCTTGGGACCAGGAATTATGAGTGACAAAAACAAGTATGGATGTTTCATACACATCCAAGGAGGCAAGTTGTACGGAGTAACAATAACATGCCAGTAGGAGTACGGAACAGCTGAGTGGCCGAACGGGTTGAAATCATCAGTGGGCAATCCAAGCCTCACATTTCTAGGTTCCAATGCAAACCCAAGATGTGCTAAGTTGAAATCTTTCTAAGCCTGCCCATCTGCGGGATGATTTAGTTCTCCATCTTTAGCTAGAGATTTCGCATGCCAACTCATATGTTCAGCTATTTTTAAAGACATGTACAATCTTTTTAGCCAATGTGTAATTGGAAAATACCTTAAAATCTTAAATGGTATAGTTGATTTTTTTGTAGTCACACCCTCTTTATTAGACCTAAACCGATCATGACTGCAAAACGTGTACCAGGTCATCTGTTCATTTTCTTTATAAAACAACATTCAATCGTTGGGACATGCATCGACCTTTTGGTATCCAAGACCCAACTTCTTCATCATTTTCTTACAATAGTAATAGTTATCAGGTAATTTCTCACCGTCAAGCAACATACTCTTATTGGCCTTCAAGAGCGACTCAAAATAATCATGACTCATGTTGTGATCAGCCTTGATGTTAAGTAATGTCGCCACTGCAGACAATGTAGTGTGTTTGGTGTAACCATACCACAATGGATCACTACCCTCGTCTAACAACTTAAAGAAGGCTTTGGCATAAGAATTTATAGGTTGCTCTCTGCCTTGTTCTCAATCAAAATCTGGCCCTACAATATCATGAACCATTTCATTCATACGATGAATGCTGCTGCCCAGATTGTGTACTTCTGTGATGCCACCATCTCTTCTCTGCCCATGTGCCCACCAACATTCTTCGTAATTTTTTATGAACCCAGAAACAAGTAAATGATAGTTTACCACGTCTCTGTGCATATAATTTACATTCTTACACTTCAAACAAGAGCATCTTATCTTGTTCTGACCATTCACACATTCCGGGTGACTATACGCATACTTCAATAACACTTGGCAACCAGCTCTAAATTCAGCTGTAGCACCTATCTGGGCACTTGACTTTCGTTGTCTCATCCAACTACGGTCTGAATAGAGGTCCATGATACCACGGTACCTACTACAGACAACATGAACTTATTATTAATGTATAACATGGTCAAGCTCTCTAAGCATACTTATAAGCATATGACTTGAACATACTTATAAGCATATAATTAACATTTAAGCATACTTGTAAGCATATGACTTGAGCATACTTGTTAGCTAAGTAGTCAAATATGCAAATAATTTTCCATGTTGTGGGTCCACTTTATATTGGCGAGCTCAAAATGCTAATATTACTAGTTCTTTGTGGCCTTTAATTTAAGAACTCCCTTTGTGGTTCCCCCCCCCCCTAACTGAGACATATATTATTAATGTATTTGAGACGTAACTTGTTATTCCCGGTCCAATAATGGGCAGCCCTCCCCTTATCTGCGAAGCAAGTTTGCGATTTTCTAACTTTTTGCGATTAAACTAGAACTTATATTTGTAGTCATTAACTTCGGCATTAGTTTAACAATTTTATACAATCCAAAACCAACTTCTTCCCTTGCTTGCCCTGTCATTATCTAGCATCAAATATATCATACTTGGACAACATTTATACCAATGCATAATAGGACACTATTTTAGGAATCAAAATAATATAGCACTTGACATTTATCATTGTAAAATGAACAATCTGTATAAGGTCAAAAAAAATTAAAGAACAATATCCAAGTGTAAAAGGAACAATATCAAATGTATTCGTGTTTTCTACTTAGACCTATAAAATTAGATAATACTCTCTCTTAATTATTGAACCAAGCAGAGGATTAAATAAAGAACGATATCCAAGTGTTAACAAATTAAACTTGCAGTCACAAATGTGTATTTTTAGTTGTGGAAAAAAAAGGATTGAAAAGAGAATATAAAAATAATGACAAAATAATTATTACCTAATGCGCGGACGGTGAAGGCAGCGGCGGCAGCGGTGGTGGCGGCGGCGTTCCCCTCTTGTCCCTCTTCTCTTCTCCCCCTTCTCCCTCTTATCTTATCCCTCTTCTCTTCCCCCTCTTTTTTTTTCTTCTGCTGTGTCGAGCGACGACCTGATACTGGTTACATTGAAATAGATCGGCGACCGCCATCAGCGACCTCATGCGGTCGCTAATTTTTAATGATGTGGACTTATCCGCGACCGCCAGCAGTCGCTGATTGTGACTCGTCGCACAAAACCTACGCGCCAAATATTCCACACCAAATTTAGGGCAGCAAAATTAAACCAGCGACCACTTAGAGACCGACAACGGCCGCTAATAGAATCTAGTGACTATATTTAAAAGCGGTCGCCACTGGCGGTCGCTAATAACCAAATCAGTGACCGCACATCCGGTCGCTGAAAGTGTTAGTCGCTGATAGAGCATTTTCTTATAGTGTTCGTGTGATTGCAAAGTTACATAAACTCAATTCTTGTGATTGTTTTTATTATCTATATTAGCCTTTCGCTATGTCAAATAAGAAATAAAAAGGTTGAACCAAGAAATTGTGCAACAATAATTTTGTGAAATTAAATTTGTGTTTTTTTAATTATATAGTTCCTTAATGTTGAGAAACTAACTAAATGGTTATTATTATAAGAGTCTTACTATGTATTGCGATAATTTTTTGTTAAATTACAATTGCGAAACATAGAAATTGGATAAAATTACAAGAGTCTCACCTATTACATATTTCTCTAAAAAAAGTTATCACCAATACTTATCCGTATAATTGATAATCAAAAAATCAACGTAAATATTCACAATCTCGTTATCATAATTTAATATTTTTTAGTCAGTTATATCATGACGCGGATACACTTTTCTCATCTAGAAAATTAAAGATGGAAAATAAGGGCATGGTCCATAAAATTTCAAACGATTGTTTTCAAAAGGTAGACTTCACTGCTAAACCTCAAGACCATACTTAAAAGTCGATTGACACAATTAGTCACTAGAGGAGTTGGAAGTTGTTTGATAAAATTAAATGAACAGTTATGAATTTATAAGAAAATTTGAATGACCTAAAAGGAGTAGAATATATGAATACGGAATGAAATGACGTGTTTAATAATTGTCTGTCTAAAACGTCTGAATACGTGTATTATCTTATTTTAACCTTTTGAACTTTTATGAACAAATTTATTATATAATTATAAATAAACAATGTTATTTTATATCTAAGAAAAATTTAATATAACTTTTGAACAATCTTTAATGAAATATACTATATATTAAAAATATAGTTTTAAGAATAAAACACTAAAAAATATTAATAACATATTTTATAGTACATAAAATCAAAACAAAATGCAACAACAACAGTTATTAAATTGGTTATCCAATTTGTTAAACAAAATTTAAAAATAATTTGTACATAACAAAATTTGTTTACAATAGTAAACAAGATGGATATTGAATGTAAATTTTAATTGTCTATGAAAGAATGTAAATAAAAATATTATTCAACACAACTTTTTACTCACTCGGCTATAAATTTTTGGATGAATCGTTCAGACACATTCAAACACATTCAGATTTTAAAAATTGTTAAACAAACGGTCTGAATGATAGACTCATTCAGAAATAAACAAACAGCCGCTTAGACTTATATTTCTTTTTCATGTAAAGTCAATAATTATTATTACTTTTAAATTTTACAGTGATATTATTGATCTAATTGTAGTTGGCTGTCGTGATTTGATAGCAGTTTTCCAATTAATGGCCAAAAGGTGTAGGTTTCATATAACGAAGACTTTGTCTTGCTTCATGTAGAATCTTCTTTGCTCATAACTAAAACTAAGAATTATGTAAATAATGAGTGGACAAAGGCATAACAGGGATGGAAGACAACCTTTTAAATCAAACTCTTCCAATATTTCATTCAATGATCCCAAAGAACTCTTGGTGCAATTAACACAAAACCACCTATTTAATCTACGTACTTTTACTATAGCTCATGAGGGGATATGCAGTGATCATATGGCGGCGAAGTCTTTGGCATATAAGGTACTTCGGCAGGGATATTACTGACCTACAATTTTTAAGGAAGTAACTGAATATATGTGAAGAAATGTCTGAAGTGCCAGCTGAACAGTCCGATCACTCATCAGCCGCCAGAGGAGTTATACTCGGTATTATCGCCTATTCCTTTCGCTATATGGGGGGTTGATATACTGGGTCCATTACCGAAGGCTAAGGGACAAGTTAGCTTCGTCATCGTTGCCATTAATTATATGATCAAGTGGGTGGAGGCCAAACCCCTTAAGCTAATTATAGAACAGGAGTGTTTGAAGTTCTTGAAGGAGTGTGTTGTGTTTCGGTTTGGCATATCTATGGCAGTGGTTTTGGATAATGGTCGACAGTTCGTGGGTGTTAAGTTTGAAGCATTTTTGGCATAACTGGGCATATAGCATAGGAAGACTTCAGTGGCGCACCCCCAGTCGAATGGTCAAGTTGAGGTAACTAACAAAACTTTGCTGAATGGGATCAAGAGGAGGCTTGATGAGGCAAAGGGAAGGTGGCCTGAAGAATTGCTCAGTGTCCTATGGGCTTATCAGATTACACCTCAGTCCACCACCGGCCAATCACCGTTTCGGTTGGCCTATGGTACAGATGCTCTAGTACCAGTGGAAATTGGATCCCCTTCTCTTCGGGTCAGTTAGTATAAAGAGGTGTTCAACGAAGATGGACTTCGGGCCAACCTGGATTTATTAGAAGAGGTTAGAGAAACTACCCTAGTAAAGCGCACTGCATATCAGCGAAGGGTGGCTAAGTATTATAACAAAGATGTAAAGTTCAGAAGGTTCGAGGTAGGAGATTATTTCCTTCGGGAGGTGGAAGCTTCTATGCCACAGAATCAGAGGAAACTGATGCCGAACTGGGAAGGCCCCTATGAGATCATCGAGGTACCAAAGCCTGGTACATATCGGCTTCGAGCAATGGATGGGTCTAAGATCAAAATACTTGGCATGCAGGCAGGCTCAGAAAATATTTTTAGTAGGGCAGAAGTCAGAGTCAAGGGTCTGTAATAGCACCAGAGATTATCAATAAAAGAAGCATTTTTCTCTCCAATAGTATTGTTCTTTGTGTTTGTTCTATTTTTAGTATAAAGTTGGATTCCTTCGCCTTTTAGGAGAGAAGCGAATATTTTCGGTAGAACCTATTCGGCTCTCGGAGAGAAAAAAGGTCACCAGTGGTATAAGGTTGGATTCCTTCGCCTCTTTGGAGCGAAGTGAATATTTTCAATTGAACCTATTCGGCTCTCGGAGACAGCAGGTTGCCGTTGGTATAAGGTGGGATTCCTTCGCCTCTTAGGAGCAACGTGAATATTCTTAGTTGAACCTATTCGGCTCTCAGAGAGAAAGAAGGTCACCAGTGGTATAAGGTTGTATTCTTTCGCCTCTTAGGAGCGAGGAGAATATTTTTGGTTGAACCTGTTCGGCTCACGGAGAGAACGAGGTTGCCAGTTATAAGGTTGGATTTATTTAACCCTGGGGGCAAAAAGTATTTTTATACTTTAATTGCTTATAATTCATTCTTTGGATTAAGTGTTATATATGCTCGACATAAATGCAGTTCGGGAAACGATAAGAAAAGCCTGGTACATATCGACTTCGAGCAATGGATGGGTCAGAGAAAAAGAATACTTGGCATGCAGGCAGGCTCAGAAAATATTTTCAGTAGGGCAGAAGGCAGAGTTAAGGGTCTGTAATAGCACTAGGGATTATCAATAAAAGAAGCATTTTTCTCTCCAACAGTATTGTTCTTTGTGTTTGCTCTATATCTGTCCGACCAGCGAACCAGATTTTTGGTATAAGGTTGGATTCCTTCGCCTCTTAGGAGCAAAGCAAATATTTTTGATTAAACCTATTCGGCTCTCAGAGCGAACGAAGGTCACCAATCGCATAAGGTGGGATTCCCTCGCCTCTTCGGAGCGATGTGAATATTCTTGGTTGAACCTATTCGGCTCTCGGAGAGAAAGAAGGTCACCAGTGGTATAAGGTTGGATTTCTTCACCTCTTCAGAGCGAAGTGAATATTTTTGGTTGAACCTGTTCGGCTCTCGGAGAGAGCAGGTTGCCGTTGGTATAAGGTGGGATTCCTTCGCCTCTTAGGAGCGACATGAATATTCTTGGTTGAACCTATTCGATTCTCGGAGAGAAAGAAGGCCACCAGTGGTATAAGGTTGGATTTCTTCGCCTCTTCGAAGCGAGGAGAATATTTTCGATGGACCCTGTTCAGCTCACGGAGAGAACGAGGTTGCCAGTTATAAGGTTGGATTTATTTAGCCCTAGGGGGGCAAAAAGTATTTTTATGCTTTAATTGCTTATAATTCATTATTAGATTAAGTGTTATATATGCTCGACATAAATTCAGTTCAGGAAACGATATGAAAAGATAGATATTTTTCCATTTGATGAAACTAACTGTTAGTTCCCAGTAGGCACACAATAGATCTAGAAGGGGGGTTGAATAGATCCTTTGCGTTTTTAAACTCTTTTCCATTTTATTTTGTATTGCTAAGAAGTTAGCACATGACAAACATAAGAATCATTTCAAGCACAGCGGAATAAGTTAAATGTCCCCTTCATTGATATATTAATAAACATTGATACATTGTTCTTGGAGTTAGTTTAGTTGTAAGTAGTTACTACAATCATAGCAGTTATAGCAGTTAAGTACATAATGTAAATGACAGAAAGTAAATGACAGAATGTAAAAGACACAAGGGGTTTTAATTGGTTCAGAGACTCAAGCTCCTAATGCACTCTTCTGCACTCTCGCAGGAAATCCACTAAGAAAGGGCAGCACCCTGAATCACAAAGATTCCTTCAAGGCCAGCATCCTTGGCACTTCAGTTCACTAAGAACTCTTCAAGCCTAGCAGGTTTGGAACTCCTCTAGTTCACTAAGAACTCTTCAAGGCTAGCAGCCTTGGAACTCATTTAGTCCCTTCGGACAAAGACCCCTCAGGCCCTGGCTACTCGTTGTTGTTGTTATTATTGTTGCTTTGTTGCTAATATGACTTGAAGCTTTATCATCTCTTGTACTTAGCAGCTTGGCTTGGTCCTCAGCATTCCGCTTCGAGTCTGTACCTCTTCTTCTCAGGTGCAGCTGATCTTCATTCTGTTCAGCTCATCTTCTTCTGATGTCAGCTGTGCACCATCACCACATAGGACTGCTAGGGCTTTTTATTGTAGGTCTTCTTCCTCTGGTCCTTAGCAGCCCTTGAACCCTTCTTGATAAGTAAGCAGACATGGTTCTACATCTTTTCCTTTTCAGCTTCTGGTTCTTCATGGTGATCCGTAGAGTGGCTCTTCTGATCTTCTTTATTCTCAGCCACTTTTCTGAATGCTATCTTTATAGCCTTCTCGGCTCTCATCTTAGCTGCCATCTTCAGTGGCATTCTCATCTTTATTGAGTGAAGCTTTTAGTCTGTTCAAGTCCTTCTTTCAATCTGCTTCACTTCCACTCTCGTAGTCTCACTACCACTGAGACTTGTTCTGTTCAACTCTAGTGGAACTCGTAGAGTCAACCATATAGCATTCCAACAACTCAATGATTCTACAACTCAGCAACTCTTGATCTTTGAAGCTCTAGCTGTTATATACTCCCTCACAATCTTCCCGTTAGAATATAGCCATTGGGAGCTATTTAAATTGCTTCGCAAATCTTGAGTTATTTGGTGCAGACTGCTGATGTGACGTGACAGCTCCTTTTTGACTTTACTGACACAACAGTCTGCTTTTTCACCTACCGCCTCGGAGATGTCACTATTCCGTGTCAGGCTGTTAGTCACCTTTATTACTCCATTCTGATGGATTCGAATCCTCAGGAGTTGCCCTGTTGCATTGATGCTCTCAATTAGCAACGTTCAGATGTCAGTCTTCATATTGAAACGTTGCCAGTGCTTCAATATTCAGATGTCCGAACTCCACGATTCTGATGTAGATGTTCTTGGACCTTGATCATAGTGTGTCTTGTTGATTGTTGCTCATTGACTGGTTGTGACAACACTACGATTCTGAAGAGTGTTCTTTGGATTTGTAATGTAGAACACCTCTTCCTTCCCTTGTGCAGTGCTTCATCACTTCTACTTACCTCGACTGATCTCAGGAACTGATAGCTTGACTCCTTGTTCTAGCCCCCATCTGAATAGTAAGACACGTCAGATTTGTAGCATACCCAGCTCTCTTTCTCCTGGTGATCTCCCGTTCACCTATCAATAATGGTCTGACCCATGCTTAATCACTTCTGTCTTGTTCTTCATAAGCTGGCCAATATCTCTGTGTAAACTGTATCAGTTCCTGCTTGTTTGGCAAACACTACGATCCTGGTTAATCTCAAGATTGTTCTTTTCTGTTCTCTTGACAGCTACTGCACTTGCTGACTTTCTTTAGTCAGTCACCTTATCTGAAGTCTTCTTCTAATCAGCTTGTGGAAGACTTCATCATGAATAGCTTCACAACTCAACCTGGATGACAATTGAGTTGGTGCTTAGATCTTCTATTAACTTGCTTGCCACTCATTGAGTGCTCTCTGGTTTCCTTCAGGTGAAATATATCTTTGCAGCTTAGACCAGAGGCTTCATGCTTTGGATATTCTGGGAGTGCTCATCTGTTGAGAATCGTGTTGACACTACGATTTTGCCTTGGCATTGTGAGCAATCTCTGTAGAAGCCTTAGTTCTACAGACTACGATTTAGCCTTATTTCTGCAGACACTACGACTCCGAGATCAGACCTTGACAGAATATGATTTCTGCCTTCATGTTTGATGTCCTAGTCTGATCTGGCTCGACTACAATCTCTGCCTCTGATATGATCAGTAGACTCCACTACTTTAACTGTGATCTACGATTCTTGACTTAGCTCTGGCAGACACTCGGTCGGCTCATAGATAGACTGTCTCTACAATTCTGAACATGACTTCCTCATCAGACTACGGCTCTGATAAAGTTCTTCTCGATACACTACAATCCTTCTTCGTTTCTCCTGGCAGACTACGAACTCCGAGATCTACTATCTTGCAGACTACGATTCCGCCTTGATAGTTCTCGAGTCTTCCTTGTCTCTCCTGGCAGACTACGATGCTGGTGCAGTGCTCGACGATCAGACAACCCTATCTATTACACTTTATAAGATCAACCTAACAAGCTTGATCTTTCTATATTTATAGTCCTTGTACATCATTTCTTTTTAAGGACTTTACAAAGCTGTTTTGCTTATGTAGGATCAACCTAACATATTTGAGCATTTCAGTCTAAGTCCTTGTACATATATTCCTATTATCTATCAAAGGACTTTACAGCTTTTATCAATGCAAGCATACTTTCATATTCATTCATTTATATCATAATCAAATCATATAAAATAGGAATAACATTCTCATGTATATTCCTAACAATCTCCCCCTATTTGATTATGACAAAAATAATCAGTGCATATGCATGAGATGAATGAATCTTATATACAGTGAGCAGCTATATTTCTAAAGAAGATAATCATGAATGTCATTCATGATAATATGAAATTACATACACAATGACACTCTACATTCTGAATCAAAAACATACCTAACTAGACAGAGATGTACCTCTTCTATTTCATGTATGTCTGTTGATTAGCTTCTGCTGCTACTCATCTTTCTTTCTTCTTTTTCTTCTTTTCTCTGCTCCCCCTCAGATGCATGCTCCACCTTGCTCAGGCTCTGGTTCATTTGCATGCACTCCTTTCTCTGGCTCCCCCTCAGACTCTGTGTTCATGAGGTTATCATCTTTTGGCTCCCCCTTCGATGATGATTCTGCTTCTGCTGCTGCTTTCTTCTTCTTCCCTTTCTTGGCCTTCTTTGCTTCTCTGCTTCTCTTCTTCTCAGACTTCAGTCTGCTCGTTGAGTGCCTTTTCTTTTTCTCCTTTCTTGAATATCTCTTTTGATGTATCTTTTTCTCCCCCTTTTTATCATTAATCACTTCAGACAGCTGCTCCACGTTTGACATAAGCTGCTCCATCAAGTAAGACGAGTTACCAACCTCAATCTTGAGTCCTTGTTAGCTTAGCTCAAGTTGAAGGGAGAGAGGCTGCTTTAGATTGTCGATCTTGTCAAAGAGAGATAGGATTTGGTCTTCATTAGCCTTCTGAGCTCATAGAGATTCTTTCTTCTGATCACTCATAGCCTTCAAAAAAGCTTGATCCTTTAGTTGAAGCTTGAGGGACATATCTAAAATTCTGGCTTGAAGCCTTTTGGACAGTGTATTGTCTTCTTCAGTTGACATGTTCTTTACTTCTGCAACAATGAGAGATATTTCCTCAATTAGTTCTTCAGAGTTCTTTAACAACTCTTGCTCTTGAAGAAATTTGTCATCCAGTTGTTCATCCTCCTTCTGAACAGTTGGTTGTTCAACCTTCTGCTGATCATTTGATTGATTCTTTTCCTGCTGAACACCAGATTGGACTCTATGATTTTCACTCTTGGCTAGACCTTCAAAGGTAGTGAGAATCTGATAAATCGTTGAGTTCCATGCTGCTCAGGCAGAATATATCTTTTCACAATCATCTTGACCATCTTCAGAGGTAGTGTGAGAAGACTCTACAATCACAGTCCTTGGTATGATCCTTATACCATCATAGTCTGCTCGACATTCATAGGGAATGTAATGATTTTTAGCATATCGATAGACCTTGAAGTGAGATCGGTCTTTGATTAGCAGAGTTGCAAATTTCTTAACCTTTGGAAAGTTCTATGCCACTAGCTCTAGGTTAGGAAGATGAGAGAAGCACGAGGTGAGGGATGCCTTTACCCATGGCATGTGAGGATGAAACCATCTTATAGCATGATCCTTGATTTTAGAGGTTGAAGAGTCTAGATTTATAGTTTCACGATGGTTGAGTATACTATAGTCATTTTCACCACATGCAGCCTTCCATTCCCATGATTAATCTATTTCTTTGGAAGTGCATCTAGTGGTTCTTCATCAATTTCTACCACTATTCTTCTCTTGCGATGAACAGGATAAGGGATGTGAAAATATTCTGGCACGTCATCCTTAGGATTGGAGTCTCCCTCACTTTCGTCATTATCTGAGCTGGAGTCAGACTGGTGTAGACTTCCTTCAACTGACTCATCAGTTTGTTCATACATTTGATCATCATCTTTATCACTATCAGCAGAGCTTGCCTTTGTTGACTCACTAGCTCCTTCTAGCTCTGCAGTCTTCAGCCTTTTTCTACTATCATTTTCTGATATTGTCTTTCCTTTTTCCTTAACATCTCCTCTCTTGGATTCAGCCTCATCATCGCTGATTTTAATTGACTTTGGAAATAATTCTCCTCTTTTTGAAACCATTTTAGCAATCAGTCTGTTGCTCTTACTTCTTCTTGAGGGTTCAGCTACAGGAGACTCAGATCTCTCTTCATCTTTAGTCTTTGAAGTCTCTGACTCATCAGATAGACTTCCTTGAGATTCAACTGCATGAGGGACAGATACTTCTTCTTTAGACCCTTCGTCTTTTGGCCCATCAGATGGACTCCTTGGTACTTCAGCACTAGGAGATCTAACTGCTTCGTGATTAGATTCTCCCTTGTCAGCAGAATAGCTACTCTGAGGATTAGCCATTGGACTTGCATATTCTTCTTCATCACCAGACTTGCTCCTTGAAGATTCATTCTTGGACCTCTCAGTTCCCATCTCATCTTCTGACTCTACGTTTTCTTCCTCATTAAATATACTTCTTTGGGGAACTGACTTTTGTTTCTGCACCACTTTGGCTTTCTTCTTCGAAGGCTTTACACACTTGGGCTCTGAATCTTCACAGTGTGACAGTTCTTCTTCTTTCATGGCACTTGCCTTCCTTTTCTTTGAAGTACTCTTGCTGCTGCTGCCATATGTTAGCTGTTTGTTCTCCATTGGGTTCTTCTTCCAGTTTGCAAAAAGTTGTGTAGTCATTATCTTATGGCTGTTAAGAACTTCACCTTCATCATCCTTAATTTTATTCTTCAGCTTCTTCTTCAGAATAACACTCAAGAACCTCCCATGGAAAACCTTAGTGAGTGGTTTTCCTATTAACCTTTTCTTCTCTACCCTATCTAGTCATTTGGATATTTGGTCGATCAGAATAACTCCAAAGTTGATACGCTTCTTCAGAACTATTCCAGACATAATCTTCAGCTGTTGATCACTCACAGTGTCATGTGCAGTGTCCTTGCATACTATACATTTGCCTACAATCTCAGCGAGGAACTCAAATTCTTCAGGAAGCTCCTTCTTCTTCATGTCCTTTAGACTAGAGTTTCTTCTGTACCTCATAATCTTCTTGGCTTCTTCAGTGTTGACTTCATCAAGATTTTTCAGACCTAGGTCAGGAAAACCTAAGCACTGATTGATGTCAGAAGATTTCAGCTTCAGAATCTGACCTTTGACTTTGGTAGAAAAGATTCCAGAGTTTGTAGTCATGTTGGAGTAGAACTCTTTAACCAAGTTAACATAAATAAGAGTATTCGACTCAACAAGTTCAAGATTATCTCTAAACTTCTTCTCAGATTTTTCGAACGTCTTGGTTCCGAGCTGAATGCCAGTGATTACTCGCCAATGTGCCATTTGAAGAGTTAGGGTTTTTTGGGTTTATAGCTTTGTAAGAATCTTGTGAGATGTCAAAAAGCAGTTCGAGATCGGATGACTATTGAAGAAGGCCAGGCTGTTTGAAAGTGTTTAGGTTTTGGCTTGAGAGGATGAATGTATGGATTTGACAGGTTTGCAGCTTTTGATGAACCCGCTAAAATGAAACTGCCAATTATTTGAATTTTTCTCTTGTAAATGTTCCTTCTACGTTCCTTAGTGGGACAGTTATAAAACGTTGATAGGTCACAATCTGTAACTCTTCCATCGTGTCAGTTTCCAGATTTGACTTTTCTTCTGTTGACTGTTGACTTCTTTAATCCGTGGAGTGACTTATGTCTTAGCTCAGTACTCCACGATTCCCAAACTGATTCACACTCTCTACATCTTCTTCGATGATCGTAGTCTGTGGTCATGCTTCAATAGACAACTTCTTCATTGTACTCTGAGGGATTGGAAATTCTCTTTTGCAGCTAGTAATCTTCTGATGAGATGCTGCTTGCTTCAGCAAAGATTCTTATGATGCATTTCATATTAGCATTCCTTCTAAAATAAGGTAGCTCAGGAAGGGCCAACCTCTTAGCTCAACGCTAAGGATCAGTTTTGTCCCTGAGGCACTTATCAGATGAAAAGCTTTAGACAAGATTAGTATTGACATCACATTTGACCTTTCTGCTGAGGAGTTCATTCACCAACTCTGGATTTTCATTGGTGTTGGTTTTTGTATGGGTTGTAATCGTGGTGTCCTCCTTCTCTTTTTCTATAATCAGATGGTTGATCATAGGCACTCCACGATTTTGAGATTGGTGGCTGATATGGTTATCAGTAGCATGTTTTGGGACATTACTATTGATTTTGATGGATATTCATTTGGTTCATCAGTCACAGAATTTTGGGACTCTGTAACTGGAATCTTTCTATTTTGGTTTAGCTCCTGTTTATCTCACAACTCCTGGCAAGAATTCTACTTCTTCATTTTGCTCCCTGAGCTTCACCATCTCCATATCTTCATCTGTTCTTCCACAATTTCCACTATCTTCAACTTTTCTCTCTCAGCATAGATCATGGTTTGATCAGGTTCAGTAGTGTACTTTGTATGACTGATCATGACCTGATCTCCTATGGTTCTAGTCTCTTTCTTAGTTGGACCATATGCTTGAGATTTATTGCTTTGTTTAGCCTTTTCGATAGCAATCCTTTGATCATTTTTCTCATCTGCCAGATCAAACTTCTTGATAAATCTCTTAGTCCTCTTCTTTGACTTGGACGCAGCTTTTGTAATTCCTTCAGATTCAGCCCTAATAATTGTTCAGGCTGAGAGGCTATAGCAGCTTCTCCATCTGTAGTCATAATTTGTCTGGACTCTAAGATTGGTGACACCTCTTCAATCGTAGTGAGTGAGAACTTCTTTATTCTGTGACTGCTTTTCTTCTTCTTCTGAAGTTCACAGCTTCTTCAGCTTCTCACTTGATCTTTCTAATTCAATCAAGTGACAGTCTTTTCTGCTTGGAAGATCTGAAGAATTTTCTTTATTAATCATCTTTGACTCCTTTAGTGCTTCTACTCTTAGCAGATCACTACTCCCCCATAGATGATGTTATCTTCTCAAAGAAGCATGAATTCTTCTTCTTCATATTCATCAGAAGGCAGCCTTGCATATCTCCTTCTGACTGGAATCATCTCTATTATAAAATCTTCCTTGGATCATGGAGAGAGATATCTTCAGGACTGATCACTCCACGATTGTAGACAGAACTACGAACGTAGTTTTCTTTATCTGATACAGCCTTCCTTCAGTTAGTTGCCCTTCCTCCTTAATCAAAACTGCGGACTTTTATGCTAACTAGAGAAACACTACAATTATGATCATTGTACCATAATCGTTGTGTGTTAACTTGCACAGGCTTGGCACAGTCTTGATCATAAAGAACACTACGATTTTCCTTAGGCTCTTTGATAGACTGCATTCGTGGAGTTCTGCTTCTATGATGCATTCTTCATGATCAGTACTTGATGATCCTTTGATGTGAACTTCTTTGATATTCCCTCTGAGTTGATATGCTTTATATGAATAAGCATAGAGGATCTTGGCATGAACGGTCAGCTACCATATGAAGATCAGCAATCAGGTGAGCTTTATTCATGTGGGCTCAGCAAATCTTCAGAAACCGGCTTCGGTATAGGATGAATTTTGACAAGAGCATTGCTGAAATGTCTTGAGCATCCAGCTGGTTAAGTCCTCGTGACTGAAGTCATCTGCTTCAGCATTCCTTAGTGTGGTCAGATAGACCAAGTACCTGCAAGTTAGATAAATTTCTATTTTTGGTACCCATGGTCAAATGGGTCCTGCTAGGTTAGTTTCTCAAAACCCCTATTCCTCATATATTAGAATTTACACCAAATTTAGCATCAATGATCATATCCATGCATGTATTAGATTCAGCTATGACATTTAAAATGCGTGATGGTGAGTGTATGTAAGATTAATTATTTTAATAATACACTCTTTTTCTTTGATGGTTTCACCCTTTGCTTGGTTATGTTCATAGATTTTGAATGTTCGCAGAGTAGGAATCAACTCTATTACTTATTTGTATCTGGTAGATTCATGAAGATGATCAGTTTCTAAGAATCTTTAAGATACTCCTCTAGAACTGATCATACTCTATGTATTATCAAAAACCTAGAACATAGGTTTGTACATACATACTAACCCTTCAGCAAGGATTACTCCACTTAAGATTAATTAAATCTTGATATGCTTATGACCTAATTCAGACATCTTTCAAGATGTTATCTTCAACCTAAAACTTAAATGGAGAGAAAGTTTGTTAGCAATTAAGTTTCCAACCTTAGTGTACTTTCTTTCTTCCCCTTTTTAGGAAGAGTATGGTCTCTTGATAAAATACTGTTATAGTACAAAAGGTGATGCAACATGATGTACACATTTATAATGAATGAGGAACCGTACCTTTACACGGTCAGTCTCTTGACAGTCATTTACCTTGCTATAATGAGGTTAGGCATTGATGTGCATATCTTTATATTTATTTCAGACAGCTTGTTGCTCCAGTTATCCTTCGATCAATCAGTCATAGCCTTGAAGAGGTAAGCTAAGAACGTCTTGGCATCTTTAGTTCTTTAATCACCTTGAACCTCGGGGTTCACATCCAACTACTGGTTAGTCAAATACATATTTGAGAAATTCTTCCTTCTCCTCTGGATAAGTGTTTCTTTGCATGTATGGCCTTTCATCTTTCAGAATAGAGGATGCTTGATTCTTTGTTGTTGATGCCTCTTGACTTCCCATCTCTGGTCTTCAGACTACAGGATTAACTATGGACAAGGATTGGTCTTGATGCTATGGCATTTAAGAACCTAAACCAATCTGAGCAGCTTTAGGTGTATATACACATTTACTTGTACACAACGTGTAAACACATCTGCATTTACAAGTGACTTACTACTAAACTAAGTTTAGAACAATGTTTGTGCCTAGGATCAGACTCAAAGTGATTAGCTTTTGAATATAGCATGAGAACCTGCTCCGATACCAATTGTTAGTTCCCAGTAGGCACACAATAGATCTAGAAGGGGGGTTGAATAGATCCTTCGTGTTTTTAAACTCTTTCCCATTTTATTTTATATTGCTAAGAAGTTAGCACATGACAAACATAAGAATCATTTCAAGCACACCGGAATAAGTTAAATGACCCCTTCATAGATATATTGAAAAATATTGATACATTATTCTTGGAGTTAGTTTAGTTGTAAGTAATTACTACAATCATAGCAGTTATAGCAATTAAGTATATAATGTAAATGACAGAAAATAAATGACAGAATGTAAAAGACACAAGGGGTTTTAAGTGGTTCAAAGACTCAAGCTCCTAATCCACTCTTCTGCACTCTCACAGGAAATCCACTAATGAAGGGCAGCACCCTAAATCACAAATATTCCTTCAAGGCCAGCAGCCTTGGCACTTCAGTTCACTAAAAACTCTTCAAGCCCAGCAGGCTTGGAACTCATCTAGTTCACTAAGAACTCTTCAAGGCCAGCAGCCTTGGAACTCATTTAGCCCCTCTGGACAAGAACCCTTCAGGCCCTGGCTACTCGTTGTTGTAGTTGTTGTTGTTGTTGTTGTTACTTTGCTGCTAAGATGACTTGAAGCTTTATCATCTCTTGTACTAGCAGCTTGGCTTGGTCCTCAGCATTCTGCTTCGAGTCTGGACCTCTTCTTCTCAGGTGCAGCTGATCTTCATTCTGTTCAGCTCATCTTCTTCTGATGTCAGCTATGCACCATCACCACATAGGACTGCTAGGGCTTTTTATTGTGGGTCATCTTCTTCTGGTCCTTAGCAGCCCTTGAACCCTTCTTGATAGATAAGCAGACATGGTTCTACATATTTTCTTTTTCAGCTTCTAGTTCTTCATGGTGATTCGTAGAGTGGCTCTTCTGATCTTCTTTATGCTCAGCCACTTTCCTAAAGGCTATCTTCATGGCCTTCTCGGCTCTCAGCTTAGCTGCCATCTTCAGTGGCATTCTCATCCTTGTTGAGTGAAGCTTTTAGTCTGTTCAAGTCCTTCTTCCAATCTGCTTCACTTCCACTCTCGTAGTCTCACTGCCACTGAGACTTGTTCTGTTCATCTTTGGTGGAACTCGTAGAGTCAACCATACAGCATTCCAACAACTCAACGATTCTATAACTCAGCAACTCTTAATCTTTGAAGCTCTAGCTGTTATATACTCCCTCACAATCTTCCCATTGAAATATTGAATTACTTCGCAGATCTCAAGTTATTTGGTGCAGACTGCTAATGTGACGTGACAGCTCCTTTTTGACTTTACTAACACAGCAGTCTGCTTTTTCACCTACCGCCTCAGAGATGTCACTATTCCGTGTCAGGCTGGTAGTCACCTTTAATACACCTTTCTAATGGATTCGAATCCTCAGGAGTTGTCCTTTTACATCAATTAGCAACATTCGGATGTCAGTCTTCATATTGAGACGTTGCCAGTGCTTCAATATTCAGATGCCCGAACTCCACGATTCTGATGTAGATGTTCTTGGACCTTGATCGTAGTGTGTCTTGTTGAATGTTGCTCATTGACTGGTTGAGACAACACTACGATTCTGAAGAGTGTTCTTTGGATCTGTAATGTAGAACACCTCTTCCTTCCCTTGTACAGTGCTTCATCACTTCTACTTGCCTCGACTGATCTCAGGAACTAATAGCTTGACTCCTTGTTCTGGCCCCCTTCTGAATATTAAGACACGTTAGATTTGTGGCATACCCAGCTCTCTTTCTCCTAGTGATCTCCCGTTCACCTATCAACAATAGTCTGACCCATGCTTAATCACTTCTGTCTTGTTCTTCATAAGCTAGCCAGTATCTCTGTGTAAACTGTATCAGTTCCTGCTTGTTCGACAAACACTACAATCCTGGTTAATCTCAAGATCGTTCTTTTCTGTTCTCCTGACAGCTACTGCACTTGCTAACTTTCTTTAGTCAGTCACCTTATCTGAAGTCTTCTTCTAATCGGCTTGTGGAAGACTTCATCATGAATGGCTTCATAACTCAACCTGGATAACGATTGAGTTGATGCTTAGATCTTCTGTTAGCTTGCTTGCCACTCGTTGAGTGCTCTTTGGTTTCCTTCAGGTGGAATGTATCTTTGCAGCTTATACCAGAGGCTTCATGCTTTGGATATTCTGGGAGTGCTCATCTGTTGAGAATCGTGTTGACACTACGATTCTGCCTTAGCATTGTGAGCAATCTCTGTAGAAGCCTTAGTTCTGCAGACTATGACTTAGCCTTGTTTCTACAGACACTACGACTCCGAGATCAGACCTTGACAGAATACGATTTCTGCCCTCATGTTTGATGTCTTAGTCTGATCTGGCTTGGCTACGATCTCTGCCTCTGATATGATCAGTAGACTCCACTACTTCAAGTGTGATCTACGATTCTTGACTTAGCTCTGGCAGACGCTCGGTCGGCTCATAGACAGACTGTCTCTACGATTCTGAACATGACTTCCTCATCAGACTACGGCTCTGATAAAGTTCTTCTCGATACACTACGATCCTTCCTCGTTTCTCCTGGCAGACTACGAACTCCGAGATCTACTATCTTGCAGACTACGATTCCGCCTTGATAGTTCTCGAGTCTTCCTTGTCTCTCCTGGCAGACTACGATGCTGGTGCAGTACTCGACGATCAGACAACCCTATCTATTACACTTTATAAGATCAACCTAACAAGCTTGATCTTTCTATATTTATAGTCCTTGTACATCATTTCTTTTTAAGGACTTTACAAAGCTGTTTTTCTTATGTAGGATCAACCTAACATATTTGATCATTTCAGTCTAAGTCCTTGTACATATATTCCTATTATCTATCAAAGGACTTTACAGCTTTTATCAATGCAAGCATACTTGAATATTCATTCATTTATATCATAATCAAATCATATAAAATAGGAATAACATTCTCATGTATATTCCTAACACTAACATTTACAGGAAGGTAATTGGTTACAAAGAGACTCCTAGTCTGAAGTAGAAGGATCATCATTTGTGTCCTCTTCAAAATCAGAGGTATCCAGCAAGGCTGGATTCACATAACGCTCAAGCATCTTTGCTTTGCCTTTGGTTCCGCAGGCTTCATAACCTTCAGAGTACATTTTGACTATCTCTGAATTTAGTTCGGCCGATTCTCTATACTCTTTAATAATCTGAAGCCAAAGATCTTCAGTAAAAGTTGGCCCCGATACTTTGAGCTCAGAAATTTCTTTCTCCAGGGTGGTGCATACTTGGCGAGTATCTTCTTCCTACTTCTTCCAGTCAGAGTTTTCCTGCTGAAGGGCGAGGACACTTTGCTTCAACTGGTGGATCTCCGATTGGTCAACTTCAGATTTCTCCATCAGGATTTGGCATTTGGCATCGGTTCAGGCAGTATATTCCTTCAAATTTATGTTTTCAGCCTGAAGTGTAGAAACTTCAGTCTGAAGATGGGTGTTGGAGTGGTTTGTCCTGGCGTGGGCTGTTTGTTCCTGTTGTAGGGCCACTTGAAGAGCCTCTACTTCTTCTGCGAGTCTTTTGGTCTCGATTTCATGCTCCTTCCATTTTTGGGTGACCCGACCCCATATAGTGTTGGTTTGAGAGAAAAATCTGACGTTAAGAAGGAAATGGTATAGTATGAAAGTTATATTACATTGAAAAAGGAAAAAAGGATTACCCTTCCCTGTTGAATAAGGCCATTGATGATAAGATTGTGGTATGGTATGTCTTTAAATCGGTCGTCGGCGGCGGGGAGGACGAATTGTTTGTAGGCTTCGATGGGATAGTTTTTGGGGTTGTTGGAGAAGAACGACTTTCGGATCGGCTCATTTGGTGGAGGCGGAGGGAATTGTTGAGCTGAAGAATGTGGCTCTTCGGTCTGTGGTTCTTGGAGGGGCGGATCAGTGGTATTATCCTCAATGGATTTGTTTTTTGGACTCTAGCTGGCGGAAGGGTTAGGGTCAGCTTCGAAGGAAGGGTTGTTATTTTGGAGGGAGGGACTCTAAGGTCTTCAGCAGTCAGAGGGTTTACCTTAGCCCGTTTCATTTTAAAGCGAAGAATTCACGCTCGTTCTTCTGCGGGCAGGTCAATGAGATTTTTTGGGATGACCAAGGGAGGGTCAACTTTTCTTTTGGATCCTTTGG
This sequence comes from Panax stipuleanatus, assembly GCA_020205555.1. NCBI lineage: Eukaryota > Viridiplantae > Streptophyta > Magnoliopsida > Apiales > Araliaceae > Panax > Panax stipuleanatus. The sequence continues at coordinate 115,184,686 of CM035119.1, read as the reverse complement.
AGGCTCTCTTCTTGTGCTGAACCCTTATAGATGCTTCTGGGTTGGTAATTTCCGCAGAGATGTCTTCGGCATTTGGTATGGTGGAGGTTTGGGCTTCGGCATATGGGTTTTGATATGTGGTGACTTTAACGACTTTGGCATACTATTTGTCCGACAGGAACAGGTCCAGGTCGCATCGTTTGGACATAGTTGGTTTGATTAGGGATACTACAGAAGTGAAGACATTAGCAATAGTTATGGTATAAGAGGTAACAGATAAGGGTTCGGCGACTTACTGTTATGGTCATAGAGTCAAGCTTGCTTGGTTAGTAATGTGTAGCTCTGCTCTTTTGCGGGTATTTTCTCTATTATGCGAGCGATCTCTAACGCTCGATCAGAGGAAATATCACCCATGGGGGGTTGGATCGTCTGTGAGATGCCCAGCCCTGCAGTTTGGTAGTTTTTGGTCCTCGGGCTAAAAACCACTCTGAGAGCCATCCTTTGTTGCTGGAGGGGGCATCCATCAGCGAGCTTCTCTCTATCTTGGCCTTCGGTTTGTTGGCCATTTTGCTGAAGGCTTTGAAGCCTGGTTTGCGAGACCCGGATAGTTGAAACAGAGCGAAGAACAGGTCGGCGGAAGGTTGCACTTTGGCTTCGTAGCAGAAGGCAATGAAGGCGATCATGCTGATATATGAGTTCGACACCAACTGGTTAAAGTCGATGCCGATGAACCCGGTGAGGGTTAGGAAGAAAGCGTGGAGGGGGAGCCGAACCCTCTTCTCCATCAGAGTCAGGGGCACGACGATCCAGCCATTGCTGGAATGGTATATCCAGTCGGCTGCTGTGGGGGCTCTCAGGTAATGGGTGGCTGGAATCTGGTAGAATTGACGGATGGTCTCCATATTTTCCTCCTTGAGTGTTGAGGGGGTGTTGGCGTGGGGGAATTTGGCCTCATTAGAGTACTGGCGTTGGGCTTTTTCGGTGTCAGTCTCTGGTGGGCTAGTGTGCCTGACTGGTGGTGGCCACTATAGTGGAATCGGTGGTGATAATGCTGGGGATGTCAGTCTGAATGGAGGGGGAGGTGTTGATGGGTATGGTTGGGGCCGGAATGGTGGAAAGAGGGATGGCAGTGATAGGGACGGTGGTGATGGGGTCAGAATCAGGACAGTTGGAGGTGGTTGCCATTTGCTTGAGCTTAGAAAGAAATGGGGTTGCTGTTTTGCCGGAAAGAGAAATTGCAGAGAAGAGATTTTTGTAATCGGTGGAGAAATGATTGTGAGAGGGAAGGGTTTTGTTCTGTCTTGTTGGAGGCTGTTCTCGAATCCCAAGGGACGACACATTAATGGAGGAAATGATGGGGCACGTGGGGATGCCAAGGGTTTTCTATCCTAAAGGGGTATTTGGGGTTGCTCCGATTTTGTGGATAAGGGGTTGTGAGAAAACTGTTGGGCCGTGTGAGGTGGGCCGATGCCGGGTGGGTCCTTCCCTGGGCTCGGTTGATGGGCTGGGGACATAGTTGGATTCTGTTGGGCAGTGGGTTGGACAGTTTGCATGGTTGGGCTATAATTTTTGTATACTCTTCCATCAAATGTTCCATTTAATGAAAGACTAGGGGGCAATGTTGGGGCCCGAATATTTGAGGTCCAAGACCCGGTTTGGGCTTGGCCGCGGTCGGGCAACTTTGGGTCTGGATGGACCACCATGTTGGGAGATAACTCCTAATTATATGGAAATTATAATTATGAGAAGAGGAGTCGAATATTGATTGGACTTCCTATATCTTGGGAGATTTGGTGCAATCCTATTATGAAAAGGATATACGGGCTAATCCAATATAAAGATGGGTTCTAGCAGGGATGTGAGGACAATATAAATACATGGCTTGACCCTTCTTAAGGTACACACAATATTACTATTTTTAAGTAATAGAGTTTATTACCTCCATTGTTAACCTTGTCAACCTGTACTCATTCTCACACCAGAGCTATCCTCTGGCGGCCCAAGCCATCAAGTTTTTGGAGTTTACCCGTTTTTGTGCAAGATTAGACGCGCTTTGGTGATTGGAGCGCGTGGACGGATCTTGGCGTTAACATGTACAATTTTTTATGTGAATATTATAATCCTTAATTCCCTTTGTTGGTGTGAGAAGTAATGACGTGGATTATGTTAACCTTTTCATCTAATCCTATCTGGCTATCTACGTAAAAAAAATAACGGGTAATCCAGCCTTTTAAGATTTCATTCTTTAGCCCCTTTCCCCTTGTCTTCCATTATAAGTTAACAAAATTTTGTTGGTGAGTCTTTAGAACCCTAGTATAATCGATTTGGACGAAGCTTGAGTAATATTGAAGAGAATTAAAAAATCGATTAGGATCAATAATTATTACCAATAAAAAAAAGGTTATACATTGTTCACAAAATTATAATTACTTTTAAATTTCACACTGATATTAGTGATTTTATTGTAACTATGATATAGAAATAATTTTCAACTGTATTTAACAATTTTTTATTATAAATTTGCACACTTGAATTATAAGGTTTTCTCTATTTATATAACTCTCTTTTATTTATTTATATATTTTTAGTGTTTACTACCTCACAATAAATTTAAGAATTTGAGCTGATATGTTTGAACCAAAAAATTGTGAAACAATAATTTTGTGAAACCAAATTTGTGTTTTTTAATTATATAGTTCCTCATTATTTAGAGAAACTAACTAAATATGTCTTATCATAAGAGTCTTGCTATGTATTACGATAATTTTTTGTCGAATATCAATTGCGAAACATATAAATATATGAAATTGAATAAAATTATAAGAGGGTCTCACTTATTATATATTTCTCCAAAAAAATTATCACTAATACTTTTCCGCGTAATTGACAATCAATAAATAGATATAAATGTTCATAATATATATCATTTTCATTGTCATAATTTAATATTTTTTGATCAATTTATATCATGACACTGATACACTTTTCTCATCTAGAAAATTAAAGAGTAGAATTTTCTAAGACGTATTAGAATTATATGGATGAATATGGAAGATACGGGCATGGCCAATTCAAACTTTTTGGGGGCCTCAAGCCAAATCTTAAATTGGGAATTTTTTTTTTAACCATTTAATACTAAATTAAATTAATATCTATGATTTTTTTAAAAAAAGTAGAATTTCATTTTTCTTGCTCTTTTAGATGCAAAATTATTGATCAAGCTTTTATATCAATTTTCTCTAACATATTTGGGCTTTTTTAATAGGCTCTAACATATATTTTTTTTTGAGGAAAAATTGAATTTCAATACTGGAGATCAAAGCTTAAAGCATTACAAATAAAAGGAGGGGGAATAGAGCCACATTCCTGGACATCAGACACAGAATCCGAAGCACGAGCTAAGAGATGTGCAACAAAATTCGCTGACCTCCTAACAAAATAGATGCGACAATCGACTATAGAATCAACCAAATCCTTACATTCGTTCACCACCAAACCAACATAATTCGGAGAGGAAGATGAAGCCTGAATAGCTTGTATTAACATGGAAGAGTCGGACTCAACAATTACCTGTGAAGCACCAAGTCTTTTAAGCCAACTTAAAGCCTCCCTAAGGCTGACTGCCTAGGCCAAACCAGAATCAGCAAGACCCGAAATTGAACCACACCGAGCTGCTATCATCGTCCCCTCAGAGTTGCGAAGAACCATGCCAAAACCCAATTTACTTTCTGATGAGAACACAGCTCCATCTACATTACATTTCAGCCAACCGCAGGCAGGTTTGCACCAGCTCACAACGCTGGAATTTTGATCAGGGAGCAGGTCACCATTTATGAGGATTTGGGCATATTGCCATTGAGCAAGAAAGGAACCAGCCAGGTTGACAATCGCCGAAGGCCGTTTACGCAAGTTTTTCCAAACCACATCATTTCGATTCTTCCATAGAAGCACACAAGACAGTTGGATGGCCTCACTGTTGTTGCCGACAATAAGAGCTTCAATCCATTGGATAATATCAGCACCATTGAGAGAAGGAAGCAGTAAAGCTGAAAGTCTCCAACACTCAACAGCAACTGGGCAGTGAAGAAATAGATGTGAAGATAGGCTCCTAATTATATGGAAATTAAAATGGGTTCTTTACGGTACTGTTGGGCCGTGGATATTTGGGGCCGGTTGAGTCTTATTTATTTTGGGCTTTCCGGGTCAAACCCATTTTTACTCTTGGAGCATTGGGCTATTATCTAAGTGATTATTCAGATAAAGTTTGGGCTGGAGGTGGTAGTGGAAGACAGGTGGCAACTTGTGGGTGCGTAGCTTATTAGAGAAGGGTTAGCTAAAAAGGGGTTTAGCAGGCGGCTGATTGATTAGATGGGCTAAGCTGTTTTAAGCCTCCTTCATTAATGAGGAGTTGACATAATGTTGATTTAGGGGAGAGAAAAGTATGATAAAGCCTGCATGCAGCTAGTTGACATAGGCATCAGGGAAACACATGCAAGTTGGTGAGATGATATATGGGTATAGGGCACTACACAAAAAAAGGTAACAAAACACAATTTTCTCCAGACACTAGAGCACATAAACCTCCATTGTTAACCCTTTTTTGCGACCTGTACTTATTCTCACACCGGAGCGATCTCCGGCGGCCCAAGCCGTCGAGATCCGGTGCTGACGTGTTCATTGTGCAGGGTTAGGTGCGCTTTTGGTGATTGAGGCGCGTGGCGAGATCTTGGCGTTAACAGGTACTATACAATATTTATAAATATTTACACTATTAGTGCATCCATAAAATAATTTCAAAAACAGGGCAACAAAATCAAATTATTCAATTTCACATTAATAAGGAAACCTAAAATCAAGGATAAATAACCGCAATATACGGCAGTTACCAAATCTTTGGGATTTAACAACCAAAACAAATTCATAATTCAAATTCAAATCAAAAGGAGGGAAAAATAAAAAATTATCTTATCTATCCTAATATTCTTCTCCGTCACCGCCACCACCTCCTCTCTCCTCCCTTTCATCATCCTCCTCCGTCGCGAATCTCCGGAAGTACTTGGTTGCGTCGTCGCTACATCGCCTTCTCCTCCGCTACTCTGTCGCCCTCTACTCCGCTACCTCGTCGCGAATCTCTGTTGTCCAAAACGCCAATGAGAAGAAGGAGAAGATTCGCCCTACAAATATAAGTTTGAAAACAAATAGATGTAACTCTTACTGTTCTGAAATTTTTTTTATGACTATTTGATTACCTACAAAAACTAAAATGGTTACCTTTGTATGAAGGTTTGGCTACCAACTGCATCATACTAAAAATAAATTTATTTTTAAAAAGTTATTTTTAAAATGTTATTTATAAGTAACCAATTCAGTTTTATTAGGTTACCAACTGCATGAAGGTTTGGCTACCAACTGCATCACATTCAAAATAAATTGGTAACCTAATAAAACTAAATTGATTACCTTGGTATGAATGTTTGGCTATGAAGGTTTGGCTATCAACTACATGACATTCAAGATAAATTGGTAACTTAATAAAACTGAATTGGTTATCTTGGTATGAATGTTTGGCTACCAACTGCATGAAGGGTTGGCTAACTGCATCACATTCAAAATAAATTGGTAACCTAATAAAACTGAATTGGTTACCTTGGTATGAAGGTTTGGCTACCAACTGCCTGAACGGCTACCAACTGCATCACATTCAAAATAAATTGATAACCTAATAAAACTGAATTGGTTATCTTGATATGAAGGTTTAGTTACCAAATGAAAAAAAATTTAGTCTTTTTCTAATCTAAGTATATTTCTCGGCATCCTGGTGTGGACCCTGCCAGTTTATAGAGCCAGCCATTCACGCCATGGCTTCCAATGGCTTCCAAATTCCTTGAGGTCGAATTTATCAAGATCCAGAAAAACAAAATAGCACAGAGAAAATATACTCGCATATTTTCCCTTCCTTAAAAAAGCCCATAATCATAGATTTGTAAGTGAACATGTCACGAGCGATACCTTTCTGCTGCATTTTTTCAAACTGCTTGCAAGCTTCTGCTGTCCTTCCATGTGAAAACAATACATTAATCATGGTGTTGTAACTTATAGTGGTCTCTCCGTAGCCTCTACCAAGCATTCCCTTATAAAGCTCCTGGGATCCATCGAGATCACCAACTCTTAAATACCCGGAGATGAGGGCACAATATGTGTACTCATTGGGCATGATTCCCTTCCGAATCATTTCAAACCATAACTTTCTAGCATCTCCAAGCCTTTTCATTTTACAAAGACCGTGAATCATTGTGGTCCCGTGGAAAGTTGATCCAACAAAGAAAGCTGCTGCTAGAGGTGAAGGGCGGTAGCGGTGGTGGGCGGTGGCAGTGGTGGGTCTTGATACAAAAAAATAAAAGGTGATCAAAGAAAAAATGCATGCAGATTTGGAGATTTGCATCCGAGCGAAAAAAACGGGAACAACTGTATAATTAAAAAACTTATTTGTCACATCAACAACCCATTAAAATACTCACATAAATTAAAGGGATTACATTAATTTTGTAAATACATTATTAAAAATATATTAATTGAGTAAATATTTTCTGAATATACTATAGTTGTAATTTTTTCTAAAAATATACTAAGATTTGTAATTAAAAATTTGGGAGACTTCTCAATTTTAAAGCATCAAATCATTACTTAAATGACTTAACTATTAGACCGGACCTGCATACGGTTATGGTCCATGCAATTTCGAAAGGTTGTCTTCAAAAGGTATACTTGACTCCTAAACGGCTAAACCTCAAGAGTCACGACCACACTTAAAGCCGATTGACACAATCAGTCACTAGGCTTAGACCCAAAATAATTATTATTACTTCTAAATTTATCAGTGATATTGGTGATTTTATTGTAACTATGACCCAAAATGTTGTTTTTATTTATGAAATTTTTATATGTTAATAATTCTTCACCTTGTTGTGAGTTTCAAAACAATGCATTCTTAGAGTAGAAAGTGCCCCTAAAAAAATTAAGTAGCCTATATGCAATATTTGTATATGTGAAAATAAAAATAATTTTAACCTGTATTTAGCAAATTTTTTATTATAAATTTGCACTACTGAATTTTAAGGTTTTCTTTATTTACAGAACATTTTTTTATTTATATATAGTTTTAGCGTTTACTACCTCACAATAAATTTAAGAATTTGAGCTGATATGTTTGAACCAAAAAATTTTGAAACAATAATTTTGTGAAATCAAATTTGTGTTTTTTAATTATATAGTTACTTATTATTTAGAGAAACTAAGTATGCATTATCATAAGAGTCCTCCTATATTGCGACAAATTTTTGCCGAATTATAATTGCGAAATATATCAATACATGGAATTTGATAAAATTATAGGAGTGTCTCACTTATTATATATTTCTCCAAAAAGTTACCATAAATATGTAATTGACAATCAATGAATCGATATAAATATTCATAATATATATCATTTTCGTTATCATAATATAATATTTTTTTGTGAGCTATATATCATGATGCGGATACTTTTTTCTCATCTAGAGAGTACAGAATTTTCCAAGACTTATTGGAATTATATGGATGAATATGGAAAATAAGGGTATGGTCCATACAATTTCAGAAGGTTGTTTTCAAAAGGTTGACTTGACTCCTAAACCACACTTAAAGCCGATCGACACAATCACTCACTAAACTTAGACTTGTATTTCTTCTTCATGTCAAGTCAATGATTATTATTAATTACTTTTAAATTTTTCACTGATATTGGTGATTTTATTGTAACTCTGTCCCAAAATGTTGATTTTATTTATGAAATTTTTATATATTAATAATTCTTCACCTTGTTGTGAGTTTCAAAACAATGCATTCTTAGAGTAGAAAGTGCCCCGAAATAAATTAAGTAGTCTATATACAATATGCAATATTTGTATATGTGCATGGGTGAATCCAGCCTCTTAGGTCAGTAATGTTAAATTTAAAATAAATAAATTTATCCCAAAAAAAATAAAAATATAGTAACATAAATTACAAAACAAAATAATGCCCAAATATTATTTTTAATAACATTTTTCAAGAATTCATTACTTAAAAGGGCAAAGGTCCAAAAATACACCTGACGTTTACCCTGATGTCCAACGTGCTCCTTATACTTTTTTTCTTCCAAAAGTGTCCTTAATGTTACAATTTTTAGGCCGACTCTGCCCCTGGCCCGGACGGACTTGCCACATAGACAAACAGATGTTAAAACCACTCTGATGTGACAGACACGTGGGCATATTTTGCTGACGAGGCATAACTAACAATTCAAATCAAATATATTTGTCCCAATACATGTGCCTATTGTCAATATAACTTTCTCATCTTATTATTATTATTATTATTATTTTACCCTTTTCATTTCAAAATACAAAATTAGTGTTGGAGTTTTAAATTTAATTTAATTATTTGTTAACAAAAAATATTATAATTAATGATACCTTTTATATAATTTATAATAATTATTATTATTTACTATATAAAATTAGTCAAAATGTATTTTTAAAATACCTCAAATAATAATAATAATAATAATAATAATATCCTCTTCGTTGTAAAAAAACTATTATCAAACTACTCCACCATCAAAACTCAAAGCGACCATTCTTCATCACAATGAAAAAACCCAAATCATAAATCATAAATTGCCAAAAAAAAATAGTGTTTCTTCCAAATCCTAATACCATATTTGTGATTTTAGCAGATTATTATGGAGTGACAAGAAAAATGAGATTAAAAATGATTCTTCCCCTCCACCAAAAATCAATTTTAACTTTATCGCACCACTTATATTTTCAAATCTACCAAATTGATTGATGAATCCCAGATTACTCATCATTGTGTGTCACTGTGTGAGAGAGAAAAAGAAAGAAATTTACAACTTCAATATCAATTTTGTAAATAAGAAATTTCCTTCACTCTCTTCAACTAGTTCTATACGTCACAACTATGAGCCCAATCGCCAAAATCCACGAGCACAAAAACAAAGCAATCTCCATAACTCGAGCATACCCTTCTCCATAATTATAACTTAAACTGCTAAACACATAAAAAGCCTTCAAGGATACGAAAGCCAGCGACGAAACAGAGCTATCCCTCTCGAAAGCTTTGGCCCATCGCATAAACTATACACACCTGCACACAAACAAAAAAACTCCGATCACCACAACCAATCAAAAAACAACAACAAAAGTTAAAATCAGAGAAATCTAATTGATAATCTGAGATTCCAGTACTTACAGAGAATTACAGCTGATCGAATAATGGAGATGAGGGGAATATCAATCAAGGAGTAGCGAAAATCATAATTGGTAAAATGGGAAGAAAGGGTTTGGAGAGAGAGAGAATCGGAAAGGAGAGCCAAATGAAGGAGGGTGTGAGAGATGTTGATTAGGGCATTTTGCCCCTTTTGAATTTTTGCCCCTTTTGAAATTTCTGAGTTTGAAGCCTAGTCAGCAAAATAAAAAAAAACTTTGTTTTGACTTTGAAGCCTCGTCAGCAAAATAAGGTCACATCTGAGCAACATTAGTATATGTGGCAAGTCCGTCCGGGCTAGGGGCGGAGTCGGCCCAAAAATTATAATGTTAAGGACACTTTTGGAAAAAAAAATAAAGGGAGCACGTTAGACATCGGGGTAAACGTCAAGGGCATTTTTGGACCTTTGCCCTTACTTCAAATTGTTGTATGATAGTCTCATTTTTATTATTTACAAAAAATTCACAAAGCAATTATTAAAAATATCAAAACAATTGCTAAATTTGTAAAATTATAAATAATAAAAAAATACAAAATATCAAATTTTCTCTAAAGTCGAACTAGTGGGAAGAATTAGGCCAAGCCGATAAACAAGAATCGAAGAGACAAAGAGTATTATAGTGACCAAGGTAGTATAAGATATAAACTTTGAAGAATTTAATACTACCTCCATTCTAAAATTAGATCACTACAAGAAAAAGGTTTATCTGTGACCACACATCAGCGACCGTACTCAGTCGTAGATCGATATCAGTGACTGACTACGATCGCTAATAGTGGTCGCAAATAATCTGGTCACTGGGTGGACACCAGCGACCACTTTTAACGTCCGACATATTAGCGACTGCCATATAGCGACCGATTCCGTCGCTAAGCTGAGTCAACATGAGTCATGTCTCAAGGGTGACGTGGCCCACGTGTCATCGACCACAATTAGTGACCGACTCAGTCGCTAACACCCTCGAGTCATCTGCGATCACTGATATGAATTAGCGAACGCATATGTTCGCAAATACTTAATTAAAAAAATTGCTTGTTTTGTGAATTTTCCAAAAAAATTTATATGTTTTGTAACTGCTTTATATCGCAACACACATCAATATATATAAATAAACCAACATCCATACAAATCCATCGATATATCCATCCATATATACAAATTAATAAAACCAACACAGTAATATAAACATCCACGCATATTGTGCTTATATATATAAACAAGTACCTTCCGAGTAAAATTTATATACAACTGTCATAAAGTACAATATAGACATTCATCCGTACATTCAGTTAGTAAAAAAATTAATTCAAATGTAGATTAACAAAAGAATGGGGAATACAAATGTCTTCACGGATCAATATCGTCCAAATAGGCTGTAACAAAAGAATAAAACATGTATTATTGAATGTAAAGTTAAACTAAACATGCAAAACAACACATAAAGCTAAAGTACATAAAGTTAAACAATAACAAGATTACCTGCTCGGGCTCATCCTGGTGTTGTGTTGCTCTCGCCACTGCATCTGCTAACTCCTCAGGACTCAGAGACTGCAGATGCCCGCCAAGTGTGAGAAGAAGATTCTGATCCTGACATATTGCTCTCACACAGTCAACAGGAGTTTGTGGTGTCGGATGGCACGAGGACTGAGTAGACTGATTAGCAGAGCTGCATGTCTGTGCCACTGATAGTCAATTGTCATTGTTGTCCTTGGTCTTTGACATAGTTCTTCTTCACAACCGACGCCCTCTCCCATAATTCTTGATCAATCGGTGGTCGCAGAGTGCCTTCAGGATAGTGCTCATTCAGTAGGGCTCTTATAAGTGTCATATGAGCAGGTTAGAAATTAAATAGTTAAAAATAAATATAAAATGCTTAAGAATGACGTAAAAATTTATAAACATATCAAAGTATCTCTATTTGGATAGCCTCATGCAAACTGTCGCGGGTGGCCACGTATACATCCAGCCAATGGATATGCTGACCTTGAGACGATGCCTCCTACAAAATATGCTCATATATTAATATGTAAACATGTGATATACTAAAACTAAAACTTTGCAAAATACAAAATATGCTCATATATTAATATATAAACATGTGATATACGCCACGTGGGATAGAACAGCCGTTTGAGACTTTTGAGTCCAACCAAAGTACAACCGACAATGGCAGCTCAGAAGGCTTTTTAATGCAGTCTTCACTATTTTTGAAAATTTTACGTGGCCGCTGACCTCAGTTTTTGTTGACCAATCAGAGTTGAGTTCGAATAGTTCTTGTGACGCCCCCAAAATAGGTTCACATAACCAATTTTGAGTAGCCAAATACATGGTACAGAATCCAAATACAAATCTTTTTATATCAAACGGTCGTGCAAAATACAACCACACAAACTGTGAGCTTCAATGCAGATCGTATATAATACGAAAATATAAACGCTCAAATAAGTCCTCATTATAATTATTATCACACTATTTTATAAAATAGTGAGGACTACTATAGCTCTTCTCGGACCATCACTCTATTCCCCGACTAGTCCCTGCGATATTCTCATTTTTTGAAGAGAACAATGAAAGAAAAGGGTGAGCTCAACTAGCTCAGTAAAGAATATTATGACTAAAATAATGCAGAATAAATTATCGTTAGCCTCCATTAAATCAGATAAAATATTATGGACAACAAGATTTAGATCAACAACTGCAGCGAAAATAATAATTCATTAGAAGAGTTAAGTAGAGAATGATGTCTACTATCTTCTATGATTTAAAAGTCCATCATCAATATTTTATCCCTGTAACATCAATCAATAAATATTTCAAATTAATAATTCATCTTTGCACTACGGGCCAAAGATATTCATTTGTATCACCTGTGGTCATGATGATGCCAAACATCTGTCCATCTTTTCACTACAGGCCAAAGATATTCATAAATCAACAGCTCATCTTTGCACTACTGGCCAAAGATATTCATCAATCAACAGTTCATCTTTGCACTACGAGCCAAAGATAACTTTCACCATTATTTAAGTTTGAGGATTATGACAATGGTATTAAGAACGAATCAAGTGAGATCAAAGATAAATATTAGAGATTTATAATTCAATTTATCCAGAGTTCAAGAATATTCAAATTGTCAATATGAAGATCAAAAAATGGATCCAATTTCAAGAATATAAGATCCATAAAAGATAACTTGGACAAAGAAAAGAAAATTTAATTTCATTGTGAATAGTACTTATGAATAGTATCATATGTATGAATAGTACCGTATATATGAATAGTACCCCGACATGAAAAGGTAAAACTTTCATAAGAAAGTTCAGACCAATATTCCGGTGAAATGATATTAGATGAAGCGCAAACTTCACGAAATTTCTACTCATTTCAAGAATTACAGAAACAATACTTACCGTAGTAAGTTTAAATTTAAGAATATGAAATGAAATATTATCACTTTCATAATATGGAAGATGAAAGAAAATAATATTCTTTACGAATATTGAAAGAAAATAACATCATTTACGAGAAAAATAATATCATTTACCTTAATAGAAGAGTAATTATGACTGGAATAACGAAGATTATGTTGGAAAATCTTGCACTGTTATCAACACTCAAACTATCATTATACTCACAAAAAATACGCTCAATAGTATAGAGAAAAAATTTTCTGATTCTAGTTTGATTTTTATTTCTTAACTAAGCAAACTATTTATAGGAAAATGCTAGCACACTAATATTGACAAAACCTATCCTCGGTGGCTTCTTAGCACACCACACTTTGAAAAATCTTCAACACACCTCTTTTGAAAACAAGTCTTCAAAGGCAACTTGTTCCACCATCCACATGTTTATATATATATATATATATATATATATATATATATATATATATTAAAACATTTATAATTATTAAAAAGAATTCCAATTCAATTTGCTATCTTCCACCTCATTTTATTTTTATACTATGAATTTATTATAATAATGTTACGATTTAAATTATACTATTATATTATCACATTATACTATTATAATGTAATATTATAATAATATATTTGAATGAATTATTTTATCAAAAAAGATAAAATGACAACTTTCAAGAAATGTCTCATGCTAAAAATTCTTCCATTTATATCAAAATTGATCAAATATTTACTTACCATATTTATCAATAATTTTTATTTTATTCATCAATTATTATAATTAATATTATAGAATCACAATATTGACAATCAGATCGTTCCCAAGAAAGATGGGGCTATCCGATAAGAATTTATCCTCATTGGCTCACAATTATATAACCTAACTCCTTTTCTCGACAAAACTTTCTAGACATTGTCAATAATGCTATCTAATAATATCATTTCAATAATATGTGTGACAATTATTGATTTAATAATGTGAAATACTGTGCAGTGGTTACTGTGACAATTATTGAATCAAGAATATAAAATTCTATGCAATTATCAACATAGCAATTATTGAATCAATAATATAAAATATTGAACAGCAATTATTGTAATAATTATTGAATGAGTGACTTCTTATGTAAGAATCAATAATTAGAAATTACTGTGCAATACCGTGTGCTATTGTTCAACAATGCGTATTACTGTACTTTAACCACCGGGTATTTCAACAGTTTAACAGTAAAAGTTTTGCCATTTATTTTTATAAAAAAGATTACTTCTGTCGCTTTCTATATCTGACAAATATTCTGTTATGGGGTCAACCAATGATTGCGCCGTCGTACGAATATTCTCCGACAAAAAGAATATTCTTCGACCAAATGAATATTTTCTGACACAACGAATATTTTATGCTCACTTGCTTACTTTGTAAAATATGCACATATCGCCCATAACTTATCACATTTATCAAATCAACACCTTATTATTTAAAATAATATATAGAGGAAATTAAATCTTATTCATAAAAAGTTGGGGCCTTACAACCTCTCCTCCTTATGAAATTTCGTCCTCAAAATTGACGTACATACCTGGAATTTCGAAGAGGTGAGGATACCTTACTTTCATTTCAGATTCTAACTTCCACTTCATTTCTTCTCATGGTTTCTCCATAAAACTTTGACTTGAGGTATAACCTTTGAGCGTAGAACATGTTCCTTCTTATCCAAGATCTTGACAAGTATCTCTTTATACGTTAAATCTTCGACTATCTCATTTGGTTCTAATTCAATAATGTAGTTTGGGTCTTTCACATATTTACGTAGCATGGATATGTGAAAAACGTTATGAACACGAGACATGCTTGGCGGTATAGCGAGTCTATAGGCCATAGTTCCTACTCGATCGAGAATTTCAAATAGACCAATAAATCGTGAGTTGAGCTTTCCTCTCTTTCCGAATCTCGTAACTCCTTTCCATAGAGCAACACGTATCAATACATGGTCTCCGACATTAAATTTCAAGTCTCTTCAATGAAGATCAGCATAACTCTTTTGTCGATTTTGTGCTGTTTGTATACGTTGCCGGATCATTTGAATCTTTTCCGTAGTCATACTTACTAACTCTGGTCCCAACAATGTTGCTTCACCCACCTCATCCCATTATATTGGAGAATGACATTTTTGTCTATACAACACCTCGAATAGAGCCACGAGTCGGTTCTAATCGTATATTTGACATCATCACGTGGGTCCTTGGAGTCTTTAACTCTATCTCTATCCTTTGTAAGTCATACAAAATGGGCCTTTGTGTTAACAATATCGTACTCGTACCCGCATATGATCTTTTACTCAACGCGTCAGCTATCGCGTTCACTTTTCTAGGATGGTATTGGATGGTATGGTCGTAATCTTTCAACAGCTTAAGCCAATGTCGTTGTCGTATACTGAGTTCGTCCTAGGTGAAGAAATATTTGAAGCTTTTGGAGTATATTAGGAAGTCATCAATAAAGACAACCACGAAATGCTCCAAATATTTCTTGAATATTCGGTTCATCATATCCATGAAGGCAGAAGGAGCATTAGTCAATCCAAAAGACATGACTATGAATTCATAATGCCCGTATCGAGTTCTAAAAGCAGTCTTTGGAATGTCATTAGTTTTAATCTTTAACCGATGATATCCAGAACGAAGATCGATCTTTGAAAAGAATTGCGCACCTTGCAACTGGTCGAACAGGTCATCAATGCGAGCTAACGGATACCTATTTTTGATGGTGACATGATTCCACTACCGATAGTCAATACAAAGTCGCATACTATCGTCTTTCTTCTTTATGAATAAAACAGGAGCACCCCAAGGCGATGTACTAGGACGTATAAAGCCGATGTCTAACAACTCCTGTAGTTGGACCTTTAACTCCTGAAATTCAATAGGAGTCATTCCATATGGGGTTTTGGAAATGGGTTTTGTACCGGGTTCAAAGTCAATAAAAAATTCAACTTCACGTTCAGGGGTAGGCCAGGAAGTTCTTCGGGAAATACATCAGGGAATTTATTAACAACAGAAATATCATTAAAATCTGACATATTCTTGTTTAAATCGGTGACATGGGCTAAGAAAGCTCGACATCTGTTTTTCAATAAACGAATAGCTTAATGACTTAAAATGACAGTGACTGATTTTAGTGGTTTGGTTGTTTGAATTTGCATAACAGGTTGGTTAGAAATATGAAAGCTAACAACCTTACGAAAATAATCAATTTTAGCATGATGAGTGCTTAACAAGTCGATTCTTACAATCACATCAAATGCAAGTATTTTCAAAGATATGAGATCAACAGGTAATGTGAGGGTGCCAATTTGAATCAAACAAGATTTGTAAACTGTGGATGTAATGAAGGTTTCTCCCAACGGAGTTTCAACAGATAAATCAAAATCTAGTTTCTCAGGGGTCAAGTTCAAACGTTGAACATAATTAGGTGAAATAAAAGAGTGGGTAGAATCGGTATCTAATAAGGTATAGACTTCGCAAGAGTTTATGATTAGCTTACAAGTGATAACTTCGTTCGGGTAGTCACGACAAAAGCTCTCCCCTGAACCATCGACTTAGACTTGTTTGGGACAGCCTTTGGTGTCACCATCCCAACTGGACTTAACTTCGCTATAGAGCACATTCCACCCTCAACTGCTTCGCCGTACTCCTGATCCATGATCTGAATCATTAACCTTCGATCCATATCGAATTGGGGTTGACCGCTCTGCACAGGGTAATTCCAAACTCGATGTTGGATTTTCCCTATTGCTGTCCAAAAAGCGAAATCCATATCATCTATTTTGGCCTTCTTGGATCGGAAGTCTCTTTCTACAATATCAACGCGTCGTGCGGCTTTTACCCATGCATCCTCCATTCTCACTCATTCAGTTGTTTCTTCTTTCAGCTGATCAGTGACATTTTCATTCTCATATTCCAGCTCTATCATCATAAGCTCTGCCAGAGAGAGATTCTGTTCAAGCTTCGCATATCGGGTAGCAAAATCTTGAATTGTTACATCCATTTGTTTCACGACCGCCTGTCGTTCTTCACCCTGCTCTTCTAACTCACGAATACGATCTTGCAGTTCTACATTTCGATCATAAAATTCTTCTAATAAATCCTCCTCAGGTTCCACTTCTTCCTCACTCTTAGCTGCTACCTCTGCGACTAGCTCGGGTGCAACTATTAATTCTTCACTCACCACATGGATATCTCTAATATCTTCTTCGCCTAACATCCTGCAATCAAGTTCAATAACTTAATTAGTACTCCCCAATAAACATCTTTGTTATAACAAGATATAATACTCCAATATTTATTCTTTAAATAAATCTCCCCAATTCATCACTTAAAACTCTATATGAGTTCATCTCTTGATTTTCAGATGTCATTCTTAAATACTACCACAAAAATATAAGGGTTAATTAAAGAAATTAATATGTCACATATTATCCTTATGTTCTGACCGGCCAATTAAATAACAAATAAGCTTAGGTAGGACACACTAGCAAAGGTTTTACTCGTCTCTCCCCTCCTAGTTCTAATCCCAGATCTCTGTTAGAGATCATATCCCTAAGCTCTGATACTAATGATGACACCCCCAAAATAGGTTCATACAATTCATTCTGAGTCGCCAAATACATTGTGACGCCCCTAGAATTGGTCCAGTCAACCCAACTCTATTCAGAGTCGCCAAATACATGGTACAGAATTCAAATGCAGTCTTTTATATCACATGGTCGTGCAAAATACGACCACACAACTGTGAGTGTCAATACAAATATGTAGAAAATATTAACATTCAAACTAAGTCCTCATTATAATTATTATCACACTATTTATCAGAAATAGTGAGGACTACTACTGCTCTAACTTGGACCATCACTCTGTCCCCCGACTAGTTCCTGCGACATTCTCATTTCCTGAAGAAGACAATAGATGAAAAGGGCGAGCTCAACTAGCCCAGTAAAGAATATTATGACTAAGATAATGAAAAATAAATTATCGTTAGTCTTCAACAATTCAGATAAAATATTATTGATAACAAGTTTTAGATCAATATTCGCAGCAGAAATAACAATTCATTAGAAGAGTTAAGTAGAGAATGAAGTCTACTATCTTCTATGATTTAAAAGTTCATCATCAATATTTTATCCATGTAACATCAATCAATATACATCTCGAATCAAATATTCATCTTTACACTACGGCCAAAGATATTCATTTGTATCATCAGTGGTCATGTTCATCTCAACACCTGTTCATCTTTGCACTACGGGCCAAAGATATTCATCAGGTAATCATTCATCTTTGCTCTACAGGCCAAAGATATTCAGTTATATCACCTTTTAAGACTGAGGATGATGAAAAATATTTTAAAGAACGAATTCAGTGAGATAAAGGACAAAGACTAAGGATTCGTATTTTAGTTTATCCAATTCAAAAATATTTCGTAATAATTAATTGTGGAGTAAAATTCAAGAATAAAGCTCAAAACTTAGATCCAATCAAAGATAGGAACCTTAACAAGCAACTTGGACATATAGAAGAAAATTTATTTTTTTCGTGAATAGTGCCGTATACGTAAATAGTGCCGTATACGTGAATAGTGCCGTATACGTGAATAGTAATCCCGACGAAAAAAGTAAGAATTTCATAATACAATCCATAACAATATTTTGGTATAATGATATTGAAAAGAATAACATCATTTTCGAAAAAAAATAACATCCCTTACCTCAAAAGAATAGTACTTCTGGCTGGAATATCGGATATAATACCGAAGGAAACTTGCACTGAATAGTAACACTCAAAGTATCTAAATACTCACAAAAATACGCTCGATATTATAGAGAGAGAAAACTTCTGATTCTGATGTAATTTTTAATTCTAACCTAAGCACCCTATTTATAGGAAAAGCTTAGGATGCCAAAGTAGACTAAATTAATAAAATATTAATATTTTTCTACGCAGACTTCCTTGACCAAAATATTAGCCACCACAAGTGGGGCTCACCAAAATTAGCATTTTCCACACCAACCAAAAGTGGGGCCCACCATTTTATAAAAAAAATATTTATTTTCCGAAACTTCAATAATTCATAATAAATAGACCTTTGTCAGAAAAATACAAATTCTAATGTCTTTTTCGTAGGAAATTTAATTTTCTACAACTTTGTAGAAGGAAGTTTTTCCAAATTCCAAACATAAATTATCCGAAATTCATAAACGGATGATTTTCTACACTAAAATACTGATAAAAACACATCAGCACTAATTCCTTCTTTTATATCCACAAAATAAATATTTTCTTATCATATAAATCAATAATTAATTATTCACAAATAATATTACAGAACTACAATATTGACAACCAGGTCGTTCCAGGAAAGAGGGGGCCTTCCGATAAGGATTTCTCCTTACTGGCGCGCAATTAAATAACCCCTCCTAGACAGAACTTCCTTAGACATTGTCAATAATGCTATCTAATAATATTATTCAAATAATATGAATTATTGAGTTGATAATGTGAAATACTGTGCAGTGACAATTATTGAATCAATAATACAAAATATCAACTGTAGCAATTATTGAATCAATCATATAAAATAGCAACGTAGCAATTATTGATATAAATATCAACGTAGCAATTATTAAACCAATAAAATATCATGCAATTATTGAATCAATAATATAAAATATTGAACAGTAATTACTGTAACAATAATTGAGTAGTGACTTCTTACGTAAGAATCAATAATTCAAAATACTGTGCAATACCGTGTCCTACTGTGCACAACACGTATTACTGTATTTTTTATCACCGGGTATTTCAACAGTTTAACCGTAACAGTTTTACCGTTATTTATAAAAAATGTTATTTCTGTCGCTTTCTATATCCGACAGTTATTCCGTTGTGGGGCCCACAAATAGCTGCGCCGTCGTACGAATATTCCCCGACATAAAGAATATTCCACGACCAAACGAATATTCCCCGACAACAATGAATATTTTATAACCACTTGCTTATTTTGAAATATTTGCACATTTCACCCATAATTTTTCACATTTATCAAATCAACACCTTACTATTTCAAAATAATATATAAAGAAAATTAAATCTTTATTCATAAAAGTTGGGGTCTTACAACCTCCCCTCCTTATGAAATTTCATCCTCAAAATTGACGTACGTACCTGGTATGTCGAAAAGGTGAGGATACCTCTCTTTCATTTCTGATTCCAACTCCCAGGTCATTTCCTCAATAGCATGGTTTCTCCACAAAACTTTAACTTGAGGTATAATTTTCGAGCGTAGGATATGCTCTTTCCTATCCAAGATCTTGATAGGTACCTCCTCGCACGTTAAATCTTCAGCTATCTCGTCCGGTTCTAACTCAATAATGTGTTTTGGTTCTTTCACATATTTACGCAATACGGATATTTGAAAAACATTATGAACACGAGACATGTTTGGAGGTAAAGCGAGTCTATAGGCCACCTTTCCTACTCGGTCAAGGATCTCAAATGGACCAATGAATCGTGGATTGAGCTTTCCTCTCTTCTCGAATCTCGTAACTCCTTTCCACAGAGCAACACGTAATAACACATGGTCCCCAACATTAAATTCCACATCCTTTCGATGAAGATCCGCATAAATCTTTTGTCGATCTTGTGCGGTTTGTATATGTTGCCGGATCATTTGAATCTTTTCCGTAGTCATATGTACTAACTCCGGTCCCAACAATGTTGCTTCACCCACCTCATCCCAGCATACTGGAGAGCGACACTTTCGTCCATACAACGCTTCGAATGGAGCCACGCCTATACTTGCCTGATAACTGTTGTTGTAGGAGAATTCCACCAATGGTAAGTACTTATTATCCCAACTCTCTTTGAAGTCTAGAACACAGAGTCTCAATAGATCTTCAAGAGTTTGAATAGTCCTTTTCGATTGTCCGTCCGTTTGAGGATGATATGCCAAACTGAATCGTAACTCCGTGCCCATAGCTTTCTGCAAACTGATCCAAAATCGTGAAGTGAATCTTGGGTCACGATCCGAAACTATGGATACTGGCATGCCATGCAATCTCACAATCTCATTCATGTACATATGAGCAAGACGTTCAAGGGAATAAGTCTCTCGTATCGGCAAGAAATGAGCAGACTTGGTTAATCTATCAACAATAACCCAAATCGCATCTATGCCCTGAGAAACCTTGGGAAGACCCGTAACGAAATCCATCGTAATGTGTTCCCACTTCCATTTCAGAATTTCCAGTGGTTGCAATGGACCCTTCAGCACTTGATGCTCTGCCTTTACAAGTTGACAAGTTAAACATCTCGAAATAAACTCCGCGATCTCTCTTTTCATATTGCTCCACCAAAATGTATGTCAAAGATCACGATACATTTTGGTACTCCCAGGATGGATTGCAAATGGTGTGTTATGTGCCTCCATCATGATTCTATGCTTCAAGTCAGAATCGTTAGGAACACAAAGTCTGGAGTTGACTCGAAGTATTCACTCTTCATCGATTCTTGCTTCTGGAATGGCACCTTCTTGCACTTTCTTCTTCATCTTCATCAGCTCCGGGTCTGTAGCTTGAATAGCTTTAATTTTATCAATCAAATCTGGCTCCACGCGTATACTTGACATTATCGCACTCGTTCCCGTATATGATCTTCTACTCAACGCGTCAGCTACCACGTTCGCTTTTCCAGGATGGTATTGGATGGTATGATCGTAATCTTTCAACAGCTCAAGCCAACGTTGTTGCCGCATATTGAGTTCCTTTTGAGTGAAGAAATATTTAAGGCTCTTATGATCTGTATAAATCTCCACTTTCTCCCCGTATAGGTAATGTCTCCAGATTTTCAACGCAAAAACGACAGCTGCCAACTCTAGATCATGAGTAGGATAATTCCTCTCATATTATTTGAGTTGTCGCGAGGCATAGGCTATGACTTTTCCATGTTGTATGAGAACACATCCTAACCCTTTGCCCGAAGCATCGCTGTAGATAACAAATCCATCCGAACTAGATGGTATTGTCAGAACAGGTGTCGAGATAAGTCTTCTCTTGAGCTCTTGGAAGCTCTTCTCGCATTCCTCGCTCCAAATGAATTTTGTATCTTTCTGAGTCAACTGAGTTAATGGAGTAGCGATTCGAGAAAATCCTTCTACGAACCTCCGATAATAACCAGCTAAGCCCAGAAAGCTTCGTACTTCGGTCACCGATTTAGGTTGCTCCCAGCTTTGTATTGCTTAAATCTTCGTCGGGTCAACAGATACTCCACGTTTCGATACCACGTGCCCAATAAATGCTACTTCCTCAAGCCAGAACTCGCATTTCTTTAGCTTGGCATATAGCTTGTTCTCACGAAGCTTTTGAAGTACCAGCTTCAAGTGGTGCTCATGATCTTCACGGCTTTTAGAATAGATGAGGATGTCATCAATAAAGACAACAATGAACTGATCCAAATATTCCTTGAATACACGGTTCATCATATCCATGAAAGCAGCAGGAGCATTAGTCAATCCAAAAGACATGACTAAGAACTCATAATGCCCGTACCGAGTTCTAAAGGCAGTCTTCGGAATATCCTCAGTTTTAATCTTCAGCTGATGATATCCAGAATGAAGATCGATCTTTGAAAAGAATTGTGTTCCTTGCAACTGGTCGAACAGGTCATCAATACGAGATAGCGGATACCTATTCTTGATGGTGACATGGTTCAACTCCCGATAGTCAATACAAAGTCGCATACTCCCGTCTTTCTTCTTTACGAATAAAACAGGAGCACCCCAAGAAGATGTACTAGGACGAATAAAATCGATGTCTAACAATTCCTGTAATTGGACCTTTAACTCCTGAAGTTCAATAGGAATCGTTCGATATGGGGTTTTAGAAATGAGTTTTGTACCGGGCTCAAGGTCAATAAAGAATTCAACTTCATGTTCTGGGGGTAGACCGGGAAGTTCTTCGGGAAATACATCAGGAAAATCATTAATAACGGAAATATCATTCAAACCTAATGTATTCTGGTTTAGATCAGTGACATATGCTAAGAAAGCTTGACATCCATTTTTCAATAAACGAATAGCTTTGTGACTTGAAATGATATTGACTGATTTTAGTGGTTCGGTGGTTTGGATTCGCACAACAGGTTGATTAGGAATATAAAAACTAACAACCTTGCGAAAATAATTAATTTTGGTATGGTAAGTGGTTAACCAGTTAATTCCTAAAATCACGTCAAATGCAAGTATTTTCAAAGATATAAGATCAACAGGTAAGGTAAGGGTACCAATTTGAATCAAGCAAGATTTGTAAACTGTAGATGTAACAAAGGTTTCTCCTAACGGAGTTTCAACAGATAAGTCAAAGTCTAATTTATCAGAAGTCAAGTTCAAACGTTGAGCACAAGTAGGTGAAATAAAAGAATGGGTAGCACCGGTATCTAACAAGGTGTAAACTTCGCAAGAGTTTATGATTAGCTTACCCGTAATCACCTCGTGTGGATTCCTCGCATTTTGGGCTGTCATGACAAATGCTCTTCCGGGAATCACCGACTTTGACTTGTCCGAAATCGCCTTTGGAATCACCATCCCCGCTGGACTTGGTTTCGCTATAAGACAATCTCGAGCTATATGTCCTTCTTGTTTGCAGTTATAGCATGCTTTGAATTGTTGTGGGCAGTTTGGGCTGATGTGTCCCTCTTTCCCGCATTTATAGCATACGACCGGTGGTCGTTCTCCTCCCCTAAAAACAGTTGATGCTGGTGCTGATGTCGACGTCTTCACATTCTCATTGTTGTACCTTCTCTTCTTGAAATCTCCCCCCGATTCACTTTTTCTACTATCATGACCACGATTACCACCGGAGTGGTTACCGCTTATGTCATACTTTCCTCCCCGCTGGTTGTTATTGCTCCGATGACTGCTGCCACTGGTACGACCTTGGTTATTGTCCCTTGATTGAATATAATCACTATCTCGTTCTAATAACTGGGCCCTGTTCACTACATCCGAATATAAAAAAAAATTGTGAGAAATGAGGTATTGACGTATTTCGGGTTTCAAACCTCTCAGAAACATCCGCGTCATACGTTCCTCATTCTCCACCAAATGAGGTGCAAACCTGGACTACTTCGCGAACTTAGCCTCGTACTGGGACACAGTCATGTTATTTTGTTCTAGTCTGATAAACTCTACCTCCTTCATATGATGAATACTTTCAAGAAAGTACTTGTCATTGAATAGTTTTTGGAATGCTTCCCAAGACATCTTGAGTGCGGCAGGCTGGGTACGGTTCACAGACTCCCACTAGTAATCTGCCTCTCCACGGAACATAAAGGTGGCAAATGGAACCTTCTGTTCCTCCGTGCATCCCAAGACATCAAATATCTTGATAATTTGCTTAACCCACGTCTCCGCCTTGATCGGATCCGGCTTTCCTTGAAATTTTGGTGGTCCCAATTCTTTGAACTGCTTGACAGTGACAAGCCGCGAGTTGTTATTATCTCCACCTGTATTTTGCACACGAGTCTCCCTCGTCTGGTTTTGCATGAACTGCAAAAAACTTCTAAACATCTCATCGTTTATCGTCTGACCAGCATTGTTTTCAGGATGAACATTGCCTTCTTGTTGCACGTTCTCCTGGTTGGTGATTAAAGGTGTCTCCACGGACTCATTCACTTCCTTGTTAACATTCTCAGCTGCCATTTTCAAATACTACCATAAAACAAGGGTTAATTAAACAAATTAACATATCACATATTAACCCTATGCTCCGACTGACCAATTAAATACCACATAAGCTTAGGTAGGACATACTAGTGAAGGATTTACTCGTCTCTCCCCTCCTAGTTCTATTCCCCGATCTCCGCCAGAGACCATATCCCTAAGCTCTGATACCAACTGTGACGCCCCCAGAATAGGTCCAGTCAACCCAACCCTATTCTAAGTCGCCAAATACATGGTACAGAATTCAAATACAATCTTTTATATCACACGGTCGTGCAAAATACGACCACACAACTGTGAGTGTCAATACAAATATGTAAAAAATATTAACATTCAAACTAAGTCCTCATTACAATTATTATCACACTATTTATCAGAAATAGTGAGGACTACTACTGCTCTAACTCGGACCATCACTCTGTCCCCCGACTAGTTCCTGCGACATTCTCATTTCCTGAAGAGGACAATAGATGAAAAGGGTGAGCTCAACTAGCCCAATAAAGAATATTATGACTAAGATAATGGAAAATAAATTATCGTTAATCTTCAACAATTCAGATAAAATATTATTGACAACAAGTTTTAGATCAATATTCGCAGCAGAAATAACAATTCATTAGAAGAGTTAAGTAGAGAATGAAGTCTATTATCTTCTATGATTTAAAAGTTCATCATCAATATTTTATCCCTGTAACATCAATCAATATACATCTCGAATCAAATATTCATCTTTGCACTACGGCCAAAGATATTCATTTGTATCATCAGTGGTCATGTTCATCTCAACACCTGTTCATCTTTGCACTATGGGCCAAAGATATTCATCAGGTAATCATTCATCTTTGCTCTACAAGCCAAAGATATTCAGTTATATCACCTTTTAGGACTGAGGATGATGAAAAATATTTTAAAGAACGAATTCAGTGAGATAAAGGACAAAGACTAAGGATTCGTATTTTAGTTTATCCAATTCAAAAATACTTCGTAATAATTAATTGTGGAGCAAAATTCAAGAATAAAGCTCAAAACTTAGATCCAATCAAAGATAGGAACCTTAACAAGCAACTTGGACATATAGAAGAAAATTTAATTTTTTCGTGAATAGTTTCGTATGCGTGAATAGTGCCGTATACGTGAATAGTAATCCCGACGGAAAAAGTAAGAATTTCATAATACAATCCATAACAATATTTTGGTATAATGATATTGAAAAGAATAACATCATTTTCGAAAGAAAATAACATCCCTTACCTCAAAAGAATAGTACTTCTGGCTGGAATATCGGATATAATACCGAAGGAAGCTTGCACTGAATAATAACACTCAAAGTATCTAAATACTCACAAAAATAAGCTCGATATTATAGAGAGAGAAAACTTCTGATTCTGGTGTGATTTTCAATTCTAACCTAAGCACCCTACTTATAGGAAAATCATAAGATGTCAAAGTAGACTAAAATAATAAAATATTAATATTTTTCTATGCACACTTTCTTGATCAAAATATTAGCCACCACAAGTGGGGCCCACCAAAATTAGCATTTTTTACACCAACCAAAAGTGGGGCCCACCATTTTCTAAAAAAAATATTTATTTTTCGAAACTTCAATAATTCATAATAAATAGACATTTGTCAGAAAAATACAAATTCTATGTTCTTTTCATATGAAATTTAATTTTCTACAACTTTGTAGAAGGAAGTTTTTCCAAATTCCAAATATAAATTATCCGAAATCCATAAACGTATGATTTTTCACACAAAAATACTGATAAAAACACATCAGCACTAATTTCTTATTTTATATCCACAAAATAAATATTTCTTTATCATATAAATCAATAATTAATTATTCACAAATAATATTACAGAACTACAATATTGACAACCAGGTCATTCGTAGGAAAGAGGGGGCCTTTCGATAAGGATTTCTTCTTACTAGCGCGCAATTAAATAACCCCTCCTAGACAGAACTTTCTTAGACATTGTCAATAATGATATCTAATAATATTATTCAAATAATATGAATTATTGAGTTGATAATGTGAAATACTGTGCAGTGACAATTATTGAATCAATAATACAAAATATCAACGGTAGCAATTATTGAATCAATCATATAAAATAGCAACGTAGCAATTATTGATATAAATATCAATGTAGCAATTATTGAACCAATAAAATATCATGCAATTAATGAATCAATTATATAAAATATTGAACAATAATTACTGTAACAATAATTAAGTAGTGACTTCTTACGTAAGAATCAATAATTCAAAATACTGTGCAATACCGTGTGCTATTGTGCACAACGCGTATTACTGTATTTTTATCACCGGGTATTTCAACAGTTTAACCGTAACAGTTTTACCGTTATTTATAAAAAATATTATTTCTGTCGCTTTCTATATCCGACAGTTATTCCGTTGTGGGGCCCACAAATAGCTGCGCCGTCGTACGAATATTTTTCGATAATAAGAATATTTCACGACTAAACGAATATTCCCCGATAACAATGAATATTTTATAACCACTTGCTTATTTTGAAATATTTGCACATTTCACCCATAATTTTTCACATTTATCAAATCAACACCTTACTATTTCGAAATAATATATAAAAAAAATTAAATCTTTATTCATTAAAGTTGGGGCCTTACATACATGGTACAGAATCCAAATACAAATCTTTTTATATCAAATAGTCGTACAAAATACG
Organism: Panax stipuleanatus; assembly: GCA_020205555.1. Taxonomy (NCBI): domain Eukaryota; kingdom Viridiplantae; phylum Streptophyta; class Magnoliopsida; order Apiales; family Araliaceae; genus Panax; species Panax stipuleanatus. Next base: position 115,157,492 of record CM035119.1, on the reverse strand, counting down.
ACCACACAAACTGTGAGCTTCAATACAGATCGTATATAATACGAAAATATAAAAGCTCAAATAAATCCATATTACAATTATTATCATACTATTTTACAAAATAGTGAGGACTACTACAGCTCTATATCAGACGATCACTCCATTCCCCGACTAGTCCCTGCAATATTCTCATTTTATGAAGAGAACAATAGAAGAAAAGCGTGAGCTCAACTAGCCCAGTAAAGAATATTATGACTAAGATAATGCAGAATAAATTATCGTTAGCCTCCACTAAATCAGATAAAATATTATGGACAACAAGTTTTAGATCAAGAGCTGCAGCGGAAATAATAATTCATTAGAAGAATTAAGTAAAGAATGATGTCTACTATCTTCTATGATTTAAAAGTCCATCATCGATATTTCATCCATGTAATATCAATCAATAAATATTTCAAATTAATAATTCATATTTGCACTACGGGCCAAAGATATTCATTTGTATCACCAGTGGTCATGATCATGCCAAACACCTGTCCATCTTTGCACTACAGGCCAAAGATATTCATAAATCAACAGCTCATCTTTGCACTACGGGTAAAAGATATTCATCAATCAACAGTTCATCTTTGCACTACGGGCCAAAGATAACTTTCACCACAATTTAAGTTTGAGGATTATGACAATGGTATTAAGAACGAATCAAGTGAGATCAAGGATAAATATTAGAGATTTATAATTTAATTTATCTAGAATTCAAGAATATTCAAATTGTCAATATGAAGATCAAAAGATGGATCCAAATTTAAGAATATAAGATTCATAAAAAGATAACTTGGACGAAGAAAAAAAAAATTAATTTTGTTGTGAATAGTACTCATGAATAGTACCGTATGTATGAATAGTACCGTATGTATGAATAGTACCCCGACATGAAAATGTAAAAATTTTGTAAGAAAGTTCAGACCAATATTCCGGTGAAATGATATTAGATGAAGCGCAAAACTCAAGGAATTTCTACTCATTTCAGGAATTATAGAAGCAATACTGACCGTAGTAAGTTTAAATTTAGGAATATGAAATGAAATATTATCACTTTCATAATATGAAATATGAAAGAAAATAATATTCTTTACGAATATTGAAAGAAAATAACATCATTTACGGGAAAAATAATATCCTTTACTTGAATAGGAGAGTAATTATGACTGAAATAACGGAGATTATGTTAAAAAAATCTTGCACTGTTATCAACACTCAAACTATCCTTATACTCACAAGAAATACGCTCAATAGTATAGAGAAAGAATTTTCTGATTCTAGTTTGATTTTCATTTCTTAACTAAGCAACCTAATTATAGAAAAATGTTAGCACACTAATATTGACAAAACCTACCCTCGGTGGCTTCTCAGCACACCACACTTTGAAAAATCTTCAGCACACCTCTTTTGAAAACAAGTCTTCAAAGGCAACTTGTTCCACCATCCACATGTTTATATATATATATATATATATATATATATATATATATATATATATATATATTAAAATATTTATAATTATTATAAAGAATTCCAATTCAATTTGCTATCTTCCACCACATTTTATTTTTATACCATGAATTTATTATAATAATGTTACCATTTAAATTATAAAATTATATTATTATATTATCACATTATACTATTATAATAATATATTTGAATGAATTATTTTATCAAAAAAGATAAAATGTCAACTTTCAACAAATGTCTCATGCTAAAAATTCATCCATTTATATCAAAATTGAACAAATATTTATTTATCATATTTATCAACAATTTTTATTTTATTCATCAATTATTATAATTAATATTATAGAATCACAATATTGACAACCAGATCGTTCCCATGAAAGAGGGGACTTTTCGATAAGAATTTATCCTCATTGGCGCCCAATTATATAACCTAACCCCTTTACTCGACAGAACTTTCTGGACATTATCAATAATGCTATCTAATAATATCATTTCAATAATATGTGTGCCAATTATTGATTTAATAATGTGAAATACTGTGTAGTGGTTACTGTGAGAATTATTGAATCAATAATATAAATTATTATGCAATTATCAACGTAGCAATTATTGAATCAATAATATAAAATATTGAACAACAATTACTGTAACAATTATTGAATAAGTGACTTCTTACGTAAGAATCAATAATTAAAAATTAATGTGCAATACCGTGTGCTACTGTGCAACAACGCGTATTACTGTACTTTAACCATCGGGTATTTCAACAGTTTAACGATAAAAGTTTTGCAGTTTATTTTTATAAAAAAAGTTATTTCTGTCGCTTTCTATATACGACAATTATTCCGTTATAGGGTCAACCAATGATTGCGCCGTCGTACGAATATTCCCCGACAAAAAGAATATTCTCCGACCAAACGAATATTCCCTGACACAATGAATATTTCATGCCCACTTGCTTACTTTGTAAAATTTGCACATATCACCCATAACTTATCACATTTATCAAATCAACACCTTATTATTTAAAATAATATATAGAGAAAATTAAATTTTATTCATAAAAAGTTGGGGTCTTACAGTTCTCCCACGAGTAAACCTTTACAGGTAAATTGCACTCAGGTATTATTTTATTTTATTTAGTATTGAGAAACAAAGTAAATACTAATTAGTTCATTATATTATTATATCCTATTTTATTTTACTTTATTTTATTTTATTTTATTTTATTGTATTTTATATTATTTTATTTTATTTTATTTAGTATTGAGAAACTAAGTAAATACAACTTAGTTCATTCTTTTATTTATTTTATTTTATTTTGTATTATTTTATTTAGTATTGATAAACTAAGTAAATAATACTTAGTTCATTATTCTTTTTATTTTGTTTTATTTTATTTAGTATTGAGAAACTAAGTAAACACTAATTAGTTCATTATATTATTATATCCTTTTTTATTTTACTTTACTTTACTTTATTTTATTGTATTTTGATTTATTTTATTTTATTTAGTATTGAGAAACTAAGTAAATATTACTTAGTTCATTATTTTATTTTATTTTATTTGTTTTATTTTATTTTATTTTTGTTATTTTATTTTAGTATTGAAAAACTAAGTAAATACTAATTAGTTCATTATATTATTTTATTTTATTTTACCTTTATTTATTTTATTTTATTTAGTATTGAAAAACTAAGTAAATACTACTTAGTTCGTTATTTTAATTTATTTATTTAAATTTTATTTTATTATTTTAATTTATTTTATTTAGTATTGAGAAACTAAGTAAATACTAATTAGTTCATTATATTATTATATCCTATTTTTTTTACTTTATTTTATTACATTTTGTAATATTTTATTTTATTTTATCTTATTTATTTAGTATTGAGAAACTAAGTAAATACTACTTAGTTCATTATTTAATTTAATTTAATTTAATTTTATTATATTATTTTATTTTAGTATTGAGAAACTAAGTAAATACTAATTATTTCATTGTATTATTGTATTTTATTTTATTTTACTTTGCTTTTTTTATTTTATTTTATATAATTTAATTTAATTTTTTATTAGTATTGAGAAACTAAGTAAATACTACTTAGTTCATTATTTTATTTTATTTTATTTGTTTTCTTTTATTTTATTTTATTATTTTATTTTATATTATTTTATTTAGTATTGAGAAGCTAAGTAAATACTAATTAGTTCATTATATTATTATATCCTATTTTATTTTACTTTACTTTACTTTATTTTATTATATTTTGTGCGATGCCTTCAAAATAGGTCTAATACACAATTCATTCTGAGTCGTCAAATACATGGTACAGACTCTAAATACACATCTTTAAATTTCAATTAATATACGGTCATGCAAAATACGACCACACAACTGTGAGCGTCAATACAAATATTATTTAGAAAATATAAACGCTCAAATTCATTACTCACTAATTATAATTATTATCACACTATTTTACAAAAATAGTGAGGACTACTACAGCTCTATTTCGGACCATCACTCTATTCTCCGACTAGTCCCCGCGATATTCTCATTTTCTGAAGAGAACAATGAAAGAAAAGGGTGAGCTTAACTAGCCCAGTAAAGAATATTATGACTAAGATAATGAAGAATAAATTATCGTTAGTCTTCAACAAATCAGATAAAATATTATGGACAACAAGTTTTAGATCAACAACTGCAGCGAAAATAATAATTCATTAGAAGAGTTAAGTAGAGAATGATGTCTACTATCTTTTATGATATAAAAGTCCATCATCAATATTTTATCCCTATAACATCAATCAATATATATCTCGAATTAAATATTCATCTTTGTACTACGGGCCAAAGATATTCATTTGTATCACCAGTGGTCATGTTCATCTCAACACCGTCCATATTTGAACTACGGGCCAAATATATTCATCAGGTAATCATTCATCTTTGCACTACAGGCCAAAGATATTCATCAAGTAATCATTCATCTTTGCACTACAAGTCAAAGATATTCATCAAGTAATCATTCATCTTTGCATTACAGGCCAAATATATTCTCCACAATTTAAGACTGAGGATGATGAAAAAGAACGAATCAAGTGAAATAAAGGAGAAATATTAGAGATTCGTAATTTAATCTATTCAAGTTCAAGAATGTTCAATAATAACCGATTGTAGAGCAAAATTCAAGAATGAAGATCAAAACATGAATCCAATCAAAGATAAATTAGAAAAAAAATTAATATTTTTTTTTCCGTGAATAATAATTCGTGAATAGTAACTTTTGAATAGTACTCGAATGAATAGTACTCCATCATGAAATGGTAAATATTTCATAAGAAAGTTCAGACCAATATTCTAGTGAAATGATATTAGATGAAGCGCAAAACTCAAAAAAATTCTGATCATTTCAGGAATTATAGAAGCAATACTTACCGTAATAAGTTCAAATTTAGAAGTATGAAATGAAATATTATCACTTTCATAATATGGAATATGAAAGAAAATAATATTCTTTATGAATATTGAAAAGAAATAACATCATTTATGAGAAAAATAATATCCTTTACCTCAGTATAATATTCAATCTGACAGGAATATCGGATATTATGATGAGGAAAACTGTGACGCCCCCAAAATAAGTTCAATACTTAACCCATTTTGAGTCGCCAAATACACTCAATAAAATTCAAATACAATCTTTCATATCAAACGGTAGTGCAAAATACGACCACACAACTCTGAGTGTCAATACAGACATGTAAAAAATATTAACATTTAAACTAAGTCCTCATTACATTTATTATCACACTATTTTAAATAAAAAAATAGTGAGGACTTCTACAGCTCTAACTCGGACCATCACTCCATTCCCCGACTAGTACCCGCGATATTCTCATTTCCTGAAGAGAACAATGGAAGAAAAGGGTGGGCTCAACAAGCCTAGTAAAGAATATTATGACTAAGATAATGAAAAAAAAATTATCGTTAGCCTTCAATAAATCAGATAAAATATTATGGACAACAAGTTTTAGATCAATATTCGCAGCGGAAATAACAATTTATTAGAAGAGTTAAGTAGAGAATGATGTCTACTATCATCTTTGATTTAAAAGTTCATCATCCATATTTTATCCTTGTAACATCAATCAATATACATCTCGAATCAAATATCCATCTTTGCACTACGGGCCAAAGATATTCATTTGTATCATCAGTTGGTCATGTTCATCTCAACACCTGTCCATCTTTGCACTACGGCCAAAGATATTCATTAGGTAATCATTCATCTTTGCACTACAGGCCAAAGATATTCATCACGTAATTATTCATCTTTGCACTACAGGCCAAGGATATTCAGTTATATCACCATTTAGAACTGAGAATGATGAAAAATAATACGAATTACGGATCCAGTGAGATAAAGGACAAATATTAGAGAATTTATCCAGCGTTCAAGAATGAAGATCAAAACCTGGATCCAATCAAAGATGATTTGGAAGATTTTTTTTTTACCGTAAATAGTATCCCGTGAATAGTAACTCGACATGAAGAGATAAAAATTTTAGAAGAAAGTTCAGACCAATATTCCAGTGAAATAATATTAGATGAAGCGCAAAACTCAAGTAATATCTGATCATTTTAGGAATTATAGAAGCAATACTTATCGTAGTAAGTTTAGAGTTAGGAATCTGAAATGAAACAATATACGAACTACAATTGAATTTTCACCCGTCAGGCGGTAGTCCGCTCAGACAGATTATTTTCACAATTTAATAACAACTGAATACGAAGGGTTATTCATCGGTATGCGGTAGTCCGTATAGACAGGTTATTCCCACAGAATAATAAAGTATGGAACAACAACATGATTTCACCATGTATGCGGTAGTCCGCGTAGACAGGTTATTCCAACAGAATAATAAAGAATGGAATAACAACCCTTACGAGTATTGAAAAAAAATAACTCTCTTCATGAATACGAAAGATATAATACCCCTTACCTTAAAATTTGGAGACTATACTAGCGTAATAGCAGAATACTCTTTTTCTTTCTCTCTTATTCTCTCTATACTTTCTCTCTATATAATTTTAGTGAATTGGTGAGAAATAATGAAGAAATGAGCTTCTATTTATAGGCTCAATAGAGTAAGGGTAAAATAGTCTTTTTGCCATAATTTATGACATCATCGCTTACATCATCGATCTATGACATCATTGCTTACCTCATCGCTCCGATGACATCATTGCTTACCTCATCGCTCCGATGACATCATTGTTTGCATCATAAGAGTTCAAATTCAATTTGCACTATTCCACCCCGTTTAACTTTTATATCATGAATTTACTATAATAATGTTACCATTCAAATTATACTATTATATAATCACATCATACTACTATAATGTAATATTATAATAATATATTTGAATGAATTATTTTATCGGACAAGATAAAATACCAACTTTCAACAAATGTCACATGTTAAAAATTCCTCCGTTTAAATCCACATTGAATAAATATTTCCTTATCATATATATCAAAAATTAACTATTCACAAATAATATTAAAGAACTACAATATTGACAACCAGGTCGTTCCCAGGAAAGAGGGGGCCTTCCGATAAGGATTTTTCCTTACTGGCGCGCAATTAATCAACCCTTTCCTAGACAAAACTTCCTTACACATTGTCAATAATGCTATCTAATAATATTATTCAAATAATATGAATTATTGATTTGATAATTTGAAATAATGTGCAATGACAATAATATAAAATAGCAAAGTAGCACTTATTGATATAAAATATCGATGTAGCAAATATTGAACCAATAAAATATTATGCAATTATTGAATCAATAATATAAAATATTAAACAGTAATTACTGTAATAATAATTGATTAAGTTCCTTCCTACGTAAGAATCAATAATTTGAAATACTGTGCAATACCGTGTGCTACTGTGCAATACCGTGTGCTACTGTATTTTAACCACCGGATATTTCAACAGTACTAACGGTAATGGTTTTGCCGTTATTTTTTATAAAAAGGTTACTTCTGTCGCTTTCTATATCTGACATTCATTCCGTTGTGGAATCCACCAATGACTGCGCCGTCGTACGAATATTCTCCGACAAAAAGAATATTCCTCGACCAAATGAATATTTCCCGACACAACGAATATTTTATAACCACTTGCTTACTTTTTAAACTTTGCACATTTCACCCATAACTTATCACATTTATCAAATCAACACCTTACTATTTCAAAATAATATATAAAGAAAATTAAATCTTATTTATAAAATTTGGGGTCTTACAACCTCCCCTCCTTATGAAATTTTGTCCTCAAAATTGACGTACGTACCTGGTATGTCGAAAAGGTGAGAATACCTCGTTTTCATTTTCGATTTTAACTCCCAGGTCATTTCTTCGATTTTAACTGTGACTCTCATGGTGCTTCAACCATAGTACCTCACAATGGTACCTATCAGTTTGTCACCACACGAAAACGACGTCCCCTACGGAGAGTTTGGCTTCGGTGCATCCCACACAAGAAGTCACCAGCGAGAGGCTCGGGGCTCTTCACACCTTATGGCTCTTGATGCTTTGCCTTGACACATTTACACGTTAAACACCACGAGATAAACTCCACGATCTCTCTCTTCATATTGCTCCACCAAAATGTATGTCGAAGATCACGATACATTTTGGTACTTCCAGGATGGATTGCAAATGGTGTGTTATGTGCCTCCATCATGATTTTATACTTCAAATCGGAATCATTAGGAACACAAAGTCTAGAGTTGACTCAAAGTATTCCCTCTACATCGATTCTTGCTTCTGGAATAGCACCTTCTTGCATCTTCTTCTTCATATTCATCAGCTCTGGGTCTGTAGCTTGAGCAGCTTTAACTTTATCAATCAAAGCTGGTTCTACGCGTATACTTGATATCATCGCATGGGTCCCCGGAGTCTTGAACTCTATCTCCATCTTTTGTACGTCATACAAAATAAGCCTTTGTGTTGACAGTATAGCACTCGTTCCCGCATACGATCTTTTACTTAACGCGTCAGCTACCACGTTTGCTTTCCCAGAATGGTATAGAATGGAATTGTCTTAATCTTTAAACAGCTGAAGCCAACGTCGTTGTCGCATATTGAGTTCGTTCTTGGTGAAGAAATATTTGAGGCTTTAGGATGTCATCAATAATGACAACCACGAAATGATCCAAATATTTCTTAAATATTCGGTTCATCATGTCCATGAACGCAGCATGGACATTGGATATAACTAGAAATTCGTAATGCGCGTATCGAGTTCTAAAGGTAGTCTTTGAAATGTCATCAGTTCTAATCTCTAACTGACGATATCCAGAACGGAGATCAATCTTTGAGAAGAATTTTGCACTTTGCAACTGGTCGAACAGGTCATCAATGCGAGGTAGCGGATACCTATTTTTGATGGTGACATGATTCAACTCCCGATAGTCAATACATAGTCGCATACTACCGTTTTTCTTCTTTACGAATAAAATAGGAGCACCCCAAGGAGACGTACTAGGACGTATAAAACCGATGTCTAACAACTCCTGTAGTTGAACCTTTAACTCCTGAAGTTCAATAGGAGCCATTCGATATAGGATTTTAGAAATGGGTTTTGTACTGGACTCAAGGTCAATAAAGAATTTAACTTCACGTTCTGGGGGTAGACCAGAAAGTTTTTTGGGAAATACATCAGGAAACTCATTAACAACAAAAATATCATTCAAATCTGATGTATTCTGATTTAAATAAGTGATATGGGCTAAGAAAGCTTGACATCTGTTTTTCAATAAACGAATAGCTTTATAACTTGAAATCACATTGATTGATTTTAGTGGTCTGATTGTCTTAATGAAAGCTAACAACCTTACGAAACAATCAATTTTGGAATGATGAGTGGTTAACTAGTCGATTCAAAAATCACATCAAATGCAAGTATTTTCAAAGATATAAAATCCACAGGTAGGGTGAGGGTGCCAATTTGAATCAAACAAGATTTGTAAACTGTGAATGTAACGAAGGTTTCTCCCAACAGAGTTTCAACAGATAAGTCAAAGTCTAATTTCTCAGGTGTCAAGTTCAAACGTTGAGCACAAGCAGGTGAAATAAAAGAATGGGTAGCACCGATCTCTAATAAGGTATAGACTTCGCAAAAGTGTACGACTAACTAACCCGTGATAAATTCGTTCGGGTTCCTTACGTTTTGGGCAGTCACGACAAATGCTCTTCCAGGAACCACTGACTTTGATTTGTCTAGGACAGTCTTTGGTGTCACTATCCCAGCTGGTTTAGACTTTGCTATAAAGCTCATTCCATCCTCAACTGCTTCGTCGCACTCCTGATCCATGATTTGACTCTTCGATCCATATCGAATTGGGGTTGACCGCTATGCACATGGTAATTCCAAACTCGATGTTGGATTCTCCCAATTGCTATCCAAAAAGTAAAATCCATGTCGTCTATTTTGGCCTTCTTAGATCGGACGTCTCTTTCTAAAATATCAACGCGTCGTGCGGCTTTTACCCGTGCATCTTCAATTCTCACTCGTTCAGTTGCTTCTTCTTTCAGTTGATCGTTGACATTTGCATTTTCAGATTCCAGCTCTAATATATTATGTTCTGCCAGAGAGAGCTTCTGTTCAAGCCTCGCATATCGAGTAGCGAAATCTTGAATTTCTGTATCCTTTTCTTGAATTATTTTATCCCTCTGTTCCACGGCCGTCTGCCGTTCTTCACCCTGTTCTTCTAACTCATGAATACGATTTTGCAGTTCTACATTTCGATCATAAAATTCTCCTAACAAATCTTCCTCAGGTTCCTCTTCTTCCTCACTCTCAGCTACAACCTCTGCGATTAGTTCGGGTGCAACTATTAATTCTTCACTCACCACATGAATATCTCTAATTTCTTCTTTACCTGACATCCTCAAATACTGCTATAAAACAAGGGTTAATTAAACAAATTGTCATATCACATATCAACCCTATGTTCCGACCGACCAATAATAATTAAGCTTAGGTAGAACACACTAGCAAAGGTTTTACTCGTCTCTCCCCTCCTAGTTCTATTCCCAGATCTCTGCCAGAGATCATATCCCTAGGCTCTGATACCAACTGTGACGCCCCCAAAATAGGTTCAATACTCAACCCATTTTGAGTCGCCAAATACACTCAATAAAATTCAAATACAATCTTTCATATCACACGATCGTGCAAAATCGACCACACAACTCTGAGTGTCAATACAGACATGTAAAAAATATTAACATTCAAACTAAGTCCTCATTACATTTATTATCACACTATTTTAAATAAAAAAATAGTGAGGATTTCTACAGCTCTAACTCGGACCATCACTCCATTCCCCGACTAATACCCGCGATATTCTCATTTCCTGAAGAGAACAATGGAAGAAAAGGGTGGGCTCAACTAGCCCAGTAAAGAATATTATGACTAAGATAATGAAAAAAAAATTATCGTTAGCCTTCAATAAATCAGATAAAATATTATGGACAACAAGTTTTAGATCAATATTCGCAGCGGAAATAACAATTTATTAGAAGAGTTAAGTAGAGAATGATGTCTACTATCATCTTTGATTTAAAAGTTCATCATCCATATTTTATCCTTGTAACATCAATCAATATACATCTCGAATCAAATATACATCTTTGCACTACGGGCCAAAGATATTCATTTGTATCATCAGTTGGTCATGTTCATCTCAACACCTGTCCATCTTTGCACTACGGCCAAAGATATTCATCAGGTAATCATTCATCTTTGCACTACAGGCCAAAGATATTCATCACGTAATTATTCATCTTTGCACTACAGGCCAAGGATATTCAGTTATATCACCATTTAGAACTGAGAATGATGAAAAATAATACGAATTACGGATCCAGTGAGATAAAGGACAAATATTAGAGAATTTATCCAGCGTTCAAGAATGAAGATCAAAACCTGGATCCAATCAAAGATGATTTGGAAGATTTTTTTTTTACCGTAAATAGTATCCCGTGAATAGTAACTCGAAATGAAGAGATAAAAATTTTAGAAGAAAGTTCAGACCAATATTCCAGTGAAATAATATTAGATGAAGCGCAAAACTCAAGTAATATCTGATCATTTTAGGAATTATAGAAGCAATACTTACCGTAGTAAGTTTAGAGTTAGGAATCTGAAATGAAACAATATACGAACTACAATTGAATTTTCACCCGTCAGGCGGTAGTCCGCTCAGACAGATTATTTTCACAATTTAATAACAACTGAATACGAAGGGTTATTCATCGGTATGCGGTAGTCCGTATAGACAGGTTATTCCCACAGAATAATAAAGTATGGAACAACAACATGATTTCACCATGCATGCGGTAGTCCGCGTAGACAGGTTATTCCAACAGAATAATAAAGAATGGAATAACAACCCTTACGAGTATTGAAAAAAAATAACTCTCTTCATGAATACGAAAGAAATAATACCCCTTACCTTAAAATTTGGAGACTATACTAGCGTAATAGCAGAATACTCTTTTTCTTTCTCTCTTATTCTCTCTATACTTTCTCTCTCTATAATTTTAGTGAATTGGTGAGAAATAATGAAGAAATGAGCTTCTATTTATAGGCTCGACAGAGTAAGGGTAAAATAGTCTTTTCACCATAATTTATGACATCATCGCTTACATCATCGATCTATGACATCATTGCTTACCTCATCACTCTGATGACATCATTGCTTACCTCATCGCTCCGATGACATCATTATTTGCATCATAAGAGTTCAAATTCAATTTGCACTATTCCACCCCGTTTAACTTTTATATCATGAATTTACTATAATAATGTTACCATTCAAATTATAAAAATCATACTATTATATAATCACATCATACTACTATAATGTAATATTATAATAATATATTTGAATGAATTATTTTATCGGACAAGATAAAATACCAACTTTCAACAAATGTCTCATGTTAAAAATTCCTCCGTTTAAATCCACATTGAATAAATATTTCTTTATCATATATATCAAAAATTAATTATTCACAAATAATATTACAGAACTACAATATTGACAACCAGGTCGTTCCCAGGAAAGAGGGGGCCTTCCGATAAGGATTTCTCCTTATTGGCGCACAATTAATCAACCCCTTTCCTAGACAGAACTTCCTTAGACATTGCCAATAATGCTATCTGTAAGACCCCAACTTTTATGAATAAAAAATTTTAATTTCTCTATATATTATTTTGAAATAGTAAGGTGCTGATTTGATGAATGTGGTAAGTTATGGGGTAATTTATGAAAATTTTTCAAAGTTAGCAAGTGTTAATAAAATATTCAAGTTGTCGGAGAATATTCGTTTGGTCGTGGAATATTCTGGTTGTTGGGGAATATTCGTACGACGGCACAGCCATTTGTGGACCCCACAACGGAATAACTGTCGGATGAAGAAAACGACAAGAATGAGTTTTCTAAAAATAACGGCGGGGTTGTTACCGTTAAAACTGTTGAAATACCCGGTGGTTAAAATACAGTAAGACGCGGTGTTGCACAGTAGCACACGGTATTGCACAGTAATTCTAATTATTGATTCTTACGTAAGAAGTCACTACTTAATAATTGTTACAGCAATTACTGTTCAATATTTTATATTATTGATTCAATAATTGCTACATTGATAATTTCATAATATTTTATTGATTCAATAATTGTCATTGCACAGTATTTGAAATTATCAAATTAATAACTCATATTATTTGAATAATATTATTAGATAGCATTATTGGCAATGTCTAAGGAAGTTCTGTATAGGAGGGGTTATTTAATTGCGCGCCAGTAAGGAGAAATCCTTATTGGAAGGCCCTCTCTTTCCTGGGAACGACCTGGTTGTCAATTTTGTAGTTCTGTAATATTATTTGTGAATAATTAATTATTGATTTATATGATAAGGAAATATTTATTTTTGTGGATATAAAAGAAGGAATTAGGGCTGAGGTGTTTTTATCAGTATTGGATGTTAATATTGTGAATTATAATTTTAATGATGAAAAAAAAATATTATTAATGTGTTTTGTGAAGCCAAGTGAATTGAGATAAATAGAGGGGTTTTTATTAAAGTATTTCTTATAAATTTGGCTTATTATATGTACCCCCACTTACTCATTTTTCAAAATAATCGGTATAGAATTATTCAGTATATATATATATATTATATATATGTGTGAAAGTGACATGTGAGGTGGGGCCCACATGTGGGATGAAATGAAAATGGGGTGGGGGGGAGGAAACTTATGGGGGAGGGTGTATTATATATATATATATATATATATATATATATATATATATATATATATTATATTTAAAATTTTGTTTTATTAGAATATTTTATTGCACAGTAATAAATAGTAAAATCAAAATTTTTCGTCGGTGCGCGCCCGTGAATTTGTCCAAAATTTTTCACTGTGCAGTTCGTGATTTTTATTCAAATAGTACTATTCCATTCTCCTATAAATAGGATGCTTAATTTAGAATTGAAAATCACACCAGAATCAGAAGTTTTCTCTCTCTATAATATCGAGCGTATTTTTGTGAGTATTTAGATACTTTGGGAGTTGCTATTCAGTGCAAGTTTTCTTCAGCATTATACCTGAAATTCCAGTCAGAAGTACTGTTCTTTTGAGATAAAGGATATTATTTTATTGCAATATTCGTAAGAAATATTATTTTCTTTCATATTCCATATTATGAAAGCGATAATATTTTATTTCATATACCAAAATTAAAACTTACTACGGTAAGTATTGCTTCTATAATTCCTGAAATGATCAAAAAATTCTTCGAATTTTGCGTTTCATCTAGTATCATTTCATTGGAATGTTGGTATGAATTTTATTATGAAATTTTTACCTTTTCATGTCGGGGCTACTATTCACGTATACGGCACTATTCATGTATACTGCACTATTCACGAATACGGCACTATTCACAGAAAAATTAAATTTTCTTTTATTTGTCCAAGTTGTCTATTAGGGTTCCTATCTTTGATTGGATCCAAATTTTGATCTTTATTCTTGAATTTTGCTTCATAATTGATTATTATGGAGTATTCTTGAACTTGGATAAACTAAATTACGAATCCCTAATCTTTGTCCTTTATCTCACTGGATTCGTTATTTTTATTATTTTTCATCATCCTCAGTTCTAAATGGTGATATAACTGAATATCTTTGGCCTGTAGAGCAAAGATGAATGATTATCTGATGAATATCTTTGGCCCGTAGTGCAAAGATGGACAGGTGTTGAGATGAACATGACTACTGGTGATACAAATGAATATCTTTGGCCCGTAGTGCAAAGATGAATATTTGATTTGAGATATATTGATTGATGTTACAGGGATAAAATATGGATGATGGACTTTTAAATCATAGAAGATAGTAGACTTCATTATCTACGTAATTCTTCTAATGAATTGTTATTTTCGCTGTAGTTGTTGATCTAAAACTTGTTGTCCATAATATTTCATCTGATTTGTTGAAGACTAACGATAAATCATTCTTTATTATCTTAGTCATAATATTCTTTACTGGGCTAGTTGAGCTCACCCTTTTCATCTATTGTCCTCTTCAGGGAATGAGAATGTTGCAGAAACTAGTCGGGGATCAGTGTGATGGTCAGAATAGAGCAGTAGTAGTTCTCACTATTTTTGTAATATAGTTTGATAATAATTGTAATTAGTGAGGACTGAATTTGAGTGTTAATATTTCTTTTGTATTGACACTCACAGTTGTGTGGTTGTATTTTGCACGACTGTTTGAGTTAAAAGATTTGTATTTGGAGTTCTGTACCATGTATTTGACGACTCAGAATGGGTTGGTATTGAACCTATTTTGGGGGCGTCACACTATCTAATAATATTATTCAAATAATATAAATTATTGATTTGATAATTTGAAATAATGTGCAGTGACAATAATATAAAATAGCAAAGTAGCACTTATTGATATAAAATATCAACGTAGCAAATATTGAACCAATAAAATATTATGCAATTATTGAATCAATAATATAAAATATTGAATAGTAATTACTGTAACAATAATTGAGTAAGTGCCTTCCTACTTAAGAATCAATAATTCGAAATACTGTGCAATACCGTGTGATACTGTGCAACACCACGTATTACTGTATTTTAATCACCGGGTATTTCAACAGTACTAATGGTAACAGTTTTGCCGTTATTTTTATAAAAAGGTTACTTCTGTCGCTTTCTATATCCGACATTCATTCCGTTGTGGGGTCCACCAATGATTGCGCCGTCGTACGAATATTCTCCGATAAAAAGAATATTGCTCGACCAAACGAGTATTCCCCGACACAACGAATATTTTATAACCACTTGCTTACTTTGTAAACTTTGCACATTTCACCCATAACTTATCACATTTATCAAATCAACACCTTACTATTTCAAAATAATATATATAAAAAATTAAATCTTATTTATAAAATTTGGGGTCTTACAAAAACTTACACTGTTATCAACACTCAAAGTATCTAAATATTCACAAGAAATATGATCGATATTATAGAGAGAAATTTTTTTAATTCTGGTGTGATTTTCATTTCTTAACTAAGCACCCTATTTATAGGAAATGCTTAGCACACCAGGATTAACAAATGCAATCCCGATGGCTTTCTCAGCACACCACATTAGAAAACAAGCCAGCCCACCACCTTTGAAAAATTTTCTCCAGCATATTTCACATGACAAAAGGACAAGTGGGGCCCACACATGTTTTAAATTTAAACAATATTCAAAAAATTTAATAAGTCATAATAAATAGCACATTTATCAAAAAAATATGAACCTTATGTCCATTCAATACGAAATTTAATTCTCTACAACTTTGTTGAAGAAATATTTTCCAAATTTTGAACTAAAAATGACCCAAATTTACATACGGATGAAATTTTAATTTCCTTCTTTTTCTCCCACCATTTTCCACTAACTCTCTCTCTCTCTCTCTCCCTTTCTCTCTCTTCCCATCAATTCCTTCACACACACACACACACATACACACACACACACACACACACATATATATATATATATTAAAATATTTATAATTATTAAAAGAATTTTTAATTCCATTTTCTCTCTTTCACCTCATTTTATTTTTATACCATAAAATTATATTATTATATTATCACATTATTATAATGTAATATTATAATAATATATTTGAATGAATTAGTTTATCGAAAAAGATAAAATATCAACTTTCAACAATTGTCTCTTTTGCTAAAAATTCCACCATTTATATCAAAATTGAATAAATATTTACTTATCATTTTATCAATAATTAATTATTATTCACAAATAATATTACAGAATCACAATAATGACAACCAGGCCATTCCCAAGAAAGAGGGGGGCTTTTCGATAAGGATTTCTCCTTACTGGCGCGTAATTAGATTAACTAACCCCTTTTCTAGACAGAACTTTCTAGATATTGTCAATTTTGCTATCTAATAATATTATTCAAATAATATGAATTATTGATTTAATATTGTGAAATGCTGTGCAGCGGTTATTGTGACAATTATTGAATCAATCATATAAAATATTGAACAGTAATTACTGTAACAATTATTGAATGAGTGACTTCTTACAGAAGAACCAATAATTTGAAATACTGTGCAATACCGTGTGCTACTGTGCAACAATGCATATTACTGTATTTTTATCACCGGGTATTTCAACAGTTCAACGGTAACAGTTTTACCGTTATTTTTATAAAAATTACTTCTGTCGCGTTCTATATCCGACATTCATTCCGTTGTGGGGTTCACCAATGACTGCGCCGTCGTACGAATATTCTCCGACAAAAAGAATATTCCTCGACCAAACGAATATTCTCCGACACAATGAACATTTTATAACCACTTGCTTACTTTGTAAAATTTGCACATTCCACCCATAACTTACCACATTTATCAAATCAACACCTTACTATTTCAAAATAATATATAAAGAAAATTAAATATTTATTCATAAAAGTTGGGGTCTTACAACCTCCCCTACTTATGAAATTTTGTCCTCGAAATTGACGTACGTACCTGGTATGTCGAAAAGGTGAGGATACCTCACTTTCATTTTTGATTCTAACTCCCAGGTCATTTCCTCGATATCATGGTTCCTCCACAAAACTTTAACTTGAGGTATAATCTTTGAGCGTAGGACATATTCTTTCTTATCCAAGATCTTCACAAGTACCTCCTCGTACGTTAAATCTTCGGCTATCTCGTCTGGTTCTAACTTAATAATGTGGTTTGGGTCTTTCACATATTTACATAGCACGAATATGTAAAAAAATATTATGAACACGAGACATGCTTGGAGGTAAGACGAGTCTATAGGCCACATTTCCTACTCGGTCAAGGATTTCAAATGGACCAATAAATCGTAAATCGGTGCCCATAGGTTTTTGTAAGCTTCCACTTTGGCACTTAATGCTCTGCTTTGACACGTTTACACGTTAAACACCTCTAGATAAACTCCGCGATCTCTCTCTTCATATTGCTCCACCAAAATGTATGTCGAAGATCATGATACATTTTGGTACTTCCAGGATGGATTGCAAATGGTGTGTTGTGTGCTTCCATCATGATTCTATACTTCAAATCAGAGTCGTTAAGAACACAAAGTCTGGATTTGACTCGAAGTATTCCCTCTGCATCGATTCTTGCTTCTGAAATAGCACCTTCTTGCACCTTCTTCTTTATATTCATTAGCTCCGAGTCTATAGCTTGAGTAGTTTTAACTTTATCAATCAAAGTTGGTTCACGCGTATACTTGACATCATCACGTGGGTCCCAAGAGTCTTGAACTCTATCTCCATCATTTGTAAGTCATACAAAATGGCTTCGTATTGACAATATCGCACTTGCACTCGCATACGATCTTCTACTCAATGCGTCAGCTAACACGTTTGCTTTTCCAGGATGGTATTGGATGGTATGGTTGTAATCTTTCAAAAGCTCGAGCCAATGTTGTTGTTGCATGTTGAGTTTGTTCTAAGTAAGAAATATTTAAGGCTCTTATGATCCGTATAGATCTCCACTTTCTCCCCATACAGGTAGTGTCTCCAAAACTTCAACGCGAAAACGACAGCTACCAACTCTAGATCATGAGTAGGATAATTCCTTTCATATACTTTGAGTTATCGTGAGGCATAGGCTATGACTTTCCCATGTTGCATGAGAACACATCCTAACCCTTTGCCCGAAGCATCGCTGTAGATGACAAATTCATCCGAATCAGATGGTATTGTCAGAACAGGTACCGAGATGAGTCTCCACTTGAGCTCTTGGAAGCTCTTCTCGCATTCCTCGTTCCATACGAATTTTGTATCTTTCCGAATCAACTGAGTTAATGGAGCAGTAATTCGAGAAAATCCTTCTACGAATCTCCGATAATAACCAAATAAGCCCAGAAAGCTACACAGTTCGGTTATTAACTTAGGTTACTCCCAATGGAGTTTCAACAGATAAGTCAAAGTCTATTATCTTAAGGGTCAAGTTCAAAAGTTGAGCACACGTAGATGAAATAAAAGAATGGTTAGAACCTGTATCTAATAAGGTATAGACTTCACAAGAGTTTATGATTAGCTTACCCGTGATAACTTCGTTCGGCTTCCTCGCTTTTTGAGAAGTCATGACAAAAGCTCTCCCCTAAACCACTGACTTTGACTTGTCCGGGACAGCTTTTGGAGTCACCATCCCCGCTGGACTTGGTTTCGCTACAGGACATACTCGAGCTATGTGACCTTCCTTTCCACAGTTATAGTACACCTTGGATTGCTGTGTGCAGTTTGGACTGATGTGTGCTTCTTGTCCGCATTTATAGCATACGACCGATGGTCGTTCTCCTCCCCTAGAAATGGTTGTTGATGCTGGTGCTGCTGTCGACGTCTTCACATTATCATTGTTGTACCTTCTCTTCTTAAAATCTCCCCCCGACTCACTTCTTCTATTATCATGGCCACGATTACCACCAGAGTGGTTGCCGCTTCTGTCATGATACTTTTCTCCTCGCTAGTTGTCATTGTCCCGATGACTGCTACCACCGGTACGACCCTGGTTGTTCTCCCTTGGTTGAAAAGACTCATTATCTCATTCTAATAATTGAGCCATGTTCACAACATCTGAATATAAAGAAAGTTTGTGAGAAATGAGGTATTGACGAATTTCTGGTTTCAAACCTCTCAGAAACATCCGCGTCATACGTTCCTCATTATCCACCAAATGAGATGTGAACCGCGATAACTCCGCGAACTTAGCCTCTTACTGGGACATATTCATGTTGTTCTGTTCCAGTTTGATAAGCTCTACCTCCTTCATATGACGAATACTTTCTAGAAAGTACTTGTCATTGAACAATTTTTGGAACTCTTCCCAAGACATCTTGAGTGCGGAAGGCTGAGTACGCTTCACAGATTCCCACTAGTAATTTGCCTCTCCACAAAACATAAAGGTGGCGAATTGAACCATTTGCTCCTCCGTGCATCCCAAGACATCAAATATCTTGGTAATTTGCTTAACCCACGTTTTCGCCTTGATTGGATCGGGCTTTCCCAAAAACTCTGGTGGTCCAACTCTTTGAACTACTTCGCAGTGACAAACAGCGAGTTGTTATTATTTCCACCTGTATTATGAACACGAGTCTCCCTCGTCTGGTTTTGCATGAACTACAAAAAGCATCTAAACATCCCATCATTCATCGTTTCATAGGTGGTGTTCTTTACAGAAGGAATATTGCCTTCCTGTTGCACGTTCTCCTGTTTGGTGATTAAAGGTGTATCAACGGTCTCGAATGCTCCATTTCTTAGATTTTCAGCTGCCATTCTTAAATACTGTCACAAAACAAGGGTTAATTTAAAGAAATTAACATGTCACATATTATCCCTATGTTCAGACAAACCAATTAAATAACAAGTAAGCTTAGGTAGGACACACTAGCGAAGGTTTTACTCGTCTCTCCCCTCCTAGTTCTATTCTCCGATCTCCGCCAGAGATTATATCCCTAAGCTCTGATACCAACTGTGACGCCCCCAAAATAGGTTCAATACACAACCCATTCTGAGTCGTCAAATACATGGTACAGACTCTAAATACACATCTTTAAATTTTAACTATTATACGGTCGTGCAAAATACGACTACACAACTGTGAGTGTCAATACAAATATTATGTAGAAAATATAAATGCTCAAATTCATTCCTCACTAATTACAATTATTATCACACTTTTTTACAAAAATAATGAGGACTACTACAGCTCTATTTCGGACTATCACTTCATTCCCCGACTAGTCCCCGCGATATTCTCGTTTTCTGAAGAGAATAATGGAAGAAAAGGGTGAGCTTAACTAGCCCAGTAAAGAATATTATGACTAAGATAATGAAGAATAAATTATCGTTAGTCTTCAACAAATCAAATAAAATATTATGGACAACAAGTTTTAGATCAACAACTGCAGCGGGAATAACAATTCATTAGAAGAGTTAAGTAGAGAATGATGTCTACTATCTTCTATGATATAAAAGTCCATCATCAATATTTTATCCATGTAACATCAATCAATATATATCTCTAATCAAATATTCATCTTTGCACTACGGGCCAAAGATATTCATTTGTATCACCAGTGGTCATGTTCATCTCAACACCTGTCCATCTTTGCACTACGGGCCAAAGATATTCATCAGGTAATCATTCATCTTTGCACTACAGGCCAAAAATATTCATCAAGTAATCATTCATCTTTGCACTACAGGCCAAAGATATTCATCAAGTAATCATTCATCTTTGCACTACAGGTCAAAGATATTCTCCACAATTTTAGACTGAGGATGATGAAAAAGAACAAATCAAGTGAAATAAAGGAGAAATATTAGAGATTCGTAATTTAATCTATCCAAGTTCAAGAATGTTCAATAATAACCGATTGTGGAGCAAAATTAAAGAATGAAGATCAAAACATGAATTCAATCAAAGATAAATTGGGGAAAAAAATTATCGTGAATAGTACTCGAATGAATAGTACCCCATCATGAAATGGTAAATATTTCATAAGAAAGTTCAGACCAATATTCCAGTGAAGTGATATTAGATGAAGCGCAAAACTCAAAATTGTTTTGATCATTTTCAGGAATTATAGAAGCAATACTTACCGTAGTAAGTTCAAATTTAGGAGTATGAAATGAAATATTATCACTTTCATAATATGAAATATGAAAGAAAATAATATTTTTTATGAATATTGAAAAGAAATAACATCATTTACGAAAAAAATAATATCCTTTACCTCAGTATAATACTCGATCTGACTGGAATATCGAATATTATGATGAGAAAAACTTGCACTGTTATCAACACTCAAAGTATCTAAATACTCACAAGAAATACGATCGATATTATAGAGAGAAAATATTCTGATTCTGGTGTGATTTTTATTTCTTAACTAAACACCCTATTTATAGGAAACGCTTAGCACACTAGGATTGACAAATGCAACCTCGGTGGCTTTCTCAGCACACCACATTAGAAAACAAGCCAGCCCACCACCTTTGAAAAATTTTCTCCAGCATATTTCACAAGGCAAAAGGACAAGTGGGGCCCACACATGTTTTAAATTTAAACAATATTCAGAAACTTCAATAATTCATAATAAATAGCCTATTTATAAGAAAAATACGAACTTTATGTCCATTCCATACGAAATTTAATTCTCTACAACTTTGTAGAAGAAATATTTTCCAAATTTCGAACTAAAAATGACCCAAATTTACATACGGATGAAATTTTAATTTCCTTCTATTTCCCCCACCATTACCCACTAACCCTCTCTCTCTCCCTTTATCTCTCTCCCCATCAATTCCTTCACACACACACACACACGTATATATATATATATATATATATATATATTAAAATATTTATAATTATTAAAAGAATTTCCAATTCCATTTTCTCTCTTCCACCTCATTTTATTTTTATACCATAAAATTATATTATTATATTATCATATTATTATAATGTAATATTATAATAATATATTTGAATGAATTATTTTATCGGAAAAGATAAAATATCAACTTTCAACAATTGTCTTTTTTGCTAAAAATTTCACCATTTATATCAAAATTGAATAAATATTTACTTATCATTTTATCAATAATTAAATATTATTCATAAATAATAATACAGAATCACAATAATGACAACCAGGTCGTTCTCAAGAAAGACGGGGCTTTCAGATAAGAATTTCTCCTTTCTGGCGCGCAATTAGATTAACTAACCCCTTTCCTAGACAGAACTTTCTAGACATTGTCAATAATGCTATCTAATAATATTATTCAAATAATATGAATTTTTTATTTAATAATGTGAAATACTGTACAGTGGTTATTGTGACAATTATTGAATCAATCATATAAAATATTGAACAGTAATTACTGTAACAATTATTGAATGAGTGACTTCTTACAGAAGAACCAATAATTCAAAATATTGTGCAATACCTTGTGCTACTGTGCAACAACGCTTATTACTGTATTTTTATCACCGGGTATTTCAACAGTTTAACGGTAACAGTTTTACCGTTATTTTTATAAAAATTACTTCTGTCGCTTTCTATATCCGACATTCATTTTGTTGTGGGGTCCACCAATGACTGCGCCGTCGTACGAATATTTTTCTACAAAAAGAATATTCCTCGACCAAACGAATATTCTCCGACACAACGAATATTTTATAACTACTTGCTTACTTTGTAAAATTTGCACATTCCACCCATAACTTACCACATTTATCAAATCAACACCTTAATATTTCAAAATAATATATAAAGAAAATTAAATCTTTATTCATAAAAGTTGGGGTCTTACATTTTATATTATTTATTATATTTTATTTAGTACTACTATATTATTATACCTTAAAATTTGATTAGTTACTAAAATATTACTACTATATACGACAATATACATCAAGTTAATTTTCAAGTTTATTTTAGGAAGTAGTGGGTGCCCCTATATATAACTAAGATAAACACAGTAATAACAAACCATCACACCTGAAGACATTTTGCTTGAACTTTGTTATATCACACTCCTAAATCAAACAATCAGTCCAAAAACAATTCCATTTAATCTCACATTTTAGAATGAGTTTCAAAAAAATTAAAAAAAAGATAATTATAATTCTTTTGTATTCATTCAATAAAAATTCCCAAAATTGGGGTTTTACATCAACAGAAGTGACAACTCGGAAACATTAAACCCAAACTTTCATCATATGCCAAATCAATTTCAAAACATAATCCTAAATTAAAAGGGAATATAAGAACAACACCTAAATGTTAAACATAAGAACATAAGAACAGTACCCAACCCTTCACCATATGCCAAATCAATTTCAAAATTGGGGTTTTTTAAAGTGAACATAAGAACTGTAAGACCCCAACTTTTTATGAATAAAGATTTAATTTTCTCTAATTATTATTCTAAATAGTAAGGTGATAATTTAATAAATGTTATAGTTATGGGTAATATGTGCAAATTTTACAAAGTAAGCAAGTTGTCATAAAATATTCGTTGTATCGGAGAATATTTGTTTGGTCGGAGAATATTCGTACGACGGCGCAATCATTGGTGGACCCCACAATGGAATAACTGTCGGATATAAAAAGCGGTATGAATAACCTTTTTATAAAAAATAATGGCAAAACTCGTAACGTTAAACTGTTGAAATACCCAATGATAAAAGTACAGTAATACACGTTGTTGCACAGTAGCACACGATATTGCACAGTAACTCTGATTATTGATTCTTACGTAAGAAGTCACTCAGTATTCAATAATTGCCACAGTAGTTGCTGCATATTATTTCATATTATTGTCACAGTATCATCTACATAATATTTTATATTATTAAATCAATAATTGATACGGCACAGTTATTCATATTATTATTTACATTATTGATAATGTCAAGAAAGTTATGTCAAGAAAAGAGGTTAGGTTATTTAATTGTGCGCCAATAAGGAGAAATCCTTATCGAAAAGTCCCTTCTTTCTCGGGAACAATTTGGTTGTCAATATTGTGAATTATAATATTAATGATGAATAGTTATTAAAAGAGTAAAAATGTGTTGATTAAAGATAAGTGAATTGTGGTAAATATTTATTCAATTTTTGATATAAATAGAGGGGTTTGTCATGAGGCGTTTGTTGTAAGTTTGGCTTATTATTCATGGGGAGACGTGCTAATTTTATGGACCGTCAGTTAAAGTTTTAATAGTAAATTAATATGGACCGTTGGTTAAAGCTTTAATAGTAAATCAATATGGACCGTCAAATTAAAGTTTTAATAGTAAATCAGTTTGGGCCGTCCATGAATCAATTACTATTTAGTCCATTTTTCTATAAATAGGTTGCTTAGTTAAGAAATAAAACTCACACCAGAATCAGAGAATTCTTCTTCTATAATATTGTGCGCATTTCTTTCTAGTATAAGAGTGCAAGATTTTCTCAAGATAATCTTCGGTATACCAGTCAGATTTAGTCTCTTACTAAGTTAAAGGATACTATTTTCTTTCAATACTTGTTAGGGTTGTCATTTTATTCCTTATTAAGCTATCGGAATAACCTGTCTACATGGATTACCGCATGCCTGGTGAATAACCCTTCGTATTCATATTTTATTAAGTTATGAAAATAACCTGTCTACGCAAATTACCGCATGCCTGGTGAATAAATCTTCATATTCATTCTTTATTAAGTTGTGGGAATGATCTGTCTATGCTGATTACCGCATGACGGGTGAAAATTCATTTACAGTTTCTTATATTATTTCATTTCATATTCCTAAATCTAAACTTACTATTGCTTCTATAATTCCTGAAATGATTAGAAATTCCTTGAATTTTGCGCTTCATCTAATATCATTTCACTAGAATATTGGTCTGAATTTTCTTATTAAATTTTAGTATTTTCATATCAGGGTACTATTCATCCAGGGTACTATTCATGAGTACTGTTCACAACGAAATTTAATTTTCTTTTCTTTGTCCAAGTTATCTTTTATGAATCTTATTCTTGAAATTGGATCCATGCTTTGATCTTCATGTTGATAATTTGGACATTCTTGAACTCTGGATAAATTGAATTATAAATCTTTAATATTTATCCTTGATCTCACTGGATTCATTCTTTATATCATTGTCATAATCCTCAGACTTAAATTGTGGTGAAAGTTATCTTTGGCCCGTAGTGCAAAGATGAACTATTGATTGATGAATATCTTTAGCCCGTAGTGCAAAGATGGACATGTGTTTGGCATGATCATGACCACTGGTGATACAAATTAATATCTTTGGCCCGTAGTGCAAAGATAAATTATTGATTTGAAATATTTATTGATTGGTGTTACAGGGATAAAATATTGATGATGGACTTTTAAATTATAGAAGATAGTAGACATAATGCTCTACTTGACTCTTCTAATGGATTGTTATTTCCGATGTAGTTGTTAATCTAAAACTTGTTGTCTATCATATTCTGTCAGATTTTTCACTGTTGAGGACTACAAATAATTTATTATTCATTATCTTAGTTATAATATTCTTTAATGGGCTAGTTGAACTCACCCTTTTCCTTTTGGTTCCATTGTTCTTCTCAGGAAATGAAAGTGTAGCTGGGACTAGTCGGGGAGTGGAGTAAAGATCCGATATAGTTATAATAGAAGTCTTTACTATGTTGTAAAATAGTGTGTTAATAATCGTAATGAGGACTTAATTTAAGTGTGAATATTTTCGTATTATATCCAACACAATATTTGTATTGAAACTCACAGTTTGTGTGGTCGTATTTTTCATGACAGTTTAATAATTGGAATAGGAAGATTTGTATTTGAATTCTGTACCATGTATTTTGGCGACTCAAAATGGGTTGTGTGGACCGATTTTGGGGGCGTCACAAGAACAGTACCTTATCATATTAAACATAATAATAGTAAGATTTCAACATAATTTAAACATAACATAACTTAATCCTAATTTACTTTGAGGATTCAACATAATATTTCTACATTTTCCTAAATGGCATGCATGTGCTCAATCGTAATAGCTAGATACCTGATCATAGTTTGACTTGGGCTTATTCGGCGGCGACTACGACTGCGGCAACGGCGACGGAACCTCCCCCTCTTCCCTCTGTTCCCTCTTCTCCCTCTTATTTTCACCCTCTTCTTTTTCTTTCTCTGTCTTCTGGTCTGCTCGACTGCATGTCCTGATTAGATTAAAAAGGATCAGAGACCGCTGTCTGCAACTGACTGTGGTCGCTGATTTTTAATGACATGGATGTATTAGCGACCACACAACGATCGCTGAAAGTTAATGGTCGCAGATAACCTCCCTGCCAACATTTGCGCCAAATTTATGGCAGTAAAATTAAATCAGCGACCGCTCAGCGACTGCATGCGCTCGTTAATATTAACTAGCGACTAGATTTACGTGCGGTCGTTAATACAAGTTGCTATTAATAAACTTAGCGACCAAAAATTATGGTCGTTGAAAGATTTGGTCGATGTTGGACCATTTTCTTGTAGTGGATATACATTTTGGCTTTTTAAAGTCAATTCGCCAAATCCTAAAACTCAAATTTATATAAGTTCGTTCAAGTTTTGAAAACAACAAAGATAATAATTAGTAATATTTTATAGTTAGTTTACAATTGTTATATTAATTTGTTGTATTAAAATTAAATAACTTTATATCAATTTTGAATTTTAGGATTTCGCGAAATAATTTTAAAAAGTTAAAATATCTCTCTAATTTTGGAACGGAGATAGTATTTTTCAATCTAAATTTTAAACACCCTAAAAATTTTCAATCTAACTTCACACTCTTTCTTTTTGACCCCTGAAAATTCAGTAGGGTCAATTGACCCCACTGCCCTAAGCTAGATCCGCCCATTTCACATATAAAATGGAATAACAAAATTATAATAGAATGACTATCTTGGTTGTGGTACTTCTTCTGGGACTACAAGCCTACTCGTTATGATAGCTCCACCTATAGTGAGTTAGTTCTTGACCTCCATGGGGAGAATGTCCTTTTTCGCTGGCTGCTTATCTGGCTATGTGGTTATCCTACTTCATTTTTCACGGTTCTCTAGTGGATAGTCCCTTAACCTGTATGTTCAGCTTGCCTGCTCAGTTAGCTCGTGGCTTTTAGGTTCACCTTGCTCCTTTCTTCTTGGGGACTTTGTACCATCATTTAGACGAGGCCGCTTTAGCCATGAAAGCGTCTGTCAGAAGGTATCCACCCTCTAACCTTATTCATTCTTGTAGTCATTTTCTTTTTCACGCTATAATTTCTTCTTACTCATCAACTTTTCATTATTATGTGCTTAGGTTCGACATAATTTATTTCGTTCCAAGCTCCTTCCTCTAGATCTTCCTTTTTGAATGTTTCTGTAGTCATTCTTCTTCATTATATTTCTTCAAGAAGAAGAAACCTCCACTTTCTTTCACATCGGACAACATTTCATTCACACTTCTTAATGGATTGATCATAAGGCTTCTTCAGACCTACGACTCTATATTGATGATTTCTTAACCTTCCTTTCTCATCCTCATACCATAGTCCCGGAGAATGGCGATCTTCCTCACTTGCACAAGGATAAGTTCCGCTCCTTCATGAGAGTTGATGTAAGACCCTAACTTTTTATGAATAAAATTGAATTTCCTTTATATATTATTTTGAAATAGTAAGGGGTTGATTTGATTAATGTGGTAAGTTATGGGTAAAATGCGCAAATATTTTAAAATAAGCAAGTGGTTATAAAATATTCTTGTTGTCGGGGAATATTCGTTTGGTCGTGGAATATTCTTGTTATCGGAGAATATTCGTACGATGGCGCAGCCATTTGTGTGCCCCATAACAAAAAACTGTCGGATGAAGAAAACGACAAGAATAAGTTTTCTATAAATAACGGCATAATGGTTACCGTTAACACTGTTGAAATACATGGTGGTTAAAGTGAGTAATGCGCGGTGTTGCACAGTAGTACACGGTATTGCACAGTAATTCTAATTATTGATTCTTACGCAAGAAGTCACTTACTCAATAATGGTTACATAATTACTGTTCAATATTTTATATTATTAATTCAATAATTGCTACTGTTGATATTTTATATTATTGATTCAATAATTGTTACAGTAACCACTGCACAGTATTTCACATTATCAAATCAATAATTCATATTATTTGAATAATATTATTAGATAGTATTATTGACAATGTCTAAGGAAGTTCTATCTAGAAAAGGAGTTAGTTAATTGCGCGCCAATAAGAAGAAATCCTTATCGGAAGGCCCCCTCTTTTCTAAGAACAACCTAGTTGTCAATATTGTGGTTCTATAATATTATTTGTGAATAATAAATTATTGATAAAAATGATAAGAAAATATTTATTCAATGTGGATATAAATGGAGGAATTTTTAGCAAAAGAGACAATTGTTGAAAATTGATATTTTATCTTTTCTAATAAAATAATTCATTCAAATATATTATTATAATATTACATTATAAGTGTATAATGTGATAATATAATAATATAATAATGGTGATATTTTTACAATAAATTCACGATATATGAATAAAATGAGGAGAAAGAGAGCAAATTGGGCCTGAATGGTATTTTTGGTGAATAAAACGTGTAAAATATTTTGTGGAGGATTTTTCTAATTGAGTGGGCCCCACTTGTATGTGAAATGTGCTGATGTTGGTTTTTCAAAGTTGGGTTGCTCCGTTGTTGGTTTTGTCAGAATGGGGATGTGGAAAAATCATCCGTATGTAAATTTAGGTCATTTTTCGTTCGAAATTTGGAAAAACTTTCTTCTACAAAGTTGTAGAGAATTAAATTTTATATGAAATGGACATAAGGTTCATATTTTTCTGATAAAAGAGCTATTTATTATGAATTATTGAATTTTCTGAATATTGTTTAAATATAAAATATTTTGGTGGAGATTTTCTAGAATGGTGGGCCCACTCTTGTCCTTTTGTGTGTGAAGAATGTTGAAGAAAAAAAATTCAAGGGTGGTGTGCTGGAGAAAGCCACCGAGGGTTGCATTGTCAATCCTGGTGTGCTTAGCATTTTCTATAAATAGGGTGCTTAGTTAGAAATAAAAATCGCACCAGAATAAGAAAATTTTCTCTATAATATCGAGCGTATTTCTTGTGAGTATTTAGATACTTTGAGTGTTGATAACAGTGCAAGTTTTTCTCATCATAATATCCGATATTCCAGTCAGATCGAGTATTATACTGAGGTAAAGAATATTATTTTTTTCTCATAAATGATGTTATTCCTTTCAATATTCATAAAGAATATTATTTTCTTTCATATTCCATATTATGAAAGTGATAATATTTTATTTCATATTCCTAAATCTGAACTTACTACGGTAAGTATTGCTTCTATAATTCCTGAAATGATCAAAAATTATTTGAGTTTTGCGCTTCATCTGATATCATTTCACTAGAATATTGGTCTGAACTTTTTATGAAATTTTTTATCTTTTCATCACGAGTTACTATTTACGAGTTACTATTCACGGTAAAAAAATATTATTTTTTTATCCAAATTATCTTTGATTGGATCCAAGTTTTGAACTTCATTCTTGAATTTTGCTCCACAGTTGATTATTACGGAGTATTCTTGAACTTGGATAAACTAAATTACGAATCCCTAATCTTTGTCCTTTATCTCACTGGATTCGTTCCTTATATTATTTTTTATCATCCTCAGTTTTAAATGGTGATACAAACGAATATTTTGGCCTGTAGTGCAAAGATGAATGATTATTTGATGAATATCTTTGGCATGTAGTGTAAAGATGATTACTTGATGAATATCTTTGGCCCATAGTGTAAAGATGGACAGGTGTTGAGATGAACATGACCACTGGTGATACAAATATCTTTGGCTGTGGTGCAAAGATGAATATTTGATTTGAGATATATATTGATTGATGTTACAGGGATAAAATATTGATGATAAACTTTTAAATCATAGAAGATAGTAGACATCATTCTCTACGTAACTATTCTAATGAATTATTAATTCCGCTGCAGTTATTGATCTAAAACTTGTTGTCCATAATATTTTATCTTATTTGTTGAAGACTAACGATAAATTATTTTTCATTATCTTAGTCATAATATTCTTTACTGGGCTAGTTGAGCTCACCCTTTTCTTCCATTGTTCTATTCAGGAAATGAGAATATCGCGGGTACTAGTCGGGGAATGGAGTGATGGTCTGAGTTAGAGCTGTAGAAGTCCTCACTATTTTTTTTATAAAATAGTGTGATAATAAATGTAATGAGGACTTAGTTCGAGTGTTTATATTTTCTACATGTCTGTATTGACACTCACAGTTGTGTGGTCATATTTTGCACGACCGTTTGATATAAAAGATTGTATTTGGATTCTGTACCATATATTGACGACTCAGAATGGGTTGAGTATTGAACCTATTTTGGTGGCGTCACAGTTGACGGGCTACAAGGCTCACCGCTCTCTTGACTATTATTTCTCCGAGCTACTAAGATTCCCTACTTCGTGGATGATGATGAGTTCGGTAATGTAATTTATTCTCCTCAAGAGTCATGCAGTAGTTCGGCTTCGACCAGAATAGACCCTTCGTTTATACTCACCAAGGGGATTACGAAAGGGTGCTTAATAACTTTGTCCCTAAATCCAGCTCATTTTTATGGGAGCTTCCGAGACTGCATATTGTTCACTATAAGCCTCTCTCTTTTATCATTCTTGACACTTCTCGATAGGGATGTTATGCAACCAGTGAGCGCAATTTCTATCTCATCACCCTCAAAATGTGGCAAGATAATGTTTCGATCTTCTCACTATCGATATCCCCCCTTATCATTCTCGGTGGGCTAAGCTATTGTGCACTCCTAAGTCGAACACCCTTTCGGGGAATTGGCCAGCCAATGTTAAACTTCTTGAGTGGGAGACCTTGATGCCTAAATTGCCTCCACTTTCTTCAACAGAAGATCACCTCTGCAACCCTCCAGTTGTTTCTTCAATTCCTCATTATAGCAAGTACTGAATTCCTCATCCTCGAACTTCGTCTTAGGTTCCTCTCCAGGTTCCTCTCCAAAGATCTTCTACTGGCTAGGGAATTTTACCCGTTACAAAGTTTAAGTACCCACGTCACAAGATCTTGAGGTGATTCCCCCTATAGGTCCTTCTAGTTTGACTAACCCCAATATCATCAGGAGAATAAAAAATGGTACCACTCTCATTTTGAAACTCTTGTCCAAGCGTTCGCTTGATAATGGTTATTCTTGTAGACTAATAGTAGAGGATCCGGTTAAGAGACGTAGGAGAATTTTAGTAAGCCTTGCATCATTTTTTTTATTAATATTTAAATAGTCTCATTTCATGCTTTCTTATGTCATTCCTGCCTTGTTTCTCATATTACCTTGGATGAAGATGAGAGAGAATATGGTGTTGATGCCCCCATTTCATTAATCAGAGACACAACTAATAAGGCGACATGTTCTACTACTTGTGAGCCACGACAACCTACTGTGATTGCCGTCGAGCCAATCTCTCCTCAGGATGATTATGTCAATGTTTTTACTGACGATTCTTTAGCACTATAGTTCCTCCATCCCACCCACTGGCAACATCTCCTCCTCTATAGACAGAGAGTAATAGTAGGGCGTCCCCTGCTCATGATAGTCTTGAGAGTACCAATTACACCCATACTAATTATGATGTTGCGATAAATCCTCCTCCCTAGAGGTAGAATCCTTTCAAGCCTTTTATTAATTTTAATCATCCTTATAAGGATTCTCCAGAGTTGGAAAATGAGTTTGATGAACCTTTTTAAAATGGTCTCCCCTTAGGACGATGATTTAGGCGAAGGGGTTAACAAACTCAATATTGAAAGTGGCCAAGAAGAAACTCCACAAGAGAGCCTGAAGGATGCTTGAGCTTAAAAGCCCCCTAGGGGTTCAACTCTTCAAAATTATTCCGATGGATTTCCTTTCTTGACACAAGTTAAACTACCCAACGAAATGAAGACAATAACGAAAAAAATGAGCAAAAAAAGAAGAACTCAAGGGTGCCCCCCTAGGGTTCAGCCCCTTAGAGACACTCTTTTATGAGCTCCGAAGTGATTTCCCGATCGAACTCTAGTTATCTTGAAGATCATGATGATTAAAACTAAGGAAAGAGGGGATAAATACATGGAGACCTAGGGACGAT
Organism: Panax stipuleanatus; assembly: GCA_020205555.1. NCBI lineage: Eukaryota > Viridiplantae > Streptophyta > Magnoliopsida > Apiales > Araliaceae > Panax > Panax stipuleanatus. Next base: position 115,124,559 of record CM035119.1, on the reverse strand, counting down.
CTCCCTCAAGTCCTTCGTGACATAGAAAGCTACTCAAAAGGCCAAAGATCGTGACACCATGGCAAAGGCATGTGTGATATCGATCCAAAAGTACATGAGAAGCTTGTCTTAAGACACATAATACAAAGGGCTTGAAAATTTAAAGGTCAAAGGGGATAATGAAAAGGCATAATGACATACAAAAAGGTGAACTTAAAGAGCTGGAATATATCAAATAAAAAAAGTACTTACAAGGCATCGGGATGAAAAAGTTTCGTGAGACTCTGAAGAAAATAGAACGTCGATTTCCCCACCCAAAGAGACATTAACTCTACCCTCCTTGTTAGATAAAATTTTGACAAAAATTCTTTTGAGAGGATGAAAATCAGCAACATGCTCTAAGGGATTCTTCATCGGGAGAGGATGATTTACCACGACATCATCACCAGTATAAATGTAACCGGTACGCTAAAGGATGTCATTAGCAGTGGAAACCCTACCATCCCTCTCTGTTCTAGAGGAGGAGATGTTATCCGTGGATAGGATGGAGGAACTATAGTACTAACAATAGAATCTGAGCCTACATCAGATAGAGAATCGTCAATGTCAAGACTGACACAATCATCATGAAGAGAGGTCGGCTCGACGACAGTCACAACAGGTATTCGTGGCTTATAAGTAGTAGAAACTGTCACCCCATTAGTGGTATCCCTAGGGAATGAAATGGGGACATCACCACCATAATCTCTCACATCTTTATCCTCAGTAATCTAAGAAACAAGGCAGGAGTGACATGAGAAAGTAGGAAATGGGACTTTTTAAATATCAATCAAAAGAGAAAAGAAAAAATGATGCAAGGCTTACCAGAAGTCTTCTACGTCTCTTAACTGGATCCTCCACTACCGGTCTACTATAATCAACATCATCACGCGGGCACTTGGACAAGGGATTCAAAATAAGAGTGGTACCATTTTTTATCTGCCTGATGATATTGGGGTCAGTCAGACCCATAGAAGGTCATCTCAAGAGCTTATGAAGTGGGCACTTTTGCTTTGGAACGAGTAAATCTCATCCCCTCGACAGTAGAGGATCCTTGGGAAGTAGCCTAGAGAGGAAACCGAGATGAAGTCCAAGGAGGAGGACACCTGGAGCTACTAGAAGGAGGAACTGGAGAAACATTTGGAGGGTTACAGAGGAGATCTTCTGCTAAAGAGAAAATAGGCAATTTAGGCATTAAGGTCTCTCGATCAAGAAGTTTAACACTAGCTGGCTAAATCTCCAGAAAGATGTTTGGCTTAGGAGTGCGTAACAGCTTAGCCCACTAAGAATGCTGAGGGGGGAGATATCAGAAGTGAGAAGACCAGAACATCATCTTGCCATATTTTAAGGTTGATGAGTTAGAAGTTGCGCTCACTAGTGGCATAGCATCCCTTTTGAGAAGCGTCAAGAATGATAAATGATAGGAGCATAATATCTAATTATTTTCATTCCTTTATGCTTAGTTTAGTTTCATGTTATATGTCATATGAACTGATTTAAGGTGTTTATTGATTTATAGAAGAATTTGAGATGATTCTGCAAATATGTAGTTTAAAGCCATTTTTATGTTATTTTGCAGATATTCTCTACGATCAGCATTGGGATCTCTCTACGTTCGTATTGTTGGGGTGCAGTCCAGCAACTCTACAATCATGGGAAGACGAAGGTAAAGTTGCTCGGCGATTCTCAGTGTCACTCTACGATTGCCGAGATTCACTTTATGACTGGGCTGTTTGTTCGACGATTTCCAGTTTCACTCTACGACTGACGAAGTTCACCCTACAATCCCGAGAGAAGAATGCCACTCTACGATTTGTCACTCTACGTTTGTCTGCTGAGGAGCTTTACTCTACGATTATAAGTGTTTACTTGTGAGTTGACTTCTGGATTTCGATTCTAAAAAGGATTTGAGATGCTAGAGTTTAATTATTTGATTCTTAACATAATTTAAAGATAGACTTGTGCATCAAAAAGGAAGCTGAAATTGATTATGGAAAAAGAATCTAATATGGAATCTGAGTTAGATATGGAAACCGAGCATGGACAGACTTCGCATTGGAAAAAAACTGAAGAAGACTGGTTTTGGAAACTAAATTCTAATTCAATTTGGAAATTACTTAAAGCAAGATAGCAATGATCAAGAAGGAGATTGAGACTATTATATTTGCATAGTGAAGACTTCCGAATTAGTATAGGATTAGAATTCTTCTAAGGGTTCAAAGCATCTATAAATACCTTTAACTTGTAATCAGTTGGGACATCCTGGATAACATCCTCGATTATATTCTTTGTTTATTAACATGCTAGATTAGTTTTTTTATGCAAATCTAAAGGGATGTGGAACCATATTTATATTTAATAATATAATTGAGCTCCATTATCAATTCCTTCACATATGAGGTTTATTCTGATAATCTGTTTCAACTGTTTATATGTTATGTTATCTAATTGATTTAATGTGGTCAGTTAGATTAATCTGATTAATAGCATCTGCTAAATTTAGGAAGATTATTACGTGTAATTGATATTGTTCCTAATCACAAGTAACACTTATTGATACATAATTGTGGTGAAGCTTTTGAGTATTGCTATGGTTATCAGAAGACAGGTTAAACAATCCTAGCTTATGTGTTTGTTGCTTGGAATAGTCTAATTCCCTTGTTCTTAATACCGCTGTTATATTAAATCTAGAGAGCTTATTCTAGGTTGTATGATAGTTAGAATCTTGTGAAGAGCTTGTTTCATTAAGTGATAATCTAAGAGGAATTTCAGGTAACAGAGCTTATTGTTATCTAGGGTTATTAATCTCATTGAAGGAATAAATAATGTTAACTTGATTATATTGTGTGGCGCCCCCAAATCCGGGTACTCTAACCTCGGGTTCGGTGCTCATGATCCATCATTATCATAGCATTCTATAAACTATTGCGGAATAATAAATATATACTGTTCATTACATTAAAGTTTTACATCATAATCCAATCTTCTTAACCTTAACTTAAATACATACCTTACTTAGTTACACTTAGTATCACAAAAGGTTTACAATATCAATTTACATACCTTACAAAAGGTTTACACTTAGTATCCCTTTATTTTTACCGGACTCAGGTAACTTACAATATTAACACCCCAAATTTTCTCAGAATTTTTTAAGCATAAAAAAATGACAAAAAAGCCCCTGCAAGTGATTGGCCTGAAACAGCCTTCTACCCCTTTTCCTTTATCCGGACTATTTTGACTAAAATAACCACCATAGCTTGTAAAAACATCATTTTTAAGTGCTACCACTTGGGTTTAAGATTTAACTTACATATCTAGCTCCCCTCTTTGACGGATCGCAAAAAGAACGTGTAGATCTTAAATGGTAGCTTTTCAAAGTATATAAAAGTTAGGGTTTTCAAGCTTTTAAAAACCTAGTTTTCATTTCTTTGCTTTTGATCAACATTCTAACACTCAAAATGGTTATATCCATACATGAAACACTCATTAGTACGTCGTTCTAAGGTTTTTGAGTTTAGAACATTAACTCTTCATTTTCTAAAACCACCACAAATAAGTAAATACAAGCTTTAGGTTTAGGGTACTTTTACCTTGATTTTCTAGCAACCTTCCTTTTTTTACCAAAGTGTGATATGAATTTGGGATGCATCAAAGATCAAAGCTCCTCTCCTTCTTCCTCTTATCCAAAATTTCTCTCTCTCTCTTGCCTCTCTCTTTCTTTTGTTCTTGTTAGATAAATTTGGAAATAATAGATGATAGAGAAAAATATATTTTATATATAGATATATTTTGTATATCTATGTATAATCTCCCAACATAATCTAGCTTTCTCTCTCTCACTTATCATCTTAAGTTGCTTGTAAATGTGGTGAAATAAGGTGGCCAAATAACAAGATGACACCTAGCTTGGAGTGTAGAGTTTAACTTTGGCAAATGAGCTAAGTAAATAAGTAAGGCACATGCCCTTTTTCCCCTCTAAGTGGCCGGGTTCCTCCCACCTTTTGGCCTTAATTTTGTTTTATTTTTAATGTCAAATTTAGCTTAATCCAATGACCAAAATGTCCCTTAACAAATGGGCTAACAATTGGGCCACTTAATTTAATGTTCGGGCTTTTAAATTAATTAGTGTAAGCCATGTAAAATTAGCATGGTCCAATGCCTAACTTTTACCTTACCATAATTATTTAATTAGGATTTCTATTCCACTTATTTTGGAATTTAAATAATTACTCATGTACATTTAATTTTATAACCCAATTAGACTTGCTTTAAATAAGTTATAAAATTAATTAATTGAGATGTCTCTTAGGGTTAGTATATATTTTAAATACTAATATTCTTTAATACCATAACCCTTAGGTTATTCAATTTGCATATCTAATGTATAATTAGATTATGTAACTTTTTTTTTTATTTCTCTCTATATATAAAATAAATAAATATATATGAAAGTAGTATGCACACAAGCCAATCATGTTTGATGATAAAGCATATACTTTGTAACAATCTTATTCATTTATTAATAAAAGAGTTATTTAATTAAAGGCATTTAATTATCTACATGATGCTGTTATAATAAAATGTGATAAACCCATAGTTTTAAGCAATGCTTTTAGAATCATGATGATGATGATCATGCTAATGAGATCTAAATTCTTAGATAGCATAAAACTAAAATAGTTCTCAATCATTGGATTACTAAAAAGGGGATTAGTGAATCCGGATAGATTGGTACATACGTTAGTCGCTCATTGGAAGAGGATGATCGATCTCATGATCATTTGTGTGGAAACACTAAAGCAAGTATGTAGGTGCTTATTGGAGAATAAGTTCACTGAACGTGGCTCGCTGAGGAATACCTAATGGAGTTTTACTTGCCTATCAATATGAATTCCTCAAGTGATAGTAGTAGAAGTGATCCTTAGACTTGAGATCATCATAGTATCTTGTGTATGATAAGTTATACTTTGACATGTCCCTTAAGACCCTTAGGGTATATCAAAGGGTATGTTTGGGTATAATAAGTTATATATGGAGATAATAAATTATCAATAAATAATCTACCGCTTCTAGTAAAAGAAGAAAATGTCCTATGTGATTCGATAAATGACAACCCAGGAATCCTTGACCAAGGTGGAATGAAATTAGAAAGGAGTTTCTAATTTACATTATTTGGTGTTGTGCATTTAGGATCAAAATATATATAATTAAATAAAATAAGACTTGATAGTAATTCCATGTCTTATATTTAATTGGGACATTGTATGATAGAAGGATTGAATTGTACGGTAACTATTAACTCAAAGTTTATTTTATGATTAAAGTTGAAATCTATATTATCTAGAAAGTCGTTGATCGCTAAGGGGGCTTACCCTTATTGTAGAATAAATATTATTTATATAAATAAATTAAATAGTTTAATTTATTTATTTAAATAAGATTAGAATTGTTCTAATTTATTTATTCACAACCGGTTTAATATGGAGAACCTAAAGGGTCACACCATAAAATGAAGAATATTTATTTAAGAAGCAAATAACATAATCGCAATAATAAGTTAAGTGTATTTAATTTAATCTATGGTGATAAAATAAATTAAATAGCTTAATATTTATTATTTAATATTTTGAAAATATTAAATATAAATTAATAAGAGGAGTCTTATTATTATTATTATTATGTAATTCCTAAAGGAGTTTGAGAATTAATTAATAAGATACTCTCTCATATATATATTCCTAATAAAATTAGGAGGTTAATTAATTAAAAGAGTATAATTAATTATTCTTAATAAGATTGGGAAGCCTAATTAATTAAAAGGGTTTAATTAATTAATATGAAACTTTAATCTTAAATTGTTTAGGAGAGGGTTGCCTACGTCTATAAATAAGAAAGTCTTATTATGGAACAAGGTTACACACTTTATTCCAAGAGTTGGGAGAGTACACCTATTCTATAGAGATAAAAATTAGAATTTTGCCAAACACCTTTCTTCTTAAATTCTTGTTCTTCCTTGATGGATCACCTCTAGAGTCCAAACACTTGGGTGGCTAACGTTCATCAAAAGAAGGAATCAACCCGGTAGATTCAAGTAGAACGTAAAAAGGATTTGGAGTTGAACTCGTACTTGAGGAAGCTAGAATCTTCAAGGGCATGAATCTTATTCTTAATCTTTTTGTTTAATTAATAACTGTGCATAAAGGATGATCTGGGTATATGGTTTGTAAAATTTTAAAACTCTTATTTACCATGCTTCCGCTATTTTAATATAATTTGATTGTGTTCACGAATCTTACAAACCTAATAGTGGCATCAAAGCCAAACCTTTATGCGAGTTATTAATTGTTCTAATTTGATATGTATGTTGATATGTGTTTAGAATAATTTTATTTAGCATAATCATTGGCATAGAATTATGTTTTTGAAGAAAAGCTGCACAATTCGCCAACTGGAAAAATTGAATCTGCAGACTGGCACTGCGACGCCAAATTACAAGGTAATATGGGCGTTGCAGCGCCCGTACGGGTTCTCAGAAACAGACCCGGCGCCGCAGCGCCGGATTATATAGTAATCACAGCGTCGCAACGCCGGACCCCGATTTTTGAAAAACAGGAGCATAGCGCCGCAGCGCCTGCCTCCAGAAAAAGAAATTTATTTTTTTAATTTTTATTTATTTATTTGATTTCTAATTAATAAAAAATATTTATTTTAATTAAAATTAAATTCCATATTTTTCAGTAATTCTAAATTAAAAATAAAGGAGTTTATTTTAATTTGGAATTGTATTAAAATAAAAATATTTATTTTAATTAGGATTTAATTTTTATGCTAACTAATTAGAATTAGAATTGGATTCCATGAACTAATTGGAGATGAAATTGAATTCCTTATTTTCTAAAAATAAAGAAGTTTAATTTTTATTAGAAAAAGGGATTCCATGTTTACTTGAATAAAAGATTTTATTTAGATATGAAATAGGATTTCATATTAATCAAAATAAAGAAGTTTATTTTGATAAGGAATTGGATTCCACATATTTTGTTTTTTTCATAACAGTTTTAAAAAGTTAAAATAAAGTAGTTTATTTTGACTTGGAATTGGATTCCATATTAATTAAAATAAAGGAGTTTATTTTGATTAAATAATTTTATTAAAAATAAAGGAGTTTTTTATATTCAAAAATGGATAAATTAAAATAAAATATATATTTTGATTTAAATTTGGATTAAAATAAAAGAGTTTATTTTAATTCAGAATTGAATTTTATGCTAACTAAAATTGCCCATTAAATTGATATCAATATATATATATATATATATATATATATATATATTGAATGTTTATTATTCATGAGATGAATGTTTTATTTATTGATGCATATGTTGATGTGTATGATAATAAATGTGATTAATTATGGACTATTGACCAATATGATTGAATTTTATTTTATTTTAGTTGGATGCTTGAATGTATGGGTTTTATAAATGGAGTCTACGTACCTCGTCTTCTCTAATTTTTCTTGATGTAATTTATATCTCTCTCCTATGTACTTTTCCTTGACTGTTGATCAAAGTTTCTAGTTATTGTAAATAGTTTATGTAATAGGATTAGTTAGAATTACTTGAAGAATTGGAGACCAAAGGAGCAAGGAGTGCATGAAGACCCGTTTGTAATGGGGCCCGGGATTTAAATGTAATATTTATATTTAAATTTAATTCTTGCACCCCTAGGTTTGACCTTTTGGTTCACTTGGTGGCTCTTGTCGACGTCGAAAAAAAATTCGCGGATCTGGTCACAACCCGGATCTTTCTCTCTTCCTAAGTTATCTCTACCCTCACTCTTTTTATTGCGAAAAAGGTTTTGAAGGATTTTTTAGGAAAAGGCTAACATGTATCATGTCGATGATTTAAACGTTTTATAAAGTCGCTAGTTGGTAGATTTAAAATGGTTGTACCAACTCAACCGAATTTTGTTTGAAAGAGGCCCAATTTGCTAGACACTGTCGAAACTTGATCTTTGAAAACAAAGTTTTGAGCTCGGGGGCTTGGTTAAGTGTGGGGAAGGTGTTAGGCACCCCACGACTCCCGTGTAAACACGTTACCGCAATTTTTTTAATATTTCCCTTAAAACTGAAATGCGTGTGTGAATGCTGTTTGAAAATTGGGCCTATGTTTATTTGATTGAAAGTAGTGCTTTGCTTCGTTTGAACCTATATACGAAGGGTTTGATTTAATTTGCAAAAAGTCTTTAATTTGATTTGTAAAAGTATTTGATTTGCAAAAGCTTTTCTTTTGATTGAATTAAAAATGATGTTTTGAAAGCTGGTTTATCAAACCCTTACGCTAGCATAGGAATTGAACCCTGTTGATACTTCCATTTTTTATCTTTATAGCATTAAGGCTTGTACTTGAATGGTGATTTTGTCGGGCTGCGAAGCATCCTTGACCAAAAAATATATACAAGTGTCGATCTCCTCATGGACATGAAAACCATTGGAGGGACGCTGACACAACAAATCATATTTTTCACTATGTTGAGACCTTAAATCCGGATAACCATTTTAAGGTCTTTGCATATACATTTTACAAAAAAACTGGCAGGGTACATTCGTAAAGCGGAGTTTGTCCATCGTGGGAATCAGATTCTGATCGATTTGATCATGAATCGCACGATTCCTAGGCTCACATGAGAGTAGCCAATAAACCTGCACAGTTCAAATTTATACAGAAACAGATATATATCCCAATATTGCCAGAACCAAGGATTCATCAGTAAATCCTGGTTTGCACCTGGCCAAAGCGACTCATTCCCACTAGATAGCGATCTAAGGACGCGAGGTTGCTTTTATGACTGAAAAATGCCGATTCATATCAAATAAAAATTTAAAGCATTAATTTAATGAAAAGCAAGTAAAGCTAAGATATATACACAGTTATATATACAAAAGCTTTAAAGGGCGATTGGTTGACAGAAAAGTAGTCAACCAAAACTGGGAAGAGAACCCAGTGGTGGTGAAGGCTGCTTATATATGCATATTTATATATAAAAGCAGTAAAAAGGCCACAGAATAATCCAGGCTGAATAAAATGTAAATGTACAGAAATATAGTCAACTATGGACTGGGAAGATAACCCAGTAATGGTGAAGGGTGCAAAAGCAGTAAAAGGCCACAGAATAATCCAGGCCGGACATAAATATATATATATATATATATATATTGATAAAAATATAGTCAACCAAGACTGGAAAGAGATCCCAGTGGTGGTGAAGGCTGCTTATATATGCATAAATATATATAAAAGCAGTAAACTACCTCAGATTTGATATCCGGGTATGACAGAATTAAAAAGTTAGTATATATACAATGAAATAAACACAGGAAAAAGCCAATCCCGGACTGGGAAGAGAACCCAGTCTGGTGAAGTTGCTTAAAATGAAGATGCTAGTGCATTGAGGCTGTTAGAGCTGACAGATCGTCAATCCGAGTTGTAGAAATGCCAAAAATTGAGTTTATGTACACAAATGTACCAAATTTTAACGAAACGGCCACGGAACTAAGTTCGGGCATACTTAGAAAATGAAAGTTGATATGCAAGTGCAAAACACTGCAAAGAAGTAGGAATCACTTTCTGATCGTAAAAATACTTACAATGGACTGCTACACGGGCTTTTTGCCAAATCGTAGGCTCTAAACGTCAGAATCTATCGGTTATTTTCTAATATGTGGTAGTATGTGGGTATATCCACATGTTAGAGTGAAAATATTTGGGTTTAGAAGAGGTGAAAAAGTCAGAAAATTAAACAGGCAGAGGTTCGCTGCGTTTCAGAATTTTTTAAAAATGAGGGGGGGTTGCACGTTTATTTATAGGCTAGGGAGCCTCAGCTCTACCTGATGCTACCGTAGGTAGAGGTGCAACTCCCCTGGAGGGGCCCACGTGTCCGGTTAAGTCATCTCGAAGTACGTGCACTCCGAGCAACGCGAGGTCAAAGTCGAAACTTTTTAACTTTTGATCTGAGCGTCCGTTTGAGGCGTGCTATACCTTTTCGGAAAGCCATTGCTGAGAGTGTCACAATGACATGGGATAAAACATTTTTTGGGTTCAAGAAGATGGGTTCATAACCAGGTCTTCGATTCCCCGCAGTTTATCCGTTGAGCTGTCTTGCGCTGTTTGCACTTGAGATCGTCGTTATGGTTTGTTCTTACCTTGGTGGCATTAATTCGACTTGAAGTTTGATCGAATCAGCTTGTGGTTGGTAAAATGACCATTTTTCCCCTCCCGGGATTGCCTTCAGTGTCGGCATGGCCTTTGGTTGACTTCTGGGAGTTGTTTCCAAGACTTGGATCCCATTCGAGTCTGTCTGTCCTTAGTTTAATCTCTGAAGTTGACTTGGTCATTTCAGGTTGTCTTCTGGAGATGTTTTGGAGCTTCAGGTATGTTCCCAAAGTTAACTTGACTTCCCGGGTTGCGACCGGGGCTGACTTGTACCTCCCGGGCTGAGACCGGGGCTGAATTGACATCCCGAGACTGGTGTTCGAGGCTGTGGTTGTCCCGTTTTGGTGATCGGGGTTGATTTGAAAGGCCTGATATTGAGATTAGGGTTGATTTGACGGTTTGATTGGAGATCAGAGTTGATTTGATGGCCCGATATTGAGATCGGGGTTGACCTGACGGTCCGATTGGAGATCAGAGTTGATTTGATGGCCCGATATTGAGATTGGGGTTGATCTGACGGTTCGATTGGAGATTGGAGTTGATTTGATGGCTAAATATTGAGATCAGAGTTGATCTGACGGTCCAATTGGAGATCAGAGTTGATTTGATGGCCCGATATTGAGATCGGGGTTGATCTGACGATCCGATTGGAGATCGGAGTTGATTTAATGGCCCGATATTGAGATCGGGGTTGATTGGATAAGATAGTTTTACCCTTTTACAGTGTTAGTATCGGGGCAGGAAATTTTGAGTGTGTACAGATGCCCCTCTTTATCATGCTTATGCAATGTAATGGAATGAGCAGGATAAAGATTGCTAGACACTTGAAATGCAAAGATATTAATGATGCAATGCAATGAATGTTGAAATATTTTCGCAGATCGCAGGTCGCATTTCGCATCGCAAATCGCTTCGCTAATCGCATCACAAATTGTTTACCTTTATCGGTGCTTGTATTGGGGTTGAGACCAACGGTTTGATTCCCATTGTTGTTGTTGATGTTTGTTTTGATGATGATAAACTGAAATGTTTTCTACATTTCTGCTGGGGATATCAATACTAGGCTACTGCGAACTGTTTTTGTTACTTTCTGCTGGGGATGACGTCATTCATGATAGCCTAGGGTGGACGTTGTCAGACGATCACTGATGGTGGAAACACTGACGTGCTTGTCAGAGATGAGCTATCACAGATTATTCTTATCTTGCTCTGCTGGGGATGACGTCCTCTGCGATAGCTTTATTGATTTAGCTGGGGATGATACCATTGATGCTACCTTGGTTTGAGACCAATGGCTTCCCTGTCTGGCGGTATTTTTTGTAGTGTTGATTTCCATTCGGCCGGTGCTGTTGCACATTTTAAAGGCTCATCTGCTGGGGATACTTATTGATTACTCAGTTTCCTTAAAGGATGCTTCCGATGCCTACCTTGATGACAGTTTACATCGGAATTTTGTCACAAGCAGTTGAATCACCAATTCTTCTTGGTGCTCCTTTTGAGGATGTGTATAATAAATTCCATCATCGAGGATGGACTATTATATGGTCTCCGTCACCGAATCACTTCAGATGCTTTGCGGAGGTTGCTCCGACGGATAAGACATCGTTGGGGCTGAACCAGCGGCTGAATTGAACTCGGTCTATACCCAATACTTCACTGGGGTTGGACCAACGGCTAAATTGGATTCTGTCTGTACCCGATACTTCGCTGGGGCTGAGCTAATGGCTGAATTGTATTCGGTCTATACCCGATACTCCGCTGGGGCTGAACCAACGGCTGAATTGGATTCGGTCTGTACCTGATACTTCGCTGGGGCTGAACCAACGGTTGAATTAGATTCGGTCTGTACCCGATACTTCGCTGGGGCTTAACCAACGGCTGAATTGGATTCGGTCTATACCCGATACTTCACTGGCGCAGAACCAACGGCTGAATTGTTGACCTGTACCCGATACTTCGCTGGGGCTAAACCAAATGCTGAATTGGGTTTGGTCTGTACCTGATACTTTGTTGGGGTTGAACCAACAGCTGAAATGGATTCGGTCTGTACCCGATACTTCGCTGAGGCTGAACCAACGGCTGAATTGGATTAGGTCTGTACCCGATACTTCCCTAGGGCTGAACCAACTGCTGAATTGGATTCGGTCTGTACCCGATACTTCGTTGGGGCTGAACCAACGGCTGAATTGTATTCGGTCTGTACCCGATACCAACGACTGAATTGGATTCGGTCTATACCCTATACTTCGCTGGGGCTGAACCAACGGCTGAATTGGATTTGGTCTGTACCCGATACTTCGTTGGGGCTGAACCAACGGCTGAATTGGATTCAGTCTGTACCCGATGCTTAAAAAGTGGCAATTTTTCGGCAGTTTTGCGTAGTTTTCATCATTGATCCCCGGATATGTCTTCGGGATGAATATCAAGGGTTTCCAGAGTGTCCCCCTTTTTGTCAGAATTACTCTGCTTAAACGCAGGATTTCAGGACAAATCGTTCAATCGCGTAGCGATTTTTCTTCAAATTTGACTTGGCAACACATAGAAACTCCGTTTCAACCCAAATTGAACCGAGCTCGGGGAAGTGGGACCACCTTGGGGAGCCGTAGGTGGAGGTGGGACAGCCACAGGTGGGCCCGCTTCCACCTGGGCTTTAAATTGGGCTGCGGGATTTTATAATTTCGAAGTTTCATTTCGAGTTTTAAACGGAATCCGATCTTCTTTTCCAGATCTACAGAGCTTGGACAGCTGTTTTCTGATTCCGTCAGTTCCTACGTGTTCAGCGCAACGCAGGTAACGTTTTACGTCCTTTTTTCACAAGTTTTGATCGTTAAAAGTATGTGAACCACAGGGGACTTTTAGACACAATATATAAAAAATGTATGCCTATATAATCTGTTAAAAAATTTCTGACTACATATGTATGCATACCTTACTGTAATGCATGTTTGAATGTAAGAAAATTTATATTCTGTAACAGTCAATTTTTGCTCTTTTTGATCAGTTTACTCATTCTTTTGAGGCCTAGTGAGCCTGGATTTTTAACTAAAAATGTCCATGTTAATTGAGCTACCATGTGAAGTTGACTTTTGATTTCATTTCATAAATATGAACTGTTCCTGTTTTTTGGAAAGGTGTGCTACTGAATGGCCACCTAGACATGCCTATTGTGCATGCGAACAGTCCATTTTACAAAGGAGACTCTGGAGAAATTTTTTCAAAACTCGAGCGTTTAATAAAGATGCAATTTTGACTCTACTGGGGATTTTTGACTGACCCATGCATGTTCTTAGGATTTATCTTTCGAAAAACATGCAGTTTTGACTTTACTGGGTATTTTTGACTGACCCATGCATGTTTTAAGAGATAGAGATGCATAGAGGACTGATTTAAATGAATAAGCAACAGGTTTTAGGCTTACCACACCCTTTCTGAGGTGATTTGGAGACTTTGTACAGGTGATGGACTGTGATAGGCCTGGTACTGCTAGCAGAGTCGTCTCAGGGGTCAGACGTAAGAGGGCTTCTGATGTTCCTCAGCCACGTTTGGCTAGACCACCTCGCAATCAGCACAGGACGCGCCGCTGATTGACATTGATGATGAGCAGGTTACTTTTGCTGCTCCAGCTCTATCTCAGGATCCACAGGCGAAGGTTCCAGGCATCGTTGTGCCTACATAGGAGTTGTTGGGCGAGTTGAGTCACCATCCCTCGAGATATCTCTACGCCAATGAGGTGACTTGAAGTTTTTCTCTTCTTGGATTCTTTTCTTTCTTTGGCCATTCTCGGGGCTTAGGTTTTTGACATGGGTTGGTTTTTGATGCAGGTTCCCGAATTTACGCAGCCTCGAGGGAACTGGTTTAATGTGCATTCCCTGTATCATAATTTGCACGAGGATTACAGGGATATTGTTGATGGCTGGGGGTTCCAGGATTTCTTCTCCATTCTTCCCCACCGTTGCCCCTGGGGGTATATGAGGGCTTTGTCTAAGCGTTGGTTCCACCAGACTCAGTCCCTTTATATGCTGGACTGTGAGGTGATGATGACTTCTATGGACTGGAGGTTCATCACCGGTATTAAGTTTGAGGGCGAGCCAGTGCTTGTCGTGGCTGATATTACGCCCACTCCCGTTCGGTCCTTGCTGGGAGTTCCTGTAACGGCGCTTAAGGGTCGATCGGTCCGATCTGGGCCCTTGAGTATTGATGCCCAGAATGGGGCTTTGCTGGAGCCTCCACCTGATGATCGGAGGGTTAGAGATCGCATTATGAGGCGATTATTTCTGGTGATCATCAGAGGTTATTTTATGGCGGACAACTGATCTACTGTGTCCTTCGCCCTGGTTAGCTTTACCCGGCATGTAGAGCGCCTCAGTGATTTTGATTGGGGTTCCTACACCTTTGCCTATTTTCTCTAGGGCATGCGCATGCTTTCGGAGGGTTCGATGGAGGCTTGGTTATGATTCTACCCGTTTCTGCTGGTGAGTACATCTTTCTTGTACCTTTTTGATTTCAGCATTTAAATTTGTCTGTCTTGATCATTGAGGACTTTTGATATTGACATGGCCAGTTCTGGGCATTTAAGAGGCTTCCTTGCCTACGGCTCGCCACTACCTTAGGTCTAGAGACCTATCCTCGAGGACGGCGTTGGCATCACTTGACTTTGACGGAGGTCCCTGTTGCTGAGGGATTTACTCATGCTCGCCTACAGTTAGAGCTTTTGATGGCTGGATCGATCTCCTAGGTGCCGTATACCTTCGAGTTTTTGACCGTCGGATTCGAGGGAGGCTTTCCCACTAGTCGAGAGTTTGTATTGTCGACCCTCAGAGTCCCGATTTTGACAAAGGGAGGCTGGGAGCTCTATTTAGGAAAGCGTGCCATCAGGAGTATTACAGGTGAGATCCGCAACCCCATTGTTCCTCCTGCTTGGCATAATTGACCTTTGATCATACCACTGACAGAGATTCCCATGGAGGGCATAGATGGCTTCACCCTATCAGAGGGTCCGTTCAGCTAGGAGGCATTTAGCAGATGGTGGAGTCCTCGCACTATTGGAGCTCAAACTCGGGCCAACCAGTTCATGGTAGACATGGTGCCAGGGTCTATGATGATGACAGACTGGATAGCTTGCCTCAGGGATCCGACTCATTTAGACCATATTACAGATCTGACCCGGGAGTTGGATAGGGCTCGCTTCTTTATCAGGCACCTTAGCCAAGATCCGTAAGAGGCATCTTCTTTTGACCCGTCTAACTCAGGAGCGGGCCCCTCTTCAGGTCCATTTAGCAATAATTTTGCAGGGGCAGATCCTCCCTTATACCACCCAGGCATGCCTGATGACCGCAGCTTTGTATCTACAGTGGAGATGGAGCAGGTTGATCACCTGGACGTGGATTATCTGGATCTTTTTGGATAGCTATGACAGCTATATTTTTTGGTCGACCACTGTTTTGGCTTTTGGGCGGCTGTGCCCCATTTTGATAGAACACTGTTAGTAGTTGGGTGGTGGTTCCCCGTTTTCCTGTACTTATTCATTTTGCTTTGTATTATCAGACAAGGATGATGCCCGCAGTAGATAGCTTGTTGTATATGCTCATGATATTTCCTATCTATCACATCATATTTATATTTATCATCATGCATGTATTATGTCATATGTATGCATTTAGACAGATGTGTTAGAGTTTATGCCCTAGAGGCCAATTCTTTGATGTCATTGCTTAACATTTTTGATATTATTTTTGATTGAATAAATGAATTATTACTGCGCTATATAAATGTTAACATAATAAAAGTCCTTAGAATAGTGATACAAATTATATAGCTTCAAGTATGTGACTTGAACATGAGATCATATAATTACAATTAGTATCATTGCTGTTAAATGTCCCTTGTCGAGTATCATTGTTAATGGGACAACAATGATACATTGAGACTAGTATGTGGATTGACTAATGGCCAAATCTCATTGGTCATAAATATATGAGATATTGAGTCAATGCATAGGTACATGTTAGAGAACAATGTACTGGATAGACCCACCATGAGAATTCTACATGGAGCACTATGCAAAATGTCATAAGCAATTCTTATAGTGACAATGATGTAATGATCCTCCGACCTGAAATCACTATATTACTACACGGGAATTTATGTATTTTGATATCATCAAAGGTCACCTTTAATAAGGTGGATAATAAAGGTGATTATTGGGTACATCATGAATCGTGTGAGGAATATGAGTGATCTAGATGGATTTTACTTTTCTAATTGGATTAGGTTTTTGATTTCAAGTCTCAAACGACTTTAGACTTGTCGTGCGCCCGGACTGCTGTTAGTGATATGCGGAGACCATTCATGCAGATGTCCGGTCTTCGTCAGAGGGTAGTAGCGGATAAGTTTGTATCTGGGCGTGTGATCTCGATTGACTTCTTGATCGATCGTTTCGGAGAGCTTGACAGCTACGATCGACATATTGGGGACTTTATTATTTCAGCAGAGGCGTAGCATTTGGCCAGGGTAGATATTCTGCTGATGTGCATTGTGGCATACGTCTACACGCCGCTGCACTTGGATCACCTGGATGTGGGATTGGTAGTTATTGTTCGGGCCCTTAGACAGGGTAGCACCATTATCCCCATGATATTAGCTGAGACGCTGCGGTCAGCCACTTATTGTATTACCCACCTGGAGGGGTTCTTCCGAGGTAGCTCGGTTTTGCTGTATGTATGGCTGATGTCCCATATCAGACCGATCAAATTTTTCAGGCCTCATGGATATTGCTTTATCCGTGAGGTAGCCACATCTCACTCCTTTCAGCCTGCGGAGTGTAGTGATGTCGAGATGTGGTCAGCATTTTTGTCAGATATTGAGAATCCGTTCTTGATTTTTCCATACTCTGGGTTAACCTCCCTATATAACTTTGTTACTCATGCGTTTGGCATGGATTATTTGCCCCTAGCGGGTTTGAGGGGGTGATTACTTATCATCCCCTGGCTGTTATGAGCCAGTTTGATCAGTTCCAGAGCTTGCACCGATTCGAGGGGTCTGCTGATCAGAGGATGTTAGCATAGTCTATGTCATCGACCGATTTGATCAGAGTATATGAGTGTTGGACTCATAGAGAGAGGGCTGAGTTCTCCAGTAGCCATCCGGACCGTTCTCCAAAGTACTTGGCATGGTTGGAGGCAGATTTGGCAGCAACTGCATTTATTCCTTCAGCTCCTATTGTAGATTCAGATAAGGAGGAGCCTATGGAGGATCCTGACTCTCCTACTGAGGATGAGCTATTCGTAGGTTTGACAGCGGCACTGGTCAGTGATCCACTGATTATTCCGGCAGGCACAGTTTCGGCTTTGGCAGATTCTCTATTCAGGATGACCCTTGAGCGGGATTCAGCAAGAGCGCAGATGTTGACCGCCTTATCTGGCAGATATATAGCTTTGGCTGAGAGGGACGTACTTTGAGTCGCTTAGGATGCTGGCATGATAGAGAGAGAGAGGAGCTCCGATCTGCCAGAGATGCAGCTGTTGTGGAGAGGGATGAGATTCGCTCAGCCAGAGATGTAGCTTTTGATAAGATCGAGGAGACTTTGATTGCTAGGGAAGCAACTTTTGCCGAGAGGGATAATGCTATAGCTTCCCATGATTTCCACATTGTTGACAGTACTGCCCTTCGATCTTATACTCACGGCGTTGTTACCGAGATGAGCGTATATATTGATGACCACAGTGCCACACTGCAGATGACTATGGAGGTTTTGAGCCGTATGGAGGATGAGGGTATCGCACTTGCAGCTGCTCCTCCATCTTTAGAGAGAGATACCATGGTGGCATTGCTGGCCCGCTTATCCTTGGGTCCATAGATTAGCTTTATTTTTCCTACACATACTAGATCAGCCATTTTGTCATGTATATGATACTATGTATATATCAAACAATTTTATATCAGAGAAATATATTTTTAATTCACTTCCCTATTTGGAGATGTATTGTCATTGTTGAGTGATTACCACTTCTTTCATGACTCGCGATTGTTGATGTGTTTTGAGCTTCTCCTTGATGGACTGACAGTTGAGATGTCAATGAGTATCTCAGATGGGCCTGTTGACTAGGGTATCTTGATAGGATTTAGCTTTTGTATGGCTTTCGGTGTCTTGGAATTGGTTTCTTATTGGTTTTTATTTTTCCTTGAAGGTCAAACTGCTCCGTAATTGGCTGTCTACGTAATCCCGGGTTGAGGGAGATCAGTTCATTCGTAGTTCTGGCTTTGTATGAGAAAGGCTTGAAAAGTATTTATCTTGGGTTTTGAGTTTGGTTTGATGAGTTTTTGAGTTTTTATTTGGTTTGACCGCACCAGAAATGGATGCCTACGTACTCCCGGGTGGAAGGAGATCATCATTCGTAGTTCTGATTTTCTAGTGAAATCGAACCTGATTTGATTCGTAGGACCCGGATGTGGGTATGCATGTGCTTCAGACGTAGTACCTCTTCACGGTGTTTGAGTTGATGAGTTGGGGAAATTTGTTCCCGTCCATATCTTGTAGTCTAATAGCTCCTCCCGTCAACACTTCCTTGACAATGAAAGGGCCTTCCCAATTTGGGGTGAACTTTCCTTTAGCTTCATCTTGATTGGCTAAAACTTTATTCAGCACCAAGTTATTTTCTTTGAATTGCCTTATTTGGACCTTCTTGTTGTAGGATTGAGAAATTCTTTGCTGATATAACTGCCCGATGAAAATGGTTGTAGCCCTTTTTTCATCTATCAGGGACAGTTGGCGGTATCGGTCTTGTAACCACTGATCTTCGTCTAACTGAGCATCGATCAATTCTCGCAAGGACTCCATCTCTACTTCTATGGGGAGGACTGCTTCCATGCCATAGACCAATGAATAGGGGGTAGCCCCAATAGAGGTGCGCATTGACGTCCTGTATGCTAACAGGGTTAGAGGCAGCAGGTTAGGCCATTCTTTGTGATTGGCGGACATTTTCTGCATAATTTTTTTGATGTTCTTGTTTGCCGCTTCGGCAGGACCATTCATCTTGGGCCGATAAATGACGGAATTGAGATGCTTGATGTGGAACTTGCTACACAGTTGTCTCATCATTTGATTGTTCATGTTCTTGGTGTAGTCTGATATGATCACCTCCGGTTGTCCATATCGATAGACGACATTATTTTTGATGAAACTAATTATGACCTCTTTGGTGACTTTCGGAAAAGAGCCTGCTTCAACCCATTTGGTGAAGTAATCTATCATGGTGAAGATGAATCTATGACCATTGTTGGCTTTGGGTTCCACTAGACCGATCGCATCCATTCCCCACATGGGGAAAGGTCATGGCGAACTTATGTTGTGTAGCTCATTAGGAGGAGCATGTATGGCATTTCCATGTACTTGGCATTGATAACATCTCTAGACGTGATCGTCGCAGTCAGCTTTGATCGAGATCCAGTAATGTCCTGTTCTTAATATCTTTTTGGCAAGTAGATGATCGCTCATGTGTGGACCACAGACACTACCGTGGATTTCATCCATCAGTCTCTGGGCTTGTTCTTTATCAAGGCATCTTAACAGGCCTATTCCAGCATCTCTTTTGTAGAGGGCATCTCCGCTTAGATAGAATTTCATAGCCATCTTATGAATCCGCTTTCGCATGGATTGGCTTGGTCTTGCGGGTGTAGATCCATCTCGTAGATATTCTTTGATGTCTTGATACCAAGACTGCTTAACAGGAGGTATTTCATCTAAGACTTCTTTAATGTAATTCCCGTATGTCGGGGCTTTCTGAACTGTAAATTTGATGTTGGGAAACCCACTCCTATCGAATATGCAGATTAATGAAGCTAACGTTGCTAATGCATCAGCAAAATTATTCCTACTCCGAGGAATATGGTTGAAGGTTATGTCTTTAAACTCCAAGGATATTTTGATGAGCTGCCGATGGTAGGGTAGCAATGCAGTTCTTTGGTGTGATATGCCTCAGTGGATTATCCAATGACCAACGCAGAGTCTCCAAAGACCAGTAGGTGTTTGATACCCATGGATTGGGCTAGTTTTAACCCCATTATACAGCCTTCAAACTCGGCCGTGTTGTTCGTGTTGCCAAATTAAAGTTTGGTAGCCACATGATATTGTTCTCCTGTACCAGAGATAAGGACTGCCCCAGCTCCGACACCTTCCATGTTTACTGCTCCGTCGAAATACATTTTCCATGGTTGGACTGTATTCTTTTGCTGGAGTTGTTGAATTGTCATGATTCCATCATCTGGGAAATAAGTCTCCAGAGGCTCGAACCCTCCTGAAGGTGCTTCAGCTAATTGGTCTGCAATGCCTTGACCCTTAATTGACTTCTGAGTCACGTAGACAATATCAAATTATTGTAGGATCAACTGCCATTTGGATAGTCAATAGTTCAACATTGGCTTGTTGAATATGTATTTGAGTGGATCCATGCGGGATATGAGGTAAGTCGTGTGCCCATGGAGGTAGTGATGTAACCTCATTGCGGCCCATGCTAATGCACAACATGTTTTCTCGATTAGGGTGTATTTTTATTCCCCAGTGCTAAATCTTTTGCTGATGTAGTAGATGGCTCTTTCTTTGCTACTATCATTTTTCTGTCCTAGTATGCAGCCCATTGCATTGGCATTGACGGACAGGTACATGAACAAGGGAACTCCATCCCTCGGAGGTACCAAAATTGGTGCTTTGATCAGCTACTTCTTGATAGCAAGGAAGGCTTGTTGACAATCCTCATTCCATTTAGTGGAGGAATTCTTCCTTAGTAGCTTGAATATGGGTTCACAGGTTGCTGTGAGCTGGGAAATGAATCGACTTATGAAGTTGATCCTCCCCAGAAACCCACGTATCTCCCTCTCTGTTTGAGGTACTGGCATCTCAGTGATGGCTTTAATCTTGGCAGGGTCTAGTTTGATGCCTTGATTACTCACCAAGAATCCTAGCAACTTGCCTACTTTGACGCCAAAAGCACATTTGGCAGGATTTAGCTTGAGGTTGTACTTGCGTAACCTTTTGAACAGCTTCCTGAGAAGGTCGATGTGATCATCCTCCCTTCAAGATTTGATGATGATGTCATCCACATAGACCTCTATTTCTTTGTGCATCATGTCATGAAATAGGGCCATCATGGCTCGCTGATACGTGGCTCCGACATTGATGAGGCCGAAGGATAGTCGTCTATAGCAAAAAGTTCCCCAAGGAGTGATGAAAGTTATTTTCTCCCGGTCCTCTTCAGCAACCATGATTTGATGGTATCCAGCAAAGCAATCTACGAAGGAATACATGTCATACTGCGCAGTATTGTCGATCAGGATGTGGATAAAAGGTACCGAGAAATTATCCTTAAGGCAGGCTTTGTTCAAATCCCGATAATCAACATATACTCGTACCTTTCCTCCGGGCTTAGGCACGGGAACTATGTTTGAAAGCCACTCTGGATAGGTTGATACCATGATAATCCCGGCTTTGAATTGTTTAACAACTTCTTCTTTGACTTTCAGACTCCATTCAGGTTCCAATCGCCTGAGCTTTTGTTTGACTAGCTTGAACCCGTCTTTGATGGGCATTCGATGGATGACAATGTCAGTGGATAGGCTAATCATGTCTTCATGTGACCATGCAAATACATCCTGGAACTGTGTTAGGAGTTTGATCAGGTTGGCTTTTTGGTTTAATGCGAGGTCTAAACTTAGCTAGATTTTTTTGATGTTTTTGGAGGTTCCTATGTTGACAGTGGTGGTGTGGTTGAGGTTTGGTTTGGGTTTGTCTTCAACCCATTCTTTGATTTCCTCGGGCACCTTATAGTCATCTTCCTCCTTTTGATCAATATCCATCAAGTCGAAGTTCAATTCTACATCAAAGTCGTAGTCATTTTGACAGGTTGGCATCTCATCAGCAGAGACAAACATATCCAACGCTTGAGTCCTGAAACCAAAAAGACTTCCATCTTAGATATATACAACTGCTTAAATATATATAGCATTCTGCAACGCATGATAAAGTTATTGTTATAGCTGTGCAATCAAAAGTAAGCTGTAAATGAAAGCATGATTAAAGGGGCAAATTGACTCTCTCTGCCCCTTTACCCGTTTCTACCGAGGCAAGGGACACTGCTCCAGTTATCCAAGGTCAGATACTCATGAACCGGAAGGATCAGGGATTTGTGATTATCTGTCTCGTCTTGGATGACGACTAGGATATCCTTTATGATAAGGCGGGGGTCTTTCTTCGAACTTCCCCCCTTTTTCCTTCTTAATGTAAGGAATTTGAATCTAATCCTCGTCTTCGCTGTCTGGGATCTCATCATTCATACCCTCGTAGTTTATAATGACTCGCATGTTAGCGATTGGGTCTCGTCCTTCGTACAGGATCTTTTCTTTTCCTTTATCGCTATCTGCCTCGTGCTTGAGGGCTTTTCTTTCATTGACAGTTATAATTGGAGGAAACATCATGGCTGATACCGCAGTAGGGATCTTCCTCATTTGTTTTACCCATCTGGCATTAGTAAGATTTGGCAGCAATATGGTGGAAGTATGAGCCTTAGGATGCGTGTGTGGGTTCCGATGGTTTGACCCAGATAAATATCCCAATCCTGCTCTCCCAGTTTGGCTCGGGATTTGGATTGGACTCTTGATAACTTGTTGTGTTTTCCTAACCCTTCTCCAGGTTGGAAACCCAAAGATACCATTTCTTGGCCTACTGTTATCACTTTGGTGGAGACCTTAGGCTTCAGGGCTAGTGCTCCGATAGGTAGATACTGCGTATCGCTCACCTGAAAACTTGCAGGTTCAATCCCTGCATCCAGGCTGATCACTGGTATGTCTCCTTGTATGCCGACAGGGTATTCTGGTTCAGCATTGACCGTGATGAGGTTGCCGTTAATAATGTATTTGAGCTGTTGATGGAGGGTGGATGGCACTGCCCCTGCCATATAAATCCATGGCCTACCCAACAACAAGTTGTATCCAGTGGTGATGTTGAGCACCTGAAAGGACACATAGAAAGTGTGTGGGTCAATCTCTAATGGAAGCTCTATTTCTCCTATAGCTTGTCGGCGAGATCCATCGAAAGCCCCGATGACCATACGGCTGGTTTTGATCCTGTTAGGGTTGATCTTCATTCTTTCCAAGGTATCGTAGGGATATATGTTAAGGGATGATCCTCCGTCGATGAGTACCCCTTCGATCACATACCCGGAAGACATCACAGCTATATGCAGGGACTTATGATGGCCCGTTCCTTCTGCAGGGATATCATCGTCAATGAAAGATATCACATTGCTGTTGAAAATGTGTTCCACCACGTTACGAAATTTCTTGGCATCCACAGTATGTGGCAGATGGGCTTCTTCTAGTACTTTTACTAGAATGTTGCGATGATCCACTGAGGATAAGACCAAGTCTAGGATGAACATTTTCTTGGGTGCATCTTTTAGGTCTTGCACCACCTTGATTTCATTGTGTCCCATTTTGTTGAAGAACTCTCCGATTTTCTCATCGGTCACCTTTACTTTGGCTTTGATGACTGGTTTGATCACCTGCTGAGGTAGGTATAAGGGATTATCCTTTGGTACAACGGTAATGTTGTTTGAGGTGGAACCTTCGTCGTTCCCGTAGTTCCATGGGACCCTCTTCAGACTGATAACTGGATATTAAGGTCTGAAGGGCAAGATTAAAGGCTCGGGTGCGGCCATATTCACAGGATTTTGTGCTTCTTTGACCCTTTTCCCTAGCGGGACTAAGGGTGTGAGGGTCGACTCTCTATTGTATGAGATGACAGCTACGGTACCCTGATTCCATACAGTGGGGATCCAGAGAGTTTCTTCATCTGGTTGGTCGAGAACTTGATTTTCCCTTATCAAGTCACCATTTTCAACCTTGTCTTGAATTAGGTTACGAAGCGCCCAGCAATCCTCAGTATCATGGTCGGGTGAATTGGAGTGGTGCTGATATATTTGATCAGGTTTGAATTTTCTGGCCCGAGGGTTCAATGGTGGTACCAAGTCTGCAACCATTCCCTCGTTGATTAGCATTTGGAGGATTTCTTCCATTGACTGGTTTAGGTTGGTGAAGTTCCTTTGAAATAAGAATTTTCCATTAGTTTGGACGCTTGCTTTTTCAACCCCTTGGTCAGTCCAGGATTCATGCTCATGAAACCGGTTATGATCCCTCATGGAATTGATCTCTGGTGTGGGAGGTTGATCGATATCAGACCGGTTGGCCCGTTTGATCATTTTCCTGGTGATTTAATGCTGGTAGACGACCAGTTCTATTAATTGCTTGAGTTGTTCCTTGATAGACTTTATTTCCT
Organism: Panax stipuleanatus; assembly: GCA_020205555.1. Lineage (NCBI taxonomy): Eukaryota > Viridiplantae > Streptophyta > Magnoliopsida > Apiales > Araliaceae > Panax > Panax stipuleanatus. The sequence goes on along the minus strand of CM035119.1, from coordinate 115,100,001 downwards.
GCTCTATCAAGAACCTTCTTTCTGAGACTTTCCAACTGTCTGAGGTGCTGTTACTGGATGGAGTTGATTCTCCTATATAACGGAGGTACTTGGATCCTTCTCCACTTGTGGTGCTGATCATGTTGACATTCTCCTCTTTATGTTGTAGAAGAGGATTGTCCTGCACATGCGGTTGTTCAGGCTTTGTTACCACAATCTCTCCGTTGTCTATCAAGTCTTGTACTTTATGCTTGAGAGACCAACAGTCTTGTGTGTCATGGCCTGGAGATCCAGAGTGGTAAGAACACTTCTTGCTTGAGTCAAAATTTCGTCCACCGGTGTTGGTGGGTGGAAGGAGTTGGACAATCTTCTTCTGAGCTGTCAGAAGCTTGAACACGTTCTCGAGTGAATCCTGTAGAGGGGTGAAAATTCTTTTACGCCTGACCTCCACAATTTTTTGGAATGGAGGGTTTGATGGCTGTGCTAGAGTTTGAAAAGGGTATAGTTCCTCTTTTGAATAGGCATACTATTTGCCTCGCCCCTTGGATTTTGTCCTTGCAATACTAAGGACACTTCTTCATCTTTCTTTTTGTGTACTCTCTGAGGATTACTCATGTAATTTCTGGACTGGATATGTTCAGCGACAGCTTTGAGGGCGGTCAGATCTTTTATCTTCCCGGACTTGAGCCCCATTTTTGCCATTTCACCATGTTTGATCATTTTAGAGAATGGTTTTCCTATGCCTTCTAGGACCCTCTCATAATACGGAGCTTCTTGGATATCGATGAAGGTTATGACTATCTCAGACTCAGTCATGGCTGGGGTGACTTGTGCTGCAACCCGCCTCCATCGTTGGGCATACTTTCTAAATGATTCAGTGTTCTTTTTCTTGATTTTGGTTATCTGGTATCTGTCTGGAGCCAGCTGAGATTGGAAGCTGTATTGACTGAGGAAGGTATGGGCTAACTCTTCCCAGCTGTGAATCTTAGAATTGTCTAGGCAGGCATCCAGTCAGACTCTTTTAAAATTACTACATTCGAAGTTTCTCGTCCTCTGCATAGGATCTGAGTTCTCCGATAAATACTCTCAGATGTGTATAAGGATCTCCCAATCCATCATATTTCTCAAAATCAAAAGTTCTGAATTTCTCGGGATAACGAGCTCATGGGAAAATACAGAGGTCGGAGTAATTAACACTGCCGAATGCCCCAGTCCCTTTGATAGACCAGAGAGTTTCTTCCATTTTTTGTACTTTCTTCATGATGTTACCGGCTTCCTGTTCTTTGACGAGGGTGGTGATTTCAGGGGTTTTGTTGGTTGTGTGCTGGTTCTGTGGCCCAGGAATCTGAGTCTCGGCCTTTTCGGTCTCTTGACTACCACCACTACCACCAGGTGTTCCTGGTTCTGTGTGAGTTTGGGCTTGCTTCCCTTTAAGGGCCTTGCTTTGTTCTCTCAGAAAATCGGCTAGTTCAGCTATCTGATTTCTCAGTCCTTCGAACTCTTCCCTAGAGACAGGGTGGATTCTGTTTGAGCACTCGAAGTCATGTCCGTGGATGGACGTAATGCTTTCTTAGACTTAGATCTAGTAACAGGACCAATTTTTCACCTACAACAAAACGTAGGCGTGTCAATTTCCTAAGGTAGGTAGGGATAGGATGCATGATGTAGTTTTTTAATTTTATCCTGCAAAACAGTGGTCAGTTGTTTTTGATGACAGGATGACAAGAAATAAATATTGAAAACGAAACATTGATTTGAAAGAGGAAGGCATGAAGAAGCTTCCCATTGGATTTGGTTAATCAGAGGCTGACCTATCTTAGGCTACTCTCGCGGCTTTTTGGCATGAAGGTCCCCAGATGTTCGAAATCTACTAGAGGGGAAATTAATCCGATCTTTCAACTGGAGCGAATCTGAGTGGTGCATTTTCATGAGCCCCAGATACTTAGCCGATCCCCAGAGACATTACTTATCACCGACGGGTTTTGCCTCCTTGTGAGAGGAACACAACATACATCACCCTCACCATATGTATATGATAAAAGTTGGTGCGAAGCACTAATATGGGTGTGAAGCACTAAAAAGCAGGAAAGCATTCATTCATATTCGTTCAATGTAAAGACGCAGCATCACGCATTCATTAATGTGGAGACGCAGAATTCACGCATTCATAGTTTTGAAAGGGAAATGTTTGAAAAGATTTGAAAGCGGCCTAAGCCCTCTACTGTCCCCAGCAGAGTCGCCACCTATCGACGTCGAGAAAAAAATCTGCGGGTCGGGTCACAACCCAGATCTTTCTCTCTTCCTAAGTTATCTCTACCCTTACTATTTTTATTGCGAAAAAGATTTTGAAGGGTTTTTTAGGAAAAGGCCAACATGTATCATGTCGATAATTTGAACGTTTTACAGAGTCGCCAGTTGGTAGATTTAAAATGGTTGTACCAATTCAACCGAATTTTGTTTGAAAGAGGCTCAATTTGCTGGACACTGTCGAAACTTGATCTTTGAAAACAAAATTTTGAGCTCGGGGGCTTGGTTAATTGTGGGGAAGGTGTTAGGCACCCCACGACTCCCATGTAAACACGGTACCGCAATTTTTTCAATATTTCTCTTAAAACTAAAATGCGTGTGTGAATGTTGTTTGAAAATCGAGCCTTTGTTTGTTTGATTGAAAGTAGTGCTTTGCTTCGTTTGAACCTATATACGAAGGGTTTGATTTAATTTGCAAAAAGTCTTTGATTTGATTTGTAAAAGTATTTGATTTGCAAAAGCTTTTCTTTTGATTAAATTGAAAATGATGTTTTGAAAGCTGGTTTATCAAACCTTTACGCTAACATAGAAATTGAACTCTGTTGATACTTCTATATTTTATCTTTATAGCCTTAAGGCTTGCATTTGAATGGTGATTTTGTCGGGCTGCGAAGCATCCTCGACCATAAAATATATACAAGTGTCGATCTCCTCATGGGCATGAAAACCATCAGAGGGACGCTGACACAACAAACCATATTTTTCACTATGTTGAGACCGTTTTAAGGTCTTTGCATGTACATTTTACAGAAAAACTGGCAGGGTACATTCGTAATGCGGAGTTTGTCCATCGTGAGAATCAGATTTTGATCGATTTGATCATGAATCCCACGATTCCTAGGCTCACATGAGAGTAGCCAATAAATCTGCAAAGTTCAAATTTGTACAGAAATAGATATATATCCCAATATTGCCAGAACCAAGGATTCATCAGTAAATCCTGGTTTGCACCTGGCCGAAGCGACTCGTTCCCACTAGATAGCGATCTAAGGGACGCGAGGTTGCTTTTGTGACTGAAAAATGTCGATTCATATTGAATGAAAATTTAAAGCATTAATTTAATGAAAAGCAAGTAAAGCCAAGATATATACACAGTTATATATACAAAAGCTGTAAAGGGCGATGGGTTTTCACACCGGTGCCCGGATTGGAATTGATATATATATATATATATATATATATATATATATATATTGACATAAAAGTAGTCAACCAAGACTGGGAAGAGAACCCAGTGGTGGTGAAGGCTGCTTATATATGCATATTTATATATAAAAGCAGTAAAAAGGTCAAAGAATAATTTAGGCCGAACTGAAATGTAAATGTACAGAAATATAGTCAACTATGGACTGGGAAGATAACCCAGTAATGGTGAAGGGTGCAAAAGCAGTAAAAGGCCACAAAATAATCCAAGGCGGATAGAAATATATAAATATATATATATATATATATATATATTGACAGAAATGTAGTCAACCAAGACTGGAAAGAGAACCCAGTGGTGGTGAAGGCTGCTTATATATGCATAAATATATATAAAAGCAGTAAACTATCTCGAATTTGATATCCGGGAATGACAGAATTGAAAAGTTAGTATATATACAATAAAATAAACACGGGAAAAAGCCAAACCCGGACTGGGAAGAGATGCTAGTGCATTTAGGCTCTTAGATCTGACGGATCGTTAATCCGAGTTGTAGAAATGCCAGAAATTGAGTTTATGTAAAAATATATACCAAATTTTGACGAAAACGGCCACGAAACTAAGTTCCGGGCATATTTAGAAAACAAAATTTGATATTCAAGTGCAAAACAGTTCAAAGAAGTAGGAATCACTTTCTGATCGTAAAAATACTTACAATTGACTACTACATGGGCTTTTTTCCAAATTATAAGCTCTAAACGTCAGAATCTACCGATTATTTACTTATATGTGGTAGTATGTGGGTATATCCACGTGTTAGAGTGAAAAGATTTGGGTTTAGAAGAGGTGAAAAAGTCAGAAAATCAAACAGGCAGAGGTTCGCTGCGTTTCAAAATTTTTTAAAAATGAGGGGCGTGCACATTTATTTATAGGCCAAGGAGCCTCAGCTCTACCTGTTGTTGCCTCAATTAAAGGTGCGGCTCCCCTGGTGGGGCCCACGTGTTCGATTAAGTCGTCTCAAAGTACGTGCACTTCGAGCAACGCGAGGTTAAAGTCGAAACTTTTTAACTTTTGATCGGAGCGTCCGTTTGAGGTGTGCTATACGTTTCCAGAAAGCCCTCGCCGAGAGTGTCACAATGACATAGGATAAATCATTTTTCGGGTCTAGGAAGACGGGTTCATAACCAGGTCTTCGATTCCCAGCAGTTTGTCCGTTGAGCTGTCTTGCGTTGTTTGCACTTGGGATCGTCGTTATGGTTCGTTCTGACCTTGGTGGCATCAATTTAGCTTATGTTTGACCGAATTGTCTTGAGGTTGGTAAAATGACCATTTTACCCCTCTTGGGGTTGCCTTTAGTGTCAGCATGGCCTTTGGTTGACTTCCGGGAGTTGTTTCCAAGACTTGGATCCCATTCTAGTCTGTCTGTCCTCAGTGTAATCTCTAAAGTTGACTTGGTCATTCTAGGTTATCTTCTGGAGATGTTGTGGAGCTTCAGGTTCATTCTTGAAGTTGACTTGACTTCCCGGGTTGTGATCGGGGCTGGCCTGTACCTCCTGGGCTGAGACCGGGGCTGAGTTGACATCCCGAGACTGGTGTTCGAGGCTGTGGTTGTCCCGGTATTGGTGATCGGGGTTGATTTGAAAGGCCTAATATTGAGATCAGGGTTGATTTGACGGTTCGATTGGAGATCGGAGTTGATTTGATGGCCTGATATTGAGATTGGGGTTGATCTGACGGTCCGATTGGAGATCGAAGTTGATATGATGGCCCGATATTGAGATCGGGATTGATCTGACGGTCCGATTGGAGATCGGAGTTGATTTGATGTCCCGATATTGAGATCGGGGTTGATCTGATGATCCGATTGGAGATCAGAGTTGATTTGATGGCTCGATATTGAGATCGGGGTTAATTTGACGGTCCGATTGGAGATCGGAGTTGATTTGATGGCCTGACATTGAGATTGGGGTTGATCGGATGGCCCGATGTTGAGATCGGTGTTGATTTGATAAGACAGTTTTACCCTCCTACAGTGTTAGTATCGGGGCAGGAAATTTCGAGTGTCTACAGCTCTAGTGAACCAAACTAGAATAAAGTCGATAATCAATCAGGGTAGAATATAGTGTTCTATATGTGCATGCTTATTATATATATTATATATTATAAAACATGTTTTGCATGTTAATTAATATGACACATAATATATATATATATATATATATATATATATATACGGTCCGGATCTTAGGCTCACCTAACTAAAAGCTCACCCAATCTCACCCCCTTTAGCGAAGGACCGGGCGACGGTTTGGTCCATCGCTATATATACAATCGTCGTCTTAGCTTTTAGCGACAGACAACATATAGACGACAGTTGTATATATAGGGATGGACCAAACCGTCGCCCGGTCCGTCGCTAAAGGGGGTGAGCTTGGGTGAGCTTTTAATTGGGTGAGCCTAAGATCCGGACCGTATATATGTGTGTGTGTGTGTGTGTGTGTGTGTGTGTGCATGCGCGCTAAACAAGATGAGACAATAATAACAAATCCCTCAAAGAATTTATATTAAGTCCTAAGCGTTCAAAACGTATTTGGAATATCGAATGTCGCCTTCTAGCATGATAAATTTAATAGAGTATTAAATATTTAATATAAGTTTGTTGTGCCACCACAAGGCAAATATTAAATATTTAAGATGTTGATTTATCACATTTGATTCTTATAACAAAATTGAACAATACTGTTTTTTTGTGTCACCACAAGGATGGTATTTTTCTATTTGAATATATGTAAGTGCTAGGTTGGACTTAACTTAGATAATTTTGGTTCGGATGTGTCACCACTTGATCAAAAAAATCTAAAAGGCATAAAAGGAGCTACATGATGATGTAATTGACAATAGTTGTCTACTTATTTATTTATATATAGTTTGTTGTGTCACCAAAAGGCTATATATACATTTGAAATGGGATCCTTATTCTCACTAGCAAATCTTTAATTAGATATTGCCGAACTATATAAGTAAGAGTAATATGGTTTGAAGAAAATACAATATACCAATTTAAAATAAAACTTAATTTATTTTGGTAATTAATAAAAGAATGTATGCTGTAATGTTAATTAAAAATTCATTTACAGAATTTTTCAATGTCTAAATTACTATCATTGTGTAGCATATTAAATGCAAATTAACCGAACTGAATTAAACGGATTGGTTAAGGTTGAGAATAGTTCTCAAGACTGAAAAGTTATCTTATATCCTTAATACGTATATCCCTGCAATGGTTGCAGACAATGCCTCTGAGGAAAATATTACTACTTTTAGAAATTAGCAAGATGATGTATAGTTGGCTCAATGCATCATGCTCGCATCCATGAGTATCTAGCTTCAGCGTCAGCATGAAACTATGGATGCTCCTACTATATTTTTACACTTCAAAAAGTTGAATGGTGAAGAAAGTAGGACTAATAGATATCAGATATCTAAGGAGCTCTTCCGATCTAGAATGACCGATGGTACTGCAGTAAAGACACATATCCTTAAGATAATCAATCTGATTGAACAAATAGGACAACTAGGTTTTGTCATGGATAGAAAATTGAGCCAAGATTTGATCTTGCACTCACTCCCGGACTCCTTCACATAATTTTTGTTAATTTTTAGATGTACAAGCTAGATGTCAGCCTCGTTGATTTGCTTAAACATATTGAAAAACTATTGAGAGTCACTTACAACCAAGAAAGACCAAGTCTTACTGGTAGGGGCCAAAGGATCTTCTGAAACGAAGAACGATTCAAAGAAGGTAAATAGAAAGGCAAATACAAAGGATAATAAGAACAAAACTGATACGGATAGCAAAGGAGTTTGCTTCCGCTGCAATAAGCCTGGACACTAGAATAGAAACTGCGAGAAATATCTTGTAGAGGCTAACCAGAAGAAGCTTAGTGAAGCTTCAATTACATATACAGGATTGTCAATGATTGAAATAAATCTTTCAGTAAGTAAAGTTTTTACTTGGTTATTGGATACCAGCTATGGTTCTCATAAATGCAAATTTATGAAGGGACCAAGCAGAAGTAGAAAGCCAAACAAGGGGAAGTCTTCTTGCGTGTGGGAATGGAGCAAAGGTTAGTCCATTAACTGCAGGAACTTATTGTTTAGCACTACCTACAGGTAAGTCCATTAGTTTAAATAATTAACAATTTACTGAATGGACTTTACATACTTGACTTACATGAAAATAATTTTAAATTAAATAAACTAGTAAAAGAAAAAGAGATGATCATTCAAAGAGCTAAATATTTGTATTTGGTGAAATACAAGTCTTAATCATTTGAAAGGTTCAAATAATTCAGAAGTAAAATTAATTGGCAAGGTATTATGATTCTTCGATTAGATTGAGGAATAAATACTTGTGCAATAAGTTTTAAGATCATCTTAAATGGTTTTTTCACAATGGACACTTTCTGATACACAATAATTGATTGGTGTATCTAAAAAGAAAAATTGTACCTTATTGGACATGGGGCGGTCCATAATGATTTTACCGACATTCCATTATCCTTATGGGGTAATGCCCTAAAAACGACTGCATATCTACAAAATAAGGTAACCTCAAAATCCGTCCCCAAGACTTCATAAGAGTTATGGACATGGAGGATTCCTAATCTTAAGTATGTTAAGATAAAGGGTTGTCCAGTTTATGTAAAATAGATTTCAAAAGGATAATCTTGGGACAAGATTTGACAAGTACATATTTGTGGGACATCCTAAAGTAAGTTTAGGGTATATGTTCTATATTCCTACTTAGTAAAAGGTGTTTGTTTAGAAACACGTTGCCTTCTAAGATAAAAGTGTTTATCATTGAAGGGCTAGTGGGAGGATAATAGATCTTGAAGGAGTTCAAGAACCACAAATCACTATTAGTCAAAAGGAGAAACTTGTTAATAGACCTATTGTACCACAACTGAATCGTGAATCTGGAATAGTATTGAAGATACCTGAAAGGTATGGATTCATCATAGATGATGATGATGAGGTACACATTATAGAGGATGATGATCTAGTAATACACGATAAAGTTAAGAGTTGTAGACACTCAAAGAAATGGCAGATGGCCATAAAATTCGAAATGGATCTTTAGAGCAAAAGGCAAGGTGGAGACCTATATGGCCAGACCATTTTGGAAAAGGCTTTCAAATAAATTCAAGGAGTTGACTGTGATAAAATCTTAGTACCGGTAGTAATGCTCAAGTCCATTTGGATTTTACTTGCGATTGCAGCTTATTATTACTAGATCTGGAAAATATATATTATTAGAGGAGAATGTATGTATGATTTTATGTCCCCTTCCTATCTTTAATCTCTAAATCAAATTCTTGGAGGAGCAGGATCCAGCGAATCAGTCTCAGCTTGGCGTCTTTCTTTGTAACTAGATATCGAATGGCCGAGTGATCTGTGTATACCACCACCTTAGTCCTCACCAAGTACGAGCGAAACTTATCAAACGAGTACACAACTGTAAGTAAGTCCTTTTCGGTGGTAGTGTAGTTCGGATGTGCATCAATCAATGTTTTGCTCGGATAGTAGATGGCATGAAAGACTTTCTCTCGGCGTTGTCTCAACATAGCTCCTACTGCATAGTCACTGGCATCACACATTAACTCAAAAGGCATTGTCCAGTCTGGTGCTATGATTACGGGGGCTATGGTTAGTTTCTTCTTCAACTACTCAAACGCCGCTAGACAGTCTTTATCAAATTTGAAGGGCACATCTTTCTCCAATAGACTGCATAGTGGTTTTGTGATTTTGGAGAAGTCCTTGATAAATCGGTGGTAGAATTCAGCATAATTGAGAAAACTCCGAATTCCCTTTACTAAAGTTGGCGATGGCAGATTCTCTATTGTTTCCAATTTCGTTCGATCCACTTCCAACCCTTTTTTTGAAACTTTATGCCCAAGTATTATCCCCTCTTGGACCATAAAATGGCACTTTTCTCAGTTTAGCACTAGATTAGTTTCTACACATCTCTTCAGTACCATAACTAAATTTTTGAGGCACCTGTCGAAAGACTCCCCAAATACTGAGAATTCATCCATAAACACTTCAATATTGCGCTCCACCATATCTGAGAAAATTTCCATCATACATCTTTGAAAGGTCGCCGGTGCGTTACACAATCCGAATGACATCCTTCTAAAGGCAAAGGTGCCATATGGGCATGTGAACGATGTCTTCTCTTGATCCTCCGATGCAATAACAATTTGATTATATCCCGAATACCCATCTAAAACACAGTAGTACTCATGTCCAGCTAGTCTATCCAACATCTGATTAATAAACGGCAAGGGGAAATGATCCTTTCAGGTCGCCTTATTTAGCTTTCTATAGTCCATACAAACCCTCCAGCAGATCACTATTCTCGTCGGTATCAATTCGTTGTTTTCATTCTTTACTATTGCCATACCACCTTTCTTCGGGACACACTGAACTGGGCTCACCCATGCACTATCTGAGATCGGGTAGATAATTCCAGCATCAAGCCATTTCAAGATTTCCTTCTTCGCTACCTCTTTCATGATTGGATTGAGCCTCCGTTGATGTTCCACTGTAGGCTTACCATCTTCCTCCATCAGAATCTTGTGCATACAGAATGAAAGGCTGATTCCTTTGATGTCGATAATAGTCCATCCAATAGTAGACTTGTACTCCCGTAAAACTCTTAATAGCTTACTTTCCTGCAATTCGTCAAGCGCAGATGCAATAATAACAGGTGAAGTAGATGAATTACCCAAATAAGCATACCTGAGATGGTTAGGTAAGGGTTTGAGTTCGAGTGTAGGTGGTTCCACTAGAGATGGTTTCATCCGAGTTGATGAAGTTCCTGCCACTTTCAACGGCTCAAATAGTACTTTGAACCTGCTCCTCCTAGGCTGAGCATCTAAAACTTGCAGATATTCCATCAACTCTGGATCGTTGCCATAACAATCTCCTATCAATGTTATTTCCAAAGGATCGGTACTCAATATACGATCTTGTTCATCCCCCACCACTTTCTCAATTATATCCACACGATAACACTCCTCATCTTCCTTGGGAAAGTTCATGGCTTTGAACACATTGAAGGTTACCTCTTGGTCTTGAACCCTCATGGTCAACTCTCCTTTCTGAACATCAATGAGAGTCCTACCGGTTGCAAAAAATGGTCGCCCAAAGACTATTGGAATATCCTTATCCTCTTCATAGTCCAAGATGATGAAGTCTGCTGGGAATATGAATTTGTCGACTTTGACCATAATATCTTCAACAATTCCCCGTGGATATGTCACAGATCTGTCTGCAAGCTATAGGGAAATGTTTATTGGTCGAGGTGCCGGTAAACCCAACTGAGTGTAAACTGATAATGGCATGAGGTTTATGCTTGCACCTAAATCACACAAACACTTGTTGAAGGCCAAACTACCTATTTTGCATAGAATGGTGAAACTGCCTGGATCTTTCAATTTAGGTGGAAGCTTCTTTTGCAATATAGCGCTACATTCCTCAGTTAATGCCACAGTCTCAATGTCCTCTAACTTCTTTTTCTTTAAAAATATATCTTTTATGAACTTGGTATAAATAGGCATCTGCTCTAATGCTTTCGTTAACGGAATGTTGATATGCAGCTTCTTAAACACGTCTAGAAATTTAATAAACTGCTTCTCTAGTTTCTGTTTTTGGATCCGTTGTTGAAAGGGTGGTGGTGGGTAAACTGTCGGTGTAACAACCTGTTCCTTTATCGCTGAATCTTTTCCTACTTTATTCCCTTCCATTGTTTCCTCCACACTTGTCTCAACCAGCTTTTCCGTCGTCGGCTTTTCTGAATCTTTCTCGACTAACTATTTTCCACTTCGAAGTGTAACAGCTTGACATTGCTCATGACCTCCTCTCGGATTCTTTTCGGTATCATTCGGTAAGGTTCCTTGGGGTCTACTATTTAACGCACTTGCAATCTGTCCCATCTGAGTTTCCAAATTTTTTATTGCAGCCGCCTGAGTTTTCATTGTCGCCTCATTCCCTATTATGTACTTCGCAAGTAGCTCCTCCAAATCTGTCTTCTTCTCGTGATGCGGAGCTGCCTGTTGGTGTTGATTCTGAAAACTAGGGGGTATGATGGTCGTGGAGCCTGCAGCTGATTCTGATTTTGGTTCTGATTGTTGCTCCATGAGAAATTTGGATGGTTCCTCGCCCCCTAATTATACACATTCTGATATGTGTTTTGTGGCCTGTTGTAACGACCCACAAACTGTACTGAAGCTGGATTTATCGCACAATGGTCTGTCTGATGTTCACCTGCATAAAGCTCACACACAACTGCAACCTACTGCACATTTCCACTCGATATGGCATCCATCTTCTTTGATAACACTGCTATTTGTGCTAAAAGAGCTGTCATAGAGTCCACTTCCAGAATACCCGCTGCCTTGGGTTGAGTCATTCTCTCTGTTGGCCACTGATAATTGTTTATAGCCATCGTTTCTATCAAGTCCCATGCCTCCTCTAATTTCTTTTCCAGAAAAGCTCCACCTGAGGTTGCATCAATGCTAGTCTGTATATGACTTCCTAACCCATTGCAGAATGTATTCATCTGCATCCACTGTGGTAGTCCATGGTGTAGGCATTTCCTCAACAGCTCTTTATACCTTTCCCATGCTTCATATAGAGGTTCTCCCTGCAGCTGTGCAAATGAAGAAATATCTATTCTCAATCTATGTGTTTTTGCTGGCGGGAAGAATTTAGCCAGAAATTTCTTCGCCAAATCATTCCAGGGGTAAAATCTATATGCGCAACACACAAGTGTACGTGATCAACAAGTAATATAATGATAAGAAAAGTATCGTTCCCACATAGACAATAATTACACTTTACCTGAACAATTACCAATTTTATACTATTTCAATTTTATTAACCAATGATTAAATGATGATATTTATGAAAAACTACTACTCAGATTTTCGGAGAATTAAGCCTACAACTTCACTTATTGTTTCACTTCGAATAACATACTTCCTTTCAACTTATATCAATTACTCCAGATTATTAACCAAGAACACAACAGTAGATATAACCATCTCTCAATGCATTACATCCATACTTACTCAAATCCACAATTGCTAGAATTAAGCAGGACACCTTAATTAACTAACTCACTATATCTCTATGTGAATTATAATTGAAAAAGATTTAAAATCAAGTTCTCTTCAGATTACGCATGATGCATAGATATCTCTATCCTACACATGAGTTATGAATTCCAACTTACTATAGAAATCACAAACATACGTCACTATGATCAGTTCTAATCCCATATGTCATCTCTTGAGTTCATATGGGATAACAAGTAATTGGTGATCAAGCAATAACATAAATTAAGCGCAAACCATATCAAATAATCTGAAAATAATCTCCATAAGCTAAAGTGAAAGCATGTCAATCCTTAGTTACATAATAAGATCCGTTATAGACTTAAATAGCAAATTAGTTCATCATAAACCAATTAAAAACCATTATCCACAAAGTATATAACATCCTGAATACAAGGTAAAGATGAAGAGAGAAAACAAAATTTGAAAGTGTATAGCTACTCGTATTCACACTCGCCTTATGTTCGTCGTGCTTCGCCTTACTTTAATTCGACTCACGTGTCAACTCCCACATATTAGGGCTTGTTAATGTCTCAGTATATCCCATATAAGCCTCTTCATTAGCCTTATATATTCTCCTAATCGCGAGCCAAAACCTCAGCTTTCTTTTCAGCAGAATCCCAGTTAAACAAGGAAATAAAATCCAATCTGTCGCGAACTGCGCCTAGGCGAGTTTTTCCCATTCAAAAGCGCGCCCAGGCGAACCTGAGCCTAGCAGAGGACTACAAGCTTTAAAAGTGCGCCCCGACATAGATTGCATAACTTGTGCATATTTCTTCCTTGAAGCCCTCATTTCCTTGCGCTTATCATCCCGGCCATTCCCTGCACATAAACCAATGCAAATGCATGAAATAGAACCTAAAAAGTACTTGAAGTAGCAACATCTTCGATTTAAATGGTATCAATTCGTAGGTATGAAACCTACTTATCAGTTGTGACATTCCTAGTATTATATGTTGATATACTACTAATAAGGAATGACATACTAGTACTATAATCAGTAAAGATAAAGATGTCTAAACATTCCTCCATGAATGATTTGGGTAGAACATCCTAAATTGGGGATATAAATCTATATAGATAGATTTAAAAGGATGCTCAGCTTGACCCAAGGAACGTATATTCATTCGATGCTAAAGGCGTTTAGCATGGCAAACTCCAAGAGATGTCTCATGTAGATAAGCCATGGAGTGAATCTCTCTAAAGTTATCCTCAATAAAAGAGAGATTACATGAGTTACTATCATGTATGCAATGAAATGTGCGAGACTTGATGTTGATCAGTCATATTCTAGAGAAGATCACTGTAAAACAGTGAACACAACTTAAAGTACTTAACCGACACTAAGGATGTAATCATGATTCATGATAGGTCTGAATTAAAACTAGAGGACTAAACAGACTTAAGTTTTTCAAACTGACCAAGACGACAACAAATCCAATTTAGGGTAAGTCGTTACCTTGAAATGTGGTGCAGTGAATTGAAAAGGTTCCGAACAGCAAAGAGTTACTGTTTAGTGATAAAGACAAAGTATATAGATGTAAATGAAGCTGCAAGCTGATGTTTCGGATGAAAAGTTCATTACAGAACCAGGAATAGTTCATAAGTCTCATCTTGGATCCAAACATGTGTTGTGACACTTTCATTTGATTAAAAGAATCATTAAAAAAGGAGAAGTTACTATAGAGATAGTGAACTCTCAAGAACAATATTACATATCCATTTACTGAAGTTTATCTAGCAGCAGGATAATCGTCACTTAGAGAAGAAGGGTATTAGATACCATGGCGATTGGCTTTAGTGCAAGTAGGAGATTGAAAGTAGTATGCACACAAGCAAACCATGTTTGATGATAAAGCATATACTTTGTAACAATCTTATTTATTTATTAATAAAAGAGTTATTTAATTAAAGGCATTTAATTATCTACATGATGTTATTATAATAAAATGTGATAAACCCATAGATTTAAGCAATGCTTTAAGAATCATGATGATGATCATGCTAATGAGATCTAAATTCTTAGATAACTTAAAACTAAAATAGTTTTCAATCGTTGGATTACTAAAAAGTGGATTAGTGAATTCAGATAAATTGATACATACGTTGCTCGCTTAATGGATGAGGATGATCGATCTCATGATCATTTGTGTGGAGACACTAAAGCAAGTATGTAGGAGCTTTTTGGAGAATAAGTTCACTGAATGTGGCTCGCTGAGGAATACCTAATGGAGTTTTACTTGCCTATCAATATGAATTTCTCAAGTGAAAGTAGTACAAGTGATCCTTATACTTGAAAATCATCATAGTATCTTGTGTATGATAAATTATACTTTGAAACGTCCTTTAAGACCCTTAGGGTATATCAAAGGGTATGTTTGGGTGGAATAAGTTATATATGGAAATAATGAATGATCAATAAAGAATCTACCGCTTCTAGTAAAAGAAGAGAATGTCCTTTGTGATTCGATAAATGACAACCCAGGAATCCTTGGCCAATGTGGAATGAAATTAGAAAGGAGTTTCTAATTTGCATTATTTGGTGTTGTGCATTTAAGATCGAAATACATATAATTAAATAAAATAAGACTTGATAGTAATTCCATATCTTATATTTAATTGGGACACTGTATAGTGGAAGGATTGAATTGTACGGTAACTATTAACTCAAAAGTTCTTTTATGATTAATGTTGAAATCTATATTATCTAGAAAGTCGTTGATCGCTAAGGGTGCTTACCCTTATTCTAGAATAAATGTTATTTATATAAATAAATTAAATATTTTAATTTATTTATTCAAATAAGATTAGAATTGTTCTAATTGATTTATTCACAACCGGTTTAATATGGAGAACCTAAGGGTCACACCATAAAATGAAAAATATTTATTTAAAAAGAAAATTGCATAATCGTAATAATAAGTTAAGTGTAATAAATTAAATTATTTAATATTTATTATTTAATATTTTGAAAATATTAAATATAAATTAATAAGAGAAATCTTATTATTATTATTATTATTATTTAATTCCTAAAGGAATTTGGAAATTAATTAATAAGATACTCTCTCATATATATAATCCTAATAAGATTAGGAGGTTAATTAATTAAAAGAGGTTAATTAATTATTCTTAATGAGATTTGGAAGCATAATTAATTAAAAGGGTTTAATTAATTAATATGAAACCTTAATCCTAAATTATTCAGGAGGGTTGCCTACATCTATAAATAAGAAAGTCTTATTATGGAACAAGGTTATACACTTTATTCCAAGAGTTGGGAGAGTACACTTTTTCTATAGAGATAGAAACTAGGGTTTTGCCAAACACCTTTCTTCTTGAATTCTTGTTCTTTCTTGGTGGATCACCTCTAGAGGTCAAATACTTGGGTGGCTAACGTTGATCAAAGGAATGAATTAACCCGGTGGATTCAAGTAGAATGCGAAAAGAATTTGGAGTTGAACTCGTACCTGAGGAAGCTATAATCTTCAAGGGTATGAATCTTATTCTTAATCTTTTTATTTAATTAATAACTGTGCATAAAGGATGATCTGGGTATATGGTTTGTAAAATTTTAAAACTCTGATTTACTATGCTTCCGCTATTTTAATGCAATTTGATTGTGTTCATGAATCTTACAAACCTAACAATATATACATAGTTAGAATACATATCTTTATTTAATCACCTAATCATTCCATATATGTCACAAAGTTTTCAATATCACTAATATTTGAATTGATATATTTATTTACAATGTGACTTAGAATTCTTGGTTATTACATATTGTCACTGTAAATTGGTGAAACTAAACTGAAGAGCTGAAGTCTCAATTCATTTGTATAACCTTATTTATTTAATTCTTGTTCTGTTAATTTAGATAACTGAATTTGAAAACCCCCAACTTTTACTTTCTGTTTTTAGTTAGAAACATTAGAATAAATCTGAATAACATTGTTCTTTGTGGGATCGACCCTTACTTGTACTATACTGTGCTTAGTTTTAAGTTCGTAGAGTTAAGTAAGGCTTTTATTTTTGGAGTGCTAACGACAGCTACCAAATTTTGGTGTCATTGTCGAGGAAGAATTAGTTATTTTTATTTATTCTTTGTTTATTTATTAGTTTATGACTCAATCCTCTCAATCTACTGAGCTAAATTTTGATCCAAAGATTGAGAAAACTGCAAGGAGGCTCAGGAAGGAAAATCGTAGACTGCAGCACACAACCTCAGAAGAAGAAGCTCCATCACCAGGTCTGAATATAGCATTGGACCTGCTGTCTAACAACTCATCAACTGAATCAGAACCAGAAGAAGAAGATATGGTTGTTCAACACAATAACAGGACTCTAAAAGAGTTAGCAACTCCTAATTTGAATCAGCAACCTTTATGCATTGAATATCCTACTTTAGATGTTTCATTTGAATTAAAATCAGGACTAATACACCTTTTGCATACTTTTCATGGTCTTACAGGTGAAGATCCATACAAGCATCTGAAGGAGTTCCATGTAGTCTGCTCTACTATAAAACCTCAAGGGATAACTGAGGAACAAATCAAGCTTAGAACTTTCCCCATTTCACTCGGAGATTTGGATAAGGACTGGTTGTATTATCTTCCTTTAGGAGCAATTCAATCATGGAATGACATGCAAAAGTTATTCTTGGAGAAGTACTTTTCTGCTTCAAAGGTTGCTAACATAAGGAAGGAGATTTGTGCAGCCAGGCAGTTCAATGGATAATAACTATACGAATACTGGGAAAGGTTCAAGAGGTTGTGTTCAAGTTGTCCACCTCACCAAATTGATGATCAGCACCTAATCTAATACTTCTATGAGGGACTGGTGCAAATGTACAGAAGCATGATAGATGTTGCAAGTGGAGGAGCATTGATGGACAAAACACCTGAGGCTGCAAGGATCTTAATTGCAACCATGGTTGCCAACTCACAACAATATGGAACTAGGATGGATTACACACCTAGAAGAGTAAATGAGGTAAACATTATTGAGCAAAAAAATTCTGACTTAACTTCTTTGGTTAGACAAATGGTTGCAGGAAACATGCAAGTAGCAAAAGTATGTGGAATTTGTTCAAAGTAAGGGCATAATACAGACATGTGTCCAACACTGCAAGAGGATGTAATGGTTCAGCAAGTCAATGTTGTGGAGATATTTTCAGGACAACATCCACCTCAATATGATCTTTATTCTGACACTCACAATTCAAAATAGAGAGATCACCCAAACTGGAGCTATGAGGATAATAGGCAGCCTGACTTTCAACAGTTTCAACAAGCATCCCTAACATCTTCTGAAACATCTATGAAGGATATGTTCAAGTCACTCATGGGACAGACACATCAGGTCTTGAATTAAATAGAATAATTCATGAACCAGACACAACAGTTCTAACAGGAGACAAAGACCTCTGTACAAGATCTAAGAAATCAAATGGGACAACTTACAACCAAAGTGGGGAAGTTGGAATCTCAAGGCTCAGGGAAGTTGCCCTCACAGACAGTTGTCAATCCAAGAGAGAATATAAGTGCAATTACATTGAGAAGTGAAGAGGTATGGTAGCAAGAAAAGTTAGTACCTTCATTGGAAAGCAATGGTGAAAAAGGTAGCAGTGCTACGTGTGAGCATAAGTTTCCACCTCTATTTGAGTATAAACTAGTACTTCCTTTTCCTCAAGTCTTAACAAAAACTGGAAGTTTGGAAAAAAATTCAAAGGAGTATGAACAATTTCTGGCAGGATTAAAGAGGAGGGAACAAGAAATTCACAATAATGAGAAAAAGACCAAGGAGGAGATAGAACTATCAAAGGACATGGATGATGATACTTCCCCAACTCCTGTACACACTTTTTGGGACAATCTAAAACACTGATTGATGAACACAATGATACCTTAGAGTTTGATAATTCAAATAATAAGTTCAACATTGATGAGTCCATAAGGTATCTTGGTATTATTAAATCTATTTTTGCTACTGATGTTTTTGACCTTATAGTGCAGAAATCTTTGAAGCAAACAGTTAAGGAGGATCTGAAGCTTGCAATTACTAGCAATATGTAACTGGATGCAGATGAAGTTCTGGAACAGAATCAAAATCTGCAGGATGTTGCTACTGAAAGTTTTGATCAACTGCCAAATCACTTGCACTACACAAGTTCAATTACATAGATTGAAAAGATGGATGTCAAGCCAATGACAGTAAACAAGGGCAGTTGCTTGGGAGGCAACCCAAGAACTCAGATTTGATTTTTCTATACCTTTACTTTTTACTTTTTAGTTGCATGTTAGTAGTTACTTTCTTCTTTGCATGATTATCTAACATTATGGACAATGTAAGGTTTAAGTGTGGGGGAGGGGTTTAGGTTAGGAATTACTTAAATATGCTGATATGTGTGCATAAACTAAAAAATTTTGCAAAATTTTTAACTTTGCGGTTGTTACTCTACGACCGTAGTGTTCTACTGGCTTTTTAAAGGTTAAAATCATAGAATGAAAAATTGATGCTTATTTTCATATTCTAATTAATGTTTAGTTGATTGATAAATAATGATAGCTATGTCATGATTCATAGAACTGATTTGGATTGATTTATGATTACATGAGTACTTGAATATGAGATGCATGCTTATTTGGCTAAGTTATCTATAGAGTTAACTAGATGCACTGATTTCATAATTGAGAACTGTTTAACTGTCTGTTTTGATTGCAGAACTAGGTGTGAAAAAATTTGGAAGGTTTGATGAATAATTGAGAAAATAATTCATGAGAAAAAAAGTAAAATTGAAACATGTGGTGGATTGAGAGGGAACGTAAAACGCACTCATCCATAAACACATGTAGTGAGATGGAGTATAAAACGCACTCACTGGTGAGCAAATAAGTGAGATGGAGCATAAAATGCATCACTTAAAGATGAAAGGTGAAATGGAAAATAAAATGCATTCACCTAGAAAGAAAAATAAAAGTTTTGCTGATGCAAAAGGAATTAATATCAGGCAGTATGTTCTAAGTTTTGAGTCAGTGTGCATAGTTGGTGACCATGATAACTTAACTGAATAGTCGTGTTGACCATAGGAAGGATATTTGTGTGATTGTAATTTGATTTGAAGAAGTTCTGCGGGGAGTTATGAAGTTATGGTTATGAGTTAATTGATGAACTGTTGATTAGCTGTTTGTTAGTAAGTGTTGATGTTCATGATTTGGAATTTGAAACCTTTGGAGTTTAGTTGAACATAAAATTTTGATGAATTTATGATCTGAGTGTTTTACATGAGGACATGTTAAAAGCTAAGTGTGGGGGTATTTTATAGGAGCATAATATCTGATTATTTTCATTCCTTTATGCTTAGTTTAGTTGCATGTTATATGTCATATGAATTGATTTAAGGTGTTTATAAATTTATAGAAGAATTTAAGATGATTATGCAAATATATAGTTTAATGCCTGTATTATGTTGTTTTATAGATATACTCTACGATCAGCATTGAGATCGCTCTACGTTCGTAGTGTTGGGGTGCAGTCCGGCAGCTCTACTATCGTGGGAAGACTAAGGCAAAGTTTCTCGGTGATTCTCAGTGTCACTCTACGACCATGCTGTTTGTTCGATGATTTCCACTTTCACACTACGACTAGTGAAGTTCACTCTACGATCCCAACAGAAGAATGCTACTCTACGATTTTTCACTCTACGTTTGTCTGCTGAGAGGCTATACTCTACGATTGTAAAGGTTAACTTGTAAGTTGACTTCTAGATTCTGATTCTAAAAAGGATTTGAAATGCTGGATTTTAATAATTCGATTCCTAACATAATTTGGAGATAAACTTGTGCATTAAAAAGGAAGCTAAAATTGATTATGGAAAGAGAATCTAATATGGAATCTGAGTTAGATATGGAAACCGAGCATGGACAAATTCTGCTATATTGTGCTTAGTTTTAAGTTCGTAGGGTTAAGTAAGGTTTTTATTTTTGGAGTGCTAACGACAGCTACCAATAAAGGTAGAGGCTTATAGTGAATAGTAGGCAGCCTTAGAAGCTCCCACAAAAATGAGTTGGAGGTAGGAACGAAGTTATTAAGTGCCTTATCGTTATCTTATGGCGATTATAAACGAAGGGTCTATTTTGGTCGAAGCCAAACTGCAATATGACTCTTTGAGAGGAATAAAGGACATTACCAAACTCATCATCCTCCACGAAATAAGGAAACTCAATAGCTCAGAGAAATAAGGGCCAAGAGAGTGGTGAGCCCTGTAACCCGTCAACACTCAGGAAGGAGCAGAACTCATCCGTGTAGAAGTGAGGAAGGCGATCATCCTCTGGGACTATGGTATGAGGACAAGCAATGAAGGATGAGAAATCATCAATGTAAACCGCAAGTCTGAAGAAGTCTTATGATCAATCCATCGGGAAATGCGAAGGGCAATGTTGTCTGATGTGAAATGCGATGGAGGTTTCTTCTTCTTTTTAGATAAATGAAATGAAGAAGAATGGTCGCGAAAATGCTCAAAAAAAAGATCTAGAGGAAGAAGCCTGGAACGAAGCAATTCACGTCAAACCTAGGAATGTAATAATGAAAAGTTGATGAGTAAAAAGAAAGTTTAACGTGAAAAAGGAAAATGACTACAGGAATGAATAAGGTTAAAGGGTGGATACCTTCCGATAGATTCCTTCATGGCTAATGCAGTCTCGTCTAAATGATAGTATGATGAGGACATACTTGGCGTGGACAAGGACGAAAACTAAGAATGACCTTCCTTGAATCCTCCATAACAAGATGAGCTGATTACAATGCCAAGAATCACAAGAAAATAATGAAAATTGAGAGAAAAAGGCAAAGACAAGTGAAAGAGATCAAAGGAAACACGGACCTAAGGGTTCGGCCTTTCCCCTAAGGTCATGTCGAAGTCCTCTAAAGATTTTCGACGATAAACTCGAGCAACGTGATATCTGAATGAAGAAAAAAGAAAAGGAAAGTAAGAGTTGAGCAATGAGACGTTATATATGAAGACTTGAGAGGGACCTAGACTTATGGAGGCAACTCATCATGGAAAATGGTTTGAGGTATTTGGATTGGCGGTTTAAAGGACAAGAAGATTTGGGCATCACATTGGGAAACTAAAGTAAATATAAATACTTTAACTTTAGTTAAATATTTTTAACTTTAGTTAAATATTTTTACTTCAGTAAATGTAAAAGTATTTTACTTTAACCTAAATTAAATGTTTTTAACTTAAGTTAAATGTTTCTTACTTTAGTTAAATATTTTTACTTTTAACTTTAAGTAAATGTAAAAGTTACTTCGGTAAATATAAACCGGTAACTTTAGTTCTATTTAAAGGAAGTCAAGTGTTAGAGTTCCTTAGGCTTAGAAATGTAAACCATTTAGCCTCACTCGAGGTTCTCTTCTCCTTCTCTCTACCTTTTCTCTAGTTAGATGAAGAACGAAGTTCTTATAACTTCTTCTTCCCTAGGTAAACTTATCCAGATACGATGTAATCCTTTCCCAAATGTTTATAAGTAAGAAAAAGATTACTTTACCGATACACCTGTCATCTTCTTTAAGTTTCTTTTGTTTTATTTAAATACTTTATTTAAACTTTTCGTCTGACTTAGGTTAAATTTTTTATTTAAACTTTTCGTCCGCTGTTAAATGGTATCAGAGCCACCCGGTTGTTTCTTGGTGTCACTGTTGTCTTCCGGTCAAACACAGAGGTCTGAGTTTAAAACTTGTTTTTAATTCTTCTTTACTTCTGTTGCTCCATCCTTAAAGCACCTAGTTTGAGTCACCTATTACCTATAGACCACCCCGGATCGCCATAAGTCCCGTTGAGCCGTTGTAAGTCTCAAGAGTGTGAGCAGTTTAGGCAAAAAGGGAATCCTTAGATCCAAAGGTATGTGTCTGCCAATAGGTAAGAGGGTATGAACTTAAGCGACTTGGTCTGTCTTTAAATGGAATGTCAACAGATCTTGAGATTAGGTTTGAACAAAGTTAAAATGAAGTAGACTGTTTAGATCAAGTTCATCAGTTAGTCAAGAGTCAGCCATGTGATCCCTTGTATCAGACACAGTCTGATTTGTTTTTATAAACAAAATTTCTTAAATTTTTTGAAACTCTGATGTTGGTGACCAAAATTTTGGTGAAATTTTTTCTCCTTTCTTAAAATTTAAACATAATTTTTGGGGGAAAAAGGGTAAATCCTAGATTTTTTTTGGGGTCGAAGGAATAGCGATGGTGATCTATCTGAGAAGAAGATCAACAGCACCCACAGGCGATAGAAGGAGCCGAACCTCAACAGTCAGACGAAGTCAGACGACGCTAGTCGAAGTCAGACGACGCTAGTCGAAGGCAGACGACGCTGGCCGATGTTAACAGTCAGACAAACAACAGTCAGACGAAGTCAGATGATGCTGGCCAAAGTCAGACGACGCTGGCCAAAGTCAGACGACGATAGCCCCCCAGGGTCCCACCGTCAATGGATGCTTCAGTCATCATCAGATGCAATCAATGCATTCGACAAAGTCAAAAGTAAATATTAACTTTACTTTAGTAAAAGTAATTTACTTATGTAAAAGTAAATGTAAATACTTTAACTTTAGTTAAATATTTTTACTTCAGTAAATGTAAAAGTAATTTACTTTAACCTAAGTTAAATGTTTTTAACTTAAGTTAAATGTTTCTTACTTTAGTTAAATATTTTTACTTTTAACTTTAAGTAAATGTAAAAGTTACTTCGGTAAATATAAATCGGTAACTTTAGTTTTATTTAAAGGAACTCAAGTGTTAGAGTTCCTTAGGCTTAGAAATGTAAACCATTTAGCCTCGCTCGAGGTTCAATACCTCAGGTTTCATTTCTATGAAACCTCCCAAAGGTCTCTCCTCCTTCTCTCCTCCATCTCTCTATCTTCTAGTAAGATGAAGAAGAAGTTCTTATACTTCTCTCTTCCGTATTGTAATCCAGTTAAGATGTAATCCTTCCTCAAATGTTTATAAATAAAAGAAAGAGATTACTTTACCGATACACCGGTCATCTTTTAGGTTTCTTTTATCTTTTAAAGAATTTAATTTGTTTAAATTCTTCAACCGCTGTTAAATGGTATCAGAGCCACCTGGTTGTTTCTTGGTGTCACTGTTGTCTTCCGGTCAAACACAGAGGTCTGAGTTTAAAACTTGTTTTTACTTCTTCTTTACTTCTGTTACTTCGTCCTTAGAGCACCTAGTTTGAGTCACCTATCACCTATAGACCACCCCGGATCGCCATAAGTCCCGTTGAGCCATTGTAAGTCTCAAGAGTGTGAGCAGTTTAGGCAAAAAGGGAATCCTTAGATCCAAGGGTATGTGTCTGTCAACAGGTAAGAGGGTATGAACTTAAGCGACTTGGTTTGTCTTTAAGTGGAATGTCAACAGATCTAGAGATTTGGTTTGAACAAGGTTAAAACGAAGTAGACTGTTTAGATCGAGTATATCAGTTAGTCAAGAGTCAGCCGTGTGATCCCTTGTATCAGACACAGTCTGATTTGTTTTAATAAAAAAAAATTCTTAAAATTTTTTAAACTCTGATGTTGGTGACCAAAATTTCGGTGAAATTTTTTCTCATTTCTTAAAATTTAAACATAATTTTTGGGGGGAAAAAAGGTAAATCCTGGATATTTTTGTTGGGGTCGAAGGAATAGGGATGGTGATCTATCTGAGAAGAGGATCAACAGCACCCACCGGCGACAGAAGGAGACGGACCTTAACAGCCAGACGAAGTCAGACGACGCTGGCCGAAGGCAGACGACGATGGTCTAAGTCAACAGTCAGACGAACAACAGTCAGACAAAGTGAGATGATGCTGGCCGAAGTCAGACGACGCTGGCCCCTCAGGGTCCCACAGTCATTGGATGCTCCAGTCATCATCAGATGCAATCAATGCATCCGACAAAGTCAAAAGTAAAGATTAACTTTACTTTAGTAAAAGTAATTTACTTATGTAAAAGTAAATGTAATTCTTTGACCCACGAAGCAGGTTCGCAGCAAATAAAAAGAAAAAACAATTCGTTCATTTTTTTTCTTTTTTCTATAAAAATAATTTTATATAATTAATTATGCCCAATAAATTATTCTAAATACATACCCATACATATATAGAATCAAAATAATTAATAATTACATAAAGGTTTGGCTCTGGTACCACTGTTGGGTTTGTACGACATTATGGCGCAATTAAATTACAAAAATTAGCAAAAGCATGGTATATCAGAGTTTAAAAACTTTCTACAAAACCATTACCCAGATCATCCTTTAGGCAAATTATTAGTTTAAAATGATAAATAAGAAGTTATAGAATCATACCCTTGTAGAACGAAACTTCCACAGGTACGACTTCAACTCCTTGTTCTTCGTGATCTTCTTGAATTTCCGGTTAGATTCCTTCCTTTGATCAACGTTAGCCACCCAAGTGTTTGGCCTCTAGAGGTGATCCACCAAAGAAGGAGAATTATCAAGAAGGAGGGTGGTTGGCTAAACCCTAGTTTTCTATCCTCTATAGAAAAGGAGTACTCTCCAACAATTAGAATTACATCAACTGATATCTAACATAAGACTCCTCTTATATAGATATTGGACCTTTCTAATCCGATTAGACATAGGGTTTCATTTAATTAATTAAACTCCTTAAATTAATTAGGTTTCCCAACATATTGAGATTAATTAATTAAACTCCTTTAATTAATTAGGCTTCCCAACATATCCTTTATTGATCATTTATTATCTTCTTATGTAACTCATTATACCCAAGCATACCCTTTGATATACCCTAAGGGTCTTAAGGAATAAGTCAAAGTATAATTCATTACACACAAGATACTATGATGATCTCAAGTTCAAGGATCACTTGTATTACTATCACATTAGAAATTCCTATTGACAGGCAAGTAAAACTTCCTTAGGTATTCCATAGCAAGTCACGTTCAGTGAACTTATTCTCCAATAAGCACCTACATACTTTCTTTAGTGTCTCCACAAAAATGATCATGAGATCAACCATCCTCATCCAATGAGAAAGCAACATATGTACCAATCTATCCGGATTTACTAATCCCCTTTTTAGTAATCCAACAACTGGGAACTATTTTAATTTTAAGCTTTCTAAGAATTTAGATCTCATTAGCATGATCAACATCATAATTCTAAAAGCATTGCTTAATACTATGGGTTATTTACATATTATAAAAAATAACATCATGTAGATAATTAAACGCCTTTAATAAGTGAATACTTTTATTAATAAATAAATAAAATCGTCTACAAAGTATATGCTTTATCATCATACATGATTGGCTTGTATGCATACTACTTTCACTGCACAGGGTAACAGAAATGTGACAGAATACACAGAGGAGTGGTCTAGGCTGTCTGTTTATAACAACCTAAATGAGACTGAGGCACAGCAAGTGTCCAGATATTTGGAGGGACTAAAACCTTCTATTCGAGATAAATTTGGACTGCAAGTCATTTGGACAGTGGATGTAGTGCATAACATGGCCTTGATGGCATAGTTAATGGAGAAGACATCCAGTCGATTTTTCTTATCACAGGAAGGACATGGAGGAGACGTCCAACTAAAACACAAACAGAAATAGATTTTTGACTAGTGATGGGAAGAATCAGTCTATAACTGATACCGTTCAGGCACAAAGGGGTTCGGGACCTATTAACAATCCTGTTGGGACACGACCTACAACATCAGCTATGAAGGAAACCCCACGAGCACCGAACCCGTATGCTAAATCAAGCGGTTTCAAGTGCTATCGGTGCGAACAACCAAGACATCGTTCAAATAAGTGCCCAACAAGGAAACTACTGAACTTCGTGGAAGTTGGAGAGGATGATGAGGACGCCGAAGAAGAAACAGATATGGGCGAATTCTGGGATGGAGCAGAAATAGCCGAAGAACATACTGAGCATGTAAATTGTGTGATACAGCGAGTCATATGCTCAACGAAGTTAGAAAATTCATCATAAAGAAATAATATTTTTAAGGCATGCTGCAGTGTTCAAAGGAAGGTTTGCGATCTAATTATAAATAGTGGAAGTTGCGAGAATTTTGTGTCGAAGAAGTTGGTAGAACACCTGAAACTTTGGGTAGAGAAACACGAAGCCTTATATAATTGGATATATTCAGAAGGGTCCCAAGGTGAACGTGACCGAAGTGTGCAAAGTAACTATCTCGATCTGACAACACTACCGAGACGAAGTGGTCTACGACGTAGTTGACATAGATGCTAGTCACTTGTTATTGGGACGACCATGGCAATTTGATGTGGATGTCACTTACAGAGGGCGCGACAATGTATTTGTTTTCAATTGGGGTGGCAAGAAGATTGCAATGCTTCCAAAACAAAATTCGGGTGGTGGCGTAACTAAGAACCAGAAAGAAGAGCAACCTTTACTATCGGTAATCACGTCAACAGCTGATTTGGAGTTAGAAATTAAAGAGGCACAAGAGGTACATGTTGTGGTAGTGCGAGCTTTAGTGGTAGAAGGGAAAAAAGAGTAAAATTTTGAGCTACCCGATAAGGTACAATCTGTGACGCCCCCAAATTCGGGACTGCCACTTGGTCTCTCGAATTCGATTCGTCACGTGCTCATGGTAATACATCATCATAATAATACGACTAAATGTCGCATCGCACAGCGGAATAACACACAACAATTACAGAATAGATTATATTTAAATAATATAATTTATTCACGTCCCAAGGTCTCATAACTTAAATAGTGATTACATAGCTTAGAAATATCTTAAGCAATAATAACCTTAACTAGTACATAATATCATAAGTTCTTTATTACAATCATAAGTCCTACATAATTAAAGCTACTCAGTAGCCTTTCCCTTGCCCTTATCTGTGCCCGAAGGTCCGCACTGCTCTGCCTTAACTGAAATGTTTTAGGGAAAGCAAGAATAAGCACAAATTGCCCAGCAAGTAATATACAATAAGGGTGAGTAATAAAATTCTCAATTCTCGAAAGGGTATAGTAAGGTTTGATAGTTCAAATATAATAAGAATATCAACAGTTCTCAATAACAGTCGCTAAGGACAGAATAATATCAACGTGATTCAATAATAAATTAATTCAAGATTTCAAGACAACTGAATACTATGCAGTCACTAAGGACTATGAACTTCTACTAGAATTAACAGTATTAAATTGAAAATCCAACAAAAATAGGTACAACAGGTGATCAGCCTAAAGTACCCTACGTTATGCATAACAATCAATCATACTCAAGTGCGCACGTCGGTTCTCCGACAATTATATATTCCCTTCAAAGAAGGTTGTTCTTCTCAGTCAAATACAAGATCCCGCACCAATCAGTTGATTTGGGTCGCTTTTCAATAATATAAGTCTAGCCGAATCAAATGGCATAGACACTTTCATAATATTCAAGAACAATACCAAGTTCAACATGAATAATAGCTTTTATGAAATAAGAGTTCAAGTATGCTAATTCAATTCAAACGATTAAGTAAAGAAACTAGTTCGCAATATACAAGGATAGAATACTTGCACCGTAAAAGAGTGTAAGTTAGGAAACTTGCCTTAAGCGTAATTTATTCCCATAAATTAATCAACACTTTTTGAATCCTATCGTAATATAGTTACGTATATATGATATCCATTAGTCATATAGCTTAACATTATATCTCATCTCGTATATACGATTAACACATAAGCTAAATCTTAATCTAGCTACACAGTTATATAGTATCATAATAATATAACTTTTATCCTTAACGTTTCTCTTCTCTCAAGTTAATTATCTTTATACATCATTACTATCATGTGAGACTACCACAAATAGTAAACATACTCTATTTAGCGAGTTATAGCATTACTATAAGCTAACCGTCAAATCGGATTCATATGATATCACCTAGCATGTATACATGTTTAAGGGGGTCCTTCCATGCTTGTTTAACCTCTTCACATTCAATTTCATATGATATAGGTTCTAGCTTTACACCTTTAGACAATTTAAGGCCAAATACGGTCATGCAACCACAACGCATAAAATTTAATCATAGATACTTGCGAGAAGGTCATATCAATTGTAATATACATGCTTACGATTGTCCACATCATTTATTCTTAACTAGCATTGTTCATTACTTTAAAACATACCTATACTCATGCTTGGTTTACTACCATTATATCAAACATATAAGAGTCATGCTTAGAGACATAATGAATGTAAACATGTCATTTTACATTCTAAGAACTTAACTACTCATACTTAATGCACTTGGTTCGAAAACATATCCAAGTTTGCTTTTGAAACCATTTTAAACTTGAATAATGCAATTTAACACATACAAGGCAAGTTCAAAGCTCTTATCGTATGTAGTCAACTCATGTTAAAACTTTCGCAAGATCAGCGTGTATATCATATAGTATTCATGCATATTAGCTTTAACATATCAAGCTTTTTCTTAATAATTTCTCTAACACAAGGTCTGACAAGTTTGGTCATGAACAAGGACACTATAAACACTATATCATGCTCCTTTATATTTGAAATCAATCATGTGTATGAATCACTAAGTTCAGAACTTGTAGAACAAGTATTCCTTTAAAGTTTATTTTTAGAATACGAAGTTTATCTCGGAAACCATACCCTTTTTGTTAATCATGTATGCTAGTACAATAAAACATGCTTACCTTGCCTCATTTTATTCATATATATATGTTACAAAAGTTAGTATGCTTGTTTAAACCAAACCACATAATATATGCATAACAGAAATTAAGCAGGATGCAGAATCTGCAGCAGGATGCAGAATCTGCAGCAGGCTGTTGGCGCAGCTGCATCGGCTTGCAGCCAGCGGCAAACTGTTCCAGCCTCCGCAGACTTCCAACCCAAACACAGAAAATTCCTACGAAATTACTATCAAACCCACTATATTACCTCATGATCACTTATATTAGCTTATATAACAATCATTTAACATTATTGAATCACCAATTCATGAATTCCAACTTAATTTCAAGAATTGAAGTTTTCACAGAAATCTCAGAAATAGAAACACAAAATGAATTTGAAGAACAAGGAAGCTTATATAGTAATTCTAACATGTATATAAGTCCTTTTAGAAACTAATTATCATCCTCAAATCACAAAACCATAATTTCCAACTGGAATCAAGAAATTCAAGAATTTGCAAAGAATACAAACTGAAGAACATGAAACATAGATTATACCTTTGCTATGAATTAAGCTTGCTAAATTTGAATTCCCAACTCTCTGTGACTATCTTGCTATCACTCACAATGTAATCTGATACTTGAACAAATTCTCAGCAAATAAAATTGAAGGGGAAGAGCTTTTATATATAGAGGAATGAATGTCCAGACAATGCATATGTACAACAAATTAAACCAACGAGATTTGTAAATTGCATGGGGGTTAAAGAGTAGTAGGTAATTAGTTGGTGAATGTAATCATGAAAACCATCCCCTTGATCATCATTGTTAGCTTGAGCTTGGGAGGAGAATGGGGAAATAGGCTTTAGCCTTTTGTCATAAACGTTAAGAGCAATGGGTCTAGCATTTAGGGACAAGCAAAGTCATCTCAGCATTCTAATACAACACTTAGTTTGTATACTTAGGTATTATATATTTAGGCTATATGTATATATATATTTTATACATATGTCTTTAATTGAAATGTCACACTATAATTCACATAATGTAGTAAGTGTGACTTGCACACATATAATCCATGCACATTTTATCATATAGGTATAATTTACTCGGATATACTCACATCACATTATCTCCTTCATTAAATTCTATTATTCCATTATATATATAAGTAATCATCAATTATAATTATTTATTATATATTCATGATACATTATTTTAATGTACTCTTCACATACAATTGCCATATAAATACTTTATGTAACCCTTTCAACTTAATAAACTTTACTACATAGTTTATATATAACATAGTCACATTGCACTTTACATTCTGTATATAGTTAGTCACTATACGTTACACTTTTAAATTCGCATGCTTGCACATAGAAATTAATAATTCACTTATCTTATCAATTAATTAACAATTAATTTATTCCTCGTAATTATTAATAACACTTAATTAATAATCATAGGATTAATTATCACATTAAAAAATATAATTCTCAGCATTTTTATGAACAAGTGTTTTATTATTATTATTATATTTCTTGCATTAATAATAATCACATATTATAACTTAACCAAAATTAACAATTAATATAAATTAATTGTTCACTTAATAATTCTTTCATCGATTAATATCATTATTAACATTTCTCATCACAGTGCCACACAAGGCTTCCCGAGTTTATGATAACTCCACATTTTTCTCAATTATTGCAATTATTCAATTTAATATAATTGAGTTAACTCACAGAATCATTTATATTCAACTAAATATTCATTTTTATTAATATATTTATTTAATAATATATGAAAATTCTCGGGTATTACATCCTCCCCCCTTATAAAAATTCCGTCCCGGAATTATTACAAGGTTACACAAATAAATGGGGATAATCCCTCATCATCCTATCTTCTAACTCCCACGTTGCCTCCTCGACGTCGTGGTTACGCCAAAGTACTTTTACAGAAGATATAATTTTATTTCTCAAGGTTTGCTCTTTCCTATCTAATATCTGGACAGGAATCTCTTCATATGCCAAGTTCTTCTCCACTTGAATGGGCTCGTAAGAAATCACGTGCCTGTAGTCTGCCTTGTACGGTCGCAACACGGAAATGTGGAACACATTGTGGATGTGCTCCAACTCGGGTGGTAACGCAACTTTATATGCCACTTCGTCCACTCGCTTTAGTATCTCAAACGGTCCTATGAATCTTGGACTCAATTTTCCTTTCTTGTTAAAATGGATTTTTCCCTTCCATGGAGATACCTTTAAAAATAAGAAACTACCAACTTTGAAGTCTCGGTCCTGCCGATGCAAATCTGCGTATTTCTTCTGGCGATCTTGAGCTGCTACTAGTCTGGCTCTTATCACTGTCATCACGTCTGCGGTTTGTTGTACTAGCTCTGGTCTGAGTATTCGTCGCTCCCCGACTTCGTCCCCACACAATGGCGTTCTGCACTTTCTCCCGTAAAGAGCTTCGTACGGTGGCATGCCAATACTTTCATGGTAGCTATTATTATATGCGAATTCTACTAAGGGTAGGTGGTCGTCCCAATTTCCCTTAAAATCCATCACGCAAGTCCTAAGCATGTCCTCCAGCGTTTGTATTATTCACACACTCTGTCTGTCTGTCTGAGGATGGTAAGGCGTACTCAATCTCAACTGTGTTCCCATTCTTTCTTGCAAACTCTTCCAAAAATTAGACGTGAAGCACGGATCTCGATCAGAGACAATAGATACCAGCACTCCATGTCGTGAGACAATCTCCTTTATGTATAGACCCGCTAACTGATTCAAACTGTAACGGATCTTGATCGGTAGAAAATGTGCGGTCTTAGTAAGTCGATCCACGATAACCCAAATGGTATCATAACCTTTCTGCGTAACTGGAAGTCCTACCACGAAGTCCATCGTAATATGCTCCCATTTCCACTCCGATATTTCCAACGGTTGTAGTAAACCACTAGACCGTTGATGCTCTGCTTTAACGCGTTGGCAAGTCAAACATCCACTGACGCACTCTGCAACTTTCCGTTTCAGATTGGGCCACCAAAAATGTTGCCTCAAGTCTCAATACATCTTAGTGCCTCCCGAATGAACAGAATATGTCATTTTGTGTGCCTCGTGCAAAATCTCTTCCCTTAACTCGGTTACCGCTAGTACCCACACTCTTCCTTCGAATCTCAAAATACCGTCTTTATCCATTCGAAATTTCTCTTCCTCATTCTCTGTGATCCTCTTCTTGATTTTCTCGCACTCCTCATCTTTCTCTTGTGCTTCTTTTACTCTATCCAACAATGTCGGACGAGCTTCCATTACAAATAACTTATCTTCAGACCTCTCTGCTCCCTTTACCTCTATTTCCAATTTCTCCATCTCTCTCATTAATTCGTCTTGAGTCGTCAATTGAAACAATTTCTCCCTTCCTTTCCTGCTCAGAGCGTCGGCAATCACGTTTGCCTTACCCGGGTGATAAAGAATATCACAGTCATAATCTTTGATCAATTCTAACTACCTCCTCTGACACATATTCAACTCCTTCTGTGTGAAAATATATTTCAGACTTTTGTGGTCCGTGTATATCTCACATTTCTCTCCGTACAAATAATGCCTCCAAATCTTTAACGCAAAAACTACTGCCGCTAACTCTAAGTCGTGAGTAGGGTATCGTTTTTTGCAATTCTTCAATTGTCGTGATGTATTCGCAATGACTTTGCCGTGCTGCATTAGCACACAACCAAGTCCCTTGTGCGATGCATCACTATACACCACAAAATTTCCCGCATCATCTGGTAATGATAATACAGGTGCTTCGCTCAATCTCTTTTTTAGCTCTTGAAAACTTTCTTCGTATTTTTCTGTCCATACAAATTTCACCTTTTTCTTTGTCAGATTAGTCAACGAGGTTTCTATCTTAGAAAAATCTTGGATGAATCTTCGATAGTACCCAGCTAACCCTAAAAAGCTTCTCACCTCCGTCGGTGTTCTTGACTATTCCCAATTATTTACTGCTTCTACCTTTGCAGGGTCTACTGAGATTCCATTCTTATCCACCACATGGCCTAAGAATTGAACCTTCTCCATCCAAAATTTGCACTTTGAAAATTTTGCATACATCTTCTCCTTTCTTAGTGCCTCCAAAATAATCTTCAGATGTTCGGCGTGTTCTTCCTCAGTCTTCGAGTAGATCAAAATGTCGCCGATAAAAACCACTACAAATTTATCCAAGTATGGCTTGAAAACTCGGTTCATCTAGTCCATAAATGCTGCCGGAGCATTAGTCAATCCAAATGACATTACCAAAAACTCGTAGTGTCCATAACGGGTTCGAAACGCAGTCTTTGGTATGTCCTCATCCCTTACTTTTAGTTGATGATATCCTGTTCGTAGGTCAATTTTTGAGAAACACTTTGCTCCCTTCAGTTGATCAAATAAGTCGTCTATCCTCGGTAGTGGATATCGGTTCTTGATCGTTACTCTTTTCAATTCTGCATAATCGATACAGAGCCTCATCGATCCATCCTTTTTCTTCACGAATAACACTGGTGCTCCCCAAGGAGACACACTCGGTCAAATGTAACCCTTATTCAATAACTCTTGCAATTGTATCATTAATTCTTTCATTTTTACTGGCGCCATACGATATAGAGCTTTCAAAATCGGTGCCATTCCCGGTGCTAAGTCTATTACGAATTCGATTTCTCTGTCTGGTGGAAGACCAGGCAGATCGTCCGAAAACACATCTTGAAATTCATTAACTACGGATATATCCTTAATTTCTACTTTTTTTTTTTAGTATCAACGATGTAAGCTAAATAACCTACACATCCTTTCCTTAACAATTTCTTGGCCTACATCATCGTAACGCAACACGATTGCTTAAGCGATGAGCTACCATAAAACACTACCTTAGACTTACTCGGAGTCTGAAGGTTCACACATTTATTTTGACAATCTATTATCACTGCATGGTTATACAACCAATCCATTCCCAGTATTACGTCAAATTCTCCCAATCTAATAGGAATCAAGTCTACTTTCAGTTTATGTTCTCTAATGTTTGCGCGATAATTTTGATAAACGTATTCTACAGGGATCACTTCCTTATTAGCAACTTCTATGATCAAAGGATTTTCTAATAGTTCTCGGGGTGTACTAATTTTACTAGCAAATTCTTCAGATATAAAAGAACAGGTGGCACCCGAATCAAATAATACATAAACATTTATATCAATGATTGGGATTATACCTGACACCACGTCCTTCGCAGCCACGGCGTCCTGGACGGTCATGTTAAAAGTTCTGGCGGTTGGGTGGTTGGATTGTGCCGGCTCGCTGATCATAAGCTTGTTTCCTCCCCCTTGTTGGCTACCACTTCCGCCACTTCCCTTCTTCGGGCAATCCTTAATACGGTGCTCAGTTGAGCCGCAAGCAAAACACCCTTGGATCTTCTTTGGCTTCGAACAGTTTGGCGATATGTGCCCCTCTTGGCCGCAGTTATAACACGTGCCCTTTCCTTTCCAGCACTCCCCTTGGTGACTTTTCCCACACTTATTACAAGCTCCACTCCTTTTATTAAAATTTCCCTAGTGACTCCCACCTTGATTATTGTTTCTGCTGCTATTGTTGTTGTTGTTGTTGTTGTCCCACTTTCTCTTCGCGGAGTTACTCCCTCCGCCACTGCTTCCTCCACGATTTTTGCTACTAGTGTTCTTTCCTTTCTTCTCTTTGTTATAAAGCTTCACTTCCTCCCTCGGAGATAATAGCCTTCCCCATCAGTGTTGCAAAAGAATCGATCTGAAGAACTGACACCTTATTGAATAGCCAAGTCTTCAGTCCTTGTTCGAATCGTCTAGCCTTCCTCTCTTCATCTCCTACCTGGTGCTCCGCAAATCGGGCTAGTTCGTTAAACCTAGCCGCGTATTGCGCCACTGTCATCTCCCCTTGTTTTAACTCTAGGAATTTCACCTTCATCCTATTCTTCATGCTTTTCGGGAAGTGATTCTCAAAAAATAGCATTTTAAACTTATCCCAAGCTATTATCCCTTCTCCAGCTCTTTGTTAATTAGCCTCCCACCAGTAGTTCGCTTCTCCCCTCATCATGTACGTGGTAAACACCGTCTTCTGATCTTCGCCTACGCGAGCTATAGTGAAAGCTTTTTCGATCTCCTTGATCCACGTTTGTGCGACGATTGGGTCGGTAGTTCCCTCGAACTCCGGGGGTCCTACACTCTTAAAGTCTTTAAAAGCTGTTACTAGCACAGCCTGAGGGTTAGGGCGAACGGGTCCATTGTTCCTTCCCCTTAATGCCTCTCCTAACAGGTCTACCAGTTTCTGGATCGGGTCTACTTGTTCCCTCTCATTGTTCACTGACTCCTCAGGTGTAGTCAATCTACGTCTAGGCGGCATTATTTGCATCATAAATTTTCATTTTATTATTTTTTAAGTATATTACTTAAGTATTTCTTTTAATATTAAAAGAATAAATTTATAACACGTTTCTGAAATAAGCTTCATTTATATTCATATGTCAACCGTTTCATTACATGATTTCCCTAGCATATTTCTATAAATGTTATCACATGTATCCCCTAATATCACAAAAGACGGAGAATATACCAACCTACTACCATACTACCCCTCTAACAAAAGCTTACATGGGGTTTACATCACTATCCCATATCTTACACAAAATATTAGGATTACAACATAGTATGTACAACACATAAAGATAAATTCTACTAAACTACCACTAGACCATTTAAGGAAATCTCATCACATCATGCCACGCTCCACAGCGCTCTTGTACTCTAACTGTGCTATATAAGCTACCAGCTCTCGACTCATAGTATGTAGAGTCTGTCCCTGTTCTGCCGGGTAGTGGTACACACCATCAAGTACCCTCTCGAATGCTGAACAGAACACGTACCCCATCTTGTTCATTTTCCTCTTCTTACATCTGACCTCATCCTCCAGGTCGTCAGCTCTCTCATGGGCAGCCTCCCACTTCTCCTAGAAGTGTATCCTATCCATCACTTCTAATTCCAACTGAGTACGGAGTGCTTCCTTCTCAGTCTTCTCACTAAGCTCCCTCTGTTCTACCTCTTCTAGCTTCCCTGCCAGATCCACGTTCCTAGCCACGGACTTGTGAAATAGGGTTCCCATCTGAATTCCCGCCTCTTTGCGATAAGCAATTTCTACTTCCAACTCTTGCATAGCCAGCTTCCTCTAGTGGTCTTCGTCCAGCAGTTTTTGGAACTCTGACTCTCTCTCTTTGGCCTCTTCCTCTAACTCCTGGACTCTGCAGTCCAACTCGAGGATCCGCTCCTCGTACTCGCCTTGTATATGCTCCTCTAAGTTAGGCTCATAGGAGTCCTCCATGGGCTCCTCCTCCGAAGGCTCATCCTCAACTGGTTTGTCCTCCATCGGCTCCTCCTCTGGATCGGACTCTATTTCAATCTCAATCTTATCCTCATCATCAAACTCAAATGGTGCCACAGCCTGTACCGGCACAGCCTCTAAGGGTGCCTCGTACACTATATGAATATCCCTGGGCTCATCCTCAGCCACTCTAGCGGGTACTCCCAAATCTGCCATCTATAATCACAAACATAGACAAGAAATAGCAACTCCATTAGAATGTTAAATAAAACATAAGTTCATTGTATAAAATGAAGTTACATTTCATAACAGACTAGGTCTCTCAAGGAAAACTCTACATAAGTTTTATCTCCTTCCTAACTTCTAAGTTCGCCTAAGTTATAGTCTAAGGACACTCGTTCCTAAGGTTTATAACTACAGCTTTGATACCAACCTGTGACGCCTCAAATTTGGGACTGCCACTTGGTCTCTCGAATTCGGTTCGTCATGTGCTCATGGTAATACATCACAATAATAATACGACTAAATGTCGCATCGCACAGCGGAATAATACACAACTATTACCGAATAGATTACATTTAAATAATATAATTTATTCACGTCCCAAGGTCTCGTAACTTAAACAGTGATTACATAGCTTAGACATATCTTAAGCAATAATAACCTTAACAAGTACATAATATCATAAGTTCTTTATTACAATCATAAGTCCTACATAATTAAAGCTACTCAGTAGCCTTTCCCTTGCCCTTATCTATGCCCGAAGGTCCGCACTGCTCTGCCTTAACTGAAATATTTTAGGGAAAGCAAGAATGAGCACAAATTGCCCAGCAAGTAATATACAATAAGGGTGAGTAATAAAATTCACAATTCTCGAAAGGGTATAGTAAGGTTTGATAGTTCAAAGATAACAAGAATATCAACAGTTCTCAATAACAGTCGCTAAGGACAGAATAATATCAACGAGATTCAATAATAAATCAATTCAAGATTTCAAGATAACTGAATACTAAGCAGTCACTAAGGACTATGAACTTCTACTAGAATTAACAGTAATAAACTGAAAATCTAACAAAAACAGGTACAACAGGTGATCAGCCTAAAGTACCCTACGTTATGCATAACAATCAATCATACTCAAGTGCGCACGTCGGTTATCCGACAATTATATTTTCCCTTCAAAGAAGGTTGTTCTTCTAAGTCAAATACAAGATCCCGCACCAATCAGTTGATTTGGGTCGCTTTTCAATAATATAAGTCTAGCCGAATCAAATGGCATAGACACTTTCACAATATTCAAGAACAATACCAAGTTCAACATGAATAATAGCTTTAATGAAATAAGAGTTCAAGTATGCTAATTCAATTCAAACGATTAAGTAAAGAAACTAGTTCGCAATATACAAGGATAAAATACTTGCACCGTAAAAGAGTGTAAGTTAGGAAACTTGCCTTAAGCGTAGTTTATTCCCGTAAATTAATCAACACTTTTAGAATCCTATCGTAATATAGTTACGTATATATGATATCCATTAGTCATATAGCTTAACAATATATCTCATCTCGTATATACGATTAACACATAAGCTAAATCTTAATCTAGCTACACAGTTATATAGTATCATAATAATATAAATTTTATCCTTAATGTTTCTCTTCTCTCAAGTTAATTATCTTTATACATCATTACTATCATGTGAGACTACCACAAATAGCAAATATACTCTATTTAGCGAGTTATAGCATTACTATAAGCTAACCGTCAAATCGAATTCATATGATATCACCTAGCATGTATACATATTTAAGGGGGTCCTTTCATGCTTGTTTAACCTCTTCACACTCAATTTCATATGATATAGGTTCTAGCTTTACACCTTTAGACAATTTAAGGCCAAATACGGTCATGCAACCACAACGTATACAATTTAATCATAGATACTCGCGAGAAGGTCATATCAATTGTAATATACATGCTTACGATTGTCCACATCATTTTTTCTTAACTAGCATTGTTCATTACTTTAAAACATACCTATACTCATTCTTGGTTTACTACCATTATATCAAACATATAAGAGTCATGCTTAGAGACATAATGAATGTAAACATGTCATTTTACATTCTAAGAACTTAACTACTCATACTTAATGCACTTGGTTCGAAAACATATCCAAGTTTGCTTTTGAAACCATTTTAAACTTGGACAACGCAATTTAACACATACAAGGCAAGTTCAAAGCTCTTATCGTATGTAGTCAAGTTATGTTAACACTTTCGCAAGATCAGCGTGTATATCATGTAATATTCATGCATATTTGCTTTAATATATCAGGCTTTTTCTTAATAATTTCTCTAACACAAGGTTTGACAAGTTTAGTCATGAACAAGGACACTATAAACACTATATCATGATCCTTTATATTTGAAATCAATCATGTGTATGAATCACTAAGTTCAGAACTTGTAGAACAAGTATTACTTCAAAGTTTGTTTTTAGAATACTAAGTTTATCTCGAAAACCATACCCTTTTTGTTAATCATGTATGCTAGTACAATAAAACATGCTTACCTTGCCTCATTTTATTCATATATATATATATGTTACACAAGTTAGTATGCTTGTTTAAACCAAACCACATAATATATGCATAACAGAAATCAAGTAGGATGCAGAATCTGCAGCAGGCTGCTGGCGCAGCTGCCCATTACAAAACTGGCGCAGCTGCGCCGACTTGCAGCCAGCGGCAGACTTCCAGCCCAAACACAGAAAATTCCTACAAAATTACTATCAATCCCACTATATTACCTCATGATCACTTATATTAGCTTATATAACAATCATTTAATATTATTGAATCACCAATTCATGAATTCCAACTTAATTTCAAGAATTAAAGTTTTCACAGAAATCTCAGAAACAGAAACACAAAATGAATTTGAAGAACAAGGAAGCTTATATAGTAATTCTAACATGTATATAAGTCCTTTTAGAAACTAATTATCATCCTCAAATCACAAAACCATAATTTCCAACTGGAATCAAGAAATTCAAGAATTTGCAGAGAATACAAACTGAAGAACATGAAACATAGATTATACCTTTGCTATGAATTAAGCTTGCTAAATTTGAATTCCCAACTCTCTGTGACTATCTTGCTATCACTCACAATGTAATCTGATACTTGAACAAACTCTCAGCAAATAAAATTGAAGGGGAAGAGCTTGTAAATATAGAGGAATGAATGTCCAGACAATGCATATGTACAACAAATTAAACCAACGAGATTTGTGAATTGCATGGGGGTTAAAGAGTAGTAGGTAATTAGTTGGTGAATGTAATCATGAAAACCATCCCCTTGATCATCATTGCTAGCTTGAGCTTGGGAGGAGAATGGGGAAATAGGCTTTAGCCTTTTGTCATATACGTGAAGAGCAAATGGGTCTAGCATTTAGGGACAAGCAAAGTCATCTCAGCATTCTAATACAACACTTAGTTTGTATACTTAGGTATTATATATTTAGGCTATATGTATATATATATATATTTTATACATATGTCTTTAATTGAAATGTCACACTATAATTCACATAATGTAGTTATTGTGACTTGCACACATATAATCCATGCACATTTTTATCATACAGGTATAATTTACTCGGATATACTCACATCACATTGTCTTCTTCATTAAATTCTATTATTCCATTATATATATAAGTAATCATCAATTATAATTATTTATTATATATATTCATGATACATTATTTTAATGTACTCTTCACATACAATTGCCACATAAATACTTTATGTAACCCTTTCAACTTAATAAACTTTACTACATAGTTTATATATAACATAGTTACATTGCACTTTACATTCTGTATATAATTAGTCACTATATGTTACACTTTTAAATTCGCATGCTTGCACATAGAAATTAATAATTCACTTATCTTATCAATTAATTAACAATTAATTCATTCCTCATAATTATTAATAACACTTAATTAATAATCATAGGATTAATTATCACATTAACAAATATAATTCTCAGCATTTTTATGAACAAGTGTTTTATTATTATTATTATATTTCTTGCATTAATAATAATCACATATTATAACTTAACCAAAATTAACAATTAATATAAATTAATTGTTCACTTAATAATTCTTTCGTCATTTAATATCATTATTAACATTTCTCATCACAGTGCCACACAAGGCTTCCCGAGTTTATGATAACTCCATATTTTTCTCAATTATTATAATTATTCAATTTAATATAATTGAGTTAACTCACAGAATCATTTATATTCAAATAAATATTCATTTCCATTAATATATTTATTGAATAATATATAGAAATTCTCAGGTATTACACAATCCCTTTTAGGCGAATTTAGTGAGTTATTGTTCGATGATTTATTGAATGACCTACCACTACTAAGGGATATTCAACATCATATCAATCTAATTCCAGGAGCAAGCTTACCTAATTTGCCTCATTATCGGATGAGTCCTAAAGAAAATCAGATCTTACAATAGAATGTGGAGGAATTGTTGAAGAATAGGTTCATTAGAGAATGTATGAGTCCATGTGCGGTTCCCGCATTGTTGGTCCCGAAGAAGGATGGCAGTTGGAGAATGTGCCTGGATAGCCGAGCAATCAACAAGATAACTGTCAGATATAGTATTTCGATTCCGAGGTTGGATGACATGTTAGATATGTTGGAGGGTTCCAAGTTATTCTCAAAGATAGATCTTCGGAGCAGATATCATCAAATTCGGATTAAGCCCGGGGATGAATGGAAAACAACATTCAAAACAAAGGATGGACTCTACGAGTGGGTAGTCATGCCGTTTGGATTGTCCAATATGCCTAGTACTTTTATGCGACTTATGAATCAGGTATTACGACCTTTCATCGGGAAATATATTGTTGTTTATTTTGACAATATACTGATTTATAGTCAAAATAAGGAATACCATATGGAACACCTTCGGGCTGTGTTGGAGGTTTTGGCCAAAAATAAACTCTTCATTAACTTTAAGAAGTGTAGTTAGATGGCCGAACGTCTGTTATTTCTTGGATATGTGGTCAGTTCGGAGGGTATTCTGGTTCATGAAGAAAAGGTACGGGCTATACGTGATTGGCCTACTCCTAAGAACATGGGAGAAGTAAGGAGTTTCCATGGACTATTAACGTTTTATCACCGATTTATTAAAGATTTTAGTAGCATTGTGGCACCCATTACCGAGTGTTTAAGGAAGGGTAAATTTCAGTGGGGAGAAGCAGCTAATACCACTTTTGCAGTTATCAAGGAGAAGCTGTGTACTACTCCTATTCTGGCTCTACCAAGTTTCGAGAAGCTTTTCGAAGTGGAGTGTGATGCTAGTGGTATTGGAGTTGGAGCCATTTTGTCATAAGAGAAGAGGCCAGTGGCATTTTTAGCGAAAAACTCAGTGATGCAAGGCGAAAGTGGAGTACGTATGACCAAGAGTTTTATGCTATTATTCGAGCACTAAAATATTGGGAACACTATCTGATTCAGCGTGAATTTATTCTATATACTGATCATCAAGCGTTGAAGTACCTGAACAGTCAGAGAAACTTGAGTAATATGCACGCTCGATGGGCAACCTTTTTGCAAAAATTTCCTTTTGTTCTGAAACACAAATCAGGCATTCTAAATAAAGTAACCGACGCATTGAGTTGGCGTACGAGTCTGTTGGTCACTATGTAACAAGAGATCATTGGGTTTGAGTTTCTAAAAGAGCTGTATTCGGATGATGAAGACTTCACCGAAGTATGGGAAAAGTGTGCTAAAAAACAAACGGAGGGAGAGTTTCATGTGGTTGATGACTATCTGTTTCGTGGAAATCAGTTATGTATACCTCGGGGTTCGTTGAGAGAGAGACTGATTCAGGAGTTACATGGAGGAGGTTTGAGTGGTTATTTGGGACGTGACAAGACCATCAGTGGAGTAGCCGAACGGTATTATTAGCCTTAGCTGAAGCGCGATGTAGGAAACTTGGTTCGCAAGTGCTATGTGTGTCAGATTGCGAAGGTTCAAGCTCAAAATATAGGCCTATACCAGTACCGAGTGCTATTTGGGAAGATCTGTTGATGGATTTTGTTTTAGGTCTTCCTCGAACTCAACGGGGAGTGGACTCTGTGTTTGTTGTGGTTGATCGGTTCTCAAAGATGGGACATTTCATTCCTTGTCGGAAGATCTCAGATGCATCCCACGTGGCTCAATTGTTCTTTCGGGAAGTAGTTCGTCTATATGGGGTTCCTCAATCTATTACTTCTGATAGAGATTCGAATTTCCTTAGCCATTTTTGGATCACACTGTGGCGATGGATGGATACTGCTTTGAAGTTCAGCAACACTGCACATCCACAGACTGATGGACATACTGA
The DNA here is from genome assembly GCA_020205555.1 of Panax stipuleanatus. Lineage (NCBI taxonomy): Eukaryota > Viridiplantae > Streptophyta > Magnoliopsida > Apiales > Araliaceae > Panax > Panax stipuleanatus. The sequence goes on along the minus strand of CM035119.1, from coordinate 115,056,868 downwards.
AAATCTGAACTGAACGCTAGGAAATTTTATTCAGAGTATTTGTGGTGATAAGCCGAAGTAGTGGGATGTGGCGTTAGCACTGGCTGAGTTCGCATATAATAATGCTACTCACACTGCTACAGGTCAGTCTCCTTTTGCTTTAGTATACCGGCAGTCTCCTAAATATGCGTTAGATCTGGCACGTCTTGTTGGGAACAGTGTTGCTGCTGAAAACCTGGCTGAACAAGTTCGTGATGTTCAGGCCGAAATGAAAGGTAGGTTGGAGGAGAAAAATAAGAACTATAAAGCCGTAGCCGATGCCAAGAGGCGTTCGAAGCTATTTGAAGAGGGTGATCAGGTTATGGTATTTTTATGAAAGGAAAGGTTTCCAGTCGGTTCCTATAATAAGTTGAAGCCGAGAAAGTACGGTCCATACAAAGTAATCAAGAAGATCAATGATAATGCCTACGTGATCGACTTACCTGCTAAGATGAACATATCTCGTACTTTTAATGTATCTGACCTTTATCAGTTCTGTGAAGATGTTCTACTTTATCCAGATTGTAACTCGAGGTCAAGTTCTTCGCAGGTGGAAAGGACTGATGTAGGAAAACTAGCTTTCGAGTTTGAAGAGGAGTTAGATAGGAAACGGGAAAGTAGAATTGGTCCGAGGAAACGACCATAATTCCCAAAGACTGGAGTTGTTCCCGAAGAACTGGTTCGATTGGCTTCGGGAGATGCCTTCGGGTTCGGAGATGGCATCATGGCTTCGAGAGATCGGAACTTCTTCGGAATTGGGCGTTATAACTTCGGGAAGACTGGATTGGTTATTATTATTATTATTTAGTTCTTTATGGTAATAGTATTTTATTAGGTAGTAAATCTTTTATAATTAAGTTGTTACCTATTAGGATTTTATTTTCGTAATTTTAGGAAGTTTGTTAGGATTTGTTTTCTTATTTCTAGGAAGATTTGTTTCCGTATCACTAAAAAGATTCTAGATTGACTTGGACAGAAAGTTTTGTTAGCTATATAAACCCGGCTTGTGGGTTGAGAGAAGGCATTCATTTTGATAATTATTATCTTTTACAATTGATATTGTATTGTTTTCTGGTGGATTCCAGTTTGTATTCTTAGAATTTACGCTGATAAATTCTTTGTGCTTTTCGTTCTGCGTCAAGATGCATGTTTTGAAATTATTTGGGTTACCCTTTTTTGTTTTTTTGTTTTAATCTCCTTATACCACTGTCAGATTGCTCGGGGATGACTCAAAAATCATGAATGTTTGTCAATTATTTCGTCTTTTCTGATTATTATTCAAAGCATTTCTGAGAAATTTAATCCTATGATGTGTTTAATTTGACCCATTGAAGCCTTATTTAAAGGGGTTCCTCCTCTTCTAAAGCTTATGCAAAAATGCAGTGTTAATGGTGGGGTTTTGTATTATCTTCACCCACACATTCGAGCAAAAATACTCGCATACAGAGTGAGAGATAGAGTGAGAGATTGTGTTTTGCTAACTTAGTTAAATGCTATATATGTAAATTTAATACATATGGGATATTGTCTAAATACTTAAATGGAACAATGAATTTGAAATCTCATGTAACTATGATGATGTGATTATGATATTGTCATGTCTTTTGGCTCTTTTTATTTGTGTATTTTGCATATGTTCACGTGCTGCTATTGAAGCTCAAAATAGGGATGGGTTCTATTTCCAATACTAAGTTAGTAAAGTAGTTGAGCTTTGTTAATTTGAAAGGAAGGCTAAATAAATTTTGGATGGATATGGAACAAAAAAATCTTATTATTTGTGAATTTTGTAAGTGGATTTCTGTTTGCGGAAAGGAGGGAGTAGCTGTTAACTTTTTATTTGTTATTTACTTTACATGAAATAGTATTTAGTTTAAGGTTGTCTGTCTTTAACCATAACAACTCGAAGAACCTTAGATCGTCTTCCTTATCGATGTTCTACTTGATATATGATATATATCTATATAAAGAATTATAACTCATTGATAGTTCTTGCAGATTCAGGTATATTATTCTGGTCCAATTTTTTGTTAATGAATTTTTAGTATAGTTTAACAATTGTTATAAATCTTGAATATATTTAGTTTTTAGCTGCATTACATTGTACTCCTTCCGTTCACAAATAGTCTTATTTATAAAATTTATGAATGTTCTTGGTATATATTTTTATTCCATGTATAGCTCTAATTATTGAAAAATAGACTCTTTTTGTGTAATAAAATAAAATTAATGAATGAGACTTTTTTTTGAACGGACAAAGTAATGTAACTTCATGATTAAATTTGAATTTAAACTCATCATTGAGTTTTAGGGAGCACCATCGTATCTGTTTTAATTGGAATGTATTATGTGACACCGTTACTTTATAATTCTTCTTTTTCCTCCTAGCTGTTTAATTAATTAGTCAAGAAAATTAAATTTTAGTCAACTCTTTGGTAAGTAATACTTATATAAAGAGATAATATAAGCATATGTCTATTTATATAGGTAACAACAAAACAAGGTATGTGTGAGCTAAGCAAGCATGCTTATATATTTTGGTAGGTCTCAAAGCATAGTTTTTATTTAATCTTATTGATTGACCAACAAAAAGGTTTTCATTAAGTCCAACATGTTTGAGATCATTGATGCATGCATGACATAATAAGTACATTAATTCATGTCAATTGAAAAGGTATGTTGGAATCCTCATTGTGTGAGTGGGAGTTCTTGGGAGTTCTTTTCAAAAACTCATCAATTTATGCTCTCAATTTTATGCTGTCATTAGGTGGTTGTAATCGTTGCCATATATGATCAGTTGGACTTTCCAAACGAGAGAGGTTCAGTGGTTAAATGAACCTTTAGTTACCGTTGTATAAACTTACAAGAGAGTGAAGGTCAGACAATAAATTAAGTTTATGCTTGATTAAACTGCATGTTAACAAAACTAAATCTCCAGAAGAGAGATTTTCTTCATGAAATCAAATAAACCAACCTCACCACCAAACAAAGTGGGACTGGGAATGATGGTGAGAGCGCCTTCAAGAAACTCAATGGTGGTCAAGATGGAAACAGATGGATCTTTCTTACTTAAAAATCTTGGGAAAAGTTTATCTTGGATTAGTTGCGGACAAAAATGCATAGTTGATTTGTTGGTTGCTTCTATTTTAAAATTAAATTAGATGTTTAATGTTAATTATATTGTTATATGTGGTGTTGTGCTAGCATTCTGTGTTGAATGGATGCTTCAGTGATTGGGAGTTTTAAGGTTAAGTTACTTGATTATTGGTTTTGTCATTTTTGACAAGAATTAGTTTTACATTTCAGAATTGAGTATGATATGGGGGGCTTAATTAATTGGCTATAGCATACTTGATATGCCTTTTGCTTATTAATAATGTTACTTCCTTAAATACACTGATTGTTATTGAAGTTTATAACTGGTACGGTTGTTTTGAGGAGTGAACGGTTGTCTGATCTCCTTTCACAATTGCAATAGTTGATCAAGGGTGTCAATGAGGCTGAGAGCTCACCTGGATATGATGGTTCTTTTTTTACAAAAGAAGAAAAAGGCAGAATTATTTTAAAAAGAAATTTTCTTTTACAGCTAAAGACGAAGTGTGACAGTCAATTTACTAATAAATGTTCAATGTATGTATCTTTTAACAAATTATTAAATTCATTATTCAAACTAGCTCATGCATTGCACGGGGTATAAACTAGTTTGTATAAATTGAGTAAACAGACACAATATTTTGATAAAATCTAAATAATAGGAGTTAACCCTAAAAACACACCAACTCACTAAACAATAAGTTGGAAACTCAAATTACAAAAGAAATACTAAAGTTACGAAATAACCAAATAAGTCCAAAAACTTGTAAAACCTTCGGAGGGTTCAAACATATCTTTTTCGGTCTCTTTAGGGCTTCAAATAGTGTCCATCATGGCCAAAGGCAACAAGTTTTGTAAGGTTTGTCGTTAGCTTTAATTTGATATATTATGAGTTCCGTAACACTAAACGGAACAAAAGTTATGATAAAAACAGTTTCAACTCTTTTTATGCTTGAGTTTTCTTACTTTACTTCCTTTGCGCACCATGTCATTATTCAAATTAGTATTCCTACTATTCAAATATGTAACAATTATAATATTTTTGTTCAACTTTTTTTTGAGAGCAGATCTTCTGTCCTCAAATTCCCTATCTTTTTGTGTCCCACCACTTAAATGTTGACACTTATCTTTTTTTTTAATTTTAGAGTTAATTAGTGTTAAGTAAGAGGATATGTGTCAACATTTAAGTGGTGGGACACAAGGGGACAGGGAATTTGGAGACAGAGGATCTACAAGTAATATCCAAAATGGTAACAATTAAATACTATCCATATATTAGTCATGAATTTCATTATTAAATTGAGGTCCTAACTAAATTAAAATCATTAAAACTTAAAATTTTACCAAATCATATGATTAATTATATTAATAATATATATGAATTTTTTGAAACATGGTAAGTGTATAATTAGTTGAAAACTATAATGAATTCATTACCAATTAATTAATTGTCATAACTACATTAAAACTTGAATTTCATAATTTTATTTAAATATAAATTTCAAGATTTTTTTATTGTCAATATAAACACTAATATAAATTTCATTACAAACTTATATAAAATTGAAATAATTATTTTCTCATAACCATAACTATATAAATCTACATTTCTTTCAAATGTTTAACTTAATAATTGATCGAAAAAATATAAAATATATAATTCAATAATTTATCATTTAAAGAAATAACTAATAATTTAATAAATACAACTATCTTCTCAAAATTCGAATTAAATATTTATCCTACATTTAATTGATTATCTTAATAATTAACATAATAAATTATTAGTTATTATAAAGGGAGAGTAGGGTATTTGGTCTCTTGATATCCTTACTTTTATAATTTCAATTATATCCTCCATTTTTCCTTAAAAATTGTAATTTCATAGTTATTAGCGTAATTTAAGACTCTTGTGTAACAGCCAATTTAATCTTTTGGATAAAACTCACTAACTCACTTTCAAAATAAATTGTTCATTATCTATTGACTTTCTTATTTACCCCTCCACTACTCCCACTTTCTACTCCCATTTGTCCACTTATCTTCTCTTTTTTTTTAACTCTCTCTCTTCTATCCTGAGTTTCTTCGTTACTTACTTTATTTATCTTATTACTTTTAGTTATTAATATTTAAAAATAATTAACTCATGTAAGTGTGCTCAGGAGACTAGTCAAACTCATTCGTGGATGAAAATGATTTTGGATCATGACTAATGTAAAATTTAAAAAGAGAATCCTAATACTTGTTTTTTTAAATTCTATTCTATCTCAAGTATTTACATGCATACACCAGTATTACAAACTTTAAAAATATGTTTTTCTATTAGATTTCGGGAACGCTTCACATTTCCCAAATGCAACATCCTCAAGTATAGTAAGTATTTTTTTAATCAAATAATCAAAAATATTTAGCTATTAAAATTTTCATCTGTTGCAAAAGATGAAAAAATTACATTAAGAAGAATTCAAATACTAATACTTTGAAACACATACAATCAAAAAGAGGACAAATTATAACAATGGACAACACAAATACTCTTGAAAAAAAAATCATATTCTAAATGCAATAATAAAATATGTAGATTTAAGTAATTCTTCAACACGTGCAACGAAATAATAAGTCAATGTAATAATCTCACTCCAAAATATGAAAAAAATTATTGTCGTCAATTCAATTAAATGAGAAAAATAATCTCCAAAACGGAGAAAACAATCTCACAAAGATATGATAATGAAACTCTCCCACAAAAAAATAAAAAAACAAAAAAAAACAATCATCTCATGGAAAAACAATTTTCACCAAATGAAGTAAAACAAGCTCTGCAAGAAAGGAGAACTTATTACCTGGCAATAAAGAGCACAATAAAAGAGATTTGCGGGAGAATTTTTTACAGAATAAAAAAACCTCTCTAAATGGTATGCATAGGGTTCTTGATCACAGGGAAGAGATGATTAATGGAGAGTACCCTAAATATAATGACTGCCTAAGTTAAGGGTTCGACTCGAGACTGAAATTATGTTATTAAAATTGAAAATATTAAATTATTTTACACATTAAGTCATGTTATGTATTGTGAAATTTTTCAGCTGAACTTGTGACATATATGGATATATATGAGATCAATAGGAATTAAGAATATTCTCACCTTCATTTATTTTATACACATTGACTGCAGTTTAATTTAATCACATATTTATCAATATGTATATCATTTCTCTTGCACAAACATCAATAAAAATTGAATGTTTTGTGGAACAATTTTTTTTTAACGAGACTCTTTTTAAGTAACCAAAAAAAGAGCGTAAAGGTACCAACACTGCGTGTGAAGGGGACAAATAAGGTCTCCCCCTCTTCCTTTTCTTATCCTTCTTTATTATTAGCCAGCACCGGCCCTGGGCTAAAGCCCAAGGTACTCGGGCTTTAGGCCCACTAAAATTGACAAAATTTTAGGGTCTCCAAGAGGTATTTGTGTTATGTATATATATACCCAAACAAAAGAGTCTAGTTCACGTCAGTTTAAATTTAAAGACCCACAAAAAATTTATCCAATGAAATAGGCTCAAATCTTAATGGCAAAAAGGATGATATTCAAGTGATATCTTTGAACAGATTACTTTTTTGACTTAGTGATAATGTGATATCTAAATGATGTTTTGAAAATATTCAAATAGTCGGTTATTATATTTGGTATTCTTTCGTATTGATGTTTTTTTGTTCAGAGAAAGTTCTTAATTTTTTTTTGAGTCTTTTACAGAACTATACAGCAATTAGAAAGTAATTACACTATCAGTGCATCCACAAAATAATTGCAAAAAAAGTGCAAAAAATTCAAATCATTCAATTCCACATTAAATAAGAAAACCTAAAATCAAGGAGAACTAATAATTCAAATTCAAATTCAAATCTTATGGATCTAACAACAATTTCAAATTCATAATTCAAAATTCAAATCAAAATGAGAAAATTAAAAACAAACAATTATGAAGGAGTTACTGTTCATCATCCTCCTCCCCCGCCTCCCGCCGCCGCTATATCGCCCTCGACGTCGCCACCGCCACCGCTATATCGCTGAAGTTGCTATTCTGAATTTTTTTTTGACGATTTGGTTACCCACAAAAATTAAAATGGTTACCTTTATACGAAGTTTGACTACCAACTGCATCACATTCAAAATAAAATTGGTAATCAAATAAAACTGAATTGGTTACCTTATCGAAAGGTTTGGTAACCAACTGCATCACATTCAAAATAAATTGGTAACCTAATAAAACTGAATTGGTTACCTTCATACCAAGGTAACCTAACCTTCATACCAAGGTAACCAAACCTTCATACCAAGGTAACCAAATCTTCATACCTAGGTAACCAAACATTCATACCAAGGTAACCAAACCTTCATAACAAGGTAATCGAACCTTCATATTAAGGAAACCTTCGTATTAAGGTTCGATTACCTTGGTATGAAAGTTTGGTTACCTTGATATAAATGTTTGGTTACCTTGGTATGAATGTTTGGTTACCTTGGTATGAATATTTGATTACCTTTATATAAATGTTTGCTTACCTTTGTATGAATGTTTGATTACCTTGATATGACTGTTTGGTTACCAACGTATGAAGGTTTGGTTACCGGTGGAGGTGGAGAATGGACCGGTGGTGGAAGGGAGGCAACGGGTGGTGGATGGAACTGAACTGGTGGTGGTGGGGAATGAACCGGAGGTGGTGGAGATTTAACCGGAGGAGGTGGTCATTTAACCGGAGGCGGTGGTCGTCGAGGAGGAGGAGAAAGGGGGTGGGAGGAGGGGGAGGCGGAGGGAGGGGAGGGAGTGGGGCGGGGGCTGATGGAGGAGAAAGGATGGGAGGGCAGTGGGAGGCGGAGGGAGGAGAAAGGGGGCGGGAGGAGATGGAGGGGGTGGGGCGTAGGCGGGGGAGGAGAAAGGGGGGCGGGAGGAGGAGGAGGGCGGTGGGAGGCCGATGGAGGGGGGGTGGGGGGGTGGGGGGGTGGGGGGGGTGGGGTGGGGCGTGGGCGGGGGGAGGAGAAGAGAGGCGGTGGTAATTAAATTGCAGTGGCATTGAAATGGAGTGGAAGAAAATCGTGGGAGAAATAATAAAATAATAATTAATTGAAAGATATAAATGAGGGAATCATGGGCCATAATTAAAGGGATAAAAATGCACTTTTTGTAATTAAATATTGCATATGCACTAATTTTATAAATATTTTATTTATGCACTTTTTTGTAATATTTTATTAAAATGTACTATAATATGTAATATATCCCTTTTTTTTATGCATATCTTAATAGTAATTCGCAAAAGGCCTATTTTTTTTATTGTGATTTTAAGCCTTTAAAAACTCAGGGTCGGCCCTGTTATTAGCTAGGGACTATAGTTACAATAAAATTACCAATATCAGTGATAAATTTAAAAGTATTACTACCTCCGTTCCTTAAAGAGTGCAATTTTAGCAAAAAAAATTGTCCATTAAAAAATGCAGTTTTAGGAACCCAAAGCCTTCTTTTTCTAAATATGCCCTTGTTTTAATTAATGCACCAAATGGAAAAGTTAATGCACTAAAGGAAGAGAAAGGCTAGCTTTGTCATTTTATCCCACTTATTAATTTATGTGCTTTTTGCTAAAATTATATTTTTTAAAGAACAGAGATAGTAATAATCATTGACTTGACAAGAAGAAGAAATACAATTCAAGTGTAGGGACGGATTGTGTCAATCTGCTTTAAGTGTGGTCTTGAGGTTTAGGAGTCAAGTCTACCTTTTGAAAACAATCTTTCGAAATTGCATGGACCATACTAGACCTGACAAATGGGCGGACCGGGTCAGGCCGGGCCGAGCGCGAGCCGTGCCGTTTTTGGGCTGGACCAAAATAGTCCGATTTTTTATGGGCTAAAAAACTACGGCTCGTGGCCCAACCCGGGCCGGGCCAGGCCGGCTAGCTAGCTTTTGGCTTCTTTTTTTTTTTTTTTTTACAAAATTTATTTTACACAATCTTTTTATGTCATAATTTTGCAAAATTCAAGTTCCCTTAGCTTCATGAGTTAAAGATGTTTGTTAATGCTCCAATCAAAACAAATCGAACTCTTTTTTTGAAACAAAAAAAAAGGCAAATGGACTCTTTTTTTTAGGAGCGGAGGGAGTAAGATTTAATATTTGTATGATTAACGTTTGGACGACTATTATACCTTACCAATAATAACATAATTGTTCAGTAGCATTGTTATCACTTATTCATATATTAGTTTCATTATAATATTAAATTTATTCGATATTAATTCCATGTTTTTATAGCACTGTTATAATATAATATAATGAAACTAATATATTATAATGAAATCGGGCCTCTTTTGCCAGGTCTAGACCATACCCATATTCATCCATATAATTCCAATACATTTTGGAATATTCTGCACTCTTTAATTTTCTAGGTGAGAAAAGTGTATTCGCGTCATGATATAGTTGACTGAAAAATATTAAATTATGATAACGAAAATGATAAATATTGTGAATATTTATGTTGATTTATTAATTGTCAATTATGCGGATAAGTATTAGTGATAATTTTTTTTGAGAAATATATAATATAATAAGTGAGACCCTTTTCTAATTTTATTCAATTCCATATATTAATGTTTCACAACTGTAATTCGACAAAAATTTGTGACAATACATAGCATGACTCTTATGATAATATATATTTAGTTAGTTTCTCTAAACAATAAGGAACTATATAATTAAAAAACACAAATTTGGTTTCACAAAATTATTGTTCCACAATTTTTTGGTTCAAACATATCAGCTGAAATTCTTAAATTTATTGTGAGGTAGTAAACACTAAAAATATATATAAATAAAAAAGAGTTTTATAAATAGAGAAAACCTTAAAATTCAGAAGTGCAAATTTATAAATAAAAAATTGCTAAATACAGTTGAAAATTATTTTTATATTCAAACTTGAAACCGTATACTACCTCCACTTTCAAGAAGATGTACAATGCTCATACAATTTATTTGGACCCACACAAATATCAAAATTAACTATGGAAAAGAGTCTTGTACAGGGGTATATATGTGAACTTTGAGAAAAATTGATATTTATGCCTCTTTTTTATTTGATTTGTATGCTTTTGAACATTCTTTTATACTTTAGAGTTAGACTGCTTAATTTTTTAGGGGCACTTTTTACTCTAAGAATGCCTCGTTTTGAAACTCACACCAAGGTGAAGAATTATTAATATATAAAAATTTCATAAATAAAATAAACATTTTGGGTCATAGTTACAATAAAATCACCAATATCAGTGAAAAATGTAGAAGCAATAATAATCATTGACTTGACATGAAGAAGAAGAAATACTAGTCTAAGGAGTGATTTATAAAAATTGAATAAATCTAAATAAAATTATTAACCCTTACGAATTATTTTATAAGTGATACTATTTGAATATAATAATAAGTTGACTGAAAAATATTAAATTATGATAACGAAAGTGATATTATATATAAAACTTATAAGTGATATTATTTTATAAGAGAAATATATAATATATTAATAAGTGAATATAAATGAGCTGAATTTGAATCTGAATAAAAAAAATTATTTGATAATTGACAAGTCTGAACCATCTGAATAACATATTTTTATTATTTTACACATTTGAAAAAAATTCAAAAAATTATTGTAAAATTTATTTAATATTACTTAATATAATAGTTAATATTATATAAAAAACAAACTCACTCATTCAACCGCTCATTTAACCTATTCAGCCAAAAAAATGAGATTAAACCATTCAGTCCAAATTATCTGAATGGTTAGTCAGTCACTCAGACAATTTTTTTTTTCAAAACAAACGCACTGGATGATTAAATCGATCAATCATTCAGTGTTAATCAAACAGTCCCTAAATCTAGTGAGTGATTGTGTCAATGGGCTTTAAGTGTGGCCTTGAGGTGTGGGTGGAGTCAAGTCTACCTTTTGAAAACAATCTTTTGAAATTGTATCGAATATACCCTTCTCTTTCCATATGAGTTCTTCTATGGGGACCGACTTCTTCTGACCGGGTTGGCGATTGGTTGATTTTTTTTTTTTTGCTTTTATCTCCTAAATAATTAATTTGATTTATTAGAATTTGAATTTTTACAAAATACAGTAATTTAAGTGTCATTTGGATACATATAAAAAACAGAATTGTACAGACTATACAACTCTATTTTTTATATGTATCCAAATGACACCTAAATTACTGCATTTTATAAAAATTTCAGTTCCCATAAATCACATTAATTATTTGAGAGACAAGCAAAAAAACAAAACAAAAAAAAAATTCCACCCGATCGCCAATCCTGTCAGAAGAATCCGGTCGCTCTAGAATTTTCCTTTCATATTCATGGCGAAAGGCAACAAAACTTGTAAGTCTGTTCGTTAGTTTTGATTTGAATAATTACAAGTCAATTTTAAGTTTAAAATCATACTCCCTCCATCCCTTAATATAAAATTTTTTAGAGTTGTGCACAAGCATTAAGAAAATGATTGTATAGCATTAAATATAATATCAAATGTCTATATTATCCTTGTATTGAAAAAAGATATTGTTATTTATTGGGCAAAAAATAGTGAGAGAACCAAAGTTATATTTAATACTTGGGGTAATATTGAAAACTAAACAATTAATGCTTTATTGGACTTCTAAAACGTCATATATTAAGGAACAAAAAAACTTCACTAAAACGTCTTACATTAAGGGACGGAGGAAGTATTAAATTAATTTAAAAAGTAGGACCTTATTTTGGTCATCCGATCGAGTCTATAAATACATCTAATGCACAAATATAGTAAAACCATTCGTCCAATTTTATTCTTGTAAATGCAACAATGCAAATCCAATCTGTTTCTCTATTGCATTTAATCTTCATATTGCTGCCCCCTTTTCCAGTCATTTCTTCTTCCCAGCTAAATGCTTCTCCTTCTTTAAAAGCCGTAACAAAAGTAGCAGCAGAAGCAGAAGCTCTTTTAACATGAAAGGCGAGCCTCGACAACAAAAGCCAGTCGTCTTTATTAGTGTCGTGGGCAGGAAACAGCACCTGCAATAAATAATTGGACCGGAATTAGTTGCAATCGAGCTCAAAGTGTAACCCATATAAACCTTACGAGTTGTGGGTTAAAAGGTACGTTTCATGATCTTAATTTCTCCTCATTTTTTCATCTCGAATTCCTCAGACTTTACAATAAGTCGCTTTATGGTACCCTCCTTTCCAACATCGGGAACCTTTCCAAGCTCACCTATCTAAGCCTTTCTGTCAATCATCTATCGGGAAAGATTCTATCTGAAATACTCCTTCCATTCCTTAATATAAGTCGGAAATGATTGTATAGCATTAAATATAATATTAATTGTCTATATTATCCTTGTATTAAAAAAAAGTGTTATTTATTGGACCAAAAATAGTGAAAGAACCAAAGTTATATTTATTACTTGGGGTAATATTGAAAACTAAGCAATTAATGTTTATTTGAAATTGTAAAACGTCTTATATTAAGGGACAAAAATATTTCTCTAAATATTAAGGGACGGAGGGAGTAGGGAACTTGAGCAGCCTAACCACTCTATACCTCAATGAAAACGAACTTTCTGCACCAACTCCTTCTTAGCTCAATGGTAAAATAATTATTCATAAGACTTTAAGTTCAAGAGATGTTGAATGTTAAGATTTCATTGCTTAAATTAGCACACAAAAAAAAAACGAGAAATTGGAATGTTGAGGTCTCTGGTCGAGCTCGACTGTTTTTGTCCAGCAATAATTATCTTAACAGTTCAATCCCTGTTTCCATAGGAAGCTTGGTCAACCTAAATAAATTGAACCTCCTAAACAATAAACTTTCAGGTCCCATTCCTTCCTCAATTGGAAATTTGACGAAACTAACCAAACTGAGTATTCAGTTAAATCAATTAGCTGCCTCCATTCCTCCGGAGTTAGGACCGCTGAAATCCCTTAGCGTGCTTAGTTTGTTTTCAAACAACTTTACAGGATCCATTCCTTCAGAATTTAACAATTTGACAAATTTGAAAAGATTATATTCAAGTGAAAACTATCTTACTGGTCATTTACCACGAGATATATGCCTCGGTGGATCTCTTGAATACTTTGTTGCAACATATACTCACTTCACCGGTCCTATTCCAAAAAGCTTGGTAAATTGCACTTCATTAATCGTACACAACATTTACGGAAACGAAATTATTGGAAATATATCAGAAGATTTTGGCATCTACCCAGACTTGTCTTATATTAACTTGGGTAAAAATAATTTGTACGGGGAGATTTCCCCAAAGTGGGGGCTGTGCCACAATTTGAGAAGGTTATTGATCCACGAAAATAATCTCAGTGGAAGGATACCGCATGCATGAGCTTGCCAAGGCAACTCAGCTAGCTCAACTTGATCTCTCGTCTAATCATTTAACTGGTCAAATACCAAAGGGTTTGGGGAGTTTAGGCTCAATATTTGAACTTTTTCTGCACAATAATGAGCTTTCTGGCCACATTCCTTCAGAAATCAACATGCTATCTAATCTAGAAATACTTAGCTTGACTGAAAATGAACCGAGTGGCCCGGTTCCTATTCAACTTTTTGACTGCCCGAAGCTATGGAGTTTGAATTTGAGTTGAAACAGATTTGGAGGGGGCGTTGTTATTCCTGTAATATATATAGTATTATTTAATATACATATAGATATAATAATAATAAATTATGCAAATCAGAAACAAATTATAAAAGGAAAAATAACATAAATCCGAGTCCTTTGAATTCACAAAGTCTCCTTAAAGCAAATTTATTCCCTCACTGGTGCTAAGGATTAATTGAATAATTGCTTCCCAAGATAAAACGGATTTTCAGTTCTTAATTAGAAGCACTTCAAAATTAAGAACACTTCGAACCAAATTTCATGTTATGTACAGAAAATAATGCATGCAAATACTTACACAAAAATGGAACGGAACAGAAACGGAACGGAAATGCAGAACAGGAACGGAACTGCAGAACAGGAAGAAATGAAAGGAACAGAGGGAACGGAACACTGCAGAACAGGAAGGAAGGAAAAAAAAAATAATCAAATGAGATTAGGCGCCCACATCGATTATTTATAGAAATAATTCGCGGTTTATTACCGTTGGCGCGTAAAACCGCTGGCAAAACTACGTAGTATCATGAAAATATTTTAACAAAAATCTGATAAAAAATTAAACAGATTTTGTCCAAAAAACATATATATCATGACCCGACCCGCCCGAGCCCCCGCCCGAGCCCGACGGCGGCGGCGGCGGCGCGCGCGTGGGGTTTTGAACTAGGCCTTGGCTAGGTCCTCTCCCTTCCACAAAAGTGGGGTGCCCCTTGGGGCCCTTCCCATTGAGCAAACATCCCATATATATGTTCTTCATTTTTCCCTCTAATGCCCTATGTGGGACTTTTGCAATTTTCAACATTTCAAGTAGGTGATTTTGGAGTCAATTTTCTCATTCAATTCTCAATGGATTTGAACATATAAATATACCACGTTATACTCCTCGCGGAGTAGAACGCATAGGTGCATGGACCCGACATTTACGAAGTGTGGGTCCCACATTAAATTAAGCCTCAATATGCTTTAATATTTATTTTGTCAAACCCATTTCCAACAATCCCCCACATGAATGTAAAATTGACTTTACAACATGAAAATAAAATAAAATAGTTATGAATATGCAGACACTAGTTCGAGTACATAAGAAAAGATACTTCATCGGGTTAAGTAGCCTAGTGGCTTTGAACTTGCCCTAGTAAAGTCTATCGAATTTACTCAACTAATCAGTAGACTTGATGTCTTTGAACTGTCAGTTTTTTCGTGTAAATCAAGACAATAGAATTCACAAAATATCTCTTCAGACATAATTGGTTCTCACGTTTGTGTTCGTTTTGGCCTTGAAACACCTCTTGGTTCCGTGAGCATATTAGAGAATTAAGCCTTCAAATTCTCATAGAAGTGGCCCCCCTTCTTACTCACGTAGGTGGCTTCTATAAAGAGTATCCTGCAATACTCCACTTGAACGTATTTCAAGATATAGAAGTCATTAAAAGCATAACTTATCCTGATTCTTGTGGCAGATGTGCACTGTCTCATCATAGGAATGGTTAAGAGTAAATATCTCCTCAGTGCTTTACTAAGTACTACATAGTTCGGTTTGCCCATTGAACCTAGATCTTGGGATCTCCAGTCAACTAGGTTGGGTTTCCACTATGACGACTCTTAATTAAACAATAGGCTTTAAACCCATTCCCTTCGATGAACTTTCCACTTGCTCTCTCGTTAAACCTTTCGTAAGCGGATCCGCAATATTATCTTTTGACCTTACATAATCAATTGAGATAATTCCATTTGAGAGCAATTGTCTAACGGTATTATGTCTTCGTCGTATATGACGTGACTTACCATTATATAAATGATTCTGTGCTCTTCCAATTGCTGATTGGCTATCACAGTGTATACATATAGCTGGCACAGGTTTTGACCAATTTGGAATATCCTCTAAGAAACTACGAAGCCACTCAGCTTCTTCTCCAGCTTTGTCTAAAGCAATGAATTCTGATTCCATTGTAGACCTTGCAATACAAGTTTGTTTTGAGGATTTCCAAGATACCGCTGCACCTCCAAGGGTAAAGACATATCCACTTGTGGATTTTGAGTCTTTATTGTCAGATATCCAATTAGCATCACTATATCCTTCCAATACTGCTGGATATCTTGTATAGTGCAGTCCATAATTTTGAGTATGTTTTAAATATCCCAAAACTCTCAAAATAGCTTTCCAGTGATCTTTACCTGGATTACTCGTATACCGACTTAGCTTACTTACTGAATAAGCTATATCCGGTCTAGTACAGTTCATGACATACATTAAACTGCCTATTATACGAGAATATTCTAGTTGAGATATGCTATTACCTCCATTTTTGGCTAAATGAAGATTTATATCAACTGGGGTCTTACTTAGAATTATATTATACTTATTAAAATTTTCAAGTATTTTCTCAATATAATGAGTTTGAGATAATATAATTCCATCAGATGTTCTAGAAATCTTGATTCCTAATATTATATCAGCAACCCCCAAATCTTTCATATCAAATCTATTTGACAACATACGTTTGGTAGAGTTGATAACTTCATTGTTACTACCCATGATTAACATATCATCCACATAAAGACAAACAATAACATATTCCTTTTGAGTGCTTTTGACATAAACACATTTGTCACACTCATTGATTTTAAATCCATTTGATAACATAACATTATCAAATTTCTCATGCCATTGTTTTGGTGCCTGTTTCAACCCATACAATGATTTAACAAGTTTACATACCTTCCTCTCTTGTCCAGGAGCAATGAAACCTTCAGGTTGTTCCATATATATTTCTTCATCTAATTCACCATTTAAGAATGCAGTTTTCACATCCATTTGATGTATTTCAAGTCTATTTAATGATGCTATTGCTATTAGCATCCGAATAGATGTAATTCTTGTAACAGGTGAATAAGTGTCGAAATAATCCAATCCTTCCTTTTGTCTATAGCCTTTAACGACAAGCCTTGCTTTATATTTATCAATTGAACCATCAGCCTTCATCTTCTTTTTGAAGATCCATTTATACCCCAAGGGTTTGGAACCAGGTGGAAGGTCCACCAATTCCCATGTATGATTTTGCATAATGGAATCAATTTCACTATTAATTGCTTCTTTCCAATGAGAAGCATCTGGAGAGGATATAGCTTCCTTGTACGTTTGAGGATCGTTTTCTAACAAAAATGTTAGAAAATCCGGACCAAAAGACTTTGAAGTCCTTGCTCTTTTGCTACGTCTAGGTTCATCCAATACAGACTCTTTGTCTATATTTTCAGGATTATTATTAGCAGTAACCAAATGTCTTTTGTTTGAATTTGAATCATTATTTAAATTATATGGAAACATATTTTCAAAGAATGATGCATCTCTTGATTCAATAAAAGTATTAACATGAATATCAGAAATGTCAGATTTATGAACAAGAAAGCGATAAGCACTGCTGTTATTTGCATAACCAATGAATACACAGTCTATTGTTTTTGGTCCTATCTTAACCTTTTTAGGTTTAGGAACCATTACTTTTGCTAAACACCCCCACACTCTTAAGTATTTATAGCAAGGTCTATGACCTTTCCATAATTCATAAGGTGTTTTGTGAGTTTTCTTATGAGGCACTTTGTTAAGAATATAATTTGCAGAAAGCAAAGCTTCCCCCCACAAATTCTGAGGTGCTCCAGAACTGTTTAACATAGCATTCAACATTTCTTTCAATGTTCGGTTCTTGCGTTCAGCAATACCATTAGATTGAGGTGAATAAGGAGCGGTAGTTTGGTGAATAATACCATGAGTAGAGCATATCTCTTCAAATGGTGATTCATATTCACCACCTCTATCGCTTCTTATTGCTTTAATCTTTTTGCTAAGTTGATTTTCAACTTCATTTTTATAAAGTTGAAACATTTCTATAGCCTCATCTTTGCTTCTCAGCAAATATACATAACAAAATCTTGTGCAATCATCAATAAAGGTTATGAAATATTTTTTCCCACCTCTTGTTTGCACAAATTTTAAGTCACATATATCTGTGTGAATTAAATCTAGAGGTTCAGTTTTTCTTTCAACAGAATGAAAGGGTAATCTTGTCATTTTTGATTCCACACAAATTTCACATTTATGTTTTAGATTAATATCAAATTTAGGCAAAAATTCTAAATTAATTAATCTACGCAAAGTATTATTATTAACATGTCCTAATCTAGCATGCCATATGTTTGAAGATTCTAACAAGTAAGCAGAAGAATTAATTTTATTATTATCAATAGACTTCGGTACAACAGTCATAACATTCATCTTAAAGAGCCCATCAGTCATATAGCCCTTTCCCACAAACATATCATTTTTAGTAAGTACAAATTTGTCAGACACAAACACCAACTTGAAGCCATTCTTGCTAAGCAATGACCCAGAAACTAATTTTTTCCGAATATCTGGCACATGAAGTACTTCGTTCAAAGTCAGTTCTTTGCCAGATGTCATTTTCAGTATAACCTTTCCACGTCCTTGAACCTTTGAACTTGAGGAGTTTCCCATGAAGAGTTGATCATCATTTTCTACTGGTTTGTAAGTAGAAAACATCCATTTGTTGGAACAAATGTGGCGAGTAGCCCCAGTGTCCACCCACCATTCTTTGGGGTTTCCTATCAAGTTACATTCAGATATAACTGCACAAAGATTAATGTCTGAAACATTTTCAGAAAGGTTATCCAGTTCTGTCACATTTGCTTGAGCCTTTTGTTCTTTCTTGAACTTCTTTGGCTTACGACATTCATTTGATTTATGTCCCGAAAATCCACAATTGAAACATTTGCCTTTGAATTTCTTCTTGGCCTTGAAGGTATCTTTGCCTTCACGCTTTCTTTTGTTGTTGTTTGGCCTTTGTTCTACCACATTTGCCTTTGCTTCAATGAAGTTTTTCCCAGTCTTCTTCTCAGATACTCGATTGTCCTCCTCAATCCTAAGTCGCACGATCAATTCTTCAAGATTCATCTCCTTGCGTTTATGCTATAGATAATTCTTGAAGTCTTTCCATAATGGTGGAAGTTTTTCAATCATTGCTGCAACTTGGAATGAATCACTTAATGACATTCCTTCAGAATGAATGTCATGTAGAATTACCTGTAATTCTTGAACCTGAGTGATAACTGCTTTAGAATCTACCATTTTATAATCAAGAAATTTACCGACTATGAATTTCTTCATGCCAGCATCTTCAGTTTTATATTTCTTGTCTAAAGATTCCCAAAGTTCTTTTGCAGTTTGAATTGTACAATATACATTATATAATGTATTATCTAAACCATTCATCACATAATTTCTGCAAAGAAAATCTGCATGTTTCCATGCATCAACTGCAGCCACCTTTTCCTTGTCAATTTCTCCTTCAACAAGAGTAGGACAATCCTCTTGTAGAAATCTTGTCAAGTTCAGTGTTGTGAGATAGAAGAGCATCTTTTGTTGCCAACGCTTGAAATCAGTTCCATTGAACTTTTCAGGCTTTTCTCCATGAGTCATACTCACGGCAGGAATGGTACTAGTAGATGCCATTTCTGTCATACAAAGAAAATTATCAATAAACAAACAAATTTCTGTTGTACAAAATGTAACAAATTTTTGTTTACAAATTTGTTTTGCACAAAATTCTTCTTATAGAATAAACAAATTTCTGTTGTACAAAATTCTTCTTATAGAATTTCTGTTTTCCAAAATCTGTTATCAACTTTCAGTTTACAAATTTGTATTATTTATTTAAAAAAAATAACAGAATATTAACATGCAATTAATTAACATGAACATGCAATTAATTAACATGTAATTTAACATAATACTATGTAATAATATGCAACAAAAATTCTGTGTATTAATATAATACTATATCTGCAGAAAATATATTTTATAAACAGATTCTCTGTTCACATAAATTAATACTACAATTACAGAATACTAAATTTGCTTTAAGATTGTTATTCCTGTAATATATATAGTATTATTTAATATACATATAGATATAATAATAATAAATTATGCAAATAAGAAACAAATTATAAAAGGAAAAATAACATAAATCCGAGTCCTTTGAATTCACAAAGTCTCCTTAAAGCAAATTTATTCCTTCACTGGTGCTAAGGATTAATTGAATAATTGCTTCCCAAGATAAAACGGATTTCCAGTTCTTAATTAGAAGCACTTCAAAATTAAGAACACTTCGAACCAAATTTCATGTTATGTACAGAAAATAATGCATGCTAATACTTACACAGAACCGGAACGGGACAGAAACGGAACGGAAATGCAGAACAGGAACGGGACAGAAACGAAACGGAAATGCAGAACAGGAAGAAACGAAAGGAACAGAGAGAACGGAACACTGCCAGAACAGGAAGGAAGAAGGAAAAAATTATTAACAGAGATTAGGCGCCCACATCGATTATTTATAGAAATAATTTACCGTTGGCGCGTAAAACCGCTGTCAAAACTACGTAGTATCATGAAAACATATTAACAAAATCTGATAAAAAATTAAACAGATTTTATCCAAAAAATATATATCATGACCCGACCCGCCCGGCCGGACGGCGGCGGCGGCGCGCGCGTGGGGTTTTGAACTAGGCCTTGGCTAGGTCCTCTCCCTTCCACAAAAGTGGGGTGCCCCTTGGGGCCCTTCCCATTGAGCAAACATCCCATATATATGTTCTTCATTTTTCCCTCTAATGCCCTATGTGGGACTTTTGCAATTTTCAACATTTCAAGTAGGTGATTTTGGAGTCAATTTTCTCATTCAATTCTCAATGGATTTGAACATATAAATATACCACGTTATACTCCTCGCGGAGTAGAACGCATAGGTGCATGGACCCGACATTTACGAAGTGTGGGTCCCACATTAAATTAAGCCTCAATATGCTTTAATATTTATTTTGTCAAACCCATTTCCAACAATCCCCCACATGAATGTAAAATTGACTTTACAACATGAAAATAAAATAAAATAGTTATGAATATGCAGACACTAGTTCGAGTACATAAGAAAAGATACTTCATCGGGTTAAGTAGCCTAGTGGCTTTGAACTTGCCCTAGTAAAGTCTATCGAATTTACTCAACTAATCAGTAGACTTGATGTCTTTGAACTGTCAGTTTTTTCGTGTAAATCAAGACAATAGAATTCACAAAATATCTCTTCAGACATAATTGGTTCTCACGTTTGTGTTCGTTTTGGCCTTGAAACACCTCTTGGTTCCGTGAGCATATTAGAGAATTAAGCCTTCAAATTCTCATAGAAGTGGCCCCCCTTCTTACTCACGTAGGTGGCTTCTATAAAGAGTATCCTGCAATACTCCACTTGAACGTATTTCAAGATATAGAAGTCATTAAAAGCATAACTTATCCTGATTCTTGTGGCAGATGTGCACTGTCTCATCATAGGAATGGTTAAGAGTAAATATCTCCTCAGTGCTTTACTAAGTACTACATAGTTCGGTTTGCCCATTGAACCTAGATCTTGGGATCTCCAGTCAACTAGGTTGGGTTTCCACTATGACGACTCTTAATTAAACAATAGGCTTTAAACCCATTCCCTTCGATGAACTTTCCACTTGCTCTCTCGTTAAACCTTTCGTAAGCGGATCCGCAATATTATCTTTTGACCTTACATAATCAATTGAGATAATTCCATTTGAGAGCAATTGTCTAACGGTATTATGTCTTCGTCGTATATGACGTGACTTACCATTATATAAATGATTCTGTGCTCTTCCAATTGCTGATTGGCTATCACAGTGTATACATATAGCTGGCACAGGTTTTGACCAATTTGGAATATCCTCTAAGAAACTACGAAGCCACTCAGCTTCTTCTCCAGCTTTGTCTAAAGCAATGAATTCTGATTCCATTGTAGACCTTGCAATACAAGTTTGTTTTGAGGATTTCCAAGATACCGCTGCACCTCCAAGGTAAAGACATATCCACTTGTGGATTTCGAGTCTTTATTGTCAGATATCCAATTAGCATCACTATATCCTTCCAATACTGCTGGATATCTTGTATAGTGCAGTCCATAATTTTGAGTATGTTTTAAATATCCCAAAACTCTCAAAATAGCTTTCCAGTGATCTTTACCTGGATTACTCGTATACCGACTTAGCTTACTTACTGAATAAGCTATATCCGGTCTAGTACAGTTCATGACATACATTAAACTGCCTATTATACGAGAATATTCTAGTTGAGATATGCTATTACCTCCATTTTTGGCTAAATGAAGATTTATATCAACTGGGGTCTTACTTAGAATTATATTATACTTATTAAATTTTTCAAGTATTTTCTCAATATAATGAGTTTGAGATAATATAATTCCATCAGATGTTCTAGAAATCTTGATTCCTAATATTATATCAGCAACCCCCAAATCTTTCATATCAAATCTATTTGACAACATACGTTTGGTAGAGTTGATAACTTCATTGTTACTACCCATGATTAACATATCATCCACATAAAGACAAACAATAACATATTCCTTTTGAGTGCTTTTGACATAAACACATTTGTCACACTCATTGATTTTAAATCCATTTGATAACATAACATTATCAAATTTCTCATGCCATTGTTTTGGTGCCTGTTTCAATCCATACAATGATTTAACAAGTTTACATACCTTCCTCTCTTGTCCAGGAGCAATGAAACCTTCAGGTTGTTCCATATATATTTCTTCATCTAATTCACCATTTAAGAATGCAGTTTTCACATCCATTTGATGTATTTCAAGTCTATTTAATGATGCTATTGCTATTAGCATCCGAATAGATGTAATTCTTGTAACAGGTGAATAAGTGTCGAAATAATCCAATCCTTCCTTTTGTCTATAGCCTTTAACGACAAGCCTTGCTTTATATTTATCAATTGAACCATCAGCCTTCATCTTCTTTTTGAAGATCCATTTATACCCCAAGGGTTTGGAACCAGGTGGAAGGTCCACCAATTCCCATGTATGATTTTGCATAATGGAATCAATTTCACTATTAATTGCTTCTTTCCAATGAGAAGCATCTGGAGAGGATATAGCTTCCTTGTACGTTTGAGGATCGTTTTCTAACAAAAATGTTAGAAAATCCGGACCAAAAGACTTTGAAGTCCTTGCTCTTTTGCTACGTCTAGGTTCATCCAATACAGACTCTTTGTCTATATTTTCAGGATTATTATTAGCAGTAACCAAATGTCTTTTGTTTGAATTTGAATCATTATTTAAATTATATGGAAACATATTTTCAAAGAATGATGCATCTCTTGATTCAATAAAAGTATTAACATGAATATCAGAAATGTCAGATTTATGAACAAGAAAGCGATAAGCACTGCTGTTATTTGCATAACCAATGAATACACAGTCTATTGTTTTTGGTCCTATCTTAACCTTTTTAGGTTTAGGAACCATTACTTTTGCTAAACACCCCCACACTCTTAAGTATTTATAGCAAGGTCTATGACCTTTCCATAATTCATAAGGTGTTTTGTGAGTTTTCTTATGAGGCACTTTGTTAAGAATATAATTTGCAGAAAGCAAAGCTTCCCCCCACAAATTCTGAGGTGCTCCAGAACTGTTTAACATAGCATTCAACATTTCTTTCAATGTTCGGTTCTTGCGTTCAGCAATACCATTAGATTGAGGTGAATAAGGAGCGGTAGTTTGGTGAATAATACCATGAGTAGAGCATATCTCTTCAAATGGTGATTCATATTCACCACCTCTATCGCTTCTTATTGCTTTAATCTTTTTGCTAAGTTGATTTTCAACTTCATTTTTATAAAGTTGAAACATTTCTATAGCCTCATCTTTGCTTCTCAGCAAATATACATAACAAAATCTTGTGCAATCATCAATAAAGGTTATGAAATATTTTTTCCCACCTCTTGTTTGCACAAATTTTAAGTCACATATATCTGTGTGAATTAAATCTAGAGGTTCAGTTTTTCTTTCAACAGAATGAAAGGGTAATCTTGTCATTTTTGATTCCACACAAATTTCACATTTATGTTTTAGATTAATATCAAATTTAGGCAAAAATTCTAAATTAATTAATCTACGCAAAGTATTATTATTAACATGTCCTAATCTAGCATGCCATATGTTTGAAGATTCTAACAAGTAAGCAGAAGAATTAATTTTATTATTATCAATAGACTTCGGTACAACAGTCATAACATTCATCTTAAAGAGCCCATCAGTCATATAGCCCTTTCCCACAAACATATCATTTTTAGTAAGTACAAATTTGTCAGACACAAACACCAACTTGAAGCCATTCTTGCTAAGCAATGACCCAGAAACTAAATTTTTCCGAATATCTGGCACATGAAGTACTTCGTTCAAAGTCAGTTCTTTGCCAGATGTCATTTTCAGTATAACCTTTCCACGTCCTTGAACCTTTGAACTTGAGGAGTTTCCCATGAAGAGTTGATCATCATTTTCTACTGGTTTGTAAGTAGAAAACATCCATTTGTTGGAACAAATGTGGCGAGTAGCCCCAGTGTCCACCCACCATTCTTTGGGGTTTCCTATCAAGTTACATTCAGATATAACTGCACAAAGATTAATGTCTGAAACATTTTCAGAAAGGTTATCCAGTTCTGTCACATTTGCTTGAGCCTTTTGTTCTTTCTTGAACTTCTTTGGCTTACGACATTCATTTGATTTATGTCCCGAAATGCCACAATTGAAACATTTGCCTTTGAATTTCTTCTTGGCCTTGAAGGTATCTTTGCCTTCACGCTTTCTTTTGTTGTTGTTTGGCCTTTGTTCTACCACATTTGCCTTTGCTTCAATGAAGTTTTTCCCAGTCTTCTTCTCAGATACTCGATTGTCCTCCTCAATCCTAAGTCGCACGATCAATTCTTCAAGATTCATCTCCTTGCGTTTATGCTTTAGATAATTCTTGAAGTCTTTCCATAATGGTGGAAGTTTTTCAATCATTGCTGCAACTTGGAATGAATCACTTAATGACATTCCTTCAGAATGAATGTCATGTAGAATTACCTGTAATTCTTGAACCTGAGTGATAACTGCTTTAGAATCTACCATTTTATAATCAAGAAATTTACCGACTATGAATTTCTTCATGCCAGCATCTTCAGTTTTATATTTCTTGTCTAAAGATTCCCAAAGTTCTTTTGCAGTTTGAATTGTACAATATACATTATATAATGTATTATCTAAACCATTCATCACATAATTTCTGCAAAGAAAATCTGCATGTTTCCATGCATCAACTGCAGCCACCTTTTCCTTGTCAATTTCTCCTTCAACAAGAGTAGGACAATCCTCTTGTAGAAATCTTGTCAAGTTCAGTGTTGTGAGATAGAAGAGCATCTTTTGTTGCCAACGCTTGAAATCAGTTCCATTGAACTTTTCAGGCTTTTCTCCATGAGTCATACTCACGGCAGGAATGGTACTAGTAGATGCCATTTCTGTCATACAAAGAAAATTATCAATAAACAAACAAATTTCTGTTGTACAAAATGTAACAAATTTTTGTTTACAAATTTGTTTTGCACAAAATTCTTCTTATAGAATAAACAAATTTCTGTTGTACAAAATTCTTCTTATAGAATTTCTGTTTTCCAAAATATGTTATCAACTTTCAGTTTACAAATTTGTATTATTTATTTAAAAAAAAATAACAGAATATTAACATGCAATTAATTAACATGAACATGCAATTAATTAACATGTAATTTAACATAATACTATGTAATAATATGCAACAAAAATTCTGTGTATTAATATAATACTATATCTGAGAAAATATTTTATAAACAGATTTTCTGTTCACATAAATTAATACTACAATTACAGAATACTAAATTTGCTTTAAGATTGTTATTCCTGTATATATAGTATTTTAATATACATATAGATATAATAATAATAAATTATGCAAATCAGAAACAAATTATAAAAGGAAAAATAACATAAATCCGAGTCCTTTGAATTCACAAAGTCTCCTTAAAGCAAATTTATTCCCTCACTGGTGCTAAGGATTAATTGAATAATTGCTTCCCAAGATAAAACGGATTTCCAGTTCTTAATTAGAAGCACTTCAAAATTAAGAACACTTCGAACCAAATTTCATGTTATGTACAGAAAATAATGCATACTAAATTTGCTTTAAGATTGTTATTCCTGTAATATATATAGTATTATTTAATATACATATAGATATAATAATAATAAATTATGCAAATCAGAAACAAATTATAAAAGGAAAAATAACATAAATCCGAGTCCTTTGAATTCACAAAGTCTCCTTAAAGCAAATTTATTCCCTCACTGGTGCTAAGGATTAATTGAATAATTGCTTCCCAAGATAAAACGGATTTCCAGTTCTTAATTAGAAGCACTTCAAAATTAAGAACACTTCGAACCAAATTTCATGTTATGTACAGAAAATAATGCATGCAAATACTTACACAAAAATGGAACGGAACAGAAACGGAACGGAAATGCAGAACAGGAACGGAACTGCAGAACAGGAAGAAATGAAAGGAACAGAGGGAACGGAACACTGCAGAACAGGAAGGAAGGAAAAAAAAAATAATCAAATGAGATTAGGCGCCCACATCGATTATTTATAGAAATAATTCGCGGTTTATACCGTTGGCGCGTAAAACCGCTGTCAAAACTACGTAGTATCATGAAAACATATTAACAAAATCTGATAAAAAATTAAACAGATTTTGTCCAAAAAACATATATATCATGACCCGACCCGCCCGAGCCCGAGCCTGAGTCGGACGGCGGCGGCGGCGCGCGCGTGGGGTTTTGAACTAGGCCTTGGCTAGGTCCTCTCCCTTCCACAAAAGTGGGGTGCCCCTTGGGGCCCTTCCCATTGAGCAAACATCCCATATATATGTTCTTCATTTTTCCCTCTAATGCCCTATGTGGGACTTTTGCAATTTTTAACATTTCAAGTAGGTGATTTTGGAGTCAATTTTCTCATTCAATTCTCAATGGATTTGAACATATAAATATACCACGTTATACTCCTCGCGGAGTAGAACGCATAGGTGCATGGACCCGACATTTACGAAGTGTGGGTCCCACATTAAATTAAGCCTCAATATGCTTTAATATTTATTTTGTCAAACCCATTTCCAACAATCCCCCACATGAATGTAAAATTGACTTTACAACATGAAAATAAAATAAAATAGTTATGAATATGCAGACACTAGTTCGAGTACATAAGAAAAGATACTTCATCGGGTTAAGTAGCCTAGTGGCTTTGAACTTGCCCTAGTAAAGTCTATCGAATTTACTCAACTAATCAGTAGACTTGATGTCTTTGAACTGTCAGTTTTTTTCGTGTAAATCAAGACAATAGAATTCACAAAATATCTCTTCAGACATAATTGGTTCTCACGTTTGTGTTCGTTTTGGCCTTGAAACACCTCTTGGTTCCTGTGAGCATATTAGAGAATTAAGCCTTCAAATTCTCATAGAAGTGGCCCCCCTTCTTACTCACGTAGGTGGCTTCTATAAAGAGTATCCTGCAATACTCCACTTGAACGTATTTCAAGATATAGAAGTCATTAAAAGCATAACTTATCCTGATTCTTGTGGCAGATGTGCACTGTCTCATCATAGGAATGGTTAAGAGTAAATATCTCCTCAGTGCTTTACTAAGTACTACATAGTTCGGTTTGCCCATTGAACCTAGATCTTGGGATCTCCAGTCAACTAGGTTGGGTTTCCACTATGACGACTCTTAATTAAACAATAGGCTTTAAACCCATTCCCTTCGATGAACTTTCCACTTGCTCTCTCGTTAAACCTTTCGTAAGCGGATCCGCAATATTATCTTTTGACCTTACATAATCAATTGAGATAATTCCATTTGAGAGCAATTGTCTAACGGTATTATGTCTTCGTCGTATATGACGTGACTTACCATTATATAAATGATTCTGTGCTCTTCCAATTGCTGATTGGCTATCACAGTGTATACATATAGCTGGCACAGGTTTTGACCAATTTGGAATATCCTCTAAGAAATTACGAAGCCACTCAGCTTCTTCTCCAGCTTTGTCTAAAGCAATGAATTCTGATTCCATTGTAGACCTTGCAATACAAGTTTGTTTTGAGGATTTCCAAGATACCGCTGCACCTCCAAGGGTAAAGACATATCCACTTGTGGATTTCGAGTCTTTATTGTCAGATATCCAATTAGCATCACTATATCCTTCCAATACTGCTGGATATCTTGTATAGTGCAGTCCATAATTTTGAGTATGTTTTAAATATCCCAAAACTCTCAAAATAGCTTTCCAGTGATCTTTACCTGGATTACTCGTATACCGACTTAGCTTACTTACTGAATAAGCTATATCCGGTCTAGTACAGTTCATGACATACATTAAACTGCCTATTATACGAGAATATTCTAGTTGAGATATGCTATTACCTCCATTTTTGGCTAAATGAAGATTTATATCAACTGGGGTCTTACTTAGAATTATATTATACTTATTAAATTTTCAAGTATTTTCTCAATATAATGAGTTTGAGATAATATAATTCCATCAGATGTTCTAGAAATCTTGATTCCTAATATTATATCAGCAACCCCCAAATCTTTCATATCAAATCTATTTGACAACATACGTTTGGTAGAGTTGATAACTTCATTGTTACTACCCATGATTAACATATCATCCACATAAAGACAAACAATAACATATTCCTTTTGAGTGCTTTTGACATAAACACATTTGTCACACTCATTGATTTTAAATCCATTTGATAACATAACATTATCAAATTTCTCATGCCATTGTTTTGGTGCCTGTTTCAATCCATACAATGATTTAACAAGTTTACATACCTTCCTCTCTTGTCCAGGAGCAATGAAACCTTCAGGTTGTTCCATATATATTTCTTCATCTAATTCACCATTTAAGAATGCAGTTTTCACATCCATTTGATGTATTTCAAGTCTATTTAATGATGCTATTGCTATTAGCATCCGAATAGATGTAATTCTTGTAACAGGTGAATAAGTATCGAAATAATCTAATCCTTCCTTTTGTCTATAGCCTTTAACGACAAGCCTTGCTTTATATTTATCAATTGAACCATCAGCCTTATCTTCTTTTTGAAGATCCATTTATACCCCAAGGGTTTGGAACCAGGTGGAAGGTCCACCAATTCCCATGTATGATTTTGCATAATGGAATCAATTTCACTATTAATTGCTTCTTTCCAATGAGAAGCATCTGGAGAGGATATAGCTTCCTTGTACGTTTGAGGATCGTTTTCTAACAAAAATGTTAGAAAATCCGGACCAAAAGACTTTGAAGTCCTTGCTCTTTTGCTACGTCTAGGTTCATCCAATACAGACTCTTTGTCTATATTTTCAGGATTATTATTAGCAGTAACCAAATGTCTTTTGTTTGAATTTGAATCATTATTTAAATTATATGGAAACATATTTTCAAAGAATGATGCATCTCTTGATTCAATAAAAGTATTAACATGAATATCAGAAATGTCAGATTTATGAACAAGAAAGCGATAAGCACTGCTGTTATTTGCATAACCAATGAATACACAGTCTATTGTTTTTGGTCCTATCTTAACCTTTTTAGGTTTAGGAACCATTACTTTTGCTAAACACCCCCACACTCTTAAGTATTTATAGCAAGGTCTATGACCTTTCCATAATTCATAAGGTGTTTTGTGAGTTTTCTTATGAGGCACTTTGTTAAGAATATAATTTGCAGAAAGCAAAGCTTCCCCCCACAAATTCTGAGGTGCTCCAGAACTGTTTAACATAGCATTCAACATTTCTTTCAATGTTCGGTTCTTGCGTTCAGCAATACCATTAGATTGAGGTGAATAAGGAGCGGTAGTTTGGTGAATAATACCATGAGTAGAGCATATCTCTTCAAATGGTGATTCATATTCACCACCTCTATCGCTTCTTATTGCTTTAATCTTTTTGCTAAGTTGATTTTCAACTTCATTTTTATAAAGTTGAAACATTTCTATAGCCTCATCTTTGCTTCTCAGCAAATATACATAACAAAATCTTGTGCAATCATCAATAAAGGTTATGAAATATTTTTTCCCACCTCTTGTTTGCACAAATTTTAAGTCACATATATCTGTGTGAATTAAATCTAGAGGTTCAGTTTTTCTTTCAACAGAATGAAAGGGTAATCTTGTCATTTTTGATTCCACACAAATTTCACATTTATGTTTTAGATTAATATCAAATTTAGGCAAGAATTCTAAATTAATTAATCTACGCAAAGTATTATTATTAACATGTCCTAATCTAGCATGCCATATGTTTGAAGATTCTAACAAGTAAGCAGAAGAATTAATTTTATTATTATCAATAGACTTCGGTACAACAGTCATAACATTCATCTTAAAGAGCCCATCAGTCATATAGCCCTTTCCCACAAACATATCATTTTTAGTAAGTACAAATTTGTCAGACACAAACACCAACTTGAAGCCATTCTTGCTAAGCAATGACCCAGAAACTAAATTTTTCCGAATATCTGGCACATGAAGTACTTCGTTCAAAGTCAGTTCTTTGCCAGATGTCATTTTCAGTATAACCTTTCCACGTCCTTGAACCTTTGAACTTGAGGAGTTTCCCATGAAGAGTTGATCATCATTTTCTACTGGTTTGTAAGTAGAAAACATCCATTTGTTGGAACAAATGTGGCGAGTAGCCCCAGTGTCCACCCACCATTCTTTGGGGTTTCCTATCAAGTTACATTCAGATATAACTGCACAAAGATTAATGTCTGAAACATTTTCAGAAAGGTTATCCAGTTCTGTCACATTTGCTTGAGCCTTTTGTTCTTTCTTGAACTTCTTTGGCTTACGACATTCATTTGATTTATGTCCCGAAATGCCACAATTGAAACATTTGCCTTTGAATTTCTTCTTGGCCTTGAAGGTATCTTTGCCTTCACGCTTTCTTTTGTTGTTGTTTGGCCTTTGTTCTACCACATTTGCCTTTGCTTCAATGAAGTTTTTCCCAGTCTTCTTCTCAGATACTCGATTGTCCTCCTCAATCCTAAGTCGCACGATCAATTCTTCAAGATTCATCTCCTTGCGTTTATGCTTTAGATAATTCTTGAAGTCTTTCCATAATGGTGGAAGTTTTTCAATCATTGCTGCAACTTGGAATGAATCACTTAATGACATTCCTTCAGAATGAATGTCATGTAGAATTACCTGTAATTCTTGAACCTGAGTGATAACTGCTTTAGAATCTACCATTTTATAATCAAGAAATTTACCGACTATGAATTTCTTCATGCCAGCATCTTCAGTTTTATATTTCTTGTCTAAAGATTCCCAAAGTTCTTTTGCAGTTTGAATTGTACAATATACATTATATAATGTATTATCTAAACCATTCATCACATAATTTCTGCAAAGAAAATCTGCATGTTTCCA
The DNA here is from genome assembly GCA_020205555.1 of Panax stipuleanatus. NCBI lineage: Eukaryota > Viridiplantae > Streptophyta > Magnoliopsida > Apiales > Araliaceae > Panax > Panax stipuleanatus. The sequence continues at coordinate 115,025,604 of CM035119.1, read as the reverse complement.
TGCATCAACTGCAGCCACCTTTTCCTTGTCAATTTCTCCTTCAACAAGAGTAGGACAATCCTCTTGTAGAAATCTTGTCAAGTTCAGTGTTGTGAGATAGAAGAGCATCTTTTGTTGCCAACGCTTGAAATCAGTTCCATTGAACTTTTCAGGCTTTTCTCCATGAGTCATACTCACGGCAGGAATGGTACTAGTAGATGCCATTTCTGTCATACAAAGAAAATTATCAATAAACAAACAAATTTCTGTTGTACAAAATGTAACAAATTTTTGTTTACAAATTTGTTTTGCACAAAATTCTTCTTATAGAATAAACAAATTTCTGTTGTACAAAATTCTTCTTATAGAATTTCTGTTTTCCAAAATATGTTATCAACTTTCAGTTTACAAATTTGTATTATTTATTTAAAAAAAAATAACAGAATATTAACATGCAATTAATTAACATGAACATGCAATTAATTAACATGTAATTTAACATAATACTATGTGATAATATGCAACAAAAATTCTGTGTATTAATATAATACTATATCTGCAGAAAATATATTTTATAAACAGATTTTCTGTTCACATAAATTAATACTACAATTACAGAAACATAAATTTGCTTTAAGATTGTTATTCCTGTAATATATATAGTATTATTAATATACATATAGATATAATAATAATAAATTATGCAAATCAGAAACAAATTATAAAAGGAAAAATAACATAAATCCGAGTCCTTTGAATTCACAAAGTCTCCTTAAAGCAAATTTATTCCCTCACTGGTGCTAAGGATTAATTGAATAATTGCTTCCCAAGATAAAACGGATTTCCAGTTCTTAATTAGAAGCACTTCAAAATTAAGAACACTTCGAACCAAATTTCATGTTATGTACAGAAAATAATGCATGCAAATACTTACACAAAAATGGAACGGAACAGAAACGGAACGGAAATGCAGAACAGGAACGGAACTGCAGAACAGGAAGAAATGAAAGGAACAGAGGGAACGGAACACTGCAGAACAGGAAGGAAGGAAAAAAAAATAATTAAATGAGATTAGGCGCCCACATCGATTATTTATAGAAATAATTCGCGGTTTATTACCGTTGGCGCGTAAAACCGCTGGCAAAACTACGTAGTATCATGAAAATATTTTAACAAAAATCTGATAAAAAATTAAACAGATTTTGTCCAAAAAATATATATATCATGACCCGACCCGCCCCGGCCGGACGGCGGCGGCGGCGCGCGCGTGGGGTTTTGAACTAGGCCTTGGCTAGGTCCTCTCCCTTCCACAAAAGTGGGGTGCCCCTTGGGGCCCTTCCCATTGAGCAAACATCCCATATATATGTTCTTCATTTTTCCTCTAATGCCCTATGTGGGACTTTGCAATTTCAACATTTCAAGTAGGTGATTTTGGAGTCAATTTTCTCATTCAATTCTCAATGGATTTGAACATATAAATATACCACGTTATACTCCTCGCGGAGTAGAACGCATAGGTGCATGGACCCGACATTTACGAAGTGTGGGTCCCACAGTTAAATTAAGCCTCAATATGCTTTAATATTTATTTTGTCAAACCCATTTCCAACAATCCCCCACATGAATGTAAAATTGACTTTACAACATGAAAATAAAATAAAATAGTTATGAATATGCAGACACTAGTTCGAGTACATAAGAAAAGATACTTCATCGGGTTAAGTAGCCTAGTGGCTTTGAACTTGCCCTAGTAAAGTCTATCGAATTTACTCAACTAATCAGTAGACTTGATGTCTTTGAACTGTCAGTTTTTTTCGTGTAAATCAAGACAATAGAATTCACAAAATATCTCTTCAGACATAATTGGTTCTCACGTTTGTGTTCGTTTTGGCCTTGAAACACCTCTTGGTTCCGTGAGCATATTAGAGAATTAAGCCTTCAAATTCTCATAGAAGTGGCCCCCCTTCTTACTCACGTAGGTGGATTCTATAAAGAGTATCCTGCAATACTCCACTTGAACGTATTTCAAGATATAGAAGTCATTAAAAGCATAACTTATCCTGATTCTTGTGGCAGATGTGCACTGTCTCATCATAGGAATGGTTAAGAGTAAATATCTCCTCAGTGCTTTACTAAGTACTACATAGTTCGGTTTGCCCATTGAACCTAGATCTTGGGATCTCCAGTCAACTAGGTTGGGTTTCCACTATGACGACTCTTAATTAAACAATAGGCTTTAAACCCATTCCCTTCGATGAACTTTCCACTTGCTCTCTCGTTAAACCTTTCGTAAGCGGATCCGCAATATTATCTTTTGACCTTACATAATCAATTGAGATAATTCCATTTGAGAGCAATTGTCTAACGGTATTATGTCTTCGTCGTATATGACGTGACTTACCATTATATAAATGATTCTGTGCTCTTCCAATTGCTGATTGGCTATCACAGTGTATACATATAGCTGGCACAGGTTTTGACCAATTTGGAATATCCTCTAAGAAACTACGAAGCCACTCAGCTTCTTCTCCAGCTTTGTCTAAAGCAATGAATTCTGATTCCATTGTAGACCTTGCAATACAAGTTTGTTTTGAGGATTTCCAAGATACCGCTGCACCTCCAAGGGTAAAGACATATCCACTTGTGGATTTCGAGTCTTTATTGTCAGATATCCAATTAGCATCACTATATCCTTCCAATACTGCTGGATATCTTGTATAGTGCAGTCCATAATTTTGAGTATGTTTTAAATATCCCAAAACTCTCAAAATAGCTTTCCAGTGATCTTTACCTGGATTACTCGTATACCGACTTAGCTTACTTACTGAATAAGCTATATCCGGTCTAGTACAGTTCATGACATACATTAAACTGCCTATTATACGAGAATATTCTAGTTGAGATATGCTATTACCTCCATTTTTGGCTAAATGAAGATTTATATCAACTGGGGTCTTACTTAGAATTATATTATACTTATTAAATTTTTCAAGTATTTTCTCAATATAATGAGTTTGAGATAATATAATTCCATCAGATGTTCTAGAAATCTTGATTCCTAATATTATATCAGCAACCCCCAAATCTTTCATATCAAATCTATTTGACAACATACGTTTGGTAGAGTTGATAACTTCATTGTTACTACCCATGATTAACATATCATCCACATAAAGACAAACAATAACATATTCCTTTTGAGTGCTTTTGACATAAACACATTTGTCACACTCATTGATTTTAAATCCATTTGATAACATAACATTATCAAATTTCTCATGCCATTGTTTTGGTGCCTGTTTCAATCCATACAATGATTTAACAAGTTTACATACCTTCCTCTCTTGTCCAGGAGCAATGAAACCTTCAGGTTGTTCCATATATATTTCTTCATCTAATTCACCATTTAAGAATGCAGTTTTCACATCCATTTGATGTATTTCAAGTCTATTTAATGATGCTATTGCTATTAGCATCCGAATAGATGTAATTCTTGTAACAGGTGAATAAGTGTCGAAATAATCCAATCCTTCCTTTTGTCTATAGCCTTTAACGACAAGCCTTGCTTTATATTTATCAATTGAACCATCAGCCTTCATCTTCTTTTTGAAGATCCATTTATACCCCAAGGGTTTGGAACCAGGTGGAAGGTCCACCAATTCCCATGTATGATTTTGCATAATGGAATCAATTTCACTATTAATTGCTTCTTTCCAATGAGAAGCATCTGGAGAGGATATAGCTTCCTTGTACGTTTGAGGATCGTTTTCTAACAAAAATGTTAGAAAATCCGGACCAAAAGACTTTGAAGTCCTTGCTCTTTTGCTACGTCTAGGTTCATCCAATACAGACTCTTTGTCTATATTTTCAGGATTATTATTAGCAGTAACCAAATGTCTTTTGTTTGAATTTGAATCATTATTTAAATTATATGGAAACATATTTTCAAAGAATGATGCATCTCTTGATTCAATAAAAGTATTAACATGAATATCAGAAATGTCAGATTTATGAACAAGAAAGCGATAAGCACTGCTGTTATTTGCATAACCAATGAATACACAGTCTATTGTTTTTGGTCCTATCTTAACCTTTTTAGGTTTAGGAACCATTACTTTTGCTAAACACCCCCACACTCTTAAGTATTTATAGCAAGGTCTATGACCTTTCCATAATTCATAAGGTGTTTTGTGAGTTTTCTTATGAGGCACTTTGTTAAGAATATAATTTGCAGAAAGCAAAGCTTCCCCCCACAAATTCTGAGGTGCTCCAGAACTGTTTAACATAGCATTCAACATTTCTTTCAATGTTCGGTTCTTGCGTTCAGCAATACCATTAGATTGAGGTGAATAAGGAGCGGTAGTTTGGTGAATAATACCATGAGTAGAGCATATCTCTTCAAATGGTGATTCATATTCACCACCTCTATCGCTTCTTATTGCTTTAATCTTTTTGCTAAGTTGATTTTCAACTTCATTTTTATAAAGTTGAAACATTTCTATAGCCTCATCTTTGCTTCTCAGCAAATATACATAACAAAATCTTGTGCAATCATCAATAAAGGTTATGAAATATTTTTTCCCACCTCTTGTTTGCACAAATTTTAAGTCACATATATCTGTGTGAATTAAATCTAGAGGTTCAGTTTTTCTTTCAACAGAATGAAAGGGTAATCTTGTCATTTTTGATTCCACACAAATTTCACATTTATGTTTTAGATTAATATCAAATTTAGGCAAAAATTCTAAATTAATTAATCTACGCAAAGTATTATTATTAACATGTCCTAATCTAGCATGCCATATGTTTGAAGATTCTAACAAGTAAGCAGAAGAATTAATTTTATTATTATCAATAGACTTCGGTACAACAGTCATAACATTCATCTTAAAGAGCTCATCAGTCATATAGCCCTTTCCCACAAACATATCATTTTTAGTAAGTACAAATTTGTCAGACACAAACACCAACTTGAAGCCATCTTGCTAAGCAATGACCCAGAAACTAAATTTTTCCGAATATCTGGCACATGAAGTACTTCGTTCAAAGTCAGTTCTTTGCCAGATGTCATTTTCAGTATAACCTTTCCACGTCCTTGAACCTTTGAACTTGAGGAGTTTCCCATGAAGAGTTGATCATCATTTTCTACTGGTTTGTAAGTAGAAAACATCCATTTGTTGGAACAAATGTGGCGAGTAGCCCCAGTGTCCACCCACCATTCTTTGGGGTTTCCTATCAAGTTACATTCAGATATAACTGCACAAAGATTAATGTCTGAAACATTTTCAGAAAGGTTATCCAGTTCTGTCACATTTGCTTGAGCCTTTTGTTCTTTCTTGAACTTCTTTGGCTTACGACATTCATTTGATTTATGTCCCGAAATGCCACAATTGAAACATTTGCCTTTGAATTTCTTCTTGGCCTTGAAGGTATCTTTGCCTTCACGCTTTCTTTTGTTGTTGTTTGGCCTTTGTTCTACCACATTTGCCTTTGCTTCAATGAAGTTTTTCCCAGTCTTCTTCTCAGATACTCGATTGTCCTCCTCAATCCTAAGTCGCACGATCCATTCTTCAAGATTCATCTCCTTGCGTTTATGCTTTAGATAATTCTTGAAGTCTTTCCATAATGGTGGAAGTTTTTCAATCATTGCTGCAACTTGGAATGAATCACTTAATGACATTCCTTCAGAATGAATGTCATGTAGAATTACCTGTAATTCTTGAACCTGAGTGATAACTGCCTTAGAATCTACCATTTTATAATCAAGAAATTTACCGACTATGAATTTCTTCATGCCAGCATCTTCAGTTTTATATTTCTTGTCTAAAGATTCCCAAAGTTCTTTTGCAGTTTGAATTGTACAATATACATTATATAATGTATTATCTAAACCATTCATCACATAATTTCTGCAAAGAAAATCTGCATGTTTCCATGCATCAACTGCAGCCACCTTTTCCTTGTCAATTTCTCCTTCAACAAGAGTAGGACAATCCTCTTGTAGAAATCTTGTCAAGTTCAGTGTTGTGAGATAGAAGAGCATCTTTTGTTGCCAACGCTTGAAATCAGTTCCATTGAACTTTTCAGGCTTTTCTCCATGAGTCATACTCACGGCAGGAATGGTACTAGTAGATGCCATTTCTGTCATACAAAGAAAATTATCAATAAACAAACAAATTTCTGTTGTACAAAATGTAACAAATTTTTGTTTACAAATTTGTTTTGCACAAAATTCTTCTTATAGAATAAACAAATTTCTGTTGTACAAAATTCTTCTTATAGAATTTCTGTTTTCCAAAATCTGTTATCAACTTTCAGTTTACAAATTTGTATTATTTATTTAAAAAAAAATAACAGAATATTAACATGCAATTAATTAACATGAACATGCAATTAATTAACATGTAATTTAACATAATACTATGTAATAATATGCAACAAAAATTCTGTGTATTAATATAATACTATATCTGCAGAAAATATATTTTATAAACAGATTTTCTGTTCACATAAATTAATACTACAATTACAGAATACTAAATTTGCTTTAAGATTGTTATTCCTGTAATATATATAGTATTATTTAATATACATATAGATATAATAATAATAAATTATGCAAATCAGAAACAAATTATAAAAGGAAAAATAACATAAATCCGAGTCCTTTGAATTCACAAAGTCTCCTTAAAGCAAATTTATTCCCTCACTGGTGCTAAGGATTAATTGAATAATTGCTTCTCAAGATAAAACGGATTTCCAGTTCTTAATTAGAAGCACTTCAAAATTAAGAACACTTCGAACCAAATTTCATGTTATGTACAGAAAATAATGCATGCAAATACTTACACAAAAATGGAACGGAACAGAAACGGAACGGAAATGCAGAACAGGAACGGAACTGCAGAACAGGAAGAAATGAAAGGAACAGAGGGAACGGAACACTGCAGAACAGGAAGGAAGGAAAAAAAATAATCAAATGAGATTAGGCGCCCACATCGATTATTTATAGAAATAATTCGCGGTTTATTACCTTTGGCGCGTAAAACCGCTGGCAAAACTACGTAGTATCATGAAAACATTTTAACAAAAATCTGATAAAAAATTAAACAGATTTTGTCCAAAAAATATATATATCATGACCTGACCCGCCCGAACCCGAACCGGCCGGACGGCGGCGGCGGCGCGCGCGTGGGGTTTTGAACTAGGCCTTGGCTAGGTCCTCTCCCTTCCACAAAAGTGGGGTGCCCCTTGGGGCCCTTCCCATTGAGCAAACATCCCATATATATGTTCTTCATTTTTCCCTCTAATGCCCTATGTGGGACTTTTGCAATTTTCAACATTTCAAGTAGGTGATTTTGGAGTCAATTTTCTCATTCAATTCTCAATGGATTTGAACATATAAATATACCACGTTATACTCCTCGCAGAGTAGAACGCATAGGTGCATGGACCCGACATTTACGAAGTGTGGGTCCCACATTAAATTAAGCCTCAATATGCTTTAATATTTATTTTGTCAAACCCATTTCCAACAGGCGTTCCCTTTGAAATTAACAACTTACACAATGTGCAAAATCTTGATCTTAGTCAAAATCTTTTGATTGGTAAGTTGCCACATTTGGGAGGATTAAAGAGGTTAGAGACATTGAATATTTCTCACAATGAACTCTGGTTCTATCGAATCAATTTTTGATAAAACGGTGAGTTTGACATCTATTGATATATATGATAATCAGTTTGAGGGTCCCCTTCCAAAAATCAAAGCCTTTCAAACCGCTACATGGTCAAAGTCCTCACCCATTTATGTTGGTCAAAGTTCCTCGCCATTTTTGCCTTCACATTTTCTTGTCCCCCAGACTTTGGTTTTTTGTCTTCTCCACTTCTCGTCAGATATATCAATAGATGTCAAACTCACCAAAAACTTGTAGACTGGGGGCCAATCTTGCACTATAGAAGGCAACCAAAGCTTAAAGAATGCTACACACCAAAAACTCTCAAGTCTCATCCAAGAGCAATCCAAGAGTTGAAAGAAATTGAGAGTGAGAGAAAAGCTTTTGCATTCTGCTAATCTTAGGAAAAATAGAGAGAGAAAGATAATTCAAATAAAAAGGTGTTTTATTTGAATTCCATCACATAGTTATTGTGATGAAATAATTTGAGTTTGTACTTAAATTAAGATATCTTTGTATTCTCTCAGTTTATTCTAGTGAATTTTTTGGAGATCGTCTCGTGGTTTTTAACTCTTAATTTTAGAGGGGTTTTCACGTAAAATCTTGGTGTCTTGTGGTAGGATATTTTCTATTTATTATTTCCTGTAGTGGTTATTATTTCCTGCGGATTTAATCCGTTTGGCATATACTGATATTTTATCCATTTAATTTATCAAAGACAACAGTAATTGGGAGGTGATTTTTTCCAACAGCTGGTATCAGAGCTAAGGTTATTTGCTCGATTGTTATTGATAAATTTTATAGAGAAATCAGTCGGAGCCATGATTAAATTGATATCTTCAAATTTTTCGATCTGCATGCCCAGAATGGAGGATATCCTTTATTGCAAGGATTAGTATGATCCGTTGGAGCTCGAGGGAAAGAGACCAGCGGATAAATCTGAGGTTGATTGGAATAAAATGAATATGAAGACTATTGGTCACATCCAGCAGTGGATTGATCAAAGTGTGCTCCACCGTGTTTCGCAGGAGACGGATGCTCACACTTTATGGACAACACCAGAGTCTATGTACGAGAAGAAGAATGCACAAAATAAAACTTTTGTCATTCAAAAAATTATGAATCTAAAGTACAAAGACGGGAGCAGTGTGTCAGAGCATATGAGTGAGTTCCAAGGTTTGGTGAACCAGCTGTCCACCATGAAGTTGAATCTTGATGATGAGATTCAGGCTCTTTTGCTTCTCAGTTCGTTGCCAAACAGCTAGGAGACTTTGGTGGTGTCTCTAAAAAATTCAGCTCCAGAAGGAAAAATGATCGTGCATATGGTCAAGGACAGTCTTCATAATGAGGAGACAAGGCAAAATGAGCAAGGCGTAAATTTTGAGACACATGCTCTTGTTGCATAAAATAGAGACAGAAGCAATTTTAGGGGATCTCACAAAGGAGATAAAGGTCGCAGCAAAAACAAAAATCATAGGAGCAAGTCAAAGACCAGACAAGGTGAAACGTATAGATGCTTCCATTATAATAAGGAAGGTCATTACAAGAGAAATTGCAGAATCTGGTTAGACAAGCAGAAAAATGGTAAGCAAAGAAAGGTTGAGGAGAAGAACACTGCAGCCACAATCACTGAAAATGTTGTGATTCTTTCATTTGGGAAAAAAGAATGCTTGCATGTTGATGATCAGAAAGTTGATTGGGTGGTTGATACTGGTGCCTCGTATCATACTACACCCAAGAGAGAATTCTTCACAATTTACAAAGCTAGAGACTTTGGGTACGTGAGAATTAGAAATATTGATCAGTCCAAAATTATTGGAATTGGCGATGCTTTCATTCAGATAGGTGTTGGTTGCACTGTTACCTTGAGGGATGTTAGACACGTTCCTGATCTGCGTCTCAACTTGATTTATGGCATGGTCTTAGACAAAGAAGGCTATGAGAATCACTTTGGCAGTGGAAAGTGGAAGTTTACTAAGGGCTCTATGGTGATTGCAAGAAGTGTTGCTTGTTGTTCATTGTACAAGACTCATGTGAAGGTGTGTTCTAGTGAGTTGAATGCAGTTGAGAATGACTCTTCACCAAACTTTTGGTATAAGAGGCTTGGCCACATGAGTGAGATATGGTTGCAGTTATTAGCAAAAAGGTCACTCATTCCTTTTGCTAAAGGTACTGTTTTAAGCCCCTGTGACTATTGTTTATTTGGGAAACAACACAGAGTTTCTTTTAGTAGTTTCGCTAAAAGAAAATCAGAGTTACTAAAGAGGGTATATTATGATGTATGTGGACCCATTGAGGTTGAGTCGTTGGGTGGAAATAGGTATTTGTTACCTTTATTGATGATGCTTCGCGAAAGGTGTAAGTATTTTTGTTGAGAATAAAAGACCAGGTATTCTAGCGTTTTTAGAGTTTTCATGATATGGTTGAAAGGGAGACTAGAAAATTCTTGAAGTGTCTTCGTAGCGACAACAGAGAGGAATACACTTCAAAGGAGTTTACTGAATATTGCAGTAAGCATGGCATTCGACATGAGCAGACTGTTCCTGGTACCCCACCCCACAACATAATGGTGTGGCTGAGAGAATGAACCGCACTATTATTGAGAGAGTGCGATGCATGTTGAGAATGACTAAACTGCCTAAGTCATTCTGAAGTGAAGCTGTTCGTACTGCTTGTTACCTGATTAATAGATCTCCATCAGCACTGTTGGATTTTCAGATTCCAGAAAAGATTTGGAGTGGTAAGGATTTGTCTTATTCTTATTTGTGGGTATTTGGGTGCAAGGCTTTTGCACATGTCCCCAAGGAATAAAGATCGAAGCTTGATGACAAATCTACCCTATGCGTGTTTGTTGGCTATGGAGATGCAGAGTTTGGATACCGATTATGGGATCCAGTACAGAGGAAATTATTCAGGAGCAGAGATGTGGTGTTTCATGAGCACCCGAATTATGAGCATTTTGATAATGTTACACAGCCCAGAGACAATAGAGTTTCAGATCTCAGCGGAGTTCCTTCTCAAGTACAGAATGCCATAGTTGGAGAAGGAGGTTAGATTAAAGATATAACTAATACAGATTTGCACGATGGTGATGGATCAGATGCAGAGAGTGTTGATCAGAGAGAGCAACCTGACATTGAAGAACCTCATCTAAGAAGATTCATGAGAGAACGTGTGCCATCAATTAGATATCCTTCATCTGAATATCTTTTAGTTACTGAGGAGGGGGAGCCAAAGGATTTTCAGAAAGTCAAGACTCATAAGGAGAAGAGCAATTGGTTGAGAGCTATGCAGGATGAGATGGATTCTTTGCACAAGAATCACACCTATGAGTTGACTACACTTTCGAAGGGCAAGAAAGCATTGAAGAACAAATGGGTGTTCAAACTTAAGAAGAATGGTGAAAAACTAGTGAAGTACAAGGCTCGGTTAGTCGTCAAGGGTTTTTCTCAAAAGTAAGGTATTGTCTTCGATGAGATTTTTTCTCCAGTTGTGAAGATGACTTCTATTCGAGTAGTGTTGGGATTAGTTGCTAGTATGGATCTTGAGCTTGAGCAGTTGGATGTGAAGACTGCATTCCTTCATGGTGATTTGAAGGAAAAATCTACATGGAGCAGCCAGAGGGATTTGAAGTTAAAGGGAAAGAGCACTTGGTTTGCAAGTTGAAGAAAAGTTTATATGGCCTGAAACAAGCCCCAAGGCAGTGGTACATGAAATTTGATTCATTTATGGTGAATCAAGGTTACAGCAGAACAGTTGCAGATCACTGTGTGTATGTCAAGAAGTTCCCGGATGGTAACTTCGTAATGCTGTTGTTATATGTAGATGATATGTTGATAGTTGGGCAGGATGCCGATATGATTCGCAGGTTCAAGGGTGAGTTATTTAAGTCCTTTGATATAAAGGACTTAGGTCCAACAATAATGTTGGAAGTTTGATTATTTTAGCATTGATTGTTGGGATCTTTTTGTATATTCAAAGGAGAATGAAGAAAAAAGTAAAAGAACCAACAGAAGTTGAAGATGAAAATATGTTTGCAATATGGAGCTATGATGGAAGGATGGTGTATGAAAACATCATTGAAGCCACAAAGGGATTCGACGCCAAATATTTTATTGGCGAGGGAGGATATAGAACTGTTTATAAAGCTAAGTTGACAAGTGGTCAATTTGTTGCAGTAAAAAAACTCTGTGTCCCACAGGATGCAGATTTGAGGAATCTAAACAATTTTACGAGTGAGATTCATGTATTAACTCAGATACGCCATCGTAATATCGTGAAACTTTATGGCTTCTGTTCATATTCACTACACTCGTTTTTTGTTTATGAGTTCTTGGAAGGAGGAAGCTTGGATAAGATATTGAGCGACAATAATGAAGCAGAACAATTCGGATGGAATAAGAGGTGGAATGTTGTTAGAGGTGTTGCAAATGCTTTGTTATATATGCACCACAATTGTTCTTCACCTGTTTTTCATCGAGACATATCAAGCAAGAATATATTGTTGGATTCAGAATATGATGCCCACGTCTCTGATTTTGGAACAACTAAATTTTTGAAGTCAGACTCTACTAATATGTCTTCATTTATTGGAACTTTTGGATATGCAGCTCCAGGTATGTTTTATGATTTCATAAATTTAATTAGAAATATTTAATATTTTTCATTTGCATATAATTAATTAATGTTTTACATCTCCGTTATAATTAATTAGAGTGTCCTTTAATGCACATTTTATATGCAAGGCACGAAGCATAAGTTGTAAGACCCCAACTTTTATGAATAAAGATTTAATTTTCTTTATATTATTTCGAAATAGTAAGGTATTGTTTTGATAAATATGAAAGTTATGGGTGAAATGTGCAAATATTTTTAAAATGAGCAAGTGGTTATAAAATATTCTTGTTGTCGGGGAATATTCGTTTGGTCGTGGAATATTCTTGTTGTCGGGGAATATTCGTACGACGGCGCAGCTATTTGTGGGCCCCCACAACGGAATAACTGTCGGATATAGAAAGCGACAGAAATAACTTTTTTACAAAATAACGGCGTAGTTGTTACCGTTAGTACTGTTGAAATACCCGGTGGTTAAAATACAGTAATACGCGGTGTTGCACGGTAGCACACGGTATTGCATAGTAGCACACGGTATTGCACAATAATTCTAATTATTGATTCTTACGAGAGAAGTCATTACTCAATAATTGTTATAGTAATTACTGTTCAATATTTTATATTATTGATTCAATAATTGCATGATATTATATTGATTCAATAATTGCTACGTTGATATTTTATATCAATAATTGCTACGTTGCTATTTTGTATTATTGACTCAATAATTGCTACGTTGATATTTTATTGACTCAATAATTGCTACGTTGCTATTTTATATGATTGATTCAATAATGGCTACAGTTGATATTTTGTATTATTGATTCAATAATTGTCACTGCACAGTATTTCACATTATCAACTCAATAATTCATATTATTTGAATAATATTATTAGATAGCATTATTGACAATGTCTAAGGAAGTTCTGTCTAGGAGGGGTTATTTAATTGCGCGCCAGTAAGGAGAAGTCCTTATCGGAAAGCCCCCTCTTTCCTGGGAACGACCTAGTTGTCAATATTGTAGTTCTGTAATATTATCTGTGAATAATTAATTATTAATTTATATGATAAAAAAATATTTATTTTGTGGATATTAAAGAAGGAATTGGCGCTGATGAGTTTTTATCAATATTTTGGTGTGAGAAATCATCTGTTTATGGATTTCGGATAATTTATGTTTGGAATTTGGAAAAACTTTCTTCTGCAAAGTTGTAGAGAATTAAATTTCCTATAAAAGGACATATAATTTGTATTTTTCTGACGAAGGGGCTATTTATTATGAATTATTGAAGTTTCGAAAAATAAATATTTTTTAAATAAAATGGTGGGCCCCACTTTTGTTGTTGGTTGAAAAATTTGATTTTCTTAGCAGCCGGCGGCGGAGATTATTTTATTATTTTAGTCTCCTTTGGCATCCTAAGCTTTTCCTATAAATAGGGTGCTTAGGTTAGAATTGAAAATCACACCAGAATCAGAAGTTTTCTCTCTCTATTATATCGAGCGTATTTTTATGAGTATTTAGATACTTTGAGTATTAGTATTCAGCGCAAGTTTCCTTCGGTATTATATCCGATATTTCAGTCAGAGGTACTATCTTTTTGAGGTAAGGGATGTTATTTTCTTTCGTAAATGATGTTATTTTTTTCAATATCATTATACCAAAATATTGACATGGATTTTATGTTGAAATTCTTACTTTTTCTGTCGAAGTTACTATTCACGTATACGGCACTATTCACGTATACGGCACTATTCACGGAAAAAAATTAAATTTTCTTCTATTTGTCCAGATTGTTGTCAAGGTTACTATCTTTTGTTGGATCTAAGTTTTGAGCTTTATTCTTGAATTTTGCTCCATAATTGATTATTACGAAGTATTTTTGAATACTAAAATACGAATCCTTAATATTCCATTATTTCACTGGATTCGTTATTTATATGATTTTTCATCATCCTCAATTCTAAGTGGTGATATAACTGAATATCTTTGGCCTGTAGAGCAAAGATGAATGATTACCTGATGAATATCTTTGGCCTGTAGTGCAAAGATGACAGGTGTCGAGATGAATATGACCACTGATGATACAAATGAATATCTTTGGCCTGTGGTGCAAAGATGAATATTGATTCGAGATGTATATTGATTGATGTTACAGGGATAAAATATTGATGATGGACTTTTAAATCATAGAAGATAGTAGACTTCATTCTCTGCTTAACTCTTCTAATGATTTGTTATTTCCGCTGCGAATATTGATCTAAGATTGGTTGTCCATTATATTTTATCTGATTTGTTGAAGACTAACGATAATTTATTTTCCATTATCTTAGTCATAATATTCTTTACTGAGCTAGTTGAGCTCACCCTTTTCATCTGTTGTCCTCTTCAGGAAATGAGAATGTCGCAGGGACTAGTCGGGGGACAGAGTGATCGTCCGAGTTAGAGCAGTAGTAGTCCTCACTATTTCTGATAAATAGTGTGATAATAATTGTAATGAGGAATTAGTTTGAATTTTAATATTTTCTACATATTTGTATTGACACTCATAGTTGTGTGGTCGTATTTTGCACGACCGTATGATATAAAATTTGTATTTGAATTCTGTACCATGTATTTGGCGACTCAGAATGGGTTGGGTTGACTGGACCTATTCTGGGGGGCGTCACATAAGTCACCTTAATTCTATCTTAAAGGCTCTCCAACTTTTTATATAAAAAAAAATTGGCTAGAGCTTAAATTTGAAGCTCGAGGATAGTAGTAATAATAATGTCATGTAATACTGTTTCAATACAATTTAGTTATTTCAAGTTTGTCGATTTATACGTTTCCTGCATTAGAAGTAATGCACAAGTAATTCGTCAATATCTTTAAGTTTTTTTTATCTGGTTTTTTATATCTTATTTTGAAGAACTTACTATTTTCATGAAATGAAGGCTAATTAATTAATTTTGAGTTAGATACTTGAATAGCTTTCAATTCTAGTTTATTGGATTGCTTTATAAATGAATTAGATGATTGTTTTACATAAAAATATAATATTGCATGTTACTTTTATTTACGCTTTTCTATTTGTTTTAGTTCTTAGAGAGTAAAATAACAATCAAATGTAGGTTGCTTTTTGGTCAAATAGCAAAAGTGTCTCTTCAAATTGCTATCCAATTTTAACTTAACCCTTTAAGTTGTAAAAATCTCAATTGAGTTTGTGAAGGGGTTAAATGCTTTTTTCATTACTGTTGTAATACCCGTAAATTTTATAAATAATATTAATATTGAAAATAAATTGTTTGAGTATTTATGTTGAAATACATATGTAGACACTCAAAATTTTCTTTCCCTGTTACTAACACTGTAGGAGGGCAAAATTGTCTTTTGAATCAACCCCGGTCTCAATACCGGGCTGTCAATTCAACCCCGATCTCAATATCGGGTCATCAACTCAACCTCGGTCTCAATACTGGGCCGTCAACTCAACCCCGGTCTCAATACCGGGTCATCAACTCAACCCCGGTCTCAATCCGGGAGGTAAAACTCAACCCCGGTCTCAACCCGGGAGGTACAACTCAACCCCAGTCTCAACCCGGGAGGTACAGGACAACCCCGGTCTCAACCCGGGAAGAACAAGTCAGCCCCGATCTCAACCCGGGAGGTATAGGTCAGCCCCGGTCTCAACCCGGGAGGTACAGGTCAGCCCCAGTCTCAACCCGGGAAGTACAAGTCAGCCCCGATCTCAACCCGGGAAGTACAGGTCAGCCCCGGTCTCAACCCGAGAGGTACAGGTCAGCCCCGGTTCCAACCCGGGAGGTACAGGTCAACCCTGGTCTCAACCCGAAAAGTACAGGTCAGCCCCGGTCTCAAACCGGGAAGTATAGGTCAGCCCCGGTCTCAACCCGGGAAGTACAGGTCAGCCCCGATCTTAACCCAGGAGGTACAGGACAGCCCCGGTCTCAGCCCGAGAGGTACAGGACAGCCCCGGTCTTAACCCGGGAGATACAGGTCAGCCCCGGTCTCAACCCGGGAGGTACAGGTCAGCCCCGATCTCAACCAGGGAGGTACAGGATAGCCCCGGTCTCAACCCGGGAGGTACAGGACAGCCCCAGTCTCAACCCGAGAGGTACAGGTCAGCCCCGGTCTCAATCTAGAACGTACAGGTCAGCCCTGGTCTCAACCTGAGAAGTACAGGATAGCCCCGGTCTCAATCAGGGAGGTACATGTCAACCCCGGTCTCAACCCGGGAGGTACAGGTCAAACCCAGTCTCAACCCGGGAGGTACAGGTCAGCCCCGATCTCAACCTGGGAAGTCAGGTCAACTTCAGAACAAATCCTAAAGCATCATAACCTCTCCAGAGGAAAACCAGGAGCGACCAAGTTAGCCTCAGAGACAACCCTGAGGATAAATAGACTCGAATGGGATCCAAATCTTGGAAACAATCCCAGGAAGTCATCCGAAGGCCATGCCAACACTGAAGGCAACCCCGGGAGGGCAAAACGGTTAGTTTACCAACTCTAAACCGATTCGGTCAAACTCAAGCCGAATTGATGCCACCAAGGTTAGAACGAACCATAATGATGATACCGAGTGCAAACAGCGCAAGACAGCTCAACGGACAAACTACGGGGAATCAAAGACCTAGTTATGAACCCATCCGCTTGAACCCAGAAAATGTTTTATCCCATATCATTATGACACTCTCGAGGAGGGCTTTTCGGAAAGGTATAACACGTCTCAAACAGTCGCTCCGATTAAAAGTTAGAAAGTTTCGAATTAGACCTCGCGTTGCTCGGAGTGCACGTACTTTGAGACGATGGAACCCGCAGCGGGCCCCATGCCATGTGGAGCCGCACCTCTACCTGCGGTAGCAACAGGTAGAGTGGATGCTCTCTGGCCTATATATAGAGGTGCACCCCCCTCTCATTTAAAGAATTCAAAAACGCTCTGAACCCCTACCCGTTTTGTTTTCTGTCTAATTTCTTATCTTCCAAACCCAAATTTTTTTCACACTAACACGTAGATATACCCACATACTACCACATATCAGAAAATAACCAGTAGATTCGAACGTTTAAAGACTACGATTTGGAAAAAAGCCCGTGTAGCAGTCCATTGTGAGTATTTTTATGATCAGCAAGTCAATACTA
The DNA here is from genome assembly GCA_020205555.1 of Panax stipuleanatus. Taxonomy (NCBI): domain Eukaryota; kingdom Viridiplantae; phylum Streptophyta; class Magnoliopsida; order Apiales; family Araliaceae; genus Panax; species Panax stipuleanatus. The sequence goes on along the minus strand of CM035119.1, from coordinate 115,008,200 downwards.
CTTCTTCGCATTGTTATACATTTGCATATCAAGTTTCGTTTTCTAAATATGCCCGAAACTCAGGTCTGTGGCCGTTTTTCTCAACTTTTGGTATATTTTTGTACATAAACTCATTTTTTGGCATTTCTACAACTCAGATTGACGATCCGTCGCTTTCAGCAACTTTTATATACTTGCATCTTCGTTACTAGCAACTTTGCTGGACTGGGTTATCTTTCCAGTCCAGGTTTGACTTTTTTTTGTATATATTTAACTGTATATATACTAACTTTTCAATTCTGTCAAGCCCGAATGTCAAATATGCGGTAGTTTACTGCTTTTATATATAAATATGCATATATAAGTAGTCTTCACCACACTGGGTTATCTTCCCAGTTTTGGTTGACTATTTTTCTGTCTATATATATATATATATTTATATTTCAGTTCGTCCTGGATCATTTTGTGACATTTTTACTGCTTTTATATATATTTATGCACATAGAAGCAGCCTTCACCACACTGGGTTATCTTCCCAATCTTGGTTAACTACTTTTCCGTACATTTACATTCCAGTTCGGCCTGGATTATTCTGTGGTCTTTTTTACTATTTTTGGCACCATTCACTATTATTGGGTTATCTTCTCAGTCCTGGTTGACTATATTTCTGTATATATTTATATTTCAGTTCGTGCACAGGTGTGAAAGTCCGTCGCCCTTTTTACTGTTTTTCTATATATATATTTTAATTCTGTCCAGCCTGGATCATTCTGTGGCTTTTATACAGCTTTTATATATATATATATATATATATATATATATTTCAATTCCAGACCGGGCACCGGTGTGAAAACCCTTCGCCCTTTACAGCTTTCATATATATATAATTGTATATATATTGCTTTACTCGCTTTTATTAAATTGTTGTTTTAAATATTCATTTTATATAAATCAGCACTGACATATTTGCTGACGAACTAGATTTATTTAAATCTTGTCAACTCTAGCTTTCAAACGGTTCAAAATAGGTACAGACGGAACCGGGAAGCTAGAATGACTGAGATTTATTTAAATCTAGCATTTTTTCTAGTTTCAATTGTAAAGGCTACCTCACGACCCTTAGATCTCTATCTAGTGGGAATGAGACGCTTTGGATTAGCGCTAGCCAGGATTTAGTGATGGATCCTTGGCCATTATAGCGTTTAGATATATTTCTGTACAAATTTGAGCTGTGCAGGTTTATCGGCCTCCCTATGTGAGCCTAGGAATCCTAGGATTCATGATCAAACAGATCAGAATCTGATTCCCACGATGGACAAAAATTCACTTTACAAATGTACCCTGCCAGTTTTTCTGTAAAATATACGTACAAAAGACCTTAAATCGGTTATTCGGATTTAAGGTCTCAACATAGTAAAAATATGGTTTGTCGTGTCAGAGTCCCTCCGATGGCTATCATGCCCATGAGGAGACTGACACTTGTATATATGTTGTGGTCGAGGATGCTTCGCACCCTACAATCACTATTTAAATTGAGCCTTAAGGCTAAAAAGATAAAACTAAAGTATCAATATGCTTCAATTCCTATGTTAGCATAAGGGTTTGAAAACCTTCTTTCAAAACATCATTCAACAATCTTTTCGAAGAAAAGAAGCTTTTGCAAATCAAATCAAACACTCTTGCAAATCAAATCAAAGACTTTTTGCAAATCAAATCAAACCCTTCGTATATAGGTTCAACAATGCATAGACATGCTTTCCATCAAACATAGGCCAATTTTCGAACAGCATTCACACACACACTTTTAGTTTTTTTAAGGTAAATATTGAAAAGATGCGGCACCTTGTTTACACGGGAGTTGTGGGGTGCCTAACACCTTCCCCACACTTAATCAAGCCCCCGAACTCAAACTTCATTTTCAAAGATCAAGTTTCGACAGTGTCCAGTAATTGAGCCTCTTTCAAACAAAACTCAGTTCAGTTGGTACAACCATTTCAAATCTACCAACTGGCGACTGTATAAAACGTTCAATCGTCGACATGATACATGTTGGCCTTTTCCTAAAAAACCCTTCAAAACCTTTTTAACAAATAAAAAGAGTAAGGGTAGAGATAACTTAGGAAGAGAGAAAGATTCGGGTTGTGACCCGACCCGCGGATTTTTTCCCGACGTCGACAGGTGGCGACTTTGCTAGGGACCAGTAGAGGGCTTAGGCCGCTTTCAAATCTTTTCAAACATTTTCCTTTCAAAACTACGTATGTGTGAATACTGCATCTTTACATTAAATGAATGTGTGAATGCTGCGTCTTTACATTGAATGAATGTATGAATGCTGCGTACTTACATTGAATGAACATGAATTAATGTTTTTCTGCTTTTTTTAGTGCTTCGCACCCATATTAGTGCTTCACACCATTGTCATCATATGCATAACGGTGAGATGTGATGTATGTGAATGTATGTTGTGTGATTCCTCCTTCGGGAGGCAAAACCCGTCAGTGATAAGTAATGACTCTGGGGACGGCTAAGTCTCTGGGGGCTCATGAAAATGCACCACCCAGATTCGCTCCAGTTGAAAGATCGGATTAATTTCCCCTCTAGTAGATTGCAATGATCTAGGGACCTTCATGTCAAAAAGTCGTGAGAGTAGCCTAAGATAGGTCAGCCTCCGATTAACCAAATCCAATGGGAAGCTTCTTCATGCCTTCCTCTTTCAATTCAATATCAAGTTTTTAATTTTAATGTAAAAGAACACAATGTAAATATCATAATGAAAGATTTACATTTCTTGTCATATACATCCTGTCATGTTATCCTGTCATCAAAACAACTAACCTCTGTTTTGCAGGATAAGATTAAAAAACCACAAAAACACATCAAGGCATGCATCCTATTCCTGCCTACCTCAGAAAATTGACACGCCTACGTTTTGTTGTAGGTGAAAATTTGGTCTTGTCACTAGATCTAATTCTAAGAAAGCACTAAGTCCATCCACGGACATGACTTCTAGTGCTCAACTAGAATCCACCACTGTATCTAGGGAAGAGTTTGAAGGACTAAAGAATCAAATAGCTGAATTGGCCAGTTTTCTGAGAGAACAAAGCAAGGCCCTTAAAGGGAAGCAAGCCCAAGCTCACACAGAACCGGGAACACCTGGTGGTAGTGGTGGTGGTCAAGAGACTGAAAAAGCAGAGACTCAGATTCCTGGACCACAAAACCAGGACACAACCAACAAAACCCCTAAAATCACCATCCTCAACAAAGAGCAGGAAGCTGGGGACATTCTTAAGAAAGTATAGCAGATGGAAGAAACCATCCGGTCCATCAAAGGGACTGTTGGTTCGGAAAACTGATCACTAAATGCGCGCGCAAGTATACGCGGTCTAACAAGTAATACAGTGATAAGGAAAGTGTCGTACCCACGAGGAACTATCACTAATATTTACCAAATACCAACTTTGTATCGCTTAAGTCTTATTCGAACAGTAAACTAATAGGAGTGCGGTTAAACTAGTTATAACTAATTATTAAAGCAAGTAAACGGATAACGAATGGTAATCGAAGGAATTACAAGCTAAGGTTACAACTTCACCCCACACAGGCATTCTGTCGAACATCTGGCGTGCTATGCTTCATCAAACTTCCTACCATTCTCTTTTTGATCTTAATGGTCACGACAGTTTGTCGACCGAGAACACACAGGTGCTCATACACCTCTGTCGAGGTATGCACAAACATATCCTCTCCAGATCCACCCGAAAGGGAATAGAACAGAAAAGAACATTCAAACTAAGTGATAATCCTACACATGTCTATGCGAATTAACCTAACAAGGATTTAAGCATAATTTCTCAATTAGGTCACACGTGGCACACAGATATATGTCTATTCTACGCACAACTTATGCAGTCGAAACCCATAATCACATGCCAATATATTTAGGTGTAAATCTACAATTCTTCTTTCGATATCATATAGATTACCAAAATCATCACTAATGTCTTAGTGAGAATCGTTAAGCATGAATATATTAAACCAAACCATATGGTGCCAACCAAAGAGAGAAGACAATCAATTTAACTAACAAAGGGTTCCATTATAACCTTAGAGCCAATACTTAGTTCATAGCTATTGAACAAAATATAAGTAGCAATAAAGACAACATTTATGGATTACAAAAATAGAGGAAATGAATGGACAAGAATAAACTCTGTCAAGGCTCTTCAGTCTCCAAGCATTTTGCTCCTTTCAAGCTCTCCAATCCGTGTAGCTCACTGCTCTTGTTGCTCCAAGGAAAACCCAAACTTTACCCTAATCTACCTAATCTATATTTACAAACATTACCCAATAACTAGAGAGAGAAAGTACAAAAGAGGTCTAATCTATCCTAAGCTAAGCTAACCGATTCTATCCCAGTCTTCCTCCTTTTCCTCTCCTCGCCTCACTTTGGCAGAGGCTCTCTCTGTGTCTATATATCTGTTTTTCTCCTTTTTCTAGGTCAAAAGCAAGCCTTTTTTGCCTGGGCACCGGAGGTCGCGCTGCGGCGCGGGCAATCAGCTTATAAGTGGCGCTGCGGCACCATATTAAAATCAAAAGACCGGAGGTCGCGCTGCAGCGCAAGCCCATAAAGGAACTGTGGCGCTGCAGCGCCAGGATGACATCAGCAAGGACCAGGGGCGGCGCCGCGGCGCGAGAATGAGACTAGGCATTGGCGCTGCGACGCCAGTATATGAAAATTCTCCGTTTTGTCCCCTGAAAGCTAGAAAATTCCTGTAAAGACTGCAATACATCGATTAAGCATAAAAATACTATAAACATAATAAACTAAATAAAAACTACGAAGATCAGGCAACTATTTAAGCCATAAAGTATCCGATTTGCGGGTATAAATCCCACTCATCAGGGACTGGGGGCATTTGGCAGTGTCATTTATTCAGACCTCTGTATATTCCCTGGGGCTTGTTATCCCAAAAAATTTAGAACTCCTAATTTTGAGAAATATGATGGATTGGAAGACCCTTATACTCACCTAAAAGTATTCATTGGAGAACTCGGATCCTATGCAGAGGACGAGAAACTTCGAATGCAGTTATTTCAGAAGAATCTGACCTGAGAGGCTAGAGCTTGGTACGCCCGTCTGGACAACTCTAAGATTCACAGCTGGGAAAAGTTGGCCCATGCCTTCCTCAGTCAGTACAGCTTTCCAGCTGGCTCCAGATAGATACCAAATAACCAAAATCAAGAAACAAAATACTGAATCATTCAAAGAATATGCCCAACGATAGAGGCGGGTCGCAGCACAAGTCATTCCACCTATGAATGAGACTGAGATAGTCATGACCTTCATCGATATTCAAGAAGCTCCATATTATGAGAGGGTCCTAGCAGGCATAGGAAAAACTTTCTCTGAAATGATCAAACACGGAGAGATGGCAGAAATGGGGCTGAAGTCCGGGAAGATAAATGATCTAACCGCCCTCGAAGCTGTTGCTGAACATATCCAGTCCAAAAATTACGGGAGTAATCCCCGGAGGGTACACAAAAAGAAAGATGAAGAAGTGTCCTTAGTGTTACAAGGACAGAATCAAAGAGGTGATTCAAATAGTATGCATATTTAAAGAAGGAACTATACCCCTTTCCAAGCTTCAACACAGCCTTCAAACCCTCCATTTCAAAAAAATATGGAGGTCAGGCGTCGAAGAACTTTCACCCCTCTAGGGGATTCACTCGAGAATGTACTAAAGTTATTGACCGCATAGAAGAAGATTGTGCAACTCCTTCCACCAACCAACACTGGTGGACGGAATTTCGATCTAAGCAAGAAGTGTGCTTGCCATTCTGGATCCCTGGGCCATAACACTCAAGACTGTTGGTCTCTCAAGCACAAAATCCAAGACTTGATTGACAATTGAGAGATTATGGTGACCAAACCAGAACAACCACATGTACAAGACAATCCCCTCCCTTAGCACAAGGAGGAGTGTTAACATGATCAGTACAGAAAATGGGGAAGGATCCAAATACCTCCGTTATGTGGGAGAGTAAACTCCATCCAGCAACAACAGCCCAGACAGTTGGGTAATGTCAGAACGGCGATTCCTGATAGAGCAGAAGATAAGTTCTATCAAGGAACAAATTGAACAGTTAGCCGAATTGGTCGTATACCAACATCAGATCATTAGGCAGTTGATAAACCAGACTAACCCGCCTGATGCTAATTCTCCCACACTGGAGATCAGTTCACCAGAGATCAGTCCCATCTTCACGAAGGATCACTACCGGCCTCATGAGCATGAGCCCTTGGCCGACAAAATTATAAAAGGAGAAAATTGCCGAGATGGCAGGAAGTTCATATTTCAAAGGAATTTCACTAACCTGAACCAGCCGATGGAGGAAATCCTCCAGATATTAATCAACGAGGGAATGATTGCAGATTTATTACCACCACTAAGCCCGCGATCCAGGAAGTTCAAGCCTAAACAAATCTGTCAGTACCACTCCAATGCACCCGGCCATGATACTGAAGATTACTAGGCACTTCGTAACCTGATTCTGAATATGATTGAAAGCGGTGACTTGATAAAAGGGAATCGAGATTATGGCCTCCCAGATAAAGATAATCTCTTTATTCCCACTAAGTGGAATCAAGATACAGTGGCTGTGGTTTTCTGTGATAAGGAGTCATCTCTCACACCCTTAGTACTGCCAGGGAAGGGAACACAAAATCCTGTGAAGGTGGCCGCACCTGAGCCTTTAATCTTGCCCTTCAGACCTCAATATCCAGTTATCAATCTGAAGAGGGTCCCATGGAACTACAGGAATAATAAAGGTTCCACTTCAAACAACATTGCCATCGTACCAAAGGATAATCCATTGTACCTGCCTCAGCGGGTGATCAAACCAGTCCTCAAGGCCAAAAAAAAGGTGGTTGAAGAGGAAATAGAAGAGTTCCTCCGTAAAATGGGACACAATGACATTAAAGTGGTGTAAAACCTGAAAGACGCACCCAAGAAAATGTCCATCCTAGACTTGGTCTTATCCTAGTGGATCACCGCAACATTCTAGTGAAAGTACTGGAAGAAGCCCATCTGCCACATACCGTGGATGCCGAGAAACTCCGTCACATGGCAGAACATATTTTCAACAGCAATATGATATCTTTCACTGACGATGATATCCCTGCAGAAGGGACGGGTCATCATAAGTCCCTATATGTAGCTGTGATGTCTTCCGGTTATGTGATCGGGGGTGTGCTCATAGATGGAGGATCATCCCTCAACATCTGTCCTTATTATACCTTGGAAAGAATGAAGATCAATCCGAACCGAATCAAAATCCAGTCATATGGTCATCCGAGCTTTCAATGGATCTCGCGGACAAGCTATGGGAGAAATAGAGCTTCCTCTAGAGATTGGTCCACATACTTTCTATATGTCCTTTCAGGTGCTCAACATCGCCACCGGATATAACTTGTTACTAGGCAGGTCATGAATCCACATGGCAGGGGCAGTTCCATCCACCCTCCATCAACAGCTCAAATACATTATCAACGGCAACCTCATCACGGTCAACGCCGAACCAGAATACCCTGTCTGCATACAGGGAGGCATGCCAGTGATTAGCCTGGATGCAGGGATTGAATCTGTAAGTTTTTAAGCCCTGGAGGTGAGTGATACTCAGTGTCTACCTATCAGAGCACCATCCCTGAAACCAAAGGTCTCCACCGAGGTGATGATAGTGGGCCAAGAGATGGTATTTTGGGTTTCCAACCTAGAGAAGGGTTAGGAAAGAACCAACAAGGTATCAAGAGTCCAATCCAAATCCCGAGCCAGACAAGAAGAGCTGGATTGGGTTATTCACCCGGGTCAAGCCGTCGGAATCCACATAAGCACTCTAAAGCTCATGCTTCCACAATTTTGCTGCCAAACCTTACGGGTGTCGGATGGGTGAAACCCATAAGGAAAATCCCAGCTGTGGTATCAACCATGTTATTTCCTCCCATTATACCAGTAAGTGAGAGAACAACTCCCAGATTCGAGATGGATAGCAAAAAGGGAAAAGAAAAGATCATGTACAAAGGACGAGACCCATTTTCTAACATACGGGTTATCATAAACTACGAGGGTATGAATGATGAGATCCCAGACAGCGACGATGAGGATCAGATTCAAACTCCTCGTATCAAGAAAGAAAAAGGGGGCAATTCAAAGAAAAACCCTGGCCCTATTATAAAGGATGTCTTAGTCATCATTCGAGATGAGGCAGATGATCCCAAATCCTTGATCCTCCCTGTTCATGAGGATCTAACCCTGGATAACTGGAATAATGTCCCTTGCCTCAGTTAAAAAGTGTAAAAGGGTAGATAGTCTGTCTGCTCTTTAAACATGCTTTCATTTACTGCTTACTTTTGATTGCACAAATATAGCAGTAACTTTTGTCATGCTTTACCAAAAGCTCTGTATATTTAAGAAGTTGTATAAATTAAAATGAAAGCATTTTTGTTTTTAGGACTCAAGCATTGGATGTGTTTGTCTCTGCTAGTGAGATGCCAACCTGTCAAAGTGACTACAACTTTGATGTAGAACTGAACTTTGACTTGATGGATATTGATCAAGAGGAGGAAGATGGCTATGAGGTGCCTAAGGAGATCAAAGAATGGGACGAAGACAAACCTAAACCAAACCTCGACCAAACCACCACTATCAACATAGGAACCTCCGAAAACATCAAAGAAATCCAGATAGGTGTAGACCTCACACCAGACCAAAAAGCCGACCTGATTGAACTCCTAACACAATTCCAGGATGTGTTTGCATGGTCACATAAAGACATGATTAGCCTGTCTACTGACATCATCATCCATCGAATGCCCATCAAAGATGGATTCAAGCCAGTCAAACAAAAGCTCAGGCGATTGAAGCCTGAATGGAGTCTAAAGGTCAAAGAAGAAGTCGTTAAACAATTCAAAGCCGAAATCATCATGGTATCAACCTACCCGGAGTGGCTGTCAAACATAGTTCTCGTGCCTAAACCAGGAGGGAAGGTACGAGTCTGCGTGGATTATCGGGATTTGAACAAAGCCTGTCTCAAGGACAATTTCCCAGTACCTTTCATCCACATCCTGATCGACAATACGGCGCAGTATGGTATGTATTCCTTCGTGGATTGCTTTGCTGGTTACCATCAAATCATGGTTGATGAAGAGGACAGAAAGAAAATAGCTTTCATCACTCCCTGGGGAACTTTCTGCTACAGACGACTATCCTTCGGCCTCATCAATGCCGGAGCCACATATCAGCAAGCTATGATGGCCCTATTCCACGACATGATGCACAAGGAGATAGAGGTCTATGTGGACGACATCATCATCAAATTCCGGAGGGAAGATGATCACCTAGACCATCTCAGGAAGCTGTTGAACAGGTTGCGTAAGTACAGCCTCAAGCTAAATCCCGCCAAATGTGCTTTTGGAGTCAAATCAGGCAAGCTGTTAGGATTCCTGGTGAGTAATCGAGGCATCGAGCTAGACCCTGCCAAGATCAAAGCCATCACTGAGATGTCAGTACCTCGAACAGAAAAGGAGATACGCGGGTTCCTGGGAAGGATCAACTTCATAAGCCGATTCATTTCCCAACTCACAGCAACTTGTAAACCCATCTTCAAGCTACTAAGGAAGAATTCCTCCACCAAATGGAATGAGGATTGTCAACAAGCCTTCCTTGCCATCAAAAAGCAGCTGGTTGAAGCACCAGTCTTAGAACCTCCGAGGGATGAAGTTCCCTTGTTCATGTACCTGTCCGTCAATGCCAATGCAGTGGGCTGCATGCTAGGACAGAAGGATGATAGTAGCAAGGAAAGAGCCATCTACTACATCAGCAAAAGGTTCAGCAGTGGTGAACAAAAGTATACCTTGATCGAGAAAACCTACTGTGCGTTAGCATGGGCCGCCATAAGGTTGCAACACTATTTGCATGTGTGACGCCCCCAGAATAGGTCCAGTCAACCCAACCCATTCTGAGTCGCCAAATACATGGTACAGAATTCAAATACAAACTTTATATCATACGGTCGTGCAAAATACGACCACACAACTGTGAGTGCCAATACAAATATGTAGAAAATATTAAGATTCAAACTAAGTCCTCATTACAATTATTATCACACTATTTATCAGAAATAGTGAGGAGTACTACTGCTCTAACTCGGACCATCACTCTGTCCGCCGACTAGTCCCTGCGACATTCTCATTTCCTAAAGAGGACAACAGATGAAAAGGGTGAGCTCAACTAGCTCAGTAAAGAATATTATGACTAAGATAATGAAAAATAAATTATCGTTAGTCTTCAATAAATCAGATAAAATATAACGGACAACCAATCTTAGATCAATATTCGCAGCGGAAATAACAAATCATTAGAAGAGTTAAGCAGAGAATGAAGTCTACTATCTTCTATGATTTAAAAGTCCATCATCAATATTTTATCCCTGTAACATCAATCAATATACATCTCGAATCAAATATTCATCTTTGCACTACAGGCCAAAGATATTCATTTGTATCATCAGTGATCATGTTCATCTCAACACCTGTCATCTTTGCACTACAGGCCAAAGATATTCATCAGGTAATCATTCATCTTTGCTCTACAGGCCAAAGATATTAAGTTATATCACCACTTAGAACTGAGGATGATGAAAAACCATATAAATAACGAATCCAGTGAAATAAAGGATAAGATTAAGGATTCGTATTTTAGTATTCAAAAATACTTCGTAATAATCAATTGTGGAGCAAAATTCAAGAATAAAGCTCAAAACTTAGATCCAATCAAAGATAAGAACTTTAACAAGTAATTTGGACATATAGAAGAAAATTTAATTTTTCTGTGAATAGTACCGTATACGTGAATAGTAACCCCGACGGAAAAAGTAAAAATTTCATAATAAAATCCATGCCAATATTTTGGTATAATGATATTGAAAAGAATAACATCATTTATGAAGAAAATAACATCCCTTACCTCAAAAAGATAATACCTCTGACTGGAATATCGGATATAATACCGAAGGAAACTTGCGCTGAATACTAATACTAAAAGTATAGAAATACTCATAAAAATACGCTCGATATTATAGAGAGAGAAAACTTCTGATTCTGGTGTGATTTTAAATTCTAACCTAAGCACTCTATTTATAGAAAAAGCTTAGGATGCCAAAGGAGACTAAAATAATAAAATATTATTATTTTAAAAAAATTTCCGCCGCCTGGCGGCTTTCCAAAATTCAGATTTTCAACAAAAGTGGGGCCCACTCATTAAATAATATTTATTTTCCGAAACTTCAATAATTCATAATAAATAGCCCCTTCGTCAGAAAAATATAAATTCTATGTCCTTCCATAGGAAATTTAATTCTCTGCAACTTTGTAGAAGGAAGTTTTTCCAAATTCCAAACATAAATTATCCGAAATCCATAAACAGATGATTTCTCACACCAAAATACTGATAAAAACACATCAGCACTAATTCCTTCTTTAATATCCACAAAATAAATATTTCCTTATCATATAAATTAATAATTAATTATTCACAAATAATATTACAGAACTACAATATTAACAACCAGGTCGTTCCCAGGAAAGAGGGGGCCTTCCGATAAGGACTTCTCCTTACTGGCGCGCAATTAAATAACCCCTCCTAGACAGAACTTTCTTAGACATTGTCAATAATGCTATCTAATAATATTATTCAAATAATATGAATTATTGAGTTGATAATGTGAAATACTGTGCAGTGACAATTATTGAATCAATAATACCAAAATATCAACTGTAGCCATTATTGAATCAATCATAAAAAATAGCAACGTAGCAATTATTGAGTCAATAAAATATCAATGCAGCAATTATTGAGTCAATAATATAAAATATCAACGCAGCAATTATTGAGTCAATAATATAAAATATTGAACAGTAATTACTGTAACCATTATTGAGTAATGGCTTCTCATGTAAGACTCAATAATTTGAAATACTGTGCGATACCGTGTGCTACTGTGCAACACCGCGTATCACTGTATTTTAACCACCAGGTATTTCAACAGTACTAACGGTAACAACCACGCCGTTATTTTGTAAAAAGGTTATTTCTGTCGCTTTCTATATCCGACAGTTATTCCTTTGTGGGGGCCCACAAATAGCTGCGCCGTCGTACGAATATTCCCCGACAACAAGAATATTCCACGACCAAACGAATATTCCCCGACAACCAGAATATTTTATAACCACTTGCTCATTTTAAAAATGTTTGCACATTTCACCCATAACTTTCATATTTATCAAATCAACACCTTATTATTTTGAAATAATATATAAAGAAAATTAAATCTTTATTCATAAAAGTTGGGGTCTTACAGCATGGGCACACGACCTACCTCATATCCCGCATGGATTCCCTGAAGTACGTATTCAACAAGCCAATGTTGAATTATTGACTGTCCAAATGGCAGTTAATCCTCCAACAGTTCGACATTGTCTACGTGACTCAGAAGTTAATCAAGGGTCAAAGCATTGCAGATCAATTAGCTGAAGCACCTTCAGGAGGGTTCGAGCCCCTGGAGACTTATTTCCTGGATGACGGGATCATAACAATTCAACAACTCCAACGAGAGAATACATTCCAACCATGGAAAATGTATTTCAACGAAGCGGTAAACATGGAAGGTGTCGGAGCTGGGGCAGTCCTTATCTCTGGTACAGGAGAACAATATCATATAGCTACCAAACTTTAATTTGGCAACACCAACAACACGGCGGAGTATGAAGGCTGTATAATGGGGTTGAAACTAGCCCAATCCATGGGTATCAAACACCTACTGGTCTTTGGAGGCTCTGAGTTGGTCATCAGACAAACCACTGGGCATATCACACCAAAGAACTGCATTTGCTGCCCTATCATCGGCAGGTCGTCAAAATATCTCTGGAATTTGAAGACATAACCTTCATCCATATTCCTCGGGGTAGGAATGACTTCGCTGATGCATTGGCGACGTTAGCTTCATTAATCTGCATATCCAATAGGAGTGGATTTCCCTGCATCAAATTCATAAATTAGAAGGCCCCGACATACGGGAATTACATTGGAGACATATCCGATGAAATACCTCCTATCAAACAGTCTTGGTATCAAGACATTAAGGAATGTCTCCGAGATAGATCTACACCCGATGGGGCAAGCCAATCCGAGCGTAAGCGGATTCACAAGATGACTATGAAGTTCTACCTGAGCGGAGATGCACTTTATAAAAGAGATGCTGGAATAGGCTTGTTAAGATGCTTTGATAAAGAGCAAGCCCAAAGATTGATGGATGAAGTCCACGGCGGAGTCTGTGATCCACACATGAGCTGTCACCTGCTGGGCAAGAAGATATTAAGAACAGGACATTATTGGATCTCGCTTAAAGCTGACTGTGATGATCACGTCAAGAGATGCTTTTAATGCCAAGTACATGGAAATGCCTACATGCTCCTCCAAATGAGCTACACAGCATGAGTTCACCATGGCCTTTCTCCATGCGGGGAATGGTTGTCATAGGTCCAGTAGAACCCAAAGCCAGCAATGGTCATCGATTCATCTTCACCATGATCGATTACTTTACCAAATGGGTTGAAGCTGCCTCCTTTCTCAAAGTCACCAAAGAGGTAATCATTGGGTTCATCAGAAATAATGTCGTCTGTCGATATGTACAACCGAAGGTAATCGTGTCAGACAACACCAAGAACCTGAACAATCAAATGATGAAAGAACTGTGCAGCAAGTTCCACATCAAGCATCTCAATTCCGTCATCTATCGGTCCAAGATGAATGGTGTTGTCGAAGCGGCCAACAAGAACATCAAGAAGATTATGCAGAAAATGTCCGCCAATCACAAAGAAAAGCCTGACCTATTGCCTCTAACCCTGTTAGCATATAGGACATCAATGCGTACCTCTACTGGGGCTACACCCTATTCATTGGTCTATGGCATGGAAGCAGTCCTTCCCATAGAAGTAGAGATGAAGTCCTTGTGAGTGTTAATAGAAGCTCAGATGGACGAAGATCAGTGGTTGCAAGACCGGTATCACCAACTGTCCCTGATAGATGAAAAGAGAGCTACAACTATTTTTCACGGACAGTTATATCAGCAAAAGATTGCTCGATCCTACAACAAGAAAGTCCGAATACGGTAATTCAAAGAAAATGACTTAGTACTGAAGAAAGTTTTGGCCAATTAAGATGAAGCTAGAGGAAAGTTCGACCCTAATTGGGAAGGCCCTTTCATTGTCAAGGAGGTGTTGACGGGAGGAGCTATCAGACTACAAGAAATGGATGGGAGCGAATTTCCCCAACTCATCAACTCAGACACCATAAAAAGGTACTATGTCTAAAACACAACCATACTCGCATCCGGGTTCTACAAATCAAATCAGGTTCGATTTTCACTAGAAGCCGGAACTACAAATGACCTGATCTCCCTCCACCCTGGAGTACGTAGGCGGCCATTTCTGGTGTGGTCATACCAAACAAAAAATTTAAAAACTCATCAAACCAAACTCAAAACCCAAGAAAAATATTTTTCAAACCTCTCTCACACAAAAAAAATGAACTACGAATGACCTGATTTCCCTACACCTGGGAGTACGTAGACAGCCATTTACGGTGCGGTTTGACCTTTAAGAAAAAACAAAAACCAGTTCCAAGACACCGAAACCATATAAAGGCTAAGTCCTATCAAGCTACCTTGATCAACAGGCCCTGTTGAGCTACTCTCTGACATCTCACTGTCAGTCCATCAAGGAGAAGCTCAAGATACATCAACAACAACGAGTCATGAAAGAAGTGGTAATCACTCAGCAATGACAATACATATCCAAACTGGGAAGTGAATCAAAAATATATTTCTCTGATATATAAAACTGTTTGATATATACATAGTGTCCTGTACATGACAAAAATGGCTGATCTAGTATGTGCATAAAAAACAAAGTAGTCTATGGACCCAAGGATAAGCGGACCAGCAATGCCAACATTGCATCTCTCTCTGAAGATAGAGGAGCAGCCGCAAGTGCAATACCCTCAGCCTCCATACGGCTTAAAATATCCACAGTCATCTGCAGTGTGGCACTATGATCATCCATATAGGCACTCATCTCTGTGACCAAACCATGAGTATAAGATCGAAGAGCAGTACTATCGGCAATGTGAAAATCTCGGGAAGCTATAGCCTCATCCCTCTCCACAAAAGCTGCATCCCTAGCAATCAAAGTCTCCTCGATCTCCACAAAAGCTGCGTCTCTGGCAGAGCGGATCTCCTCTCGCTCAATCAATTCTACATCCTGAGCGGCTCGAGACGCATCTCTCTCAGCCAAAGCTATATCTCTACCAGACAAGGCGGTCAACATCAGAGCTCTAGCCTGATCCCTCTCAAAGGTCATCCTAACTAGTGAGTCCACCAAAGCCGGATCTGTCCCTGTAGGAATGATCGATGGATCACTAACTAGCGCTGCTGTCAAACCCATGAACAAGTCATCCTCGGTAGGAAACTCAGGATCCTCCGTAGGCTCCTCCTCGTCTGAATCTACTATAGGAGTTGACTGGATGAATGCAACTGATGCTATATCTGCCTCCAACCACGCCGAGTACTCTGGAGAATGGTCTGAATGGCTACTGGAGAAATCAGCCCTCTCCCTATGAGTCCAACACTCATACACCCTAATCAAATCAGCAGCTGACATAGACTAAGCTGACATCCTCTGATCAACAGCCCCCTCAAACTGATGCAGGCTCTGAAACTGATCGAACTGGCCAGAGGATGGTAAGTAGTCACTCCCCTCAATCCCGCTAGGGGCAGATAATTCATGCCAGATGCATGGGTAATAAAGCTATATGGGGAGACTAGTCCTGTGCAGGGCAGAATCAAAAATGGATGCGCAATGGAAGACAAAAATGCTGACCAGGTCTCTGAATTGGTACACTCCGCCGGCTGGAAGGAGTAAGACATAGTTATATCATGGGAAAAACAATACCCCTGATACCTGAAAAATCCATTCGGTCGAATATAGGGCATGAGCCATATATACAACGAGACCGAACTGCCTCTGAAAAACCCCTCTGGGTGGGTGCTGCAATAGGTGGTTGCTCTTAGCGTCTCAGCCAATATCATCGGTATAATGGTGCTACCCTGCCTAAGAGCCCGAACCACAACTATCAATCCCACATCCAAGTGGTCCAAGCGTAGCGGCATATAGACATAGGATACAATGCACATCAGCAAAATGTCTATCCTGGCTAAATATCATGCCTCTGCCGATAAAATAAAATCCCCGGCATGTCGATCGTAACTGTCGTGCTCACCGAAGCGATCGATCAAAAAATAGATGGAGATCACACGTCCAGAGATACTCTCATCCATAACTATGCTCTGGCGAAGACTTGACATCCGTATGAACGGTCTCCTCATATCATTGATTGTCGTATGAGCGCATGGCACCTCTAAAGCTAAGCCAGTAAACCCCTGGTACTCCTCAAGGGTCGGAGTCAACTCCTGATGCCCGAAGCGAAAGACCTGTCTATCAGGCATCCAACAGGATAAGATGCCATCTACGAACCCGTGTGGCACCTGAAAATCTATGAGGGCCAACGAAAGCCCCAGCATCTGGTCCACTGTCCCTCTGGCTGAGAAGGGAAGACTCTCGTACCGCGATCTCAATGACGATACCACCTTAGATGGTGGCAAATGCGCGATACGGCTAACGGTAAATGATGCCATCTGTATCACCGTATCACAAGACCATCCAGGGGTCAAATCTGAACTCATCTGTGTAAATGCATACACATAACATAATACATACATAATGACAATGATAAACATGATGCGATAGATAGAAAATATCATGCATATCTACAATAAATTATCTACTGCAAGCATCATCTCTATCTAATAATACAAAATAAAATAAAAAAGTACAGGAATATGGGGCACCACCACCCAACTACTAACAGTGGTTTATCAAAATGGGGCACAGCCGCCCAAAAGCCAAAACAGTGTCCGACCAAAAGATATAGCTACAATAGATATCCAAAAAGATCCAAACCATCAACGTTAAGGTGGTTAACCTGCTCCATCTCCTCCGTGGGCACAAAGTCGCGGTCATCAGGCATGTCTGGGCAGTACAAGGGAGGATCAGCCCCTGCAAAATTGCTAAAAAATGGACCTAAAGAAGGGCCCGCTTCTAAGCTGGAAGGGTCAAAAGAAGATGCCTCTGACGGATCTCGGCCAAGATACTTGATAAAAAAGCGAGCTATCTCCAACTCCCGAGTCAGCTCTGCAATCTGGTCCAAATGAGTAGGCTCTCTGAGGCAAGCTATCTAGTCTGTCATCATCACAGACCCAGGCACCATGTCTGCCATAAACTGGGTAGCATGAGTCTGAGATCTAATCGTGCAAGGACTCCACCAACTGCTAAATGCCTCCTGGCTATAAGGGCCCTCTGATAGGGTAAAGCCGTCTATGCCCTCTATAGGGATATCTGTCAGTGGTTGGATCAATGACCAATGATGCTAAGCAGGAGGAACAATGGGAATGCGGATCTTCCCCATAAGGCTCCTGATAGCCCGCTCTCCTAAATAGAGCTCCCAGCCTCCCTCTGTCAACAACGGGACTCTGCGGGTTGACAGTGCAAACTCCCAACCAGTGGGGAAGCCTCCCTCAAATCCAACAGTCAAAAACTCAGAGGTATATGGGATCCACGAGATCACTCCGGCTGTCAAAATCTCTAACTGTAGGCGGGAATGAGTAAAGCCCTCAGCAACAGGGACCTCCGTCAGAGTGGAGTGATGCCAACATCGTCCTCAGGGATAGGTCTCCAAACCTAAAGTAGTGACGGGCCGTAGGCAAGGAAGCCTCTCATACGCCCAGAACTGGCCATGTAAATATCAAAAGTCCTCAGTGACCAAGACTGACAAATGTAAATGCAAAAATCAAAAAGGTACAAGAAAGATGTACTCACCAACAGAAATGGGTAGAACCCTAACCAAGCCTCCGTTAAACCCTCCGAAAGCATGCGCATGCCTAGAAGAAAATAGGCAAAGGTGTAGGAACCTTAATCAAAGTCACTGAGGCTCTCTACATGTCGGGTAGCACTGATTAAGGCAAAGGACACAGTCGATGAGTTGTCCGCCACAAAACAACCCCTGATGATCACCAGAAATAATCTCCTCAAGATGCGATCCCTAACCCTCTGATCATCAGGCAGAGGCACAAGGGCATCTATACTCAAGGGACCCGATCGGACCGTCCGACCTTGATCGCCGTCGCAGGAACTCCCAGCAGGGACCGAACGGCAGTAGGCATGATGTCTGCCATGACAGGCACTGGCTCACCCACGAACTCGATGACGGTGATGAACCTCCAGTCCATAGGGGTCATCATCACCTCACAGTCCAACAAATGAAGGGACTGAGTCTGGTGGAACCAGCGCTTAGACAAAGCCCTCATATACCCTCAGGGGCAACGGCGAGAAAGAATGGAGAAGAAGGCCTGAAACCCCCAGCCATCAACGATATCCCTGTAGTCCTGGTGCAAAGTGTAATACAGGGAATGCACATTAAACCAGTTCCCTAGAGGCTAAGTAAAATCGGGAACTTGCATCAAAAAAATGAACCCATATCAAAAAAACCTGTGCCCCAAGAATGGCAAAAGAAAGAAAGAGAATCCAGAAAGAAAAAAACTTTAAGTCACCTCGTTAGCGTGGAGAAATCTCGATGGATGACGACTCAAGTCTCCCAACAGCTTTTGGGTCTGCACAATAATGCTTAGAACCTCCGCTCGTGGTGCTTGAGCAGGAGCAGGAGCAGCAAAAGGAGCCTGCTCATCATCAATATCAATCGGCGGCTCGTCCTGGACTGGACAAATCACTAACTCTGCCAATCTGCGAGGCGGTCGAGCGAGACGTGGCTGAGGAACATTAGAAGCTCGCCTCCGTCTAACACTTAAGACTACCTTGCTAGCACTGCCAGGTCTATCTCGGTCCATCACCAGGACAAAGTCTCCAAATCACCTCAGAAAGGGTATGGTAAGCCAAAAACCTGTGGCTTATTATTTTAAATCAGTACTCTATGCATTTCTAAATCTCAAAGCATGCATGGGTCAGTCAAAAATCCCCAGTATAATCAAAACTGCATGTTTTTAAAAGCTAAAATTCGAAAACCGGCATGGGTCAGTCAAAAATCCTCAATAGAGTCAAAATTGCATGTTTATTAAATGCTCGGGCTTTTAAAAAAATTTTGCCAGAGTCTTCTTTGTAAAATGGACTGTCCGCATGCACATAGGCATGTCTAGGTGGCCATTCAGTAGCACACCTTCCCAAAAAATAGGAACAGTTCATATTTATGAAATAAAATCAAAAATAAACTTCACATGGTAGCTAAATTACCATGGACATTTTTAATTGAAAATCCAGGCTCACTAGGCCTCAAAAAGGATGAGTAAACTGATCAAAAAGAGCAAAATATGACTGTCTCAGAATCTGAATTTTCTTATATCAAAACATGCATAACAGTCAAATATTCATACATATGAAGTCAGAAAATTTTTAGCAGGTCATATAGGCATACATTTTTCATACATTGCGTCTAAAAGCCCCCTACGTGGTTTACATGCTTTTAACAGTCAAAACTTGCGAAAAAAGGACGTAGAACGTTACTTGCGAAGCGCTGAACGCGTAGAAACTGACGGAATCAGAAAAAGGCTGCCCGAACTCCGTAGATCTGAAAAAGAAGATCGGATTCCGTTTGAAACTCGAAATAAAACTGATTCAAATGAACTCCCGCTGCCTAATATAAAGCCACAGGTGGAAGCGGGCCCACCCGCGGCAGCCGCACCTCTACTTGCGGCTCCTCAGGGTTCCCCAAGTTTAGTTCAATTCGAGTTGAAACAGAGTTTCTATGAGCTGCCAAGTCAAATTTGAAGAAAAATCGCTATGCGATTGAGCAGTTTGTCCTGAAATCCTGTGTTTAAGCAGCGTAATCCTGACAGAAAAGGGAACTCTCTAAAAACCCTTGGTATTCATCCCGAAGCAATGTCCGGGGATCAATGATGAAGAATATTGAAAAACTGCCGAAAAACTACGTAAAACTGCCGAAAAACTACGCAAAACTGCCGAAAATTGCCACTTTCGAAGCGTCGGGTACAGACTGATGACAGATCAACCGTTGGCACAACCCCAACGAAGCGTCAGGTACTGACCGATTACAGATCAACCATTGGCTCAACCCCAACAAAGCGTCGGGTACTGACCGATGACAGTTAAGTCGTTGGCACAACCCCAGCGAAGCATCAGGTACAGTCCAATGACAGATCAGTCATTGGCACAACCCCAGCGAAGCGTTGGGTACTGACCAATGACAGTTTAGCCGTTGGCACAACCCCAGCAAAGCGTCGGGAACTGATCGAGGACATTTCAGCCGTTGGCACAATCCCAACAAAGCATCGTAAGGGATCCGATGATGAAAACAATATAATAATCCATCCCCAATGACGGAATCTGTTATACACATCCTCATAAGGAGCACCAAGAAAGATTGGTAATTCAAACCACTGTTGTCAACTACCAGTGTAGATGATCATCAAAATAGGCATCGGGAACACTCATTGGAATAACTCGGAGGCAATGATGTCATCCCCATCAGAGTCACCTAGGCTATCATGGATGACATCATCCTCAGAAAAATGAGACGAGAACAGTCTGCAATGGCAGCCTAAATCTGATAAATCTGTCGGTGGATGTCCTACCAGTAGCAAACTGATAATGCTGCAACAAGGGTTATCACGGGAGTCGTTATCCCCAGCAGAAACTAACGTAATCAATCAGTGATAACTATAGCCCCTCGAAGGTATCTGACATTCATGGCATACCCTATCATGCATTCCCTCCCCTTTGCAGTTGAATTTCCCATGTCTACTAATCTTTATCCTGTTCATTTCATTACATTGCATGAGGGGCATCTGTAAACACTCAAAATTTTCTTTCTCTGTTACTAGCATTGTAGAAAGGCAAAAGTATCCTTTGAATTAACCCCGGTCTCAATACCGGGCCGTCAACTCAACCCCGGTCTCAATACCGGGCAGTCAACTCAACCCCGGTCTCAATACCGGGTCATCAACTCAACCCCGGTCTCAACCCGGAAGGTACAGGACAGCCCCGTTCTCAACCTGGGAAGTACAGGTCAGCCCCGATCTCAACCCGGGAGGTACAGGTCAGCCTCAGTCTTAACCCAGGACATACAGGTCAGCCCCGATCTCAACCTGGGAAGTACAGGTCAGCCTCGGTCTCAACCCAGGAAGTACACCTAGTCTCAACCTGGGAAGTACAGGTCAGCCCCGGTCTCAACTCGAGAGGTACAGGAGCCCCGATCTCAACCTGAGAAGTACAGGTCAGCCCCGATCTTAACCCAGGAAGTACAGGTCAGCCCCGGTCTCAACCCGGGAGGTACAGGTCAGCTACGGTCTCAACCCGGGAGGTACAGGATAGCCTCGGTCTCAACCTGGGAGGAATAAGTTAGCCCCAATCTCAACCAGGGAGGTACAGGTCAGCCCCAGTCTCAACCCGGGAGGTACAAGACTTCCCCGGTCTTAGCCCGGGAGGTACAAGACAGCCCCGGTCTCAACCCGGGATGTACATGTCAGCCTCAGTCTCAACCCGGGAAGTACAGGTTAGCCTCTGTCTCAACCCAGGATGTACAAGATAGCCCCGGTCTCAACCAGAGAGGTACAAGTCAGCCCCGGTCTCAACCCGGAAGGTACAGGTCAACCCCGGTCTCAACCCAGGAGATACAGGTTAGCCCTGGTCTCAACCCGGGAAGTCAAGTCAACTTCAGAACTAATCCTGAAGCATCATAACCTCTCCATAGAAAAACCTGGAGCGACCAAGTCAGCCTCAGAGACAACCCTGAGGACAAACAAACTCGAATGGGATCTAAATCTTGGAAATAGCCCAAGAAGTTAACTGAAGGCCATGCCGACACTGAAGGTAACCCCAGGAGGGGTAAAATGGTCATTTTACCAACTCTAAGCTGATTTGGTCAAAATCAAGCTGGATTGATGCCACCAAGGTCAGAACGAACTATAACGATGATCCTGAGTGCAAACAACGCAAGAAAGCTCAACGGACAAACTACTGGGAATCAAAGACCTGGTTATGAACCCGTCTACTTGAACCTGAAAAATGATTTATCCCATATCATTGTGACACTCTTGGCGAGGGCTTTCTGGAAAGGTATAGCACGCCTCAAAAGGACGCTCCAATCAAAAGTTAGAAAGTTTTGAATCAGACCTCGCGTTGCTCGGAGTGCACGTACTTCGAGACGACAGAACCGGCTGTGGGCCCCATGCCATGTGGAGCCGTACCTCTACCTGTGGCAGCAATAGGTAGAGTGGAGGCTCCCTGTCCTATATATAGAGGTGCACCCCCCTCTCATTTGAAGAATTCAGAAATGCTTCGAACCCCTGCCCGTTTGGTTTTCTGTCTAATTTCTTGTCTTCCAAATCCAAATTTTTTCACTCTAACACGTAGACATACCCACATACTACCATATATCAGAAAATAACAGGTAGATTCGGACGTTTAAAGCCTACGATTTGGCAAAAAGCCCGTGTAGCAGTCCATTATGAGTATTTTTACGATCAGCAAGTCAATACTACTTATTCGCACTGTTATACATTTGCATATCAAGTTTTGTTTTCAAAATATGCCCGGAACTCAGTTCTGTGGCCGTTTTTGTCAATTTTTGGTATATTTTTGTACATAAACTCATTTTCTGGCATTTCTACAACTCAGATTGACGATCCGTCGCTTCCGGCAACTTTTATATACTAGCAACTTCCCCGGACTGGGTTATCTTCCCAGTCCGAGTTTGACTTTTTTTGTATATATTTAACTGTATATATACTAACTTTTTAATTCTGTCAAGCCCGGATGTCAAATTTGCGGTAGTTTATTGCTTTTATGTATATATATGCATATATAAGCAGCCTTCACCACACTGGGTTATCTTCCCAGTCTTGGTTGACTACTTTTCTGTACATTTATATTCCAGTTCGGCCTGGATTATTCTGTGGACTTTTTTACTGTTTTTGGCACCATTCACCATTACTAGGTTATCTTCCCAGTCCTAGTTGACTACGTTTCTGTATATATTTATATTTTAGTTCGGGCACAGGAGTGAAAACCCATCCCCCTTTTTACTGTTTTTTTATATATATATTTTAATTTTGTCCAGCCTGGATAATTTTGTGGCTTTTATACAGATTTTATACATATATATATATATATATATATATATTTTAATTTCAGTCCGGGCACCGGTGTGAAAACCCATCGCCCCTTACAGCTTTCATATATATATAATTGTATATATATTGTTTTACTCGTTTTTATTAAATTGTTGCTTCAAATATTCATTTTATATGAATCGGCACTGACATATCTACGGGTGAACTAGATTTATTTAAATCTCATCAACTATAGCTTTCAGACGTTTCAAAATAGGTACAGACGGAACCGGAAAGCTAGAATGGCTGAGATTTATTTAAATCTAGCATTTTTTCTAGTTTCAGTTGTAAAAGCTACCTCGCGGCCCTTAGATCGCTATCTAGTGGGAACGAGACGCTTTGGATTAACGTTAGCCAGGATTTACTGATGGATCCTTGGCCATTATAGTGTTTGGATATATTTCTGTACAAATTTGAGCTGTGCAGGTTTATCGGCCTCCCTATGTGAGCCTAGGAATCGTGGGATTCATGATCAAACAGATCAGAATCTGATTCCCACGATAGACAAAAATCCACTTTACAAATGTACCCTGCCAGTTTTTCTGTAAAATGTACATACAAAAGACCTTAAAATGGTTATCCGGATTTAAGGTCTCAACATAGTGAAAATATGGTTTGTCGTGTCAGAGTCCCTCTGATGGCTATCATGCCCATGAGGAGACCGACACTTGTATATATGTTGTGGTCGAGGATGCTTCGCAGCCCGACAATCACCATTCAAATTAAGCCTTAAGGCTGAAAAGATAAAACTAAAGTATCAATATGCTTCAATTCCTATGTTAGCGTAAAGGTTTAAAAACCTTCTTTCAAAACATCATTCAACAATCTTTTCGAAGAAAAGACGCTTTTGCAAATCAAATCAAACACTCTTGCAAATCAAATCAAAGACTTTTTGCAAATAAAATCAAACCCCTTCGTATATATGTTCAACGATGCATAGACATGCTTTCCATCAAACATAGGCCCAATTTTCGAACAGCATTCACACACACACTTTTAGTTTTTTTAAGGTAAATATTGAAAAGATGAAGTACCGTGTTTACACGGGAGTTGTGGAGTGCCTAACACCTTCCCCACACTTAATCAAGCCCCTGAACTTAAACTTTGTTTTCAAAGATCAAGTTTCGACAGTGTCCAGTAATTAGGCCTCTTTCAAACAAAACTCGGTTGAGTTGGTACAACCATGTCAAATCCACCAACTGACGACTCTATAAAACGTTCAATCGTCGACATGATACATGTTGGTCTTTTTCTAAAAAACCCTTCAAAACATTTTTCACAAATAAAAAGAGTAAGGGTAGAGATAACTTAGGAAGAGAGAAAGATCCGGGTTGTGACACGACCCGCGAATTTTTTTTCGACGTCGACAACATATATATAATTATGTGTGTCTTGGAAGGTGATAATTCAATTTGAATTGAGTTAAAAATATTATAAGTGAGTAATGTGGAGGAAATGATGAAAAGCTTAATTTAAGCTTATGTGATATGCTTAGTGTGGCATAACGGTGGACTAAGAAATTGTTTAATTAAATTAATGAAGTAACGATTAAACAATGTGGTGAACCAATTATTATTTTAGCTAATTATTTATAATGTGCAAATTTAATATGTATGGTCTAGTATTCTGCAGATGCAAAACCTGGTTTGGAAATGTCCCAGAGTGGCGCAGCTGCGCCACTTCTACAGTATAAACCAGCGCAGCTGTGCAAGTGACCAATCCTTGAAAAAATTATTTTTGCTGCTTCATGCATAAAATATAATGTTGGATATCTAGAATAATGATATAATGTATATAGAAGACTATATGATAAAAGTAAGTTGAATTATATAATTTACTAAGTTGTATAAAGGTCATATGGTTATGATTTGAGAAGTGTTTATCATCAATATGGATTGAGATATGGGTTATTTGCATGTTTAGTTAGTTCACTTGGATTAGCTAAGGCATTACATACTACAATGGGACTGTTGAATCATATTTTTCATTATTTCATGGGAGAATTTGTTAATATCTAATTAAGTGATATTCCCGTTGTTGTCAATATTTTGGAAAATTCTTTAGCATGTGTTGAGTTTTTGCGTCATCCGGATAAATGTGATATTGAGTTTTTGAATTTTGATTATGACCTTTTTGTCCATTGATGCTATTATTTAATCTTGAATGTATTGATGTCAATGGGAAGAGAAAGGTTGGTTGTGTTTTGCAGATTCGTGATAGGATCATATTCATCAAGGGAATCATGGATCATGCAGTTCAGTTCGATCAATGCATTGAGAGTCTATAGGGAAGTGTTTTAAATATTGTTCTAGTTGACTATGCATGTGATTTTGAGTTATTTGATTTCTTTGTGATTAGACAAAAAGAACTTGTTGATTTGTTTTGCTTTGTGTTTAAACTAGTAATTCAGGTGTATGGGTTTGTGCGAAGGGATGAGGTTCAAAAGTTGGCATTTGACCCATGATCATTGACGTGGTTTTGTTTACGAATGATAGAGATCATAAGATTTATTTTTTATCCGAGAATTCATGAATGGGAGTTTGAGATACATGAGGAATTCTATGTGATAATATTTGATCCAGGAGGAGATAGAACTTTTCAAATTCTTTCTTACTTTGCATTCATGTTTATTTTAGTAGATAGTAGGTTAGGTTATATAGTTAGTGTTTTGAAAGTAACTGGTCTACAAATTGCTGATGTCAATTCGGAAGAGAAGTCAGACATTGCTATGTTCTTGGCGAGAGTTGGAGTTTTTTGATGCTTATATATTTCATTTGCGAGTTGAGTTTTGGCATTATGATGTGTTTGATACTACTAACTTAGTTTATTTTTATGTAGGAACAGGTTCGTGGATAAATCCTTTTCAAGAAGAGGGGATGCTAGATTTGAGGATAAATCCTTTTCAAGAAAAAAGGAATAATACAATCCTGACCAGGCTCGTGTCAAAAAATAACGCCTCAACTTAAGTTCCAAGGGCTCAACGAATGGTTACGAGTAGGTGGGCTGAATTCAACCCAATGAGGCTTCCATTGGAGTTTAAGTCACTTGGGTTTGTGTACATTGCATGGATAGGAGCTTACAGTCTATCACGCGACAACACGAGGTTGGAATGCATGGAATGAAGAAGAAGGGTTCAAGCATCAAGGCAATGCGTTCATCATGTAACCAAGATTAAAGATTGGCGTTTTCAGCTGGCCAAATACATAACAGCCACTTTAAGCTCGATTTCGACCTTGATCCAGCCATAATCGTTCGATCCTCAAAGAATGAAAGTTGTAGATCTATTCATCCTCTTTCTGGAGCCTCTTGAATAGGTTCAATAGGAGTTCAGACGAGAAAGTTATAGCAATTTTACCAAAGAACGTGGTATCTGCCCCGGAGGATTTCTCTCTGTCCGAATGCACCCCAGCACGTTCTAAACTTGCCCCAGCCCATTCCTCTCTTCCCAAATCTGCCCGGCAGATTTCCCAAGCCTATGAATCAGCTCCGGCGGATTCGTCGATTTCCAAGTTGGATTTTTACGCGTTTTGACAGTTTTGGGACGCTGATTTACTTTCTAAATCATCTATTTTCAGTATATTTTAGTTTCCTAATGTAATTAGATTACTTTTAGCTTAGATTTGATTACTAATACACTTGTAATTCCTTATAAGGATTCTAGGGTTTCCATAGCTATTATAAATAAGCTATGTGAATGTAAACACACAATCAATTATCATTATTCAATACAATTGGTGAGTTTATTCTCCTTTGGTTCTTTGACAATTCTCGAATTATTCATGGTTTATCTATGAATGTTCAATTTAACTTATCATACAACAATACATAGTTGTGTGGTCTTCTACTACATCAATCGTTGATTATATCAAGGTTACCGCTTACATATAAGCGAAGGGTCGAGGTGTTATTGATGTTCATTTAACACAACTTCCTTGCACAATCGATTGTACCAAGGTTCTCATCTCTTTATAGGCGTTGGGTTACTGTGTCGTGAGCATTCCACCTTATAACTTAGCTAGAAACGATCCGGCCACGACCACCAGAGTTCATCATTCGGTATCAAAGATAAGATTTTCTAGCGAGTTACTTATCTTTAATTTTTTGTCAAAATATATATTGTAAAAAAAATCGTGAAAAAAAAAAAGTTCAAAAGAAAAAAAATCAGATTATATTTCTATTGTGCTAACCAAACTTGTAGCACACCATTCTACCATCCGAACATTCTATCATTTACCATTTATCATCAATCCCGACGAAGCAATATCATCCACATCCATGGAAAATTTTGGGAAACCACAAACGAAAATTCAATTGAGGCATACAAGAGGAGTACAAGGTAATTAATCTGTGATTTTGTGGTATTCCGATAGTCATACCTTCTATATTTTGTTCTTGAAAAGTTACTTTTGAATTGCATTGTAAAACTGTGAATTTATTTGGTGAATTCAAAAAGAACCTATAAGAGAGAATATTAGAGGTAAAAGGCAAGAGTGTAAGATTATTATAGGGTAAAAGCTAAATTTGAGCGATACACGAGTGATTCATAATTGTTTGAGCGAAACACACAATGGAATGTGTGAGGAAAATTTTTATATACTAACCTTTGTGTTGCAGCGAACATGTATGATTATGATTATGAACGTTCTTATGGGTCTCGAAGGAATACTTTACAAGAAAGGAATGATCCAGGTGCTTATTTGAGATGGGAGAAAAAGATGGAGCGAGAGTTTGTCTATCATGATTATTATGACCATACGAAGGTCAGAATGGTGGTCCCAGAGTTTTCTGCTTATGCGGCTACATGGTGGGATCAATTTGTTCTTCGCAAGAAAAGATGTGGAGAGCGTCCGATCGAGACATAGGAAGAATTAAAAATAGTCAAGAGGAAGCAGTTTGTTCCAAGACAGCTGAATAGGGAACAAGAAAATGCATCTTCAAGATATATGGAGAAAACTTCAAGGCGGTCAACATGGGGTGATTATAGGGAGACTTACAGGTATGAAGATTCGCATGGGAGGCAACCACGAGATACTCATAAGGAGTATAGGAAACCAATAATTTCCAACGAAGAAATAAAGGGCCTCAAGGATTCGGTTCGTCAATGGATGGAGACGTTCCATGAGGGGATGGAACAGATGAAAAACTCTCTTATAATACATGAGAATCAAGTTCGGCTAAGGAAGGAAGAAGATGAAAAAGAATATGCAATCTAAGGAGAATTGTTAGATTCCATTGTACAAGAGGATTGTAATCAAAAGCAAGAGAAAGAAAGTGAACGACAAAAAGAAATTGTTCAAGAGATTGATAGTGTAAAAGAAAAATTTGAAGAGAATGAGTGCGAAAATAAACAAGAGAAAAACAAACGAGAGGGTGAGCAAAACGAAGAGAGAAAAATATGTGACTATAAAAAAATAGTGAGTTGAAAAGCGAATTGTATTTTGAAAAGCCAATGATTGTACATTCGTACAAGATGGCGCTTTTGGATACTAACCATATTAACTCTTCTTTGTTTAGTTTTGTTGTTTCTCTTGTACAAGTGAGTGATGAAATACCCCGAGCTATCATTCCATATCAATCAATTGATAGTATTCCCGAGGAGACGACAAAGTTTTCGAGGCTGGTTGGAGAGTTAGTGAAAGTGGGTATCGTGGGAGAAAGCATAACTTTGTGTGTTGTTTATGAGATTATAGTGCCTAAGGAGGATAAGACGATGAGTTTATTCATCGATTTTGAATTGGTAAACAAGTATTGTTACTCTTTCCTTTGTTTGGATAATATGTTTGATAAATTGCATAGTTCTTGTGTTTTGTCTAAATACGATGATCATGAGATGACAATGCCTAATCAATTTAGCATGAGAGAATGTGATAAATGGAAAATTATTTTAACACGTGAGTTGTATAGGTGGTTAGTTATTTCTATTAGATTAACTTATTCATCTTGCGTTTTCATGAGTTATTTAAAATATGTTTTGCATGTTTCCATTGAAAAATTTGTGTTTAGCTATTTTAAACGTAGAATCGTCTTTATCATAAACTATAGGGGATATTTGATCTTTGTTAAGTTAGTTTATGATCATGATATGTTTTCTCGTTCTCGACGATATTACTTGCATGAAATTCATTCTAGGGTGTCTTATCCATATGTTGATTTGGGTTTTCATGCTAGTCAATTTTTACATGAGATGTCGATAGTTAACAATGGTAGTAATCGTATTGTTTCGTTAGGGCAATCTTCATTGCATGATATGCTATCATATGGTTTTGATTCGAGAAATGTTTATCATCAATATGGATTGAGATATAGGTTATTTGCATGTTTAGTTAGTTCACTTGGATTAGCTAAGGCATTACATACTACTATGGGATTGTTGAATCATATTTTTCATTATTTCATTGGAGAATTTGTTAATATCTGCTTTGGTGATATTCCCGTTGTCAACATTTTGGAAAATTCTTTAGCATGTGTCGAGCTTTTGCGTTATCCGAATAAATGTGCTATTGAGTTTTTGCCTTTTGATTATGACCTTTTTGTTCCATTGATGCGATTGCTTAAACTTGAATGTATTGATGTCAATAGGAAGAGAAAGGTTGGTTGTGTTTTGCAGATTCGTGATAGGATCATATTCATCAAAAGAATCATGGATCATGTAGTTCAGTTCGATCAATGCATTGAGAATCTACAGAGAAGTGTTTTAAATATTGTTCTAGTAGACTATGCATGTAATTTTGAGTTATTTGATTTCTTTGTGATTAGACAAAAAGAACTTGTTGATTTGTTTTATTTTGTGTTTAATCCAGTAATTCATGTGTATGGGTTTATGCGACGGGATAAGTTTCAAAAGTTGCCCAGGATCATTGACGTGGTTTTGTTTATGAATGATCGAGATCATAAGATTCATTTTTGATCCGGGAATTCATGAATGGGAGTTTGTGATATATGAGGAGTTCTATGTGATGATATTTGATCTAGGAGGAGATAGAACTTTTCAAATTCTTTCTTACTATGCATTCATGTTTATTTTAGTAGATAGTAGGTTAGGTTATATAGTTAGTGTTTTGGAAGTAACTGGTCTACAAATTGCTGATGTCAATTCGGGAGAGAAGTCAGACATTGCTATATTCTTGGCGGGAGTTGGAGTTTTTGATTAGGGGTGTAAGCTGAGCAGAGTAGCTCGGTACTCGACTCTAGATTGGTTCAAAAATATGATCCAAAACTCGAATTCGAAGTTATTTCGAGTCGAATCTTATCCATACTCGTTTTCTGTTTAATGATACACAAGTCGAATTCGAGTATACCAGTGTTTGCTCATATTAGGATTCGAGTATTTCATTTTTTCTCGAACCATACTCGATACCTGCTCGATGGATCATTTTCGAATACTGGTCTGATCCATACTAACAAGCTAAATATGTGATATTTGTATCAATCTTTATAATTTATAAAGTGCAGTATTAAATTGTGTAAACTTGTACTTGAATAAATCAATGAATTGATTATCAATTTGTATTATATTTTTTGTAATTTCTTTACATAAATAAAAGTAAAAAAAATTATATATAAATATTAGTTCAATAATCAATTTAGTATGTAGTGGTTCAGTATTAAGTGAAATGATTCATATTCAAAACTCGATTTGAAGGCTCATGAGTAACTCGTTTTGTAAACGAACCGAGTACTTACGAGCCGAGTAGGTCCGAGTAATGATCCGAGTCGAATCTGGCTCAAAATTAGAAATTTCTTGTCGAATCTGAGTCGAATCTGAGCTTAATTTTTTCAAGTCGAGCCTAATCTGAGCATTAGGGTGTTCGCTGAGATTCGACTCGATTACACCCCTATTTTTGATGCTTATATATTTCATTTGCAAGTTGAGTTTTGGCATTATGATGTGTTTGATGCTACTAACTTAGTTTGTTTTTATGTAGGAACAGGTTTGTCGATAAATCCTTTTTAAAAAGAGGGGATGCTAGATTTGAGGACAAATTCTTTTTGAGAAGAGGGGAATGATACAATCCTGACCAGGCTCGCGTCGAACAATAACGCCTCACCTCAAGTTTCAAGGGTTCAACGAATGGTTGCGAGTAGTTGGGCTGAATTCAACCCAAGGAGGCTTCCATTGGAGTTCAAGTCAATTGGGTCTGTGTACATTGTATGGATAGGAGCTTACAGTCTATCAAGCGATGCGTTCATCATGCAACCGAGATCAAAGATCGGCGTTTTCAGCTTGCCAAATACATAACAACCACTTTAAGCTCGATTTAAACCTTGATCTAGCCAGAATCTTTTGATCCTCAAAGAATAAAAGTTGTAAATCTATTCGTCCTATTTTCGGAGCCTCTTAAATAGCCTCAATCGGAGTTCAAACTATAAAAGTATGGCCATTTTATCAAAAGATGTCGCAGTAGAAAATTTGAATTCGCCCCGGCGGATTTCCCCGGGCAAAATATTCGTCCCGACAGATTTCTCTTTGTCTGAATGCACCCCAGCGCGTTCTGAACTCACCCCAGCCCATTCTTTTTATCCCAAATCTGCCCCGACGGATTCGTGGATTTCCAAGTTGGGTTATTACGCATTTTGACATTTTTGGGACGCGAATTTACTTTCTAAATCATCTATTTTCAGTATATTTTAGTTTCCTAATGTAATTAGATTACTTCTAGCTTAGATTTGATTCCTAATACACTTGTAATTCCTTATCAGGATTCTAGGGTTTCAATAGCTATTATAAATAAGCTATATGAATGTAACACACAATCAATTATCATTATTCAATACAATTGGTGAGTTTATTCTCCTTTGGTTCTTTGAGAACTATCGAATTATTCATGGCTTGTCTATGAATGTTCAATTTGACTTATCATACAACAATACATAGTTGTGTGTGGCGTCTTCTACTACATCAATCATTGATTGTACTAAGGTTACCGCTTACATATAAACAAGGGGTCAAGGTGTCATTGATGTTTCATTCAACGCAACTTCCTTGCGCGATTGATTTTACCAAGGTTCTCTTCTCTTTATAGGTGTTGGGTTATAGTGTTGTGAGTGTTCCACGTTACGACTTTGCTAAAAATGATCCGTGCGACGACCACCTCACGCAAGCATGTCGTGGAGTCCATCAGGCACGGTAACATCATCCTCAACACGGGAGGATGAAGACGGGCCTATATTACTAAAAGAACCAGTCATTGCAGATAATGAAAAGGAAATTGAGGAAATGATAAGAATCTTACTGATGATGGTGTCGAAAATGAAAGCTATCGAAGCTCAGTCTGCAGGAAAACTAGGGCTTGGCTCTCTCTCTCTCTCTCTCTCTCTCTCTCTCTCTCTCTCTTGTCTAAGCGCTCCAATGTTTGGTTTGTCAGAAAAATGGGATTGTTTCCTCTCTTCCTTTATTTATTCTTGAAATTAGCGGTCTTCTTGATTGTGATCCAATGGTTGGGGATTAATGAGGCACGTCCTCGAGGTACAAGCGCAAGTAGCCTAAGGATTCCCCCTATTACATTGTCAAAATCCCCCAATATACCCATAATTACCAGTTGTATATCATATAGGGCCTTTGTTTCTAATTAACATCTTTGGGTTGGACTCAATGTTAAGTCCTATGTGTTTACTTCTTAGAAGCCCATGTTAGGCTTAGTGAACATCTATTAGCCCACAATTAAGCAGATCGCTCATTTTAAAGGAATAATAGCATCACTTCCATAATAAGGGTGACCTATCCAATAAATTGGATCCCCCTTTCGCCTGGGCTTTACATTCTGTCTAGATAGCCCTTCGGGCTCTCGAAGCCTTTATTTATTTTACTCCTCCACTTCATTCAATTTTTTAAAGGAATAAGGGGCAATATTGTTGGGCTGCACATTTTATATAATGGGTTGTCTGAGTTGGGCCCAATTCCAAACCATGATATCCTAAGCACCCATGACAAATTTTCAAGTCCAATAGGCTTGGTTCACTGTATGTAGTTACCATATCCAATACTAATTCTTGTATGATACTTACATTTTCCAATAGGATCTCTCTATACGATTCCAATTAGGAATTGTAACCCTATTGAGATGGTGTAACTAAACTATAATTATTCAAGTTCACAATAGAGGTATATACCCACATTCTAACCTACTAAATACCATTTCCCCCATTGTTAACCCATCTTAAAACCTATTCTTACTCTAATACTGATGGAATCCCCTGACGACACAAGCCGTCAAGTACTTTCTGGTTCTCTTTATGCAGGTCCACGCCAAAACTGGTGGTTGAATGTGAGGACAAATTTGAGCGCGTTAACAGTTATATATGGGGATGCGGAGAGAATGATATTTGTTTCCCCTATCCAAATCCTTGTCCCGTACCTGCCCTCGAACGATTATATATTAATTAAATAATATTTATACTATTATATATTAAATAATTAAAATATATGTCCTTGTGTGTATATATATTATTATTATTTGATTTTTCTTAAATTTATCATGTATGCACTAAAATATTATTAATTTTCATGTATGTATTATTGTAAATATAATTAATTGAATTTTTTGTTTAAAAAATTCACAAAGTATTAATTCCCCGATTATATAAATTATCCGTGGGGATGAGGATGTTTATTAAATTTTAATTTATGTGGAAATGGGGTGAATATGGAAAATTCTTATAAGACCTAGAATGGAGATGAGATTTTGAATTCCCGTCCCCACCCCACCTCGCTTCATTGCCATTCCTAATTTAGATGAAGTCGCATAATATTAATTTAAATTTATTTACCTCCTAATGACAAATCATCATATAAATTACCTTAGGTATGCTCATAGGCAACCATCTCCAGCCACATCACAATCCATTACCAAAATCCCTTGATATTGAAACTATTCTTTAGTTTGTTCGTAATTGATAAGCCCTTGTAAACTAAATTATCGAAAGTAATAAATAATTTATTGAATCAGTGTGTGTGTGCGCTTTTTTGTTGTTATTAATGTTTTTTTTAGTAATTTTTATAAATTTTTTAACGTATAAGTCATTATTAGTCAAATACATTTACAATTTATTTTGACTTAATTTTAAATTTTTAATTAAATAAATGTCAAATACTTTTATTTAGAGCATTGATATACATTGCGATAAATTTATGTCGAATTACAATTGCAAAATTTATCAAACATGAAATTAATAGAAATTATAGGAGAATCTCACTTATTACATATATCTCTCTAAAAAGATTATAAGAAAATCCCACTTATCTATCTACAAAAAAATTATCACTAATAATTATCCGCATAATTAATAATAAAAAATTCAACCTAAATATTTGCAATATATATTATGACGCTCCCAAGATAGGTTCAATACTCAACCCATTCTAAGTCGTCAAATACATGATACAGAATTCAAATACAATCTTTTATAACATACGGTCGTGCAAAATACGACCACACAAACTGTGAGTTTCAATACAAATCATATATAAGACGAAATATAAACACTCAAATTCAGTCCTCATTAATTACAATTATTATCACACTATTCTACAAAATATTGAGGACTGTTACTGCTCTAACTCTGACCATCACCCCGTTCCCCGACTAGTCCCTGCGACATTCTCATTTCCTGAAGAGGACAATAGAAGAAAAGGGTGAGCTCAACTAGCCCAATAAAGAATATTATGACTAAGATAATGAAAAATAATTTATCGTTAGTCTTCAACAAATCAGATAAAATATTATGGATAACAAGTTTTAGATCAACAACTGCAGCGGAAATAACAATTCATTAGAAGAGTTAAGTAGAGAATGATGTCTACTATCTTCTATGATTTAAAATTCCATCATCAATATTTTATCCCTGTAACATCAATCAATATATATCTCGAATTAAATATTCATCTTTGCACTACGGGCCAAAGATATTCATTTGTATCACCAATGGTCATGTTCATCTCAACACCTGTCCATCTTTGCACTACGGGCCAAAGATATTCATCAGGTAATCATCTTTGCACTACAGGCCAAAGATATTCATCAAAGAATCATTCATCTTTGCTCTACAAGCCAAAGATATTCAGTTATATCACCATTTAGGACCGAGGATGATGAAAAACAATATAAATAACGAATCCAGTGAGATAAAAGACAAAGATTAGGAATTCGTAATTTAGTTTATCCAAATTCAAGAATACTCCATAAGAATCAATTGTGGAGCAAAATTCAAGAATGAAGATCAAAATATTGATCCAATCAAAGATAGGAACCATAACAGACAACTTGGACAAAGACAAAAAAATTTAATTTTTTTGTGAAAAGTACCGTATTCGTGAATAGTGCTGTATACGTGAATAGTGTCGTATACGTAAATAGTAACTCCAACATGAAAAGGTAAAAATTTCATAATAAAATTCATACCAACATTCCAATGAAATGATATTAGATGAAACGCAAAATTTGAAGAATTTCTGATCATTTCAGGAATTATAGAAACAATTCTTACCGTAATAAGTTTAAATTTGGTAATATAAAATGAAATATTATTACTTTCATAGTATAGAATATGAAAGAAAATAATATTCTTTATGAATTTTGAAAGAAAATAACATCATTTACGAGAAAAATAATATCTCTTACCTCAATATAATACTCGATCTGACTGGAATATCGGATATTATGACGAGTAAAACTTGCACTGCTATCAACACTCAAAGTATCTAAATACTCACAAGAAATACGCTTAATATTATAGAGAGAAAAGTTTTTGATTCTGGTGTGATTTTTATTTCTAACTAAGCACCCTATTTATAGGAAAATGCTAGAACACCAAAATTGACCAAAACACACAGGCGGACACTTGATTTGAAAAAAAATCTCAGTACACTTACAAAGACCCATTCCAAGCCTCCACCACATTCAAACACATGTTTATATATATATATATATATATATATATATATATATATATATATATATATATATATATATATATATATATATATATATATTAAAACATTTATAATTATTAAAAGAATTCCTAATACCATTTTCTCTTTTCCATCTCATTTTATTTTTATACCATAAAAATAATGTCATCATTTAAAATATAAAATTATACTATTATATTATCACAGTATACAATTATAATGTAATATTATAATAATATATTTGAATAAATATTTTATCGGAGAAGATAAATTGCCAACTTTCAACAAATGTCTCATACTAAAAATTCTTTTCTTTATATCAAAATTGAATAAATATTTACTTATCATATTTATCAACAATCAATTATTATTTATAATTAATATTATAGAATTACAATATTGACAACCAGGTCGTTCCCAGGAAAGAGGGGGCTTTCCGATAAGAATTTTTTCTTACTGGCGCACAATTAAATAACCTAACCCCTTTTCTTGACAGAATTTTCTAGACATTGTCAATAATGTTATCTAATAATATCATGTAAATAATATGTGTGACAATTATTGATTTTAATAATGTGAAATATTGTGCAGTGTTTACTATGACAATTATTGAATCAATAATATAAAATATCAACGTAGCAATTATTGAATCAATAATATAAAATATTGAACAGTAACTATCAATGTAGCAATTATTGAATCAATAATATAAAATATTAAACAGTAATTACTGTAACAATTATTGAGTAAGTGACTTCTTACATAAGAATCAATAATTAAAAATACTGTGCAATACCGTGTGCTACTGTGCAACAAGGCGTATTACTGTTCTTTAACCACCGGGTATTTCAACAGTTAACGGTAACAGTTTCGCCATAATTTTTAAAAAACTTATTTTTGTCGTTTTCTTCATCCGACAGTTTTTCGTTATGGGGCCCACAAATGGATGTGCCGTCATACGAATATTCCTCGACAACAAAAATATTCCACGACCAAACGAATATTCCCCGATAACAATGAATATTTTATAACCACTTGCTTATTTTGTAAACTTTGCGCATATTATCCATAACTTATCACATTTATCAAATCAACCCCTTACTATTTGAAAATAATATATAGAGGAAATTTAATTTTATTCATAAAAAGTTGGGGCCTTACAACCTCCCCTCCTTATGAAATTTCGTCCTCGAAATTGACGTGCGTACCTGATATTTCAAAAAGGTGAGGATACCTCGCTTTCATTTTCGATTCTAACTCCCAAGTCATTTCCTCGATATCATAGTTTCTCCACAAAACTTTGACTTGTGGTATAACCTTTGAGAGTAAAACATGTTCCTTCTTATCTAAGATTTTGACAGGTACCTCCTCGTACGTTAAATCTTTGGCTATCTCGTCTGGTTCTAACTCAATAATGTGATTTGGGTCTTTCACATATTTACGTAGCACGGATATGTGAAAAACGTTATGAACATGACACATGCTTGGAGGTAAGGCGAGTCTATAGGCCACATTTCCTACTTGGTCAAGGATTTCAAATGAACCAGAATAATAGAATGAGCTTTCCTCTCTTCCCGAATCTCGTAACTCCCTTCCATGGCTCAACACGTAACAATACATGATCCCTAACATTAAATTCCACGTCTCTTCGATGAAGATCCGCATAACTCTTTTGCCGATCTTGTATCGTTTGTATACGTTGCCGGATCATTTGAATCTTTTCCGTGGTCATACGCACTAATTTCGGTCCCAAAAATGTTACTTCACCCACCTCGTCCCAGCATACTGGAGAACGACACTTTCGTCCATATAATGTCTCGAATGGAGCCATGCCTATACTTACCTGATAACTGTTATTGTAGGAGAATTCCACCAATGGTAAGTACTTATCCCTACTCCCTTTGAAGTCTAGAACACAGAGTCTCAAAAGATCTTCAAGAGTTTGAATAGTCCTTTCCGATTGCCCGTCCGTTTGAGGATGATATGCCGAACTGAATCGTAAATCCGTGCCCATAGCTTTTTGCAAACTGACCCAAAATCGTGAAGTGAATCTTGGGTCACGATCCGAAACTATGGATACTGGCATGTCATGCAATCTCACAATCTCATTTATGTACATACGAGCAAGACGTTCCAGTGAATAAGTCTCTCGTATAGACAAGAAATGAGAAGACTTGGTTAATCTATCGACAATAACCCAAATCGCATCTATGCCTTGAGAAACCTTGGGAAGACCCATAACGAAATCCATGGTAATGTGTTCCCACTTCTATTTTGAAATCTCAAGTGGTTGCAATGGACCCTTTGGCACTTGATGCTCTGCCTTGACACGTTGACACGTTAAACACCTCGAGATAAACTCCACGATTTTTCTCTTCATATTGCTCCACCAAAATGTATGTCGAAGATCACGATACATTTTAGTACTCCCAGGATGGATTGAAAACGGTGTGTTGTGTGCCTCCATCATGATTCTATACTTCAAATCTGAATCGTTAGGAACACAAAGTCTAGAGTTGACTCGAAGTATTCCTTCTTCATCGATTCTTACTTCTTGAATAGCACCTTCTTGCACTTTCTTCTTCATCTTCATCAGCTCTGGGTCTATAGCTTGAGCAGTTTTAACTTTATCAATCAAAGTTAGTTCTACGCGTATACTTGACATCATCACGTGGGTCCCCGGAGTCTTGAACTCTATCTCCATTCTTTGTAAGTCTTGTGTTGACAAAATAGCACTCGTTCCCGCATATGATCTTCTACTCAACGCGTCAGCTACCACATTCGCTTTTCCAGGATGGTATGGTCGTAATCTTTCAATAGCTCAAGCCAACGTCATTGCCGCATGTTGAGTTCCTTCTGGGTGAAGAAATATTTACGGCTCTTATGATCCGTATAGATCTCCACTTTCTCCCCATACAGGTAGTGTCTCCAGATCTTCAACGCGAAAACGACTGCTGCCAACTCTAGATTATGAGTAGGATAATTCCTCTCATATTCTTTGAGTTGTCGCGAGGCATAGGCTATGACTTTCCCATGTTGCATAAGAACACATCCTAACCCTTTGCCCGAAGCATCGCTGTAGATGACAAATCCATCCGAACCAAATGGTATTGTCAAAACAGGTGCTGAAATGAGTCTCCTCTTAAGCTCTTGGAAGCTCTTCTTGCATTTCTCGTTCCATACGAATTTTGTATCTTTTCGAGTCAGCTGAGTTAATGGAGTAGCGATTCGTTAAAATTCTTCCACGAATCTCCGATAATAACCAGCTAAGCCCAGAAAGCTACGTACTTCGGTCACCGACTTAGGTTGTTCCCAACTTTGTATTACTTCAATATTCACCGGGTCAACAAATACTCCATGTTTTGATACTACGTGCCCAAGGAATGCTACCTTCTCAAGCCAGAACTCGCATTTTTTCAACTTGGCATATAGTTTGTTATCACAAAGCCTTTGAAGTACCAGCTTCAAGTGGTGCTCATGATCTTCACGGCTTTTGGAATAGATGAGGATGTCATCAATAAAGACAACCACGAACTGATACAAATATTTCTTGAATACACGGTTCATCATATCCATGAAATCCGCAGGAGCATTAGTTAATCCAAAAGACATGACTAAGAATTCATAATGCCCATATCGAGTTCTGAAAGCAGTCTTCGGAATATCCTCAGTTTTAATCTTTAACTGATGATATCCAGAACGAAGATCGATCTTTGAAAAGAATTGTGCACCTTGTAATTGGTCGAACAGGTCATCAATGCGAGGTAACGGATACCTATTCTTGATGGTGACATGGTTCAACTCCCGATAGTCAATACAAAGTAGCATACTCCCGTCTTTCTTCTTTACGAATAAAATAGGAGCACCCCAAGTAAATATACTAGGACGAATGAAACCAATGTCTAACAACTTCTATAGTTGGACCTTTAACTCCTGAAGTTCAATAGGAGCCATTCGATATGGGGTTTTTGAAATGGGTTTTGTACCGGGTTCAAGGTCAATAAAGAATTCAACTTCACGGTCTGGGGGTAGGCCATGAAGTTCTTCGGAAAATACATCAGGGAATTTATTAACAACAGAAATATCATTCAAATCTGACGTATTCTGGTTTAAATCAGTGACATAGGCTAAGAAAGCTTGACATCCATTTTCAATAAACGAATAGCTTTATGACTTGAAATGACATTGATTGATTTTAGTGGTTTGGTTGTTTGAATTCGTACAACAGGTTGGTTAGGAATATGAAAACTAACAACCTGACGAAAATAATCAATTTTAGCATGATAAGTGGTTAACCAATCAATTCCTAAAATCACATCAAATGCAAGTATTTTCAAAGATATAAGATCAACAGGTAGGGTGAGGGTACCAATTTGAATCAAGCAAGATTTGTAAACTGTGGATGTAACGAAGGTTTCTCCTAACGAAGTTTCAACAGATAAGTTAAAGTCCAATTTCTCAAAAGTCAAGTTTAAACGTTGAGCACAAGCAGGTGAAATAAAAGAATGGGTAGAACCGGTATTTAATAAGGTATAGACTTCGCAAGAGTTTATGATTAGCTTACCCGTGATCACCTCGTTCGGGTTCCTCGCTTGTTGGGCAGTTACGACAAAAGCTCTTCCAGGAACCACTGACTTTGACTTGTCCGGGATAGCCTTTGGATTCACCATCCTTGTTGGACTTGGTTTCGTTACAGGACACATTCAAGCTATGTGACCTTCTTTTCCACAGTTATAGCACACCTTGGACTTCTGTGTGCAGTTGGGACTGATGTGTCCCTCTTGCCCGCATTTATAGCATACGACCGGTGGTCGTTCTCCTTCCCTAGAAACAGTTGATGCTGGTGCTGCTGTCGACGTCTTCACATTCTCATTGTTGTACCTTTTCTTCTTGAAATCTCCCCCCGACTCACTTCTTCTATTATCATGGCCACGATTACCACCGGAGTGGTTACCGCTTCTGTCATGATACTTTCCTCCCCGCTGGTTATCATTATTCTGATGACTGCTGCCACCGGTACGACCTTGGTTGGATAGACTCATTATCTCGTTCTAATAATTGAGCCCTATTCACCACATACGAATATAAAGAAAATTTGTGAGAAATGAGGTATTGACGAATTTCGGATTTCAAACCTCTCAGAAACATCCGCGTCATACGTTCGTCATTATCTACCAAATGAGATGCAAATCGGGATAACTCCACGAATTTAGCCTCATGCTGGGACACAGTTATGTTGTTCTGTTCCAGTTTAATGAACTCTACCTCCTTCATATGACGAATACTTTCTGGAAAGTACTTGTCTTGAACAGTTTCTGGAACTCTTCCCAAGACATCATAGGCTGGGTACGATTCACAGATTTTCACCAGTAATCTGCCTCTCCACGGAACATAAAGGTGGCGAATGGAACCTTTTGCTCCTCCGTACATCCCAAGACATCAAATATCTTGGTAATTTGCTTAACCCACGTTTTCGCCTTGATTGGATCTGGCTTTCCCAAAAATTTTGGTGGTCCCAACTATTTGAACTGCTTAGCAGTGACAAGCCGCGAGTTGTTACTATTTCTACCTGTATTTTGCACACGAGTCTCCCTCGTCTGACTTTGCATGAACTGCAAAAAGCTTCTAAACATCCCATCGTTCATCATTTGATCGGTGGTGTTGTTTACAGGAGGAATATTGCCTTCCTATTGCACGTTCTCTTGGTTGGTGATTAAAGGATTCTCAACAGTCTCATTCACTCCATTGTTTAGATTTTCAACTGTCATTCTCAAATACTGCCATAAAACAAGGGTTAATTAAACAAATTGACATATCACATATTAACCCTATGTTCCGACTGATCAATTAAATAACAAATAAGCTTAGGTAGGACACACTAGCGAAGGATTTACTCGTCTCTCCCCTCCTAGTTCTATTCTCAGATCTCCGCCAGAAATCATATCTCTAAGCTCTGATATCAACTACGACGCCCCCAAAATAGGTTCAATACTCAACCCATTCTGAGTCGTCAAATACATGGTACAGAATCCAAATACAATCTTTTATAACATACGGTCGTGCAAAATACGACCACACAAACTGTGAGTTTCAATACAAATCGTATATAATACGAAATATAAACACTCAAATTCAGTCCTCATTAATTATAATTATTATCACACTATTCTACAAAATAGTGAGGACTGTTCCCCGACTAGTCCCTGCGACTTTCTCATTTCTTGAAGAGGACAATAGAAGAAAAGGGTGAGCTCAACTAGCCCAATAAAGAATATTATGACTAAGATAATGAAAAGTAATTTATCGTTAGTCTTCAACAAATCAGATAAAATATTATGGACAACAAGTTTTAGATCAACAACTGCAGCGAAAATAACAATTCATTAGAAGAGTTAAGTAGAGAATGATGTCTACTATCTTCTATGATTTAAAATTCCATCATCAATATTTTATCCCTGTGACATCAATCAATATATATCTCGAATCAAATATTCATCTTTGCACTACGGGCCAAAGATATTCATTTGTATCATCAGTGGTCATGTTCATCTCAACACATGTCCATCTTTACACTACGGCCCAAAGATATTAATCAGGTAATCATCTTTGCACTACAGACCAAAGATATTCATCAAATAATCATTCATCTTTGCCCTACAAGCCAAAGATATTCAGTTATATCACCATTTAGGACCGAGAATGATGAAAAATAATATAAATAACGAATCCAGTGGATAAAGGACAAAGATTAGGGATTCGTAATTTAGTTTATCCAAGTTCAAGAATACTCCATAATAATCAATTGTGGAGAAAAATTCAAGAATGAAGATCAAAACATGGATCCAATCAAAGATAGGAACCATAACAAACAACTTGGACAAAGAAAAGAAAATTTAATTTTTTTGTGAATAGTACCGTATTCGTGAATAATGTCGCATACGTGAATAGTAACCCCAACATGAAAAGGCAAAAATTTCATAATAAAATTCATACCAACATTCCAATGAAATGATACTAGATGAAACGCAAAATTCGAAGAATTTCTGATCATTTCAGGAATTATAGAAACAATTCTTACCGTAATAAGTTTAAATTTGGTAATATAAAATAAAATATTATTACTTTCATAATATGGAATATGAAAGAAAATAATATTCTTTATGAATTTTGAAAGGAAATAACATTATTTACGAGAAAAATAATATCCCTTACCTCAATATAATACTTGATATGACTGGAATATCGGATATTATGACGAGAAAAACTTGCACTGTTATCAACACTCAAAGTATCTAAATACTCACAAGAAATACGCTCAATATTATAGAGAGAAAATTTTCTAATTCTGGTGTGATTTTTATTTTTAACTAAGCACCCTATTTATAGGAAAATACTAGAACACCAAAGTTGACCAAAACACACTGGCAGACACTTGATTTGAAAAAAAAATTCAGTACACCTACAAAGACCCGTTCCAAGCCTTCACCACATTCAAACACATGTTTATATATATATTAAAACATTTATAATTATTAAAAGAATTCCAAATACCATTTTTTCTTTTCCACCTCATTTTATTTTTATACCATAAAAATAATGTTATGATTTAAAATATAAAATTATACTATTATATTATCACATTATACAATTATAATGTAATATTATAATAATATATTTGAATAAATATTTTATCGGAGAAGATAAATTGCCAACTTTCAACAAATGTCCCATACTAAAAATTCTTTCCTTTATATCAAAATTGAATAAATATTTACTTATCATATTTATCAACAATCAATTATTATTTACAGTTAATATTATAGAATTATAATATTGACAACCAGGTCGTTCCTAGGAAAGATGGGACTTTCCGATAAAGATTTCTCCTTATTGGCGCACAATTAAATAACCTAACCCATTTTCTTGACAGAATTTTTTAGACATTGTCAATAATGTTATCTAATAATATCATGTAAATAATATGTGTGACAATTATTGATTTTAATAATGTGAAATACTGTGTAGTGGTTACTGTGACAATTATTGAATCAATAATATAAAATATCAATGTAGCAATTATTGAATCAATAATATAAAATATTGAACAGTAACTATCAATGTAGCAATTATTGAATCAATAATATAAAATATTGAATAGTAATTACTGTAATAATTATTGAGTAAGTGACTTCTTACGTAAGAATCAATAATTAAAAATACTGTGCAATACCGTGTGCTACTGTGCAACAACGCGTATTACTGTTCTTTAACCACCGGGTATTCCAACAAAAATAAAATAAAATAAAATCATTAATTATATAATAAAAAATAATTAAAATAATAATAAAATTAAAATAAATATTTTAATTCATTTTCTTTATAATTTTTTCTTTTACAACAAAAAAAATAAAATCATTAATTATGTAACACCCCCTTCCCGAAATAGAAAGGAAGGTTACTCAAACCACAACAAAACCGAACGAAACCTCCAAACAACAAAATCGAACGAAAACTCTATGCCACGAAAGAATAATATTTCACCAATAAATATCAAAAGGTCAAACCAAAATAAATACCAACAGACTCAAACTCAAATCTAGAGTATTTATTACAACTCAAAATAAAATCGATCTATCAAGCCTAAATAGAATATTCCTAGACCATTGGATTGAAAGGAGCTCTCATCACACTTGCCCTTGATCCCCCTGATTACCTGCCCGAAGAAAAACACAGCATGAGCCAAATG
This sequence comes from Panax stipuleanatus, assembly GCA_020205555.1. Taxonomy (NCBI): domain Eukaryota; kingdom Viridiplantae; phylum Streptophyta; class Magnoliopsida; order Apiales; family Araliaceae; genus Panax; species Panax stipuleanatus. The sequence goes on along the minus strand of CM035119.1, from coordinate 114,963,201 downwards.
CCCAGTACGGATATAGAATACAAGAATAATGAAACGAAATAACTAACTCAATAAATGAACTGAACTGAACTGAAACGAACAAAACTAACATAATAAAATAATAGGCTGAATCAAATGGCTAGGTGTTATTTCATACCGAGCTCAAAATAAAACAGAAATATACCTTGCCACACAGGCAAGGTCAAATAATGCCACACAGGCAAGTCACACACATTGGACCGCGAATCCAAATGTATGTAAAATCGGAAGGCGTGTTTGGCACAAACATCGCCACTCCGCAGAACAGAACAGAACAGAAAACTAGGGTCGACCCATACGCCTCCCACAACAAAACACCAAATGGCCAACTCCCACCGGAGCACAAAACGGAGACGCCGTGGACTGATCACACCGCCACGGAAGGTGTCATGCCTCTCGTGCCAAGACGACATGCCTGTGGTACCCCCACAGGTGGTTATAGCTCAGGTATACCCTACGGTATATTCTAATAATAATATCATGTCACAACACATGCGACACAATATTAACACAAGGGTTCTAAGTGTACATGTAACATCGAAACGAAAAAAATAAATACAAAGCTCCCAAGATACATTAACATGTACATCTCTAAAAGATTTAAAATAAATACTAAATATGTTAACATAACTCAAGAGTACAAATACGAATTCTATGAATCAACACTAACATGAAACAAATATATTAATTTCACAAGGAACAATTATGTGAAATAATAACGAAATTAAAAACGAGTAACAAAACGAACTAATTAAATTTTATAAGAGTATCGCTGAAGGAGTACAGAATCCGTACCTGGATTAAGCAATGTAATACCCAAAATTATACTCCAGAAATTATTCGTTAAATTCCTTCCGTCCGAACTAATTAAACAAAATAATGATTAACATAAGTACGTTTGCAAATTATTATTTCCATCTTTTATCTGTTAATTTATTATTATTATAAGCTCCATGTTCTACCTACACAAATTATGCCAACTATAAGCCTTCTGTTTTTGTTTTTTTTTCAAATTGACAATAAACCTAAATTTTCATACTGTTAGTGCCTATGATTACAATTCGTATAAGATATACATACTTTATTAATTAATTACAACCTAAAGTTACATAACTTGTGTAAAAGTTTAAACAATTCATTCCATATATGTTTCCCGTGAATGATATATGATTCCCTTTGAATTCATAGAATATTTCAACCCATTAGGTGTACTGATCATATATGCAAAACAAAACTATTACACATATATTGTTAATCATTAGATACTTGCCTGATAAAAAACGAAATTGTTTCTTCTCTCTTCGCAGCGCGGCCGTTAACTTCTTCTTTTTTTTTCTGTAGCAGCGGCTTGTTCCTCTTTTATTTTCCTTCCGTTAGTTATCAGAGGTAAGTGAGATAGATTAGGGTTTAAATATTTATTTATATAACTGATGAACTCTCCTAATTTAAATAGAATTTTAATATTACACAAATATAAATCTGATCCATTTAGTTTTAAAGCCCAATTAATGTAGTCCACATAATTAAATACAATATTTTATCCAAACACAAGAAAAGCCCAATTAAAATATTTAAACCAAAACTTTAAAATGCCATTTATTTATTCATTTATTTTCCGGGTATTACATCACCTACCCCTTAAAAGAATTCCGTCCCCGGAATCAAAAGAAAAGAACGAACCTAATAATTAAAAAGATGCGGATATTCCGCTCGAATAGACTCCTCCATCTCCCAAGTAGCTTCTCGCTCCGAATGGTTTCTCCACAAAACCCTAACAAACGGAATTGTCTTCCTCCTCATAACCCGCTCTTGACGATCCAAAATCGCCTCGGCTTGCTCCACACAAGTAAGATCATCACTAATCTTATCGAACGGATATTGCACCACATGCAACGGATGATATTTATAACTCCTCAACACCGACACATGAAACACATTGTGCACAGCTAGCTGTGGAGGCAAAGCTAACCGATATGCAACCTCACCAACCCTTTCTAAAATCTCGAATGGGCCAATATAACGCGGACTAAGCTTCCCTTTCAGACCAAATCGCCGAATACCCTTCCAAGGAGAAACTTTTAGGAACACATGCTCACCAGGTTCAAACTCTAAGGTCCTCCTATGCTTATCAGCATAACTCTTCTGCCGTGATCGAGCCGACTTCAATTTCTCCTTAGCCACTGCTACCTTTTCTGTAGTGATTTGAACTAACTCAGGCCCTTCAATGGCTCTCTCGCCAACCTCATCCCAACAAGTTGGTGTCCGACACTTTCTACCGTACAATGCCTCAAACGGAGCCATCCCAATACTCGCATGCCAACTGTTGTTATAAGCAAACTCAACTAAGCTCAAGTAATCATCCCAGTTACCCGACCACTCAAGTGCACAAGACCTCAACATATCCTCCAACGTTTGAATGGTCCGTTCGGATTGCCCATCAGTCTGCGGATGGAAAGCAGTACTAAAGTTGAGCCGAGTACCCCAAGCTCGTTGAAACCCTTTCCAGAACCGTGAAGTGAATCGTGGGTCCCGATCCGAAACAATAGACACCGGAGTACCATGAAGTCTAACAATCTCCTGCTGAAATATCTGTGCCAACCTATCCACCGAGTAGCCTTCGTGGATGGCCAAAAAGTGTGCCGATTTAGTCAACCGATCCACCACAACCCAAATGGCATCATTCTTCTTGAAAGTCTTCGGCAAACCAGTCACAAAATCCATCGTGATATCCTCCCATTTCCACACTGGAATGTCTAACTGTTGCAGCAACTCACTAGCTCGTTGATGTTCTATCTTCACTTGTTGACAAGTGAGGCACTTCCCAACATATTCAGCCACATCTCGCTTCATCCCATTCCACCAAAAATTTTCCTTCAATTCCCTGTACATCTTTGTAGAACCTGGATGAATAGAAAATGGCGAACTATGAGCCTCCGCCAAAATCGCCTCCCGAATGATTGGATCAGATGGTACACACAACCGCTCACCCAACCAAATCACACCATGGTCATCAATACGAAAGTCGGGCTGCTTGCCCTCCTCCATATTTTGTGCCATACTCCACAATTCCCCATCTTCCTTTTGAGCTTCCTTAACCCTTGAAATAAGATAGGGCTCCACTCGCATACCTGCCAAATGCCCATCTGAACCTTGGACATACAACTCCAATTCTAGTCGCTCCATATCCGAACTAAGCTGAGGTTGTGTAATAAGAGCTGCTACACTTCCTGAACTTTTTCGACTAAGAGCATCTGCAACCACATTTGCCTTCCCCGGGTGATACTGAATCCTCGCATCATAATCTTTTAGAAGCTCCAACCAACGCCTCTGCCTCATGTTAAGCTCTTTTTGAGTGAAAATATATTTAAGACTTTTGTGATCGGTGAAGATATCACAAGTCTCTCCATACAAATAGTGCCTCCAAATCTTCAGAGCAAAGATCACTGCTGCCAACTCCAAATCATGTGTGGGGTAGTTCACCTCGTAAGGTTTAAGCTGCCTAGAAGCATAAGCAATAACCTTACCGTGTTGCATCAAAACACATCCCAAGCCCTTCTTAGAAGCATCACTATAAATCTGGAAACCTCCTGTCCCCGACGGTAATGTAAGTATAGGAGCTGTCACAAGTCGTTTCTTCAACTCCTCGAAACTCTTCTCGCGCTCCTCATTCCACACAAACTTCGAGCCCTTTTTCATCAACTGAGTTAATGGCAAAGCAAGCAAAGAAAATCCTTCCACAAATCTCCTATAATACCCTGCTAAACCCAAGAAACTTCTAATCTCTGTCACAGTAGTAGGTCTCGGCCATTTAGTGATAGCCTCAACCTTTCCAGGATCCACCTTAATGCCTTCAGCAGAAACAACGTGGCCCAAAAATGCAATCTGCTCCAACCAAAACTCACATTTAGAGAATTTAGCATACAATTTCTCCTTCTGCAAAATTCCCAACACTGTTCGAAGATGTTCTTCATGCTCCTCCCTAGACTTAGAGTAAACCAAAATGTCATCAATAAAGACAATAACATATTGGTCCAAGTACTCCTTGAACACCCGATTCATCAAATCCATAAACACCGCTGGAGCGTTAGTCAACCCAAATGGCATCACCAGAAACTCGTAATGCCCATAGCGAGTACGAAAAGCTGTCTTAGAGACATCTTCATCTCTCACCCTCAACTGATGGTAACCCGACCTCAAGTCTATCTTTGAAAAATACTTCGCCCCCTGAAGTTGGTCAAACAAGTCTTCAATCCTCGGTAGTGGATACCGATTCCTGATAGTAATCTTGTTCAACTCCCTGTAGTCTATGCACAACCTCATAGACCCATCTTTCTTTTTCACAAATAAAACCGGAGCACCCCATGGCGAAACACTCGGCCGAATCACACCACGATCTAACAGTTCCTGCAACTGCTCCTTCAACTCCTGCAACTCCAATGGTGCCATCCGATACGGCGCTTTAGAAATAGGTCCCGCACCAGGAACAAGCTCAATAGTAAACTCAACTTCCCGTTGCGGTGGTAACCCTGACAACTCCTCAGGAAACACATCGGGAAAGTCACGAACCACTGAGATATCCTCAATACGAGACTCGCCCTTAGAGGTATCCTTCACAAATGCCAAATACCCCTCACAACCCTTTGCCACTAACTTCCCAGCCTTCAAGGCTGAAATCAATTTCACCACTCTACTCGGCTGTGAACCCTGAAATACGAATTCCGGAGACTTCACATCTCCAAATATAACCTTCTTCGCCTGGCAGTCGATAGTGGCCTGGTGCTTATCCAACCAGTCCATCCCGAGAATAACATCAAAATCGTGCATACACATTGGAAGAAGATTAGCCCTACGAATCTTGTCCCCAAAACTGATCGGACACCCTCGATATAATTCAGAAACAATAACAGAAGTCCCCATCGGGGTAGCAATAGACATAGCAGAATCTAAAGACAGAGATGGCACACCCAGGTGCCGAACAAAAGACTGAGCCACAACAGAATGAGTAGACCCAGTATCAAATAAAATAGAAGCCTCACGGCTACCAACTAAAAGAGTGCTAGAAACAGTACCTGGCGCACCTGCCGCCTGATTATGTGTCAAGGCAAACACTCGACCACCTTGACGCTGACCACCATTGCCACCATGATCACCGCCTCCACCATTGCCACGTGGCCCGGTACAATATCTAGCCATGTGACCCATCTGTCCACACAAGAAACATGCACCGATAACTCTATGACACTGTCTCCCCGGATGATTAGCCCCACACATAGCACAAGGAACTATCGGAATAAGATTTGGGTTACCCCCACCAGCTGGTCCCGGATAACGACCCTGATTCTGCCCTTGCTGACGATTCTGCCCTCGCTGTGGATTCTGTCCATACCAAGGTAGCTGAAGCTGACGATTCTGTCCTTGCTGAGGCATCTGCTGATTACCCCTGTTTTGATTTTGACCACGCCACTGCCCTTGCTGGACACCACGGTTTCTATTCCACTGACCACCTTGATTTCTCCCAGGCTGACCCGAGGCTTGACCCTGCTGGTCATCTCTGTCCCTCTTCCGATTCCCTTCCGGTTTAGAAGACCGAAAGTCCTGCCGCTCCATCTCAATGTTCTTGGCCGCATTAGCCACAGCCGATACATCCGCAAACTTGGTGTTAATGAGATGTTGCCGATACCTATAATGAATCCGCCACTTGAACTTCTCCGCCTGTTCCGCTGCGGTCCCTGCAGAGGTTCCCGCAAAACCTGCCAACCTGGTGAACCTCGTCATAAAATCTGTTGATGGACTCATCATCTTTCTGCCGAATAGACAGATACTCTCTAGCATAGGCCTCTTTATCAGCAGCTGGAAAGTACTGCTGATAAAAGACCTCACAAAACTCTGTCCATCGAAGTGTTTCCACGTACCCATCACCCTTGGTTGTCTTCAGCGCTTTCCACCACCTCTGTGCATCCCCCTCCAGCTTATAAGCAGCAAGCAACACTCTCTGATTATCTGAGCAGCCCAACACATCAAAAATCTTCTCTAGGTGTGCAATCCAATTCTCCGCATCAATTGGAGTTGGAGCTGAACTGAAAGACTGTGGCTTCTGCTTCTGAAACCTCTCCAACCATACGTACATTGGAACCACCTGCTGATCAAGACCATCCACATTCCCTTCCTCTTCGTTTGCTTGTGGACCATTATTTCCCGAGTTCCCCTGCTCAGGAATTTCTGGCGGCTGTTGCATTGCCTGTACCACCTGTGCCACCAACTGCGGTAAAGCTTGATTAACCGCCTGATTCACCAAGGCAGCCAATTGAGCATTAATCTGGTCATTAGGTTGCTCATCGGGATGACCATCACCTCTTCCCCTATTGTTACCTCGCCTCCCAGCAACTCTAGCGGATCTATGAGCCATCTAATAACAGATCAACGAATATCAGCAAAACAGATTAAGGACAGATTCAAATATAGCTGAACGGAAAATCAAACTGAACAAAACCTAACCCAGAATTCTACCCATAACTCACAGGTCAAACCTAAATAGGTTTTCTACAAGAAAGAACCTAAGCTCTGATACCAACTCTGTAACACCCCCTTCCCGAAATAGAAAGGAAGGTTACTCAAACCACAACAAAACCGAACGAAACCTCCAAACAACAAAATCGAACGAAAACTCTATGCCACGAAAGAATAATATTTCACCAATAAATATCAAAAGGTCAAACCAAAATAAATACCAACAGACTCAAACTCAAATCTAGAGTATTTATTACAACTCAAAATAAAATCGATCTATCAAGCCTAAATAGAATATTCCTAGACCATTGGATTGAAAGGAGCTCTCATCACACTTGCCCTTGATCCCCCTGATTACCTGCCCGAAGAAAAACACAGCATGAGCCAAATGCCCAGTACGGATATAGAATACAAGAATAATGAAACGAAATAACTAACTCAATAAATGAACTGAACTGAACTGAAACGAACAAAACTAACATAATAAAATAATAGGCTGAATCAAATGGCTAGGTGTTATTTCATACCGAGCTCAAAATAAAACAGAAATATACCTTGCCACACAGGCAAGGTCAAATAATGCCACACAGGCAAGTCACACACATTGGACCGCGAATCCAAATGTATGTAAAATCGGAAGGCGTGTTTGGCACAAACATCGCCACTCCGCAGAACAGAACAGAACAGAAAACTAGGGTCGACCCATACGCCTCCCACAACAAAACACCAAATGGCCAACTCCCACCGGAGCACAAAACGGAGACGCCGTGGACTGATCACACCGCCACGGAAGGTGTCATGCCTCTCGTGCCAAGACGACATGCCTGTGGTACCCCCACAGGTGGTTATAGCTCAGGTATACCCTACGGTATATTCTAATAATAATATCATGTCACAACACATGCGACACAATATTAACACAAGGGTTCTAAGTGTACATGTAACATCGAAACGAAAAAAATAAATACAAAGCTCCCAAGATACATTAACATGTACATCTCTAAAAGATTTAAAATAAATACTAAATATGTTAACATAACTCAAGAGTACAAATACGAATTCTATGAATCAACACTAACATGAAACAAATATATTAATTTCACAAGGAACAATTATGTGAAATAATAACGAAATTAAAAACGAGTAACAAAACGAACTAATTAAATTTTATAAGAGTATCGCTGAAGGAGTACAGAATCCGTACCTGGATTAAGCAATGTAATACCCAAAATTATACTCCAGAAATTATTCGTTAAATTCCTTCCGTCCGAACTAATTAAACAAAATAATGATTAACATAAGTACGTTTGCAAATTATTATTTCCATCTTTTATCTGTTAATTTATTATTATTATAAGCTCCATGTTCTACCTACACAAATTATGCCAACTATAAGCCTTCTGTTTTTGTTTTTTTTTCAAATTGACAATAAACCTAAATTTTCATACTGTTAGTGCCTATGATTACAATTCGTATAAGATATACATACTTTATTAATTAATTACAACCTAAAGTTACATAACTTGTGTAAAAGTTTAAACAATTCATTCCATATATGTTTCCCGTGAATGATATATGATTCCCTTTGAATTCATAGAATATTTCAACCCATTAGGTGTACTGATCATATATGCAAAACAAAACTATTACACATATATTGTTAATCATTAGATACTTGCCTGATAAAAAACGAAATTGTTTCTTCTCTCTTCGCAGCGCGGCCGTTAACTTCTTCTTTTTTTTTCTGTAGCAGCGGCTTGTTCCTCTTTTATTTTCCTTCCGTTAGTTATCAGAGGTAAGTGAGATAGATTAGGGTTTAAATATTTATTTATATAACTGATGAACTCTCCTAATTTAAATAGAATTTTAATATTACACAAATATAAATCTGATCCATTTAGTTTTAAAGCCCAATTAATGTAGTCCACATAATTAAATACAATATTTTATCCAAACACAAGAAAAGCCCAATTAAAATATTTAAACCAAAACTTTAAAATGCCATTTATTTATTCATTTATTTTTCGGGTATTACAAATTATGTGGCAAAAAACTAATTAAAATAATAATAAAATTTAAATAAATATTTTAATTCATTTTCTTTATAATTTTTTCTCTTCATACCACATAATTAATGATTTTATTTTTTTGTTGGGAAATTTTTTTATAAAGAAAATGAATTAAAATATTTATTTAAATTTTTTATTATTTTAATTAGTTTTTTGCCACATAATTAATGATTTTATTTTTTTTGTTGTAAAAGAAAAAATTATAAAGAAAATGAATTAAAATATTTATTTTAATTTTATTATTATTTTAATTATTTTTTACCACATAATTAATGATTTTATTTTTGTTGGAAAAGAAAAAATTATAAAAAAAAATGAATTAAAATATTTATTTTAATTATTTTTTTGCCACATAATTAATGATTTTATTTTTTTGTTGGAAAAGAACAAATTATAAAGAAAATGAATTAAAATATTTATTTTAATTAGTTTTTTGCCACATAATTTATGATTTTATTATATTTATTTTTTTTGTGTTGTCACATAAGAAAATAATGATTTTTTTCATTTCTTTATAAGCTAGCTTCCTCTCGCCCAGCCAGCAAATACATGTAATTTTTTTTTTCAAAAAGTCACGTAGGATAACCAAGCTGATTTTTTAACGTCTGTGACGAAAATTGGACAGAATGGCCTGAATTTTACTTTTTAAAAATTACAATGAATTAATTGAATATTTTTAAAATTCAGTGGCCAAATACTTATAAGTCGATAACCACATAGGCTAAAGGTGCTTTTTGCCATATATAATCTCTCTTTTATTTATAACCCACAACTTAAAATGGTCTTTCAAATAAAAGGTTATGTAGATTTGGGGAAAGTGGGCGGGTTGGGATAGAAACAGCAAAAATTGAGCGGGAAAAGGCCTCAGCTCAGGGCAATATAATGTGAACTTCCGATTGAGTCACTGTGGTTTTTACGAAAAAGAGGAATTCGATGGGTTCTGTTGAAAAGAGAGTGAATTCAATGGGTTCTGTTGAAAAGAGAGTGAGAATTAGGGCAGATGAAGAAGAAGAAGAAGACAGAATAAGCAGATTACCAGATGAGCTAATTCACCAAATCCTCTCCTTCAATGACACCAGATCTGCAATTCAAACCAGCACACTTTCAAAAAGATGGAAGCTTATATGGAAAACTCTTCCAAATCTCAGACTAGATCGCTATCGTTTTGATAATAGGGATCAATTCTCAAAGTTTGTAGGGCATGTTTTATCTCACCGAAATCAGCAATCAAATCTCGTGAAAATGGAGCTGATTTGTGGAACAGATGTGTTTAAAACTTCTTTGGTAGAGTTTGTCCGGTGCGCTACAGCTCAGAATGTGCAAAACCTAGACGTTACTCGATTTCTGAAACTCCGGCATTTCCCATTATCTATTTTCAGCTCTACTTCCTTGAAGAAACTCAAATTGGCTATTGAACTTGATTTTTCCATGGTTGGGTTCATGCCGGATTCATTTTGGAGTTTGCCTGCTTTAACAACTCTGTATCTTGAAGATTGCAATTTACCTGAATCATGTTTCAATTTGCCTGCTTTAACAACTCTGCATCTGTATAGTTGCAAATTGCCAAAGTCAACTTGGGATTTGCCAGCTTTAACAAGTCTAGAGCTCAGAGCTGTCGATTTTACGGAGAATAGAAGTAAGTTCTTCTCTGAACTTGTCAATCTACGGAATCTGATATTAAGTTTGAGGGAAGTGTCTATAAAAGTTTGCAATATATCATGTCTTAAATTGGTGAACCTGAAAATCAGTTGCTTCAGAAGATATTCTTGTAAATTTGTGGTTTCGTCTCCGAAGCTCTACAATTTCGATTATGATGGTATTGTTCCAATTATTATTGCAACTAATTGCTTGGAGAAGGTAAATATTAAAATACAGTACCCCATTTCATACTATAGTACAATGCTGCCGGAGGAGTCCGAAAAATCTCTTCTACAGCTTCCTATCATGTTTCAAGGACTGCACACTGTCAAATTTCTTAATCTTGATGCAGGGGCCATTAAGGTAAATTTATAAACGAATTCATGATGTTATAACCATTACTCTTTTTCTTTCTTGTTTATGGGGGATATGATTTGATCGTAAACTTACTAAATTAGTGAAAATATTTGATTGTTTAAACTTATCTGAATGCTAGAATTGTGGAATTAGTGGATGGAGTAATTTCCCCGATCATAATTATCACATCTTTATTGTCTTACATACAGAAAATCATTTCTCTATAATTTCTGCATCCGGCTCCCCCTCCCCCACCCACCACACAGTATACCTTCAATCCAATTTCTCCCATAACACAAAAATATTTAACATGCAACAAAATTTATATTAAGGGTTTATGTCCAGGGGTAAACTGAGAAATAGGACCAACTAATAATAAATTCTAGTAGATGTCATATATATGTAAGCACATGGCTCATGGCACATGGGGTAGTTTATATTTGAGTGAAGGATAAGAAAAGTGTAGGTTAGTAGCTTTACTTTTCAGCATTTATGTTCTATAAATAGTTGTAAAAGGAGGAGTAACCTTCAAGCATTATGAATTAAGTGAATGAATGAGATGAAGAGAAGCTTGTTTAAGCTTTCTCCTTATTTTCTATCTCTCTATCTTCTCTCTCACGAACTCAGTAGGAATTACTGATTTTTCTATCCTTCTTCCTTCCAAAATGCTCTAATTCTCTCTATCTATCCTTATTATATTTTAGTTTCTCTCTATCTATCTCAGTTTCTATCTCTATTTCTGATCAGGTACCAACAACGGCCTGACAAATTGGTATCAGAGCTCAAGTTCTATCCAAACTCATCATCGGTTTCCTCTAATCCTCTATTTCTTCTCTATCTTCAAGTTCTAATTTCTTTTGTTCTATAAACCCAAACTGAAATCTACTTCTTTTAGTCTCTTCTATCATTCTAACACTACCCAGAAACAGCCTAGACCTGGGAGGTTAATCTTCTTCAATCTCCTATTCAATTTTCATATTCTTATATTTTATTGTTTCATCATTGTTCATAAAACCAGAAAACCCAAAAAAAATTTTATTCAGTTTTCTTAGTTTCTAGTTTCTACCATCAAAACACTTTGGGTAGTTTATTACTACTGACAAACATCAACAACAAATTCAAATTCCAGCCACAAGAGAGTAGAAAACACCACTTCGGAGGCTCTGTTTTTCTGCAAACCTGCAACTCATCAATTTCAAGTGTTAAACAACTTGAAACAGGTATAAAACTCTTATAACTCACTCGTTTCAGTCACACATAGATAGCCCATACCATATATCTCATTATTAACGTCTCCCAAACATGTTTCAATCCAAGTTTTGCTTGTTCGTCTCTGTCCGCAACAGTTATAAGATTCTATGGTTTAATTTTGTTTGATCTACAATTGTTTGTGTTTAGAAGACTCAATTTACTTTGCTTAGCATATTTAGTGTCTTTACAAACAATCAAAAATAAAAAAACATCAAAATCCTGTCCTTAGCTAATTTTTCAGTCCCTATGCAAACAGTTTCAACCATAATTTTAGTGAGAGCACTCATTACTACTCTGGTAATTGGTGTTTAAGCTAAATTTTGATCTCTTGGTGCTTGTGCTTCTTTTGTGTGCTCATTTACTCTGTTAAAATTCAATTTAGCAATAGGTAGTTGAGTTTAAATTTTGTTCTTCCTCGAATACTCAGTTTGTTTCACTGAAGATATTCATTTCTTACTTCAAAACCATTCAAGCTCATCTCCTCTCACTCAAGTAGTATTACTACTGCTTGAAATTAAATTTTGAACTCAGAATCACAATAGTCTTGTGATTCCTTTCATTCTATTGTTGGTAAATATGGTTGGTACCTCCCAAATGTTGAAGCATGATTTTTTGAGTTATAGAGAGTATACCAATCACAAGTTGCAGCTCATTAATGAAAAATTAGATTATTTCATATGTGGAATGAATGTGTTGCTGAAACAAAAAGGCTCAGATAATGAGAAGGGTTTGGTTAAACTCTTTGGAGATAAAAGAAGGGTCAAGAAGCCAGTTCACATAGGCTATAGAGGAAACAAAGGATTGTTTAGAAATCCCAGCCATGCTGAGAAGTTAAAGGTCAGGACAAATGAAGAAGATGATGTCCAATGGAGGAAGAGGAACAACTATGTTGAAGAAAATGAGAGAAAGGAACTCAAGCATCACAAATTTGTGTTCCCATGTGATAATGCTAGCAACTGGATCAAGGATTGTGAAGAAACAAATTGTGAGGAGCTCCTATATATGATGAGTATGATGAATATAAGGGGACTCCAATATTTGATGATGTTGGAAGTTGGGTGCAGGACTATGAGAAGACTCCATGTTATGATGGTTTACCCACCTATGACGAACCACCACAATATGAAGGAAATTGTTTCTTTGATGAGAAGGTTGAATTCATTGAAAACATTCAACAAAGTATTACACAGCCAGAATCTGAAGAAGAATTATGGTATGATGAAGTCCCTATGATTGATAATAGTCCTGAAGTGGAGCAAGGATTCATGAAGGAAAAAGGATTGTTAGCACTTCTTGAACAACAAATAGAAGATTTCTTAGTAGGGGAGTTGTCAAGGCAGCCTCACATGTTGTCGCTCATGCTAGAAAATGCACAAGGTCCCAAGTTTTATGCAGAATTTTTAGATAAAATGGGATGCCATCAGGTTGTTGCTCTTCCAATCAGTCCCAGAATGAATGGTTGCAATCTCTTGAACCTTGGAGAGATAAAGTGGAAATGTCCAAAACACATGCTCGAAAAAAACTAGAACCTCAAATTTCTTTCCCTATGCGTATCCTGAGTATGTTGAAAAAGCCATTAGCCTATTGCTCCAACCCTATTATCATACTAAGGCCATTGATTATGGTCTTGGCAAGAAATTTTTAGCAGTGAGTGACTGAGTGTTGCACATAAACTTCAAGGAGGAAAAAAAAATTATGTAGAATTGAAGCCATTGAATGTACTGATTCCTAAGGAAGAAACTAGGCAAGAGGCGGCCAAAGTTCAAGGTAACCAAATATATTCATTTTCAAAAGAAGCAAACATCAACCCTTGAGAACCATTGATGTTGAAGACAAAGTTATCTATTATCAAAAGGGAATGGTTTGCGAAGCCTAATCCTTGGAGGGACAAAACATAAGTGCTCCTACAACATTTTCACCTAGAAGATAACTTTGATAACCAACACTCCTCTGTGAAGGATCAACTTGAAATCAATACCATCTATTTTGATCTTCAGGAGGCTCCATTTCATTGGAATGCTATCAGCAAAAGGAATGAGCATGGTAAGGCAATTATCTATGCTTTAAATGTTCAGGATGCTGCTTTAAGTAGTGTTGGTAATGAGAAGGTTTCAGGTGCTTTTACTGTTGAATGCAATCTATCTTATGGGTTAGAAATTGCTACCTTGCTAGTTCATTCTTTGTTGAGAGATGACCTTTAGTGGGAATTTCCAGTTATTGAAACCTTTGAGAAATTCAAAAGGGCATTGATCAGTCTCCCTAAAGGGGACCTACAGCCTAAAACCAAGTCTTTTGCCATAAAAACTGGTCATAGTTGGAGAAAAATTCTAGTTGTTGCTGAAATTGTGCAAGGAATTGAAATGACCAACAAAGAAAAAATGAGAAACAATGAATAACTTAAATTGATCTTAAGTAAGATTTCCAAGTTGACAAGGTATGGAGTGAAAGTAGCTTGGGGAATCTCAAGTAAAAACAGTTTCTCTTTGATAACAAGGAACATATGGAGGCTACTATCAGCTGAACCTTCTTCAAACAGATTCAAATGGGGCAAATGTTATCTCAATAGGATGAGGTCATGGAGTAATTTCATACCAGTTTCCAGTTGTTGCATATACTTGTGCATCAAAGGGGTGAAGTGGTTGGTGTACAAAAGAAAGAATATCCATTGTTTATTAGGGCAAAAGTTTCCAAATTCAAATTGGGGCATAATCTTTCACACATCATATGTACTTCCAAGATATTACCTTGCAAAGAGTATATGTTTCTAGCAAGTGGTTGCAAATGATACAAGATAGCAGAATTGGTGTTACTTTGAATGGAGAGGATTCACCCTTTGACACCTATAAGTGGTCACTCTTTAAATGGAAAATGATGCAAGAAGAATGTGCAAATGACTTCAAAGTCTCCTTGAAACTATGGGGTATCCCCTGAAATTCAAGGGGAACAACAACTGAAAATTCAAGACGGAAATTGTAAAGCAAGACTTTTCATTGAACATGTGGACAGGCCTTGCAATGGCAAAGTTTTAATGAGCAAAATCCAAAGCTTCATATTTGATCTTGGAGGAAATTATAAAGAGACACCAGCCTAGGTTACAACTGTTCTGTTTTTGGTACACATTCATGAGGACATGAATGTTCTAAAGGAGGAGGGAATGTCAGGTCAGGGGTAAACTGGGAAATAGGACCAACTAATAGTAAATTCTAGTAGTTGCCATATATATGTAAGCACATGGCACATGGCACATGGGGTAGTTGGTTATATTTGAGTGAAGGATAAGAAAAGTTGTGTAGGTTAATAGCTTTACTTTTCAGCATTTCTTTTCTATAAATAGTTGTAAAAGGAGGAGTAACCTTCAAGCATTATGAATTAAGTGAATGAATGAAATGAAGAGAAGCTTGTTTAAGCTTTCTCCTTATTTTCTCTATTTCTTTCTTCTGTCTCACGAACTCAATAGGAATTACTGAGTTTTCTATCCTTCTTCCTCCCAAAATTCTCTAATTCTCTCTATCTATCTCAGTTTCTATCTCTATTTCTGGTCAGGTACCAACAGGGGCCTGACAGTTTAATATCCCCATCTCACTAAAAGCCTTTAATCCAATTTTGACATTAGGGTTTATTTGTTGATACAAATATTCAAAGATTAATTTTGATTGTATAAAAATTGAACCATACTTTTGTATGTAAAGGATGACAGGCACATTATCCATGACAATGCTTCCTATTGTCATTTTTAACATTACACGGTTGTTGCTTATCAAATCCTAAGAAAACGATAGAAAGTTGTAATGGCTAATGGCTTTTCTCTTTCACTTCTTCTCAAGGGAAATTCATGTACCTGCGAATTTAAAATGAATACTCAAGATGAGGAAACTTGCATGTCAAAGACCTGCCATCTGCGTGAAGAGCATTTTAATTATTTAGATCTAAATTACACCTTCAGATGATGGCTGTTTTATATTTTAAATGTGTGCTTATTCATAATGTCCTAGGCACTTTCTGTGGTTTCGGACTTGCTTGCACACCAGCCTTCTCCATTCTGTAACTTGAAGTATGTGAAGATACCCAAGTGGTATGCTGTCTCGACTGTTCCTAGTGCTGTTAGAACCTACCTACTTAGTGGCTCTCCAAGTGCCACAATCATCAGGGAATTTCCACAGGTATTTAAAAACATCTATCTCCTTCACCATATCTTGGTGCATTTTTGTCTTCTTGTTGTAAGCAATTACAATACATGTTGCTTAATGGTAAAAGTAGGTACTGTCTCCTTCAATCTATTGTTTTCTTTTCATGGATAGGCAGTCTAAGGCACTTAATTGAGTGGTGGATACGACTTACGAGGACTTAATACTTCTTTATTCCAGTATGGGTTCCTCAAAAAGAAAGTTCATGTAGTCAAATTAGCTGCTAGCCTTTTGGATTATAGGAATTCCGGCTCAATGAGATATGATTTGATTTAGACAAAATCTGTGAATTTTTGTATTTTCCTTTTTTTCTCCATGGACTAAAATTTATTTGAGTTTTTTAAGGCATATTTATGAAGAACAGCTTTAAGTGATTATGTATCAGGCTGCCTACGGTCCCTACAGGCTATTTGTGGGTACTGGGATTGTTAGAAGACTATCCTTTCAAGGTTAGGGTTAAATTAGAATTTAATATGTAAAGGTTTGGGGGTCAAAGAGGAGCTTTATGTGGCTGTGGCCAGTAATCCTTTAGCAGTGTTTAGGGTTTGATGACTGTTTTAGGAAACAAGGATAAAGGCTCGAAAGGGATACCTTTTTTCTTTCTTGGTTCATATTGTTATTCTGTTGTTTCTGTTCCTAAATGTGTAGAGGTTATTAGCAGAAACATTAATAGCAAAATAATATGCTTTTTGTTTTATAGATCATGAACGTTCTGCTATATTCCTCTCAATTGATGATTTGCACTGATCTACCGTCCCCCCCCCCCCTCCCTCCCTCCCTTTTAACAGTTTTAGTTGGCCAAAATCTTTTAAATAGAGGTCTAACAGATATGAAATTGCAAATTTCAATTCTTGTGAAATTTAATCTTTTGCTTAAATCTTCTTCCCTTTCTAATCGGAACCTCATTATGCTTTCTAGTCGGTGCAAATTCTAGTCATTCATACTCTTCACTTCGAAATGCACATGTAAGGAGTGAATTTGTAGTGCTTAAGGTCACTTAAATTTTTGAGTTATGCTACATTAACAGAATAATCCAACATAAAGTCTACTAGAAGGAAGTGTCGTCATTGTAAATGAAGATTTCAATTTCCCACTTCCATCATCTCAGCTCAAATAGGATGATAAAGAAGTATTATATCATTTGAAAAAATATTCTGTTGTGTGTCATTTTCCTAATTCTTTTCTATCAATTTCTTGGTTCATTTCTTTAACTTTTATGTGTATATACTGTTATTTCTTCATGCAATCCACTTTATGTTATGCACGGAAACTGCAGTGCATTGAACCAGTTTCTCATCCAAGCTCTTTGTTGCAAACAAAATGATATGGTTGTTTTTCATGTTGGAAAGGTATATTCACTTGTGTTTTTCGATTTCTTTGCGACGACTCAGATGGTGCCAGTGTCTATGACAGCCCAAAATATGGTGATAGAAGAGCCTTTGGCCACTCCTCTGAACTTTCTTCCTGTGGTAATGGATGTGATTACCAGGGTTGATGGCAAGGAGGCAGAGCTAGTTGCTGCTGGATGCAATTTTACAGATCCCAATGGCAGGGTTTCGCCTTCTATTCAAACTGATGGAAGGGATAAAGGGTCCATGCCTCAACAGCATACGCCATTGGTTGTTCAGAATGTTGATTATGACGGTGGAGTCAGAGAGCGTACTGCGATTTTGGTGTCTTCTACCAGTAAAAGGGCATCCAGGGCTTCTATGGTAGAAGCAGAAGAGATAATGTCAAATGAGGAACATATTTGGCAAAGAGGTGACAACTCTGTGCTCGGTGAAATGGATGATTCTGGAGAAGTAGAACAGCAAGTGAAAGTGCATGCTGATAAAGAGCTGGTTGAGTCTCAAGGTATACATATTAAATTTGGTGCGAATGAAGAGACCATTGTTGAAGGCACTATGGAGTTTAAGGTGCAAGAAGAGCATATTGAGAAGAATTCTGGCGTAGACGATGATAGGGCTGAACAAATAGATGTTGAGGAAGTTATCGAAAGGATCCAAGGACAAGTAAAAGAAGTGGTTGGTGTTCCTGTGCCAGGGGTTCATGGACTGGTGCCCAATGCTCCAGTTGCAGGGGCAGGCAATCGTCAGGTGAGCTCTTCTGTGGGTAATAGTGATTTTGGGTTATGGCAGGGCCATGAAGTTAAGTTGGAGTTTGTAAGCTTACTCGAGCTCATTATGCTAAAATATCCAAAAACATTTGAACACTTCAACCCAAAAAGCAAGAAGTTTTATACAATGGGGTTGAATATGTTGTGCACCTCAGTGAATTCCTTTTCCATAACCCCTACGGCCCAGGTTAACACCGAGATGATCATAGAATACAGGGCTCTATTTGATGACTTGCAGAGCTGCGGATTTAACGTTACTTGGTTGTGAATCGTCTGAACTATATTGAACAGCTCCAATTTTCACAGCCTCTAGTTGGCGAGCTTCGTGGAATTGACGTTAAAATTGAGGATGCTAAAAGAGAACTACAGGACTTGCAGGCTCTCCGCATGGTGAAGATGTCAGAAATTGAGGCGGCTTTTGGTCATATTGGTACTAGCCTTGCAGTGGGCTACATTGGAGATGGGTTACTTTCTGGCCACTAGTTCTTTAGCAGTAGTTGATTCTGGTATTTTGGGTCTTTGGTTTCTATTACGTGTACAGATTATCTCAATACTTTAATTATTGTGTTTGGAGGGCTTGTATATATCTTAGAAACTCTAATTTTATTCCTCATACTTTTGATATTTTAGGGTTCTAACTTCCTGAACCCGACTCCTCTCAATTACAGGTTCCACTCAATTTCCCCTCCAAGGTTTAGCAATAAAAAAAGATTTCGTGACGATACATTATTTGTTAGTCATAATGGTGTTACTGGTTTCATTGTTAATAGATGTGTATTGAAACTAGAGAGCATCTAATTCTAGTGAAATTCACAACAAAGCCAGCCATGAAAAAGGTAATAAATATTTCTTATTCTTGCATGTATAATAGTTGCAAGAAGCCTTACTAAATATTTGCAAATAACAATTAATATCACATAATAATTTATATCTAATTATAACCAATAAAAATATAGTAAGAAGTGCTTCACACAAGTACTTTCAATACTTTATTTTGCAAGAGAACTTCTAATGATTATTATTTCTAAAAAATATATTGCATAAAATTAATATAAATATCATTAATTAAATATATTTAAATTAGACTTGTGCTTTACACGAGTTATACTCTACTCTATAATGTTTGAATTGAAGGAATGTAACGGAGGAAGAAATATAATGAAAAATAATGTATTTGGTGATCATTTCGACGGATAATTAAACCATTCAAGTGCAATGAAAATTTATTTCATTCCCTTGATTTTCATTCTATGTGTAAGGTGGTGGAATGAGATCCATATTTGACAATTATGTCATTCTATCGCACCTTCCACCACTACCAAAAAATCAAAACATGCACTTATGCTGCGTTTGGATTGAAAGAATATAATAAGTGAAGAAATGAAATAGAGATTAGAATGATTCATTCTATTTTAGCTAGAATGAATCATTCCATACCATCCTCCAAGAAATAAAATTTATAAATTTGGGAGAAATAAAAATGGTTCATTCCAGTCCAATAGAACAACCAAACACAATTGATATATAATTACATTTTTTTCTTCCATTTTATTCCTTCAATACAAAACGTAATACTATAATAATATTGATGAGTTTGACCGATACCAATTTACCTTCTTTTTTAATGCTACTTTTGATTTACTTTCTATTTCGATTGAATTACTCATTTGTCTCTTCAAGTTGCTAATCATTATAAAAATAATTATTTTATTGGCAAGTGAGCACTTTTATCCCAAAGTAAGCATTTATGGTTCCTTCAACGGATTTTTCTCAATTTCAATATATATTAGTAAATTTGTATTTTTAATGAGAGTATAATTGTATTTTGACAATGCCATGAAATATTTGAAAACATGGTTTTAAAAACCGGACCGGACCGGACCGGACCGTCGGTTCGACCAATAAAATCGGAATCGTTCGGCACTCCGATCCGATTTGAACAAAAAAATCAATTTTGGTCAAAACCCAGTTGACCCACCGATTGAACTGGTAATTCAACCGGTAAAATCAATTATTGACCCAGTGGCTCGATTTTTTTTTTGTACTAATTTTTTTTTAATATTAAAATTAACGATTTTTAGTAATACATTATTTTTTTAGTTCATAAAAAAGAGATTTTTTAAAATTTTATTAATTATTAATAATATATAGTTTTATATATTAATGACGTCACTAAGTCAATAACGATTCAATCACTAATTAGATCAATAACCCATCCGCCCCGATACCTTTTCCGATCTGAATATGAGAACCTTGCTTGAAACCTCTCTTATAATTTGGTATAACTATCTAAATAATTTTATATAGTCAATAGACAATTGTAATCTCATTAAAATGAACCTTAGTACGTTACTCAAAATTAAGGATAACTAGTAATTGCTCGTGCACGAAGGCACGGCGTAACAAAAAATTAGATTAAAATTCAAAAAATACTATATTATCTAAAGACGCTTTGCAATCTAAAATAACTTACAATCACAATAATAATACATACTCAATCATCAACACATAGCTAACCACCAAAACATCAAGCTAGTCGTTACTAATTTCAAGAAATTTTGGCAGAATTTCTTCTAAAAATAGATATTTAGAAAAATCTAAACTTGTCAACAAAACTTACAATCATCAATACATATCCAAACCACCAAAACAACCATCATGTTTAAAACCTGTCTAGTGGAGTGTTGGATTCAAAACAGTCCCCCCAAGTTTGGACGAAAATTAATTTGATACTAACAACAACCCAGAAATTATATCTAAACCATAAAATAAACAATCCAGAATATATAACAGCGACCTAATATAGCTCGACCTCCGTATGTAAAGCTACTAACAACAACCCTGAAATTATAATTATAATAATAAAAATAACTAAATCTCATAAAACCCATACCACTAATAACACTAAAGACCAAACTTAATATAAAAATAAAAAATAAAATCATTAATTTACTACACCGCTAATAAGTCCAAATGTCCAAAAACAATGTAGTACAAAACAAATTAAACTCAAGTATCAAAACTTACTTTCTTCCATTTGCCAATAAAAACAGGTCAAACTAAGTTAATTACTACCTAATACCAACACATGTAATAACACCCATAACATTTATAATTCCCAAATTTCACCCATAAATTTAAAAACCCAGTTTAAACCCAAGTATCCCACCTTAATTTCTTCAAAACTCCCATTTCATCATTATAACCAACCCCCCCAAAAAAAGTAAATATCAAAGATACTTTACAAATCAGGTAACTATTACATGCCCCATCAGGGACTATAATTAGGATCAGCTCCATAACAAATATTTAAAATGAGCAAACTATGAAATTCTTTCAAATTCTCAAGTTAACAGCAAAAGTCTAGAGTTTCTTTCAATTGATTTTGAAGCAATCAAGTAAATTTCATGTAAAATTCACTCATCAATAAATTGAAAGTTGACCTCATTGCTTCCAGACTCACTAAACTACCCTTGAGTATGGCATCCAATACGTTGAACGTTGCCTCAGGATCTTCCTTGTCACCAGAGTCTTCCAAATCGAACGCTAATCTCATACCTCTGCAAATTCCCATACCCGACCTTCGTCGAGTCCAAATTGGAAACCCTAACATTTTCTGAATTTCACTTTTGTCTCACCGAAATGGCATCTAGCACGTCTTGAATCCAAACAATCATAAAGATGTAAGAAATTGTGTGAAATCAAAAGACTTGAGTAATTAATGAAGAAATTGATGGACCTTTAAGAAGAGGGAAGGTTGAGGACGAAAGTAACCTGAAGATGGTATTTTCATTTTTGGCCCATAGCGATTGCAATTCGCTTGCCCCATTAAATTACAAAAAAAAGGAATTCTTCTAACAGCCCACATCTGATCAACAAAAAGTTTAATTTCATTCTTAGGCCCCATCAAAAATAAGAAGCTATCATTAAAGATCTCGTGATATGTTACTGCTAATACCTCGTGATATCATTAAAGTTTTATGATGAGTGACTGATTTAATATATAAGTTTGCTTGTCATAGAAAACACTGATTCATGTTCAAATTTATTGATGCTTAACTGTTATTGATTTTTGTTTTACTATCATTCTGCTACTAAAGTAGGAATTCCAGCTCACAGGTAAACCAAATTAAACATACCCCTATTCACAGGTAATTTTGTGATCAAAAGATGCATATGAGTTCTCTAAATCTCAAATATAGAATGCACAATAATTCATACATTTCGTCTGTTCCTCCACCAGAATTCCTGCTTGAAACAATAAAGCTTAAAAAAAAAAACCAAAATCAGAATCCAAATCAAGGTGATTAGGAAAAAACATGTTTTAATTTTGTTAGTGATACCAACCTTTCTTGGCTGGATAAGTTATATCTTCAAGCTGGATAATATCCTCAACAGACATACTTAAACCAAAATTACCAGCTACTGCCAAGATGACCTTATGAGCATGGACCGCTCTTTCCTTCTTGCCAATAATGAAAAATATATCAGATAGCTCCCAATTTTCATAAACCCTACTTTCATCTTCCATTTCTTCTTCACTATCATCATCACGTTCATATTCACCGTGCCTTCAACCCTCTGTTTCTATTTACTCCCACCACTAAATCAACACTCCCCACTTACCCATTAACCATAAAAGAGAATAAACACAAAAGAACAAAGAGAAACATTACCTTGCAGGGAAAAATCCTTCCTTCAAGAATAAAGTCACTATTAAAGCAAAACCCAGTAATCTATGTGTGAGTGTGTGAAAGAGATTAGCAGTGAAAAACCCAAATTCTTAAACACCCAATTTTTAGGAAAAACCCAAATTCTTAAACACCCAATTTTTTTTTAAAGAAATGGTATATGATCAACTGAAGTAGTCATAAACCCTTAAAAATAAACTTAAATAAATGATATTCGACTGAATTGGAAGTGAAATATAGAGGAAATACGAGAGAGTGAAATTTTTACCGGGGTTAGAAGGCAGCGGAAGGTGATCGGACCATCCAAATTTTTGATTAAGAGCGAGTGAAATATAGAGAAACGCCATGTGATCGGACCATCCAACTTTTTGATTTTCAGCCCTAATTAGTTTGATGTTCTGTTTTGTTCCGTTCGAATGTGGGCTGGGAGAAAGAAAAGAGCAGTTCCTGCAACCAACAGTGATCTTATTTCGGTACTAAGATGCTCCTCTTGCTTTTTTACTTTCTCTTTTACAGCATTTGGATGCATAATCATGTTTTCCACTACCAATTCTCGAGACTCCAATTGTTCGCGCATCTCATCAAGTTCATTTGATCGACTTAATGACTCTGCTTCTACCTGCCCACCATATGGCCGCCCGCTAATCCGCGGGCTTATCAATTAAAGCCCATTAAAATTTCAAAAGGAAAGAGATAAAAGAACAGAACATAAAAGTAATGAAACAAATTCTGTGCCGGTCCTTTCTCAAAATTTATTAGCCAATTTGATATAAACTGTAGGAAAAGCTAGTAGCTATTTCTAATCTTCCGCTCAATGTGTAGCGAAGAAGAACTATAACTCAAACAATCTTATACATTTTTTTGAGCAATTTATATTTCTTATGCAGTTTTTTCAAGAATTAAACAACTTTCAGCAATATAAAAAAGTAACATAATGTCTTTTCTTTTTAATCTTACTTAACAAATAAGCACAACCATATATATATATATATATATATATATATATGTATTCTTCTATTCCCCAGAATTTATGGCCAGGCATTGAAGGCTAAGGATGAAGAAACTGAAAAAAAAAACTACTTTTTTTAGTCCCATTGATTCTTTACTCCACAGTCCAGTAAAATAAGTTTTAATAATCAACTTCAATTTGCTTTCTCCATTTGGAGATATGCTGATCTATCAATTTGTATGATTGCTTATTGTTGAGATTCGGTAGCTCAGTGAAAATGATAACATACATTTATATTTATAAGATTATACATCATGTGAATTTCTGTCTTTGAGCTATTTCCTGTAGACATTTACTTGTTATTCTACTTCTCCCAAAGAAGAATGTTTTCCATGAGAATAAAGAAGAACAAAATGTTTCCGCTTCTGTAGTTAAAACACTAAAACTTGTAGAGAATGGCAAATGAATCATATTTTAGTGTTAACTACCAATGATAATTACACGTGTCATTGGTTGATGAGAAGCTCCCCTGTCCAACTCTTCACGCCCTTCATCATAAGCTGCAAGAAGACATTAATTTTTTTAATTTGTTTTGTAAGTAAAATAGTTTTTTGAAAAGACGTCAGGGGGGAAGAAAATAATAATGAATGCAAAACTGTTGCTTCTATAAAAGTCATCATTTTACCATATAACTTACCAATATAAACATCAAGAGGCGGTCTTTGGTTCAACCAAGGGACGGTGGTTGCTTCAAGAGGAAAAGAACAAATGAATTAATTTCTCAATCCGACAGCTACTATACATGCAACACTCTTTCTCCACCAATCAGATAAAGAAAAGTAGACTATACACTATCTAATTGAATTATGATTCCAGATAAACAAAATGAGGAAGTCTTAATAGTGGAGAAACAGGTTGAAATCTTGCATAAGAATTGTTAAACAATACTACTACCAGTAGGAATGTTATATAGTGAGCTGTCTGCTGTTCCCGGCAAAGGTGTTTGGGCTATTCCAGGCAAATGTGTTTGAGCAGATCTTGGTAAAGGCGTTTGGATAGGAGTCTGTAATGGCATCTACATATAAAAATATGTACACACTTCAAAACAAACATTAAGGAGAAAAGATAAAAAAAAAAGAAAAAAAAAGATATAATGCAGAAAATATGTAACCATGAATAGAGAAAGTGAGAACTCATAGGAGGAAAGAGTAAATCAGCAGTGGGGGTTTCGTACTCCTCAGTCCCTTTATACGGAACATTAAGATCGTGAAAAGGAGTAATAGGAGCCCCAGGCATTGGCCTTGGAGCTGAAGACCTCTCTATTGGACCCAAAATAGCACCAGCTTGCATCATTTTCGTTTCCCACGGCTATCCGTAAACAAAAAGAAATTCTTATAAAACCCTAAAATCAATCGGATCAAAAATAAAACTAAATCAACTAATTAAAAGCTTTGGAATGCAATTTTTCTAAAATCTTCAAAAATTTGTATTTCATTCTCATGTGCAATAAATTGATACACCAAATTAAAATAGAGCATAATGAAAATAACAATTGCTTCTTCATTCTCACATTTCCCTACCCTTTTTTAGCAACTAAAAAGGCAAAACTCTAGTAAAAATCTAGCATAACCGTACCTAAAATTTGCAAATCACTCCAATCCTTTTTCCTACACTTCTCCGCCAACCAAACAAAACCCAAAATTACGCCAACAATTAACAGAAAAGTGCTCAAAAAATTGAGCACAACCCTACCTGTATATATGGGACTGGAGCTTCTCACGTAACAAAATTTTGTTTCGATTAGCTTCGTTAAAGGCATATGAAAGACTCCACAATCGAGCTAGCTCTTGCTCGAACTCTTCCCATTGAATCACTCTCACATCCTCTTGATGATTTTCTTCTGCTACAATTTTCTTCCATAAATATTAACGTTGTTTGATGCGATTTGTGCGGAATTCAATAGTAGATCATCGTCCACCCACCTCACCATTGTCTTGAAATTTGAGCAATTAAGGTCATCAAGACATACAAAGAAGATTTTCACGATTTGCAATTGCACGAGAAGGAAGGATGAAGCAAAGAAGATTATATCAATTGCACAGCTCTGTTCAGTAAGAAGAGAGAGAGTGTGGGTTTGATTTGGGAGGGTTTGTAAGAAATCTAAATCGTTGTTGTGATTTCTCAATTTGAAGATTCAAAATGGGTTCTATTTTATTAGTATAGATGTGACGTCCTCAAAATAGGTTCAATACTAATCTATTATGAATCGTCAAATATATGGTACAGAATTCTAAATACAAATATTTTATAACAAAAGGTCGTGAGAAATACAACCATACAACTGTGAGTTTCAATACAAATCGTATATAATACGAAATATAAATACTCAAATTCAGTCCTCAATAATTATAATTATTATCACACTATTTTATAAAAATAGTGAGGACTACTAATGCTCTAGTCTGATCATCACCCTGTTCCCCGATTAGTTCCCGCAATATTCTCATTCCCTGAACAGGACAATAGATGAAAAAGGTGAGCTCAACTAGCCTAGTAAAGAATATTATGATTAAGATAATGAAAAATAAATTATCGTTAGCCTTCAATAAATCAGATAAA
This sequence comes from Panax stipuleanatus, assembly GCA_020205555.1. NCBI lineage: Eukaryota > Viridiplantae > Streptophyta > Magnoliopsida > Apiales > Araliaceae > Panax > Panax stipuleanatus. The sequence continues at coordinate 114,936,802 of CM035119.1, read as the reverse complement.
ATATTATGGACAACATGTTTTAGATCAATATTCGCAGCGAAAATAACAATTCGTTAGAAGAGTTAAAGTAGATAATGAAGTCTATTATCTTCTATGATTTAAAATTTTATCATCAATATTTTATCCCTGTAACATCAATCAATATACATCTTGAATCAAATATTCATTTTTGCACTACGGGCCAAAGATATTCATTTGTATCACCAGTTAGTCATGTTCATCTCAACACATGTCCATCTTTGCACTACGGGCCAAATATATTCATCAGGTAATCATTCATCTTTGCACTACAGGCCAAAAATATTCATCAAGTAATCATTCATCTTTGCTCTACAGGCCAAAGATATTCAGTTATATCATCATTTAGGACTGAGGATGATGAAAAATAATATAAACAACGAATCCAATGAAATAAATGATAAAAATTAGGGATTCGTAATTTAGTTTATCCAAGTTCAAGAATACTCCATAATAATCAATTGTGGAGCAAAATTCAAGAATAAAGATCAAAACATGGATCCAATCAAAGATAGGAACCATAACAAACAACTTGGACAATTAAAAGAGAATTTAATTTTTTTTGTGAATAGTGTTGTATACGTGAATAGTGCCGTATACGCGAATAGTAATTCTGACATAAAAAGGTAAAAATTTTATAATAAAATTCATACCAACATTTCAATGAAATGATACTAGATGAAACACAAAATTCGAAGAATTTCTGATCATTTCAGGAATTATAGAAGCAATACTTACCGTAGTAAATTTTAATTTGGGTATATGAAATGAAATATTATCGCTTTCATAATATGGAATATGAAAGAAAATAATATTCTTTATGAATATTGAAAGAAAGTAACATCATTTACGAGAAAAATAATATCCTTTACTTTAAAAAGAGAGTATTTTTGACTGGTATGACGGGGATATTCTTGAAAAAAAATTATATTATTTTCTCCACTCAAAGCTTCCTTAAACTCAAAAGAAATACGCTCAATACTATAGAAGAAAAATTCTCTGATTCTAGTGTGATTTTCATTTCTAAACTAAGCATTCTATTTATAGGAGAATGGCATGGTACTATTTAAATTTCAGAAATCACGGGTCAACAGTAAATTTTTCACGGGCGCTGCAACCGGCGAAAAAATTTGATTTACTATTTATTACTGTGCAATAAAATATTCTAATAAAACAAAAATTTTAAATAAAATATAATATATTCTATTTTATATATATATATATATATATATATATATATATATATATATATATATATATTCACACACATCACCATCCACCACACACACCCTAACACACACACACCCCACACACACCCTCACACACACTCCACACACACACACATTTATATATATATATATATATATTTTATAATTTTTTACTTATTATTTTAAAAAATGAGTAAGTGAGAAGTCCAAATAATAAGTCAAATTTATAATAAATACTGATAAAAATACCTCAGCACTAATTCTTTCTTTTATATTCACAAAAATAAATATTTTCTTATCATATAAATTAATAATTAATTATTCACAAATAATATTACAGAACTATCAAATTGCCAACTAGGTCGTTCCTAGGAAAGAGGGGGCCTTCTGATAAGGATTTCTCCGTACTAGCGCGTAATTAAATAACCCCTCCTAGACAGAACTTTCTTAGACATTGCCAATAATGCTATCTAATAATACTATTCAAATAATATGAATTATTGATTTGATAATTTAAAATACTGTGCAATGACAATTACTGAATCAATAAAATATTATGCAATTATCAATGTAGCAATTATTGAATCAATAATATAAAATATTAAACAGTAATTACTGTAACAATTATTGAGTAGTAACTTCTTAAGTAAGAATTAATAATTAGAATTACTGTGCAATACCGTGTGCTACTGTGCAACACTGCGTATTACTACCGGGTATTTTAACAGTTTTAACTGTAACGACCACGCCGTTATTTTTAGAAAAACTTATTCTTGTCGTTTTCTTCATTCGATAATTTTTTGTTATGAGGCCCACAAATGATTGCACCGCCATACGAATATTCTCCGACAAAAAGAATATTCCCCGACCAAACGAATATTTTCCGACACAAAGAATATTTTATGGCCACTTGCTTACTTTGTAAAATTTGCACATTTCACCCATAACTAAAACATTATATCAAATCAACGCCTTACTATTTCAAAATAACATATAAAGAAAATTAAATCTTTATTCATAAAAGTTGAGGTCTTACAACCTCCCCTCCTTATGAAATTTTATCCTCGAAATTGATGTACGTACCTGGTATGTCGAAAAGGTGAGGATACCTCGCTTTCATTTCCGATTCTAACTCCCAGGTCATTTTCTCGATATCATGGTTCCTCCACAAAACTTTAACTTGAGGTATAATCTTCAAGCGTAGGATATGTTCCTTCTTATCCAAGATTTTGACAGGTACCTACGTTAAATCTTCGGCTATCTCGTCTGGTTCTAACTCAATAATGTGGCTTGGATCTTTCACATATTTACGTAACACAGATATGTGAAAAACGTTATGAACACGAGACATGCTTGGAGGTAAAGCGAGTCTATAGGCCACATTTTCTACTCGATCAAGAATCTCAAATGGACCAATAAATCGTGGATTGAGCTTTTCTCTCTTCCCGAATCTTGTAACTCCCTTCCATGGAGCAACACGTAATAACACATGGTCCCCAACATTAAATTTCACGTCCTTTCGATGAAGATCCGCATAACTCTTTTGTCGATCCTGCGCCGTTTGTATACGTTGTCGGATCATTTGCATCTTTTTCGTAGTCATACGTACCAACTCCGATCCCAACAATGTTGCTTCACTCACCTCATCCCAGCATACTGGAGAACAACACTTTCTCTCATACAACGTCTCGAATGGAGCCATGCCTATACTTGCCTGATAACTGTTATTGTAAGAGAATTCCACCAATGGTAGGTACTTATCCCAACTCCCTTTGAAGTCTAGAACACAAAGTCTCAATAGATCTTCAAGAGTTTGAATAGTCCTTTCCGATTGCCCGTCCGTTTGAGGATGATATGCCGAACTGAATCGTAAATCCGTGCCCTGTTGGTGGACTTTTAACATGGAGAAGATAATAGCTATTATGGTCTATTTGACTCTTCTAATGGATTGTTCGTTCCGCTGCAACTATGGTTGTAAACTTTTATCATCTACGATACGTTTTAAATCTCAGATTTATTACTGACGAATGCTATTGATAATTTGATTATCTTTAGTTATGATATTCTTTACTGGGCTATTTATGCTCACCCTTTTGCTTCATAATTTTTTTCAGGTAATAAGAGTGTAGCTGGATCGAGCGGGGATAACAAGGGAATAGAGTAATGGTCGGTGACTGTTGAGTTTCTCAATACATTATAAAACAGCATGACAATATATAATTGTATTAAAAACTTTAAATGCGTGTGTCGTATAGTATACGCCATTTAACCGTTGATTTTGGTGACCCAAATAGGGTGAGGTATTGTTGTGGTTGAAGCACCATGAGAGTCACATTTGGTATCAGTGGTATTTGTATTAAAACTCACAGTTTAACTGTGGTCATATTTTGTACGACAGTTTAAAAGTTAAAATTTGAAGATTTGTATTTGAAATTTTTGTTGAGTGTATTTGTGGCGACTCAGAATGGGTTGGGTTGATTGGACCTATTTTGGGGGTGTCACACCCACCCCCCTCCCCCCCCAAAAAAATATTATATATTGATTATGTATACACTCCTACGCCCCCACCCCACCCACCCTCACCCCCCAAAAAAATAATATTTACTGATTATATATACACTCTAAAAAAAATAATATTTATTGATTATTGTAATAAAATTCTCAATAATTTCATTAATTTTATTTAACATAATAATTATTAATGTAATTTTTTTTGAAAGTGCCTATAATCACAAAATTAATGCTTTTAATACTCAATTTAGGTATATTATTTAAAAATTTTAGTTTCAAACTTGGGTCTAAAAAATTAAAATAAGACTCTTTCTCTTTTAGTATAACAGAAATTAAGATTTTAGTGAAACTATAATTTTAAAAATAGATCGACCTAGATTCGACCCATAACCATTTAAATCCAAACCACTTAACCCATATTAAATAGGGTCCTTTATAGTACTATACAACAATTATAAAATAATTACAACATTAGTGCATCCATAAAATAATTATAAAAATAACGCAATAAGTTGGTAGCTCTCAATTTCACAATTAATACCGAACTAAAATTAAGGAGCAATAACTCCCTACACGTCAGTTACCGAATTTGAGATATTCGCAACCAACTAATATCCTAAATTCAAACTAACGAGAAAACAGGGGAACGAATTTTGCAGATCGGAGAAGACGAAATCAAACGAACATTCAATATCGGAGAAGACGAACTCAACAAACGACGCCGGAGTTTCCAAAAATATATTCCGAAGTTTCCATAGCAGCCGAACATTCAAGATCAAGAGGAAATTTCAAATCGGCGTTGATTTCGATTTACAATCAGTAACCAGAGACAAAACTATTATAATGATTATTTGTTGTTGATTGATTGGTTACATATTTGTATAATGAGGTACGTGACTTTCAACTTTGTATGCATATATTTACCCGCAGTCACTACATAATCATATATTGGTTACCTCATCCAATTTTTCGATCTTTAATTGGACACAAAGTCAGTATACTGAGTGCTTTGATTGTAAAATGCAAGGAAAAAAATGTGTTTTATGTTTTGGTTACTAAGTATATATATATTGGTTACTGTTTAATATTGATTTGGTTACTGTATAATGTTGATTTGGTTGCTGTATAATATTAATGTATTTTCTACTGATGATTTTTATATTGATGGTTACTTATTAAATATATTGGTTACCGTTATGCAATTTTTCTGTCTTTAATTGGTCACAAAGTCATTATACTGAGTGTTTTGATTGTCAGATGCATGGAATACTAAGTATATATATATTGGTTATTGTCTAATCTTGGGTCGGTTACTGTATAATGTTGATTTGGTTACTATATAATATTAATGTGTTTTATATCGAAGGTTACTTATTAGCTACATTGGTTACCTTTATACAACTGTTAGTCTTTAATTGGTAACAAAGTCATTACACTGAGTGTTTTGATTATAAAATGCATTGAAAAATGTGTTTTATGTTCTGGTTACTAAGTACATATATCTTGGTTGCTGTCTGATCTTGATTTGGTTACTGTAAAATGTTGATTTAGTTATTAGACAATGAAGATGATTCTAGTTGTACTTTATTTCAACGGAATGTGGACTGACAGTAACCAATACAACAAATTTGAAGTTATCGGCCTACTAGTTCCATCAACTAGTTCGTTCAGAGAAATGCAAAACTTGGTATGCAGTGCAATAAGGCTAGACACAAACACAATAACATTGTCAATCAAATTTCATATTAGAAGCGACATTCCACCGATCAGTATATCAAATGAAGCAACATTTAGATTTTTTATGGAAGTCAGTAGAAAATCTGATGAACAAGGCAAGTTTCCACTGATTATAGAGAATGTACACAGCAGGGGACGTACAACAATCTTGTAGAACTTGATAAATGTAGAAGAAAATAGGATTCACGATGTAACGCCAATCAGATCAACACAATGAAATTCAGAACTTATACCACTAGCAACACAAGATTGCCAAATTGGAACGCAGTATGCTGATCAGCTTGCCATGGAAGTTATTGAACAACAAGACATACAACATGACAGATCATACACAGAAGACCGATTTGATGATGTCATAACATATCCGAATGAACGTGAAGTAAAATTACATCAAACTTACAAAGACAAAAAATCCTATCACAAGCAATGAGACTGAATTCAATCAGGAAAAATAGACAACACAAAGTTGAACGAACAAGTTGTAGAGACTTTGTGTTACTGTGCATAGATAATAAAAATTACAGATGGAAGTTGAGAGCATCAAGGTTTCGAAAAACCAGTATGTTCAAGGTGAGAGAATTCAATGACATCCACACATGTTCAATCAACGTATTGCTGGGAGACCACAGAAAGGCAAATAGTGAGTTGGTTAGTGAATGCATAATGCACAGATTAACAAATCTGAAGAAAATATACACACCAACAGATATTGTGGAGGATATGATGATAGAGTATAACGTGTCTTTCTCTTACCAAAAAGCATGGAGATCAAAGGAGAAAGCATTGGAAAAGGTGAGAAGAAATCCACACGACTACTCACTGATCCCATCATGGTTGCACATATTGAAGAAAATAAATTCAGGTAACACTTTAAAACAGTTTATTTATTTTTCATAATTAGACGGTTACCTAATTCAAATGATTTGGTTACCTTATTATGCAGGTTTAGTTACCAACTGTACTATACAATGAAATTATGTTAAAATAATTTTTTTGTATATGAACAATATCTACACAAAAGGTTACAGTTTAATGACATTCTGGACACCATATACACCCTATTGAAAACATTAATATGATAATTAGTTGAATACCATTAACCATATAAATGGTTACCCTCTACTACAAGTTTGGATACTGTCTGTTACTTGTAATTTTATTAATACTACTGAAATTTCATATCAGGTTCCATCACAGCCCTAGAGAAACAAATGGTCGTTTCAAGTATCTATTCTTTGCCATGGGAGCATCCATTCAAGCATGGCATCATTGCTTCTCAATCATTATAATTGATGACACGTTCATACAATCAACCTACGGGGGGACACTCCTGATAGCAAGCACACAGGATGTAAACAGAAACATTATTTCGATTGCTTTTGTCGTGGTTGACAGCGAAAATGAATTATCTTGGAGATGGTTTTTCGTAGATTTGAGAAATGCTTGTGGAGTTAGGGAAGGCCAATGCATTGTTTCAGATAGACATGAAGCCATTGTACAGGGACTGAATTTTGTGTTCCCGGATGTCATGCATGGCTCATGTACATATCATGTATTGAAAAATATAAAAAACAGATTCAGAAAGAGAGGAGAAGAACTCAAATAGGCATACAACGGGGCTTGTAGAGCTTACACTATTGAATAATTCAACAAACACATGGGTGAACTTGATGCAATTGATGCTCGAATAATGACATATTTGGAGGAAGAGGTTAAGTTGGAGAAGTGCACAAGGCTCCATGGGACTGTAAGCAGGTACTCGACAATGACTTCAAACACAACAAATTCTATCAACAATGCAATCAAGGGGATCAAGAAACTTTCAGTTACAACAATGATTGAATGCATCCGTTGTATGATTCAAAGATGGTATTTCATAAACAAACAAGCAGCCATATCAACATTCACTACATTTTTCACAACAGCTGAGGGAAGGTTGCAATCTATTATCACTAAATCAAAGAAACTTAGGGTAACTAATACAACTTTTAAATTATTACATCAAAAGTTGCATTTGCATTTTATGAAAACCTCATTGTTCATTATTGGTTACCTATATATGCTGAGAATGTTACCAACATTACATATAACAGCCATTCTTTCGATTTAAACAAACTAAATATTTATACATACTAACGACACACTTAATTTGTGTTGTAGGCTGAGACATCAAACCTAGTGATTTTCACTGTTTACGATGTCACCAAATAATATATTGTGGACATCGAACAAAGGACATGCACATGCCGTAAATTTTAGTACCATGAGATGCCTTGTCCACACGTTGCTGCTATTATCAGCAAGAGGAATTTGAGCTGTTATGAATTTTGCTCAAAAAACTACTCAAAAACAACTTTGGTAGACACGTATTCAACTTCCATCTTGTCGTTAGATGACAAAGAGAATTGGGATGTGCCGGAAGAAGTAAGAAACATATGTGTAAAACCACCAAACACAAGAAGACCAGCGGGAAGACCAAAGATAGGGAGGTACAAGCACGGATCTGAAAACAAAATTCAAAACAAATGCAGCAGGTGCTAAGAAAAAGGGCACAACAGGAAAACATCCAATAATCCACCGGTTTTAAGACCAAAAAAGGTCTGATATAGTACATAAACAAAAAGAGTGTAAATACAGGAATATATTGTTGTTTACTGTGAGTAACCATTAACCACTTATTTGGTAACCTTTTTGATGATGTAAAGTAACCAAAATTGTGTTACACAATATTGATTAATATTTTGATTTCTGATTCCATCATGATTTATCAATATAAAGCAAACATATACATTGAACATTTGGCAATTGTTCTGAAACATTTTTATGTAAATTTGGTTACTCACAAAAAATAAAATGGTTACCTCTATATGCATATTTAGCTACCAACTGGACCATTTCCAAATAATTTTTATAAGTATGTAATTTATAAGTATCCATTAGCACTTGATAACTGTTTTGATATAAGTTTATAATTATCTAGTTACTAACAAAACTAAAATGGTTACCCTTATATGCAGGTTTGGATACCAACTGCACCTCTCAAATTATTTTTTTTTGAAATATGTGATCTATAAGTGACCATCATATATATAAATAGGCACTCTTAATTGGAGTTTCTAATTCCATCATGATGACATACTATAAATAAAACATACACATTTAACACTTGATAACAGTTCTGATATAAGCTTATAACTATCTGGTTACTAACAAAAACTAAAATGGTTACCCTTCTATGCAGGTTTGGCTACCAACCTAACATTTCAACTGAAATAGTTGATGGATACTGTTCTGAAATATTTTTATGTAAATTTGGTTACTCATAACAAATAAAATGGTTACCTTTATATGCAGATTTAGTTACCAACTGAACAATTTCCAAATAATTTTATAAGTATGTAATTTATAAGTATCCATCAGCTAGATAAATGGGTCACTCTCACATGTACATATAACACTTGATATCTTTTCTGATACAAGCTTATAACTATTTGGTTACTAACAAAAAATAAAATGGTTACCCTTCTATGCAGGTTTGGCTACCAACTGCACCTTTTAAACAATGTATCAGACACAACTTATAAGTAACAAATACGAACCAACAAATAATGTCAAATCACTGGTAATATAATCAAATATGCAATCCCACTTACATAAGCTGCAATAAACATTAAAAACTCACTAACCATAACAAATGATTATGGATATCCAATAAAATCAATGTATGAAAAACAGTTTAGAAGGAAACGACAATGAAAACCAAACTAATAATAATCTGGTACAAATCTTTCTGGAAATTCTCTATCAGACTCATATCCCTCTAACTGTTTGGTCCTTGCATGCATGTATAGGTTTACACATAATTTCTTCCGGTAATGCATGATGGGGAATGGAATAGGCATTTCAGCAAACTATTGGTGAATAGCATGCTCAGCAAAACAAATCGTGAACATCCCACAATCACTGCACAAACAAACAAAATAAAATAAAAATCAAAACAAAAATCATACTAGATGTAATAATTAAAGAAATGTAAACAATGTAAACCTTACCCCTCAGTTTGTTCAGGTACCCCCTCTGCAAATTCAAGCTCAATTATATCATCTTCCTCCTTGTTACGATAGGGTTCACTCTTGAAGTCAATATCAGACCTATCCCTCCAAAAACCACTCTTACGCAGTATTACGGGTAGGATGAGGATATAAGGCTCACATACATCCATAATTTTTGTCCGTATTTGTGACCTGTTTGGCTGCAGAGAATTGTAAACTTTTAAAAGCCTGTGATGCACATCAAATGTCAACAAAAATCAGTGTTCCGGAGATGACATGTGAATGGGGAACAACACGTAATCAACATTGACCCATGGTGTGTTCACATCCATGAACAATCCACGGATGTATTCAGCAACATCACCTTCCCCGGGCAGGATACTCTTATCTGTATTTTTACTTGTGTATTCATCATAAAGAGCAGTCATCTTCCCATGAAACCAACAGTCTGTGGTCGTTGCCCTTATCTGAACACTGTCGGAGTTTCTAGCTAATTTCCGGAAGTAGTATAATGAAATATTGATGTGCTAAACCAAAAAAAAAAACCCAAAATCCATAAGATATTAACAGTTGCTGAAAAATACAACTCTGTGCTAAAGGTAACCAGCACAATTAAAACTAGTTACTAAACCAGTTAAATAAAATAACCATAACTACACAACAGAATTTGAAAAAAAAGAAGAACTCACATCGTCATCTAGCCACTGTCCAGGAGTCTTCAATTTGTAGAACCACCATTTGGATGATATTGGGACAGACCCAAATATAAATGCAGGTTCAATCTTGTCGTTGTTTCCCGGGAATTTATCAGTCTTTCAGTATAAAAGCATATTATTATACACACTAACATTAAAAATTACCATATTAGTATACACACTACCCAAATCAGAATTGAACAGTCATTAATAACCAATTTAATCAACCTCTGTATTGTAAACAGTTACCTGGTAACCAACAAATATTAACACAGTAACCAACATTCCACTTTGAGGCCACATTAATAGTAACCAAAACATAATAAAATTGTAAGACCCCAATTTTTATGAATAAAGATTTAATTTTTTTTATATAATATTTTAGAAATAGTAAGGTGTTAATTTGATAAATGTGATAAGTTATGGGTGAGATGTGCAAATTTTACAAAGTAACCAAGTGGTTATAAAATATTCATTATGTCGGGGAATATTCGTTTGGTCGAGGAATATTCTTTTAGTAGGAGAATATTCGTACGACGGCGCAGTCATTGGTGAACCCCACAACGGAATGAATGTCGGATATAGAAAGCGACAGAAGTAACCTTTTTATAAAAATAACGGTAAAACTGTTACGGTTAAAACTGTTGAAATACCCGGTGGTAAAAAATACAGTAATACGCGGTGTTGCACAGTGACACACGGTATTGCACAGTAATTCTAATTATTGATTCTTACGTAAGAAGTCACTCATTTAATAATTGTTACAGTAATTACTGTTCAATAATTTATATTATTGATCCAATAATTGCTACATTGATATTTTATATTAGTGATTCAATAATTGTCATTGCACAGTATTTTAAATTATCAAATCAATAATTCATATTATTTGAATAATATTATTAGATAGCATTATTGACAATGTCTAGAAAGTTCTGTCGAGGAAAGGGGTTAGGTTATATAATTGCGCGACAATGAGGAGAAATCCTTATCGGAAAGAACCCTCTTTCCTGGGAACGACCTGGTTGTCAATATTGTAGTTCTGTAATATTATTTGTGAATAATTAATTTTTGATATATATGATAAGAAAATATTTATTCAATGTGAATTTAAACGAAGGAATTTTTAGCATGTGACATTTGTTGAAAGTTGATATTTTATATTTTTCGATAAAATAATTCATTCAAATATATTATTATAATATTACATTATAGTAGAATGATGTGATTATATAATAGTATAATTTTTATAATTTGAATGGTAACTTTATTATAGTAAATTCATGGTATAAAAGTAAAATGAGGTGGAAGAGAACAAATTGAATTTGAATTCTTATGATGCAAACAATGATGTCATCGGAGCGATGAGGTAAGTAATGATGTCATCGGAGCGATGAGGTAAGCAATGATGTCATAGGATCGATGATGTAAATGATGATGTCATAAATTATGACGAAAAGACTATTTTACCCTTACTCTGCCAAGCCTATAAATAGAAGTTCATTTCTTCATTATTTCTCACCAATTCACTAAAGCTATAGAGAGAGAAAGTATAGAGAGAATAAGAGAGAAAGAAGAAGAGTATTCTGCTATTACACTAGTGTAGTCTCCAAATTTTTATTAAGGTAAGGGGTATTAATTCTTTCGTATTCATGAAGAGAGTTATTTTCTTTCAATACTCGTAAGGGTTGTTATTCAATTCTTTATTATTCTGTTGGAATAACCTATCTAAGCGGACTACCGCATGCATTGTGACGCCCCCAAAATAGGTTCAATACTCAACTTATTTTGAGTCGCCAAATACACTCAACAAAATTCAAATACAATCTTTCATATCACACGGTCGTGCAAAATATGACCACACAACTGTGAGTGTCAATATAGACATGTAGAAAATATTAACATTCAAACTAAGTCCTCATTACATTTATTATCACACTATTTTAAATAAAAAAAATAGTGAGGACTTCTACAGCTCTAACTCGGACCATCACTCCAATCCCCGACTAGTACCCGCAATATTCTCATTTCTTGAAGAGAACAATGGAAAAAAAAGGGTGAGCTCAACTAGCCCAGTAAAGAATATTATGACTAAGATAATGGAAAATAAATTATCATTAGCCATCAATAAATCAGATAAAATATTATGGACAACAAGTTTTAGATCAATATTCGCAGCGGAAATAACAATTCATTAAAAGAGTTAAGTAGAGAACGATGTCTACTATCTTCTTTGATTTGAAAGTCCATCATCAATATTTTATCCCTGTAACATCAATCAATATAAATCTCGAATCAAATATCAATCTTTGCACTATGGGCCAAAGATATTCATTTGTATCATCAGTTGGTCATGTTCATCTCAATACCTGTCCATCTTTGCACTCGGGCCAAAGATATTTATCAGGTAATCATTCATCTTTGCACTACAGGCCAAAGATATTCATCACGTAATTATTCATCTTTGCACTACAGGCCAAAGATATTCAGTTATATCACCATTTAGAACTGAGGATGATGAAAAATAATACGAATAACGAATCCAGTGAGATAAAGGACAAATATTAGAGAATTTATCCAGAGTTCAAGAATGAAGATCAAAACTTGGATTCAATCAAAGATGATTTGGAAGAAAAAAAATATTTTTTTATCGTGAATAGTATCCCGTGAATAGTAACTTATGAATAGTAACTAGTGAATAGTAACTCGTGATGAAAAGATAAAAATTTTACAAGAAAGTTTAGACCAATATTCCAGTGAAATAATATTAGATGAAGCGCAAAACTTAAGGAATTTCTGATCATTTCAGGAATTCTAGAAGCAATACTTACCGTAGTAAGTTTAGAGTTCGGAATATGAAATGAAACAATATACGAAACTGCAATTGAATTTTCACCCGTCTGGCGGTAGTCCGCTCAGACAGATTATTTCCACAATTTAATAACAACAAAATATGTAGGGTTATTCACCAGATATGCGGTAGTCCGCGTAGACAGGTTATTCCCACAGAATAATAAAGAATGGAATAACAACAGGATTTCACTATGCATGCGGTAGTCCGCGTAGACAGGTTATTCCAACAGAATAATAAAGAATGGAATAACAACCCTTACGAATATTGAAATAAAATAACTCTTTTCATGAATAAGAAAGAAATAATACCCCTTACCTTAAAAATTTGGAGACTACACTAGTGTAATAGCAGAATACTCTTCTTCTTTCTCTCTTATTCTCTCTATACTTTCTATCTCTATAGCTTTAGTGAATTGGTGAGAAATAATGAAGAAATAAACTTCTATTTATAGGCTCGGCAGAGTAAGGGTAAAATAGTCTTTTAGCCATAATTTATGACAACATCACTTACATCATTGATCCTATGACATCATTGCTTATCTCATCGCTTCGATGACATCCTTGCTTACCTCATCGCTCCGATGACATCATTGTTTGTATCATAAGAGTTCAAATTCAATTTGCACTCTTCTACCTTGTTTAACTTTTATACCATGAATTTACTATAATGATGTTACCATTCAAATTAGAAAAATCATACTATTATATAATCACATCATACTACTATAATGTAATATTATAATAATATATTTGAATGAATTATTTTATCGGACAAGATAAAATATCAACTTTCAACAAATGTCACATGTTAAAAATTCCTCCGTCTAAATCCACATTGAATAAATATTTTCTTATCATATATATCAAAAATTAATTATTCACAAATAATATTACAGAATTACAATATTGACAACCAAGTCGCTCCCAGGAAAGAGGGGGCCTTCCGATAAGAATTTCTCCTTACTGGCGCGCAATTAATCAACCCCTTTCCTAAACAAAACTTCCTTAGACATTGCCAATAATGCTATCTAATAATATTATTCAAATAATATGAATTATTGATTTGATAATTTAAAATAATGTGCAATGACAATTATTGAATCAATAATGTAAAATAGCAAAGTAGCACTTATTGATATAAAATATCAACGTAGCAAATATTGAACCAATAAAATATTATGCAATTATTGAATAAATAATATAAAATATTAAACAGTAATTACTGTAACAATAATTGAGTAAGTGCCTTCCTACGTAAGAATCAATAATTCGAAATACTGTGCAATACCGTGTGCTACTGTGCAACACCACGTATTATTGTATTTTAACCACCGGGTATTTTAACAGTACTAACGGTAACAGTTTTGTAGTTATTTTTATAAAAAGGATACTTCTATCGCTTTCTATATCCGACATTCATTCCGTTGTGGGATCCACCAATGACTGTGCCGTCGTTTGAATATTCTTCGACAAAAAGAATATTTCTCGACCAAACGAATATTCTCCGAGACAACGAATATTTTATAACCACTTGCTTACTTTGTAAACTTTGCACATTTCACCCATAACTTATCACATTTATCAAATCAACACCTTACTATTTCAAAATAATATATAAAGAAAATTAAATCTTATTCATAAAATTTGGGGTCTTACAACCTTCCTTCCTTATGAAATTTCGTCCTCGAAATTGACGTACGTACCCGGTATGTCGAACAGGTGAGGATACCTCATTTTTATTTCTGATTCTAACTCCCAGGTCATTTCCTCGATATCATGGTTCCTCCACAAAACTTTAACTTGAGGTATTACCTTTGAGCGTAGGACATGTTCCTTCCTATCTAAGATCGTAACAGGTACCTCCTCGTATGTTAAATCTTCGGCTATCTCGTCTGGTTCTAACTCAATAATGTGGTTTGGATCTTTCACATATTTACGAAGCACAGACATGTGAAAAATGTTATGAACACGAGACATGCTTAGAGGTAAGGTGAGTCTATAGGCCACATTTCCTACTCGGTCAAGGATTTCAAATGGACCAATGAATCGTGGGTTGAGCTTTCCTCTCTTTTCGAATCTCGTAACTCTTTTCCATGGAGCAACACGTAATAATACATGATCTCTGACATTAAACTCCACGTCTCATCGATGAAGATCAGCATAACTCTTTTGTCTATCTTGTGCAGTTTGTATAGTTGCCGGATCATTTGAATCTTTTTCGTAGTCATACATACTAACTCCGGTCCCAACAATGTTGTTTCACCCACCTCGTCCCAGCATACTGGAGAACGACATTTTAGTCCATACAACGCCTCGAATGGAGCCATGCCTATTCTTGCCTGATAACTGTTGTTGTAGGAGAATTCCCCCAATGGTAGGTACTTATCCCAACTCCCTTTGATGTCTAGAACACAGATTCTCAATAGATCTTCAAGAGTTTGGATATTCCTTTCTAATTTCCCGTCCGTTTGTGGATAATATGCCGAACTAAATCGTAAATCCGTGCCCATAGTTTTCTGCAAGCTGACCCAAAATCGTGAAGTGAATCTTGGGTCACGGTCCGAAACTATGGATACTGGCATGCCATGCAATCTCACAATCTCATTCACGTACATACGAGCAAGACGTTCAAGGGAATAAGTCTCTCATATCAGCAAGAAATGAGCAGACTTGGTTAATCTATCAACAATAACCCAAATCGCATCTATGCCTTGAGAAACCTTGGGAAGACCTGTAACGAAATCCATGGTAATGTGTTTCCACTTCCACTTTGGAATCTCAAGTGATTGCAATGGACTCTTTGGCACTTGATGCTCTGCCTTGACACGTTGACACGTTAAACACCTCAAGATAAATTTCGCGATCTCTCTCTTCATATTGCTCCACCAAAATGTATGTCGAAGATCACGATACATTTTGGTACTCCCAGGATGGATTGCAAATAGTGTGTTGTGTGCCTCCATCATGATTCTATACTTCAAATCAGAATTGTCAGGAACACAAAGTCTGGAGTTGACTCGAAGTATTCCTTCTTCATCAATCCTTGCTTCTGGAATAGCACCTTCTTCCTCATATTCATCAGCTCCGGGTCAGTAGCTTGAGCAGCTTTAACTTTATCAATCAAAGCTGGTTCTACGCGTATACTTGACATCATCGCATGGGTCTCCAGAGTCTTGAACTCTATCTCCATCTTTTGTAAATCACACAAGATAGGCCTTGAAAGTATCGCATTCGTTCTCGCATATGATCTTCTACTCAACGCGTTAGCTACCACGTTCGCTTTTCTAAGATGGTATTGGATGGTATGGTCGTAATCTTTCAACAGCTCAAGCCAACGTCGTTGTCGCATGTTGAGTTCCTTCTGGGTGAAGAAATACTTGAGGCTCTTATGATCCGTATAGATCTCCACTTTCTCCCCATACAGGTAGTGTCTCCAGATCTTCAACGCGAAAACGACTGCTACCAACTCTAGATCATGAGTAGGATAATTCCTCTTATATTCCTTGAGTTGTCGCGAGGCATAGGCTATGACTTTCCCATGTTTCATAAGAACACATCCTAACCATTTGCCCAAAGCATCGCTGTAAATGACAAATCCATCCGAACCAGATAGTATTGTCAGAATAGGTGCCGAAATGAGTCTCCTCTTGAGCTCTTGAAAGCTCTTCTCTCATTCCTCATTCCATAAGAATTTTGTATCTTTCCGAGTCAGTTGAGTTAATGGAGTAGCGATTTGAGAAAATCCTTCCACGAATCTCTGATAATAACTCGCTAAGCCCATAAAGCTACGTACTTCGGTCACCGACTTCGGTTGCTCCCAACTTTATAGTACTTCAATCTTCACTGAGTGCACAGATACTCCATGTTTTGATACTACGTGCCCAAGGAATGCGACCTCCTCAAGCCAGAACTCATATTTCTTCAGCTTGGCATATAGCTTATTTTCACGAAGCCTTTGAAGTACCAGCTTCAAGTGGTGCTCATGATCTTCACGTCTTTTGGAATAGATGATGATGTCATCAATAAAGACAACCACGAACTGATCCAAATATTCCTTGAATACACGGTTCATCATATCCATAAAAGCAGCAGGAGCATTAGTCAATCCAAAAGACATGACTAAGAATTCATAATGTCCGTATCGAGTTCTGAAAGCAGTCTTCGGAATATCCTCAGTTTTAATCTTTAGCTGATGATATCCAAAACGAAGATCGATCTTTGAAAAGAATTGTGCACCTTACAACTGGTCGAACAGGTTATCAATACGAGGTAACGGATACCTATTCTTGATGGTGACATGGTTCAACTCCCGATTGTCAATACAAAGTCGCATACTCCCGTCTTTCTTTTTTACGAATAAAATAGGAGCACTCCAAGGAGATGTACTAGGATGTATAAAACCGATGTCTAACAACTCCTGTAGTTGGACCTTTAACTCCTGAAGTTCTATAGGAGCCATTAGATATGGGGTTTTAGAAATGGGTTTTGTACCGGGTTCAAGGTCAATAAAGAATTCAACTTCACGTTCCTGGGGTAGACCGGGAAGTTCTTCCGGAAATACATCAGGAAACTCATTAACAACAGAAATTTCATTCAAACCTGATGTATTCTGGTTTAGATCTGTGACATGGGCTAAGAAAGCTTGACATCCGTTTTTCAATAAACGAATAGCTTTATGACTTGAAATAACATTGATTGATTTTAGTGGTTTGGTTGTTTGAATTCGCACAATAGGTTGATTAGGAATATGAAAACTAACAACCTTATGAAAAAAAATCAATTTTGGCATGATAAGTGGTCAACCAATCAATTCCTAAAATCACATCAAATGCAAGTATTTTCAATGATATAAGATCAACAGGTAGGGTGAGGGTACCAATTTGAATTGAGCAAGATTTGTAAACTATAGATGTAACGAAGGTTTCTCCCAATGAAGTTTCAACAGATAAGTCAAAGTCTAATTTCTCTGGTGTCAAGTTCAAACGTTGAGCACAAGCAGGTGAAATAAAAGAATGGGTAGCACCAGTATCTAATAAAGTGTAAACTTCGCAAGAGTTTATTATCAGCTTACCCGTAATAACCTCGTTCGGGTTGCTTGCTTGTTGGGAAGTCACGACAAATGCTCTTCCAGGAACCACTGACTTTGATTTGTCAGGGATAGCCTTTGGAGTCACCATCCCTACTGGACTTGGTTTCGCTACAGGACACACTAGAGCTATGTGCCCTTCCTTTTCCACAGTTATAACACACCTTGGATTGTTGTGTGCAGTTGGGGCTGATGTGTCCCTCTTGACCGCATTTATAGCATACGACCGGCGGTCGTTCTCCTCCCCTAGAAACAGTTGATGTTGGTGCTGCTGTCGATGCTTTCACGTTCTCATTGTTGTACCTTCTCTTCTTGAAATCTCCCCCGGACTCACTTCTTCTATTATCATGGCCATGATTACCACCGGAGTGCTTACCGCTTCTGGCATGATACTTTTCTCGCTGCTGGTTGTCATTGTTCCGATGACTGCTGCCACCAGTACGACCTTGGTTGTTGTCCCTTGGTTGAACATAATCATTATCTCGTTCTAACAACTGGGTCCTGTTCACTACATCCGAATATAGAGAAAATTTTTGAGAAATGAGGTATTGACAAATCTCGGGTTTCAAACCTCTCAGAAACATCCGCGCCATACGTTCCTCATTCTCCACCAAATGAGATGCAAACCGAGATAACTCCGCCAACTTAGCCTAGTACTGGGACACAGTCATATTGTTCTGTTCAAGTCTGATAAACTCTACCTCTTTCATGTGACGAATACTTTCTGGAAAGTACTTGTCATTGAACAATTTCTGAAACGCCCCCCAAGACATCTTGAGTGCGGCAGGCTGGGTACGCTTCACAGATTCCCACCAGTAATCTGCCTCTCCACGGAACATAAAGGTGGAAAATGGAACCTTTTGTTCCTCCGTGCATCCCAAGACATCAAATATCTTGGTAATTTGCTTAATCCAATTTTCCGCCTTGATTAGATCTGGCTTTCCCTGAAACTCTGGTGGTCCCAACTCTTTAAACTGCTTGGCAGTGACAAGCCGCGAGTTGTTATTTTCACCAGTATTATGAACACGAGTCTCCCTCGTCTGGTTTTGCATGAACTGCAAAAAGCTTCTAAACATCCCGTCATTTATCATCTCTTCGGTAGGGTTGTTTACAGGAGGAATATAGCCTTCCTGTTGCACGTTCTCCTCGTTGGTGATTAAAGGTGTCTCAACGGTCTCATTCACTTCATTGTTTAAATTTTCAACTACCATTCTCAAATACTGCCACAAAACAAAGGTTAATCAAACAAATTAATATATCACATATTAACCCTATGTTCCAACCGATCAATTAAATAACAATTAAGCTTAGGTAGGACAAACTAGCGAAGGTTTTACTCGTCTCTCCCCTCCTAGTTCTATTCCCAGATTTCCGCCAGAGATCATATCCCTAAGCTTTGATACCAACTGTGACGCCCCCAAAATAGGTTCAATACTCAACCCATTTTGAGTCGACAAATACACTCAACAAAATTCAAATACAATCTTTCATATCACACGGTCGTGCAAAATACGACCACACAACTGTGAGTGTCAATATAGACATGTAGAAAATATTAACATTCAAACTAAGTCCTCATTACATTTATTATCACACTATTTTAAATAAAAAAATAGTGAGGACTTCTACAGCTCTAACTCGGACCATCACAACAATCCCCGACTAGTACTCGCGATATTCTCATTTCCTGAAGAGAACAATGGAAGAAAGGGTGAGCTCAACTAGCCCAGTAAAGAATATTATGACTAAGATAATGGAAAATAAATTATTGTTAGCCTTCAATAAATCAGATAAAATATTATGGACAACAAGTTTTAGATCAATATTCGCAGAGGAAATAACAATTCATTAGAAGAGTTAAGTAGAGAATGATGTCTACTATCTTCTTTGATTTGAAAGTCCATCATCAATATTTTATCCCTGTAACATCAATCAATATACATCTCGAATTAAATATCCATCTTTGCACTACGGGCCAAAGATATTCATTTGTATCATCAGTTGGTCATGTTCATCTCAACACCTGTCCATCTTTGCACTACAGGCCAAAGATATTCATCAGGTAATCATTCATCTTTGCACTACAGGCCAAATATATTCATCACGTAATTATTCATCTTTGCACTACAGGCCAAAGATATTCAGTTATATCACCATTTAGAACTGAGGATGATGAAAAGTAATACGAATAACGAATCCAGTGAGATAAAGGACAAATATTAGAGAATTTATCCAGAGTTCAAGAATGAAGATCAAAACCTGGATCCAATCAAAGATGATTTATAAGAATTTTTTTTTATCGTGAATAGTATCTTGTGAATAGTAACTCGTGAATAGTAACTCATGAATAGTAACTCATGAATAGTAACTCATGATAAAAAGATAAAAATTTCACAAGAAAGTTCAGACCAATATTTCAGTGAAATAATATTAGATGAAGCGCAAAACTCAAGGAATTTCTGATCATTTCAGGAATTCTAGAAGCAATACTTACCGTAGTAAGTTTAGAGTTAGGAATCTGAAATGAAACAATATACGAAACTGCAATAGGATTTTCACCCGTCTGGCGGTAGTCCGCTCAGACAGATTATTTCCACAATTTAATAACAACGGAATACGAAGGGTTATTCACCAGGCATGCGGTAGTCCGCGTAGACAGGTTATTCCCAAAGAATAATAAAGAATGGAATAATAATAGGATTTCACCATGCATACGGTAGTCCGCATAGACAGGTTATTCCAACAGAATAATAAAGAATGGAATTACAACCCTTATGAATATTGAAATAAAATTACTTTCTTCATGAATACGAAAGAAATAATACCCCTTACCTTAAAAATTTGGAGACAGCACTAGTGTAATAGCAGAATACTCTTCTTCTTTCTCTCTTATTCTCTCTATACTTTCTCTCTCTATAGCTTTAGTGAATTGGTGAGAAATAATGAAGAAATGAGCTTTTATTTATAGGCTCGGCAGAGTAAGGGTAAAATAGTTTTTTCGCCCTAATTTATGACATCATCGCTTACATCATCGATCCTATGACATCATTGTTTATCTCATCGCTTCGATGACATCCTTGCTTACCTTATCGCTCCGATGACATCATTGTTTGCATCATAAGAGTTCAAATTCAATTTGCACTCTTCCACCTCGTTTAACTTTTATACCATGAATTTACTATAATGATGTTACCATTCAAATTATAAAAATCATACTATTATATAATCACATCATACTACTATAATGTAATATTATAATAATATATTTGAATGAATTATTTTATCGGACAAGATAAAATATCAACTTTCAACAAATGTCACATGTTAAAAATTTCTCCGTCTAAATCCGCATTGAATAAATATTTCCTTATCATATATATCAAAAATTAATTATTCACAAATAATATTACAGAATTACAATATTGACAACCAGGTCATTCCTAGGAAAGCGGGGGCCTTCCGATAAGGATTTCTCCTTACTGGCGTGCAATTAATCAACCCCTTTTCTAGACAGAACTTTCTTAGACATTGCCAATAATGCTATCTAATAATATTATTCAAATAATATGAATTATTGATTTGATAATTTAAAATAATGTGCAATGACAATTATTGAATCAATAATGTAAAATAGCAAAGTAGCACTTATTGATATAAAATATCAACATAGCAAATATTGAACAATAAAATATTATTCAATTATTGAATCAATAATATAAAATATTGAACAATAATTACTGTAATAATAATTGAGTAAGTGCCTTCCTACGTAAGAATCAATAATTCAAAATATTGTGCAATACCGTGTGCTACTGTGCAACACCACGTATTACTGTATTTAACCTCCGGGTATTTCAACAGTACTAACGGTAACAGTTTTACCATTATTTTTATAAAAAGGTTACTTCTGTCGCTTTCTATATCCGACATTCATTCCGTTGTGGGGTCCACCAATGACTGCGTCGTCGAACGAATATTCTCCGACAAAAAGAATATTCCTCGACCAAACGAATATTCCCCGACACAGCGAATATTTTATAACCACTTGCTTACTTTGTAAACTTTGCACATTTCACCCATAACTTATCACATTTATCAAATCAACACCTTACTATTTCAAAATAATATATATAAAAAAT
This sequence comes from Panax stipuleanatus, assembly GCA_020205555.1. Lineage (NCBI taxonomy): Eukaryota > Viridiplantae > Streptophyta > Magnoliopsida > Apiales > Araliaceae > Panax > Panax stipuleanatus. The sequence continues at coordinate 114,914,503 of CM035119.1, read as the reverse complement.
TAAATCTTATTCATAAAATTTGGGGTCTTACATGCATGATAAAATTCTGTTGTTATTCCATTCTTTATTACTCTGTGGGAATAACCTGTCTACGCGGACTACCGCATGCCTCGTGAACCCTTCGTATTCAGTTGTTATTAAATTGGAAAAATAATCTGTCTGAGCGGACTACCGCCTAACGGGTGAAAATCCAATTGCAGTTTCGTATATTGTTTCATTTCATATTCCTAACTCTAAACTTACTATGGTAAGTATTGCTTCTATAATTCCTGAAATGATCAGAAATTCCTTAAGTTTTGCGCTTCATCTAATATCATTTCACTGGAATATTGGTCTGAACTTTTTTGTGAATTTTTTATCTTTTCATGTCGAGTTACTATTCATGAGTTACTATTCACAGGGTACTATTCACGATAAAAAAAATAATTTTTTCCCAAATTATCTTTGATTGGATCCAGGTTTTGATCTTCATTCTTGAATTCTGGATAAATTCTCTAATATTTGTCCTTTATCTCACTGGATTCGTTATTTGTATTGTTTTTCATCATCCTCAGTTCTAAATGGTGATATAACTGAATATCTTTGGCCTGTAGTGCAAAGATGAATGATTACTTGATGAATATCTTTGGCCTGTAGTGCAAAGATGAATGATTACTTGATGAATATCTTTGGCCGGTAGTGCAAAGATGAATGATTACCTGATGAATATTTTTGGCCCGTAGTGCAAAGATGGACATGTGTTGAGATGAACATGACCAACTGGTGATAAAAATGAATATCTTTGGCCCGTAGTGCAAAAGACGAATATTTATTTCGAGATGTATATTGATTGATGTTACAGGGATAAAATATTGATGATGGACTTTAAAATCAAAGAAGATAGTAGACATCATTCTCTACTTAACTTTTATGTTGAATTGTTATTTTCGCTGCGAATATTGAGCTAAAACTTGTTGTCCGTAATATTTTATCTGATTTATTGAAGGGTAACGATAATTTATTTTTCATTATCTTAGTCATAATATTCTTTACTGGGCTAGTTGAGCTCACCATTTTCTTCCATTGTTCTCTTCAGGAAATGAGAGTATCGCGGGGACTAGTCGGGGAACAGTGTGATGATCAGAATTAAATCTGTAGAAGTCCTCACTATTCTATAAAATAGTGGGACAATAATTGTAATGAATAAGGAATGAATTTGAGTGTTTATATTTCGTATTATAGACGATTTGTATTGAAACTCACAGTTGTGTGGTCGTATTTTGCACGACCGTATGTTATAAAAGATTGTATTTGAATTTTGTACCATGTATTTGGCGACTCAGAATGGGTTGGGTTGATTGGACCTATTCTAGGGGCGTCATAGTTGGTATCAGAGCTTAGGGATATGATCTTTGGCAGAGATCTGGGAATAGAACTAGGAGGGAAAAGACGAGTAAAACCTTCGCTAGTGTGTCATAATTAAGCTTATTTGGTATTTAATTGGTCGGTCGGAACCTAGGGTTAATATGTGATATGTCAATTTATTTAATTAACCCTTGTTTTATGGAAGTATTTAAGAATGGCAGCTAAAAATCTAAACAATGAAGTGAATGAGACCGTTGAGACACCTTTAATCACCAACCAGGAAAACGTGCAACATGTAGGCAATATTTCTCATGTAAACAACACCACCGATCAGACGATGAATGATGGGATGTTTAGAAGCTTTTTACAATTTATGCAAAACCAGAAGAGGGAGACTCGTGTTCATAATACATGTGGAAATAATAGCAACTCGCGGCTTGTCATTGCCAAGCAGTTCAAAGAGTTGGGACCACCAGAGTTTTTGGAAAAGCCAGATCCAATCAAGGCAGAAACGTGGGTTAAGAAAATTACCAAGATATTTGATGTCTTGGGATGCACGGAGGAACAGAAGGTTCCATTCGCCACGTTTATGTTCCGTGGAGAGGCAGATTACTGGTGGGAATCTGTGAAGCGTACCCAGCCTGCCGCACTCAAGATGTCTTGGGAGGAGTTTCAGAAACTGTTCAATAACAAGTACTTTCCAGAAAGTATTCGTCATATGAAGGAGGTAGAGTTTATCAAACTGGAATAGAATAACATGGCTGTGTCCCAGTACTAGGCTAAGTTCGCGGAGTTATCCCGGTTCGCATCTCATTTGGTGGATAATGAGGAACGTATGACGCGGATGTTTCTGAGAGGTTTAAAACTCGAAATTCGTCAGTACCTCATTTCTCACAAACTCTGTTTGTATTCAGATGTGGTGAACTGGGCCCAATTATTAGAACGGGATAATGATTATGTTCAACCAAGGGACAACAACCAAGGTCGTACTGGTGGCAGCTCGGAACAATGACAACCAGCGGGGAGAAAAGTATTATGACAGAAGCGGTAACCACTCTGGTGGTAATCGTGGTCATGATAATAGAAGAAGTGAGTCGGGGGGAGATTTCAAGAAGAGAAGGTACAACAATGAGAACGTGAAGACGTCGACAGCAGCACCAGCATCAATTATTTCTAAGAGAGGAGAACGACCACCGGTCGTATGCTATAAATGCGGGGAAGAAGGACACATCAGTCCAAATTGCCCATAATAATTCAAGGTATGTTATAACTGTGGAAAGAAAAGACATATAGCTAGAGAGTGTCCGGTAGCGAAACCAAGTCCAGCAGGGGTGGTGATTCCAAAGGCTATCCCGGACAAGTCAAAGTCGGTGGTTCCTAGAAGAGCGTTTGTCGTGACTGCTCAAAACACGAGGAACCCGAACGAGGTTATTACGGGTAAGTTAATCATAAACTATTGCGAGGTCTATACCTTGTTAGATACCAGTTCTACCCATTCTTTTATTTCACCTACTTGAGCTCAACGTTTGAACTTGACTCCTGAGAAATTAGACTTTAACTTATCTGTTGAAACTCCGTTAAGAGAAACTTTCATTACATCCACAGTTTACAAATCTTGTTTGATTCAAATTGGCACCCTCACCCTACCTGTGGATTTTATATCTTTGAAAATACTTACATTTGACGTGATTCTAGGAATTGACTGGTTAACCACTTATCATGCCAAAATTAATTATTTTCGTAAGGTTGTTAGTTTTTATATTCCTAACCAACCTGTTGTGCGAATTCAAACCACCAAACCACTAAAATCAGTCAATGTCATTTTAAGTCATAAAGCTATTCGTTTATTGAAAAACGGATGTCAAGCTTTCTTAGCCCATGTCACTGATTTAAATCAGAATATATCAGATTTGAATGATATTTTTGTTGTTAACGAGTTTCCTGATGTATTTCCCGAAGAACTTCCTAGTCTACCCTAGAACGTGAAGTTGAATTCTTTATTGACCTTGAGCCCGGTACAAAACCCCTTTCTAAAACCCCATATCAAATGGCTCCTATTAAACTTCAAGAGTTAAAGGTCCAATTATAGGAGTGTTAGACATCAGTTTTATACGTCCTAGTACATCTCCTTGGGGGTGCTCCTGTTTTATTCGTAGAGAAGAAAGACGGTAGTATGCGACTATGTATTGACTATCGGGAGTTGAATCATGTCACCATCAAGAATAGGTATCCGCTATCTCGCATTGATGACCTTTTCGACAAGTTGCAAAGTGCGCAATTCTTCTCAAAGATCGATCTTCGTTCTGGATATCATCAGTTAGAGATTAGAACTGATGACATTCCAAAGACTACCTTTAGAACTCGATACGCACATTACGAATTTCTAGTTATATCATTCGAATTGACCAATGTCCATGCTGCGTTCATGGACAAGATGAACCGAATATTTGAGAACATATTTGGATCATTTCGTGGTTGTCATTATTGATGACATCCTAATATACTTCCAAAGCCTCGAATATATTTCTTTACTTAGAATGAACTCAACATGCGACAACGACGTTGGCTTGAGCTGTTGAAACATTACGAAAATACCATTCAGTACCATCCTGGAAAAGCGAACGTGGTAGCTGACGCGTTGAGTGGAAGATCGAATGCGGGAACGAGTGCGATGCTGTCAACACAAAGGCCTATTTTGTATGACGTACAAAAGATGGAGATAGAGTTAAAGACTCCAGGGACCACGTGATGATGTCAAATATACGCGTAGAACCAGCTTTGATTGATAAAGTTAAAGCTGCTCAAGCTATGGATCCGGAGCTGATGAAGATGAAGAAGAAAGTGCAAGAAAGTGTTATTCCAGAAGCAAGAATTGATGAAGAAGGAATACTTCGAGTTAACTCCAGACTTTGTGTTCCTAATGATTCTGATTTGAAGTATAGAATTATGATGAAGGCACATAACACATCGTTTGCAATCCATCTTGGAAGTACCAAAATGTATCGTGATCTTCGACATACATTTTGGTGGAGCAATATGAAGAGAGAAATCGAGGAGTTTATCTCGAGGTGTTTAACGTGTAAACATGTCAAGGCGGAGCATCAAGTGCCAAAGGGTCAGTTTGCAGAAAGTTATGGACACCGATTTACGATTCATCGGTCCATTTGAGATCTTTGACCGAGTAGGAAGGTGGGTTATAGACTCGCTTTACCTCCAAGAATGTCTCTTGTTTATAACGTTTTTCACATATCTGTGCTACGTAAATACGTGAAAGACCCAAATCACATTATTGAGTTAGAACTGGACGAGATAGCTGAAGATTTAACGTACGAGGAGGTACCTGTCAAGATCTTAGATAGAAAGGAGCATGTCCTACGCTCAAAGATTATACCTCAAGTTAAAGTTTTGTGGAGGAACCATGATATTGAGGAAATGACATGGGAGTTGGAATCGAAAATGAAAGCAAGGTATCCTCACCTCTTCGACATACCAGATACGTACGTCAATTTCGAGGACGAAATTTCATAAGGTGGGGAGGTTGTAAGACCCCAACTTTTATGAATAAAGATTTAATTTTCTTTATATATTATTTTGGAAATAGTAAGGTGTTGATTTGATAAATGTGATAAGTTATGGGTGAGATGTGCAAATTTTACAAAGTAACCAAGTGGTTATAAAATATTCGTTGTGTCGGAGAATATTCGTTTGGTCGAGGAATATTCTTTTTGTCGGAGAATATTTATACAACGGTGTAGTCATTGATGGACCCCACAACGGAATGAATGTCGGATATAGAAAGCGACAGAAGTAACCTTTTTATAAAAATAACGGTAAAACTGTTACGGTTAAAACTATTGAAATACCCGGTGGTAAAAATACAGTAATACGCGGTGTTGCACAGTGGCACACGGTATTGCACAGTAATTCTAATTATTGATTCTTACGTAAGAAGTCACTCATTTAATAATTGTTACAGTAATTACTGTTCAATAATTTATATTATTGATCCAATAATTACTACATTGATATTTTATATTAGTGATTCAATAATTGTCATTGCACAGTATTTTAAATTATCAAATCAATAATTCATATTATTTGAATAATATTATTAGATAGCATTATTGACAATGTCTAGAAAGTTCTGTCGAGGAAAGGGGTAAGGTAATATAATTGCGTGACAATGAGGAGAAATCCTTATCGGAAAGACCACTCTTTCTTGGGAACGACCTGATTGTCAATATTGTAGTTCTGTAATATTATTTGTGAATAATTAATTTTTGATATATATGATAAAAAAATATTTATTCAATGTGGATTTAAACGGAAGAATTTTTAGCATGTGACATTTGTTGAAAGTTGGTATTTTATCTTTTTCGACAAAATAATTCATTCAAATATATTATTATAATCTTACATTATAGTAGTATGTGTGATTATATAATAGTATGATTTTTATAATTTGAATGGTAACTTTATTATAGTAAATTCATGGTATAAAAGTAAAATGAGGTAGAAGAGAACAAATTGAATTTGAATTCTTATGATGCAAACAATGACGCCATCGGAGCGATGAGGTAAGTACTGATGTCATCGAAACGATGAGGTAAGCAATGATGTCATAGGATCGATGATGTAAACGATGATGTCATAAATTATGGCGAAAAGACTATTTTACCCTTACTCTGCCAAGCCTATAAATAGAAACTCATTTCTTCATTATTTCTCACCAATTCACTAAAGCTATAGAGAGAGAAAGTATAGAGAGAATAAGAGAGAAAGAAGAAGAGTATTCTGCTATTACACTAGTTCAGTCTCCAAATTTTTATTAAGGTAAGGGGTATTAATTCTTTTGTATTCATGAAGAGAGTTATTTCCTTTCAATACTCGTAAGAGTTGTTATTCAATTTTTTATTATTCTGTTGGAATAACCTGTCTACGCGGACTACCGCATGCATGGTAAAATCCTATTGTTATTCCATTCTTTATTACTCTGTGGGAATAACCTGTCTACGCGGACTACCGCATGCCTGGTGAATAACCCTTCGTATTCAGTTGTTATTAAATTGGAGAAATAATCTGTCTGAGCGGACTACCGCCTGACGGGTGAAAATCCAATTACAGTTTCGTATATTGTTTCATTTCATATTCCTAACTCTAAACTTACTACGGTTAGTATTGCTTCTATAATTCCTGAAATGATCAGAAATTCCTTAAGTTTTGCGCTTCATCTAATATCATTTCACTGAAATATTGGTCTGAACTTTCTTGTGAAATTTTTATCGTTTCATATCGAGTTACTATTCACGAGTTACTATTCATGAGTTACTATTCACGGGATACTATTTACGGTAAAAAAATATTTTTTTCCAAATTATCATTGATTGGATCTAGGTTTTGATCTTCATTCTTGAACTCTGAATAAATTCTCTTATATCTGTCCTTTATTTCATTGGATTCATTATTTGTATTATTTTTCATCATCCTCAGTTCTAAATGGTGATATAACTGAATATCTTTGGCCTGTAGTTCAAAGATGAATGATTACTTGATGAATATCTTTGGCCTGTAGTGCAAAGATAAATGATTACTTGATGAATGTCTTTGGCCGGTAGTGCAAATATGAATGATTACCTGATGAATATCTTTGGCCTGTAGTGCAAGGATGGACATGTGTTGAGATGAACATGACCAACTGGTGATACAAATGAATATCTTTGGCCCGTAGTGCAAAAGATGAATATTTAATTTGAGATGTATATTGATTGATATTAAAGGGATAAAATATTAATGATGGACTTTTAAATCAAGGAAGATAGTAGACATCATTCTCTATTTAACTTTTCTATTAAATTGTTATTTCCGCTGCGAATATTGAGCTAAAACTTGTTGTTCGTAATATTTTATCTGATTTATTGAAGGCTAACAATAATTTGTTTTTCATTATCTTAGTCATAATATTCTTTACTGGGCTAGTTGAGCTCACCATTTTCTTCCATTGTTCTCTTCAGAAAATGAGAGTATCGCGGGGACTAGTCGGGGAACAGTGTGATGATCATAATTAAATCTGTAGAAGTCCTCACTATTCTATAAAATAGTGGGACAATAATTATAATGAATAAGGAATGAATTTGAGTGTTTATATTTCGTATTATATACGATTTGTATTGAAACTCACAGTTGTGTGGTCATATTTTGCACGACCGTATGTTATAAAAGATTGTATTTGAATTCTGTACCATGTATTTGGCGACTTAGAATGGGTTGGGTTGATTGAACCTATTCTGGGGGCGTCACAAAAATAGTAACCAACACATAACATAACAGTAACCAAAGCATAAGATAATAGTAACCAGAACATAATTTAATAGTAACCAAAACAGAAACATCATGTAATCAACCCCAATTTAAGCAACCTAAATGTACTAAACAGATACCTAGTAAGCAAATATAATATAATAGTAACCAAAACTTTACTTTGATGGAACATTAACAGAAACCAAAACATAATATAATATATAATAGTAACCAAAACCTAATATAATAGTAACCAGAATATAATATGATAGTAAACCAAACAAAAAAATCATGTAATCAAAACCAATTTAAGCAACCTGTGTATACTAAACAATTACCTAGTAACCAAATCATAATATAATTATAACCAAAACCCCATTTTCAGTGCACATTAATAGTAACCAAAACATAATACTATAGTAACAAGAACAGAATATAGCAGTAACCAACACCTATCATAATAGTAACCAGAATATTTATTTAATAGTAACCATTTGTTTCTACAGGAAAACAAATTTATTTGTTTTATAAAAAACTATATCATTGTTAAACCACAAAAGACAAACCTTTTCCTGTTGTTTAGACCAATCTTAAACCATTGATCAAACAATGCTTCTTCGTATTTTGATGGCATGGCTATGCATACTTTGGGGAATGCAGAAAGACCTGTACCTATTTGAGTAGCACCCACAGCGGTAGAAGATGAGCCAGCAGATCCAAACTTTGTAGTATATGGAGTCCTCAAAACGGCACTCTTTGCAGGTTCACGAACCGGTCTACCACCGGGTTTATGGGCGCTTCTCTCCACCTCAGCATACTGAGCTATGTCCTTAGTGGTTAATACCATCTGATCAAGTGCAGACCTGCTTTCTGTGTCGAATTTATCCCCCTTTATCAATTGACATAAAAGGTAACAGATACAATTAGATTTTCAACCCAAACACATGCAGCTAATTAATATATACAATAACAAACTGACTGAACAATAGCAGACTGACTATAATGAACATATTATAATATTAACCAACACAAAATATAATAGTAACCAAACCATAATATAATAGTAATCAACACATAATATAATAGTAACCAAACCATAATATAATAGTAACCAAAACATATTATAACTGTAACTAAACATAAACAGCATGTAATCAAAAGATGGCATGCCATTGTAACACTAACCTCAGCAGCAACATAAACAACAAGCTCTTTCCCAGTTGATTGGGTTAATATATCAAAAGATGGCATGTCATCGTTCTTGCCAATCTGTGAAAAATAAAAAACAACTAATTAATCATTAAAACAAAACACATATAACACATAAAATAACAAACAAATATGTCTAACCTTGACATTATCTTCATCATCATTATTTTTTATTTCAAACTGGTTTGACACATCCGAACCATGACCTACATCATAGGTCTTTTCCATCGTAACATCATGATCAACCTCTTTAACAGTCTCAGTTACATCCTTATCCTTCTTCTCATTGACTTTCGACCCATCGTCATCATCATCCTTCTCGTTCACTTTTGAACCATCATCATCATCGTCATTCTCCTTTCCTTTCGAACCATCATCATCCTCATCAGCATCAGCATCATCACCATCAGCATCAGCATCATCAGAATCATCATCATCATCACCATCATCTTTATTGTCATTGTCGTCCTCATCGCCTTTGTTCCCACGTAACTCCTTTCTAATAATGAACCTCAAGTCCCTACATATCTCAACTTGTAAAATACGCATTTCATCCCTAATATCAGCCCCCAAATGTTCAATATCTTTCTTAAGTTTAGACACTTTCTTTTCCAATGGCCTAATTCGTGCATCAATTGCATCTTTAACATCAGAAATAGAAAATCCAACATCTTCAACCTTCAAATTTTTTTCCACCTTCTTATCAACATCATTCCCATTGAAAAAGTGAACACCGCCCAAATCCAAACGATCATTCTCCTCAGCCGTAGGAATCAAACTTTGTATCCTCAGTTGAAAACCATTAAGTACACTTTAATATAGCATCTAACAAATATTGGACAATTAAAATAAAAAAAATAATACATAAAGAATCATAAAATATAATCAGTGACCAACTGTATATATAAAGGTAACCAACTACATAGTTATTAGTAACCTGCATAAAATATAATTAGTAACCAATTGTATATATAAAGGTAACCAACTACGTTGTTATTAGTAAACTGCATAAAATATAATCAGTACCAACTGTGTATATATTGGTAACCAACTACATTGTTATTAGTAACATGCATAAAATATAATCAGTAACCAACTGTGTATATAAAAGTATCCAACTATATTGTTATTAGTAACCTACATAAAATATAATCAGTAACCAACTGTATATATATAAAGGTAACCAACTACATTGTTATTAGTAACCTGCATACCTGTCCAGAACCAAATACTAGATCGTTTAGCTTGTCATTTGTGGGGGCCTTCACTAGTTTCTTTCATCTAAATAATCGAACATCCGACGGATGCTCGTCATTACATAAACCCCGAACTTTGAATGTCGGAATGGTTTCAAACAAGAAAACTTGGAAGACATAAGGCAGTCCATTTAACTTGTAAGATTTAGTATAATGTTCCTTATAAAAATTATATATCCAATCCCCATTCGTTCCCTTTTTCAAATGTCCCTTCAAAGCATTCGACAAAGAGTACTTTGTCTGCTCAAATGCCACTTTTCCCCAAGGATAACTATTAACATCGCCAAAACATAAAAAGTTAATCAATGCCCTATCCACGTAGTTATCAAAAACAATCGATAGTATGAAATTACACACCAACAGAATAATCGACATCCTCACAGCCTCATTGTCATCGTCAAAAATTGCCCCTCGGTATAACTTCCCTATGCTACTACGTGTCACAGCCTCATTCCCGAAGAACTTTTCAACCAACAGATTTTCCATACCCTTGTATGCAGATATGTCATCCTCCCTTTGCCATCTCAAACCAGAAATCAAACAGAACTCTGGCAAATCAAATCTGATCCTTTTCTCCCCGAACAGAAACCACATTTCGCCGTCGTCCCTTTGGTGAACCTCCCTCACAAGAGCATGGTGAATAATCTGTGAATACATTTGGTGTTCACCAAAATCAAGAAAATTCCCAAAACATGACATCTAAAACTTTTCCAACTGATTTTGGTTCAGTTTCTTCATAATAATACTAGGGACTTCCATGTCACACCAATATATTATTTTTCCAGTGAAATCTCTATTGCGTTCCTGATAATAAAGATCCCATATCTGCAAATAAACAAAATCAGAATTAAACAGTCATTAGTAACCAATCTAATCAATATTTATATTCTAAAAAGTTACTTAGTAACTACCAAATAATATCATAGTAACCAAAATCCAACGTTGAGGGCACAATCTTAGTAGCCAAATCATAATATAACAGTAATCAGAACATAAAAGCAGTAGCCAAAACATAATATGATAGTAACCAGAACAGAATTTAATAGTAACCAAATAGAAACAACATGAAATCAAACCCAATTTAAGCAACCTATGTATATTAATAATAACCAACACATAATATAATATTGACCAGAACATAATATAGTAGTAACCAGAACATACAATAATAGTAACCAGAACAGAATTTAATAGTAACCAAAACATAAACATCATGTAATCAAACCAAGTTTTGGCAACCCATGTATACTAAACAATTACATAGTAACCATAATAAAATATAAAAGTAACCAAACTCCCACATTGAGGGCACAATAATAGTAGCCAAATCATAATATTACAGTAACCATAACATAATAAAGCAGTAACCAAACAGTTATATGATAGTAACCAGAACAGGATTTAATGGTAACCAAAACAGAAACAACATGTAATCAAACCCATTTTAGGCAACCCATGTATGCTAAACAATTACATAGTAACCACAACAAAATATAAAAGTAACCAAAATCCCACATTGAGGGCACAATAATAGTAGCCAAATCATAATATAACAGTAACCATAACATAATAAAGCAGTAACCAAACAGTTATATGATAGTAACCAAAACATAATTTAATAGTAACCAAAATAGAAACAACATGTAATCAAACCCAGTTTAGTCAGCCCATGTATACTAAACAATTACATAGTAATCAGAACAAAATATAAAAGTAACCAAAATTCCACATTGAGGGCACAATAATAGTATCCAAATCATAATATAACAGTAACTAAAACATAATAAATAAGTAACCAAACCATAATATGATAGTAACAAAAACAGAATTTAAATTAGCACACCTTTAGAATTTTTTGTCTTAGGATAATTTTTCGGCTATGAACTTCACCTTCAGTTTTAATTGCCGGAACTTCAAAATCAGACTCCAACTGCACTTCATTAGACTTTATATCACCATGTATTACCAACTTATTAGACTTCATACTGGATTTGTCACCTACATTCTTCCCCTTCCTCACCATAGCAAACTTCTTCAAATCCTTAACAGAATCACCCTCCGTGATTCTTTTCCTCTTGCCATCCTTCTTCCTTGTATCAACCATCCTATACAAAACATAAATAAGAAACAAACCGAAACAAATAAATTTATGTTCTGTTAATACACTACTTTCATACATAATACATTAAACTAGTGACTCAAATACTAACCTATAGCGAGTATATTATAATTCGAACAGTCCTTCCCTGCAGACCATCGACGCCGACACAGAGTGAGTACGACGATGAAGAAGAAAGCAACCAGTAAACCAAAGATAGAAGAAATCAAAGATAGAAGTAAACCAAAGATAGCCGGAAAGCAACCAGTAACGATCAGTATTTAATCAGAAATCAAAGATAGAAGAAAATAACAAGGGTTTCCAACTTGCAGAATAAGGGTTTTCAACTGAGAGAGCCTACAGTAAACCAAACATATGAGTGACCAGGGCAGTTATCGTGCAATTCAAAAAAAATGATCCAAGCGAAAATACGGGAATAATTTTTTAATTGGGACACTAATTTGCCATGTCAGCAACTCCAATACTAATCACCTAAATTAAAGGAATCCTAATTACATTAATTTTGTAAATAAATATGGAAAAATGTATTACTTTTGTAATTATTTTATGGATGCACTGTTGTTGTAATTATTTTTAAAAATGTACTAGAATATGTAATTGTTCCTATTAAATATAGGTAATATGGTTTTGGTTCCAAAACCAACCCAAACTTATTTTATGTAACCCAAAACCAACCCAAACCTATTTTTTGCCAAGTCTAGCGTTACGTAGACTATTGCATTACATCAAATTTTATTCTGCGAACCAAACTCCACCTTAGTGTTTTTCAAAATTTATATTCTTATTAACAATAATATATTAAATTTTATAATTAATAAATAATATAGTCAATAACAATAAGAATCTTCTCATCACATTATTCGATGATAAAAGGTCATTGTGATATGGAATTTGTAATATTCGTAGTTTGTATGTGTGAAATTGTAATCCTCTTAATTAAAAGAAGACAATAAAATAAAGAATTAACTTTGTGCCACAATGGTAAATGGTTTAACATTGCAAAATAGCAAATGTTAAAACCAACAAAATTAGCCGAGGAGGGTAGAAAAAATTACAATTATTTCCCCTCACAAAATATACTCTCTTCCATCCTCTCTTAATTCTCTTTGTGCATCACTTATACGGCTATACCCCCATTACAGAGTCCCCATATCTATATCTATATACCTGTCTCTATTTATATATAATATCGACCGCCTAAATCCCTTTTCTTCTCTTTCTACAATTCAAATGTACAAACCCAACATCACCTCCCCACTCTCCGATTATCATCCCGGCCGTTTGCCGCCGGAGTAATTGGAGGTTTCTTTGAAGGTTTTGTTTCCGATCGATGTCTGCAACGACGACGTAGATTGGTGTCTAGGGTTTTGTTGGTGCCTGTTGGGCTGTGGAGATTTGGGCCGGTCTAATCTTATTTATTTTGGGCTTTCTGGGTCAAACCCATTTTTACCCTTGGAGCATTGTGCTATTATCTAAATGATTATTCAGATAAATTTTGGGCTGGAGGTGGTAGTGGAAAACAGGTGGCAGTTTGTGGGAGAGTAGCTTATTAGAGAAGGGTTAGCTAAAAAGGGGCTTAGCAGACGGTTGATTGATTAGATGGGCTAAGCTGTTTTAAGCCTCCTTCATTAATGAGGAGTTGACATAATGTTGACTGGGTGGAGAACAAGGTATGGTAAAGCCTGCATGCAACCAACTGACGTAAGCATCGGGGGAAAACATGCAAGTTGGTGAGATGATATATGGGTACAGGGCACTACACAAAAAGGAGGTAACATAACATTTTTGCTCTCGAGACACTATAGCACAAAAAACCTCCATTGTTAACCCTTTTTCGGCATGTACTTATTCTCACACCGGAGCGATCCCCGGCGGCCCAAGCCGTCGAGATCCGGTGCTGACGTGTTCTTTGTGCAGGGTCAGGTGCTCTTTTTGTGATTGAGGCGCGTGGTGCGATCTTGGCGTTAACATTGGCGCTAGAAGGAGGGCGGTTTTAGTGTTTTTGATTTTCAATCACAACTTATTGAACGTCTTACATCAGAAGTTATGACGAAAAGTAATACGGTTACAGCCGAAGGACAACCGACAACAGCAAGTTCTTCTCAACCGAGGGTTTCTGTAAAAGATAGGTTGGGTCCTTCAAAAAGTGTTCATGAAAGGCTTGGGTCACAGGATGTTCCAGAGAAGTTGCGTGTAAAAGATCATGGTGGTGTTAAAAGGAAGTTGTTCGCTACTCCTGATAAAGGACCTGTTAAAGATCGAAAAAGGGTAGAAGGCACACCGCCTAGAACCCAACACCAAGAGGGACAGTTAGACAAGGCGTCTACTCTGGCTAAAATGGCACAGGAGACCGACATGGCTTTGAAGGCACTTCTGCGACAAAGGGAGGAGATTGCAAAGCAGATGGTTCTTATAGCCGAGATGGAGGGTGGGGCATCCACTCATACTCAACCTGAAGAGCCGGGTAGATCTATGGGTAGACGGATGAAGGATGATGAATATTCCAGACGTTCAAAAAATTGACTACGAAGCCGTTCTCCTATCCGAAGTGGAGAAAGACATCATGTTCCTAAAAATCCGAAGAGGACCTCTCACCATAAGGGTTCTCAGGACGAGGGTAACGACAGAAGACGAAACAGACCAAGAAGCCGCTTTCCTGAACCCGCCATGAAGGTACCTCGTATTGGATATTATTCTCAGTACAGTGAAGAGGATAGTAGCCGAAGTGTATCTGGTATGAAGAAGGTACACCACCCTATGGATTGTCGCCTCGATCGAACTAAGCAGAAGAAGAAATGCTCTCCAAAGAGGGAAGTTTCGCCGAAGCTGAAGCCAGAAGGACTTGAGCTCTTGGCTGCAGAGATGAAGGAGCTTCAAAAATAGTTGGCGGAAGTCCAACAGGTGAAGGAGACTCCGGGCAAGAAGGCTTCTCCTTTCTCTTCTAAAATTTTAAAGGAGAAGGCGGATCCTAGCAAGAAGCTTCCCCACATGGAAAGTTATGATGGTTCAGGAGACCCATACGATCATAGTCAGGCATTTAAAAGGTTGATGGATTATTACGACTACTCAGACGTAGCCAAATGTCAAACCTTTGGAATGACGTTGAGGAAGGATGAAAGGCAATGGATGGGAACTTTGGCTTCGGACTCAATTTCATCCTGGGTCAAATTGTATGACAAGTTCTATGCCCGATTTGGAAGCAACAAAAGAAGAGAAAAGCCCATAGGGTTACTGGCACAGGTTAGGCAGTATCCCAACGAGACTCTGGGCCAATATATGAAAAGGTTCAGAGAAGCGGTAGGACAAGTATCAGATCTCAATGATCTTCAGGCTATAGGATTGTTTCAGAATGGTTTGGACGTAGTGAAGTCTGAGAAGTTGATGAAGAAATTGATGTTTAAGCATCCGAAGAGCTTGGCTGAAGCGTTTGATAAAGCCGAAGGCTTCATCGTGGTAGAAGAGGCCATGGCTAGTTTGAAACAGTATTCGAAGAAAGCAAAGAAGAAGGGGAAGGAATTAACTGAGGGTAGTCAGAGGAAGAATGGCGGTAATAATGACCGATCTGACGGAAATCAGAAAAGGTATAGTAATAATTGGACACCTAGAGGAGATCGTCCACCCGTCCAGAGTCAGAAGGTAAACAAAGTGTATACTCAGCTCAATACAGATCGGGCTGCTATTCTGGAGCAGATAAAGAACCAGTCGTACTTCGAACGACCCCGAAATAATCCTAGGCCAGGATCAGGAGACCCTACTAGATATTGTGATTATCATCAGGCAGTCGGGCATGACATTAATTCTTGCTGGAATCTAAAGGAGTTCATTGAGAGAAAAGTTCAAAATGGTACTCTGGTGCAGTATGTAGCGGGGCGAGAACAGCAGAGGGACCAGCCGAGGAATAGGAAATTAGTACAAATCGTCCTGCCGGTTTAGTCGATGCTGAACCAAATGGCAAGGCATGTTGTAGATATGATCTCTGGGGGTAACATGGGTAAGATTGCAGGGAAAAAAAGATGAGGATATCTGGATTCGGTGATGACTCTGACGGATAAGCCTCTGAAGGCCGAAAGGGCGTTCCCGGGCTCTTTCACAGATGAAGATTTCCCTTTGGAGTCTATCAAACCACACGAAGGAGCCTTGGTGATCACTGCACAAGTCGGTTCGGTGGATATGAAGAGGATGATGATCGACAATGGCTCTTTGATAGATATTCTATATGCTCATGCTTATCACAGGATGCCTGTGGATGGTCAGAAGATGGAAATTGGGCAAGAGGCCCCTTTATATGGCTTCAGCAACGATCTCGTCAAAGTGGCAGGAACCATCGGGCTGCCGGTTGTCTTTGGAACGGTTCCCCAACAGGTTCAAATTATGTGTAAGTTTTACGTCGTACATGTGGATTCTGCATATAATGCCATTTTGGGGAGACCTACTTTAACAGCTTTGCAGGCAGTTACTTCAATTCTCCACTTCAAAATTAAGTTCCTTACGCTCCATGGAGTTGGCGAAGTTGCAGAAGATCTGGACTTGGCAATGAGATGTTATCAAAATGCTCTGATCACTTTGGGAGTAGGAGTCAGCAAGCAGAAGCATACCATGGCCATTGAAATGGAACCATTTACAGAAATCAGAATGGAACCATTAGTTATGCCAGTGGAGGAGACCGAAGAGATCGAATTAATTCCTGGAAAGAAAGAGAAAATTATGAAAATTGGTTCGGGATTGCCAGAGCCTTTCCGAACAAATCTTATGGAGTTGCTTCGGTGTTATGCCGATATCTTTGCTTGGGTTCCTAGTGACATGCCTGGGGTGAGTCGGAAAGTGGCTGAGCACAGATTGCAAGTGGATCCAGCTAAGAAGCCGGTTCGACAAAAGAGAAGGATTTTCGCGCCAGAGAGATAAAAAATAATTGACAAGGAGGTCGCCAAGTTACTGGCTGCAGACTTTATCTTCAAAATTGACTACCCGGAGTGGATGGCAAACGTGGTTCTGGTGCAGAAGCATAATGGAAAATGGCGAGTTTGTATAGACTACACTGATCTGAATAAGGCGTGTCCTAAGGACTTCTATCCTCTGCCTCATATTGATCAACTTATTGATGCAACTTCGGGGTATGCATTGCTTAGCTTCATGGATGCTTTTTCGGGATATCATCAAATTTCTATGTGCAAGGAGGATATATCGAAGACAGCTTTCATTACTCATCAGTTGGTGTATGCCTACAAGAAAATGACGTTCGGTTTGATTAATGCGGGAGCTACTTATCAGATGATGATGAACCACGTCTTCACGAAGCAGCTGGGAAAGAATATAGAAGTCTATGTTGATGACATGATTGTGAAAAGTATGTCTGCTCGGGCCTTCCAGACAGTTCGTCATTATGATCTGAAGCTGAATCCGACTAAATGCACTTTCGGGCTGGGAGTAGGCAAATTTTTAGGATATTTGGTCAGCAAGAGGGGTATCAAAGCCAATCCAGAGAAAATCCAGGCTATCTTGGACATGAAATCCCCACATTCGTACAAGGATGTCCAACGTTTAACTGGTAGAATAGCATCGTTGCGGAGGTTCATGTCTAAATCGGCAGAAAGGTGTTTACCGTTCTTTAACACATTGAAAGGGCCGAAGAATGCGAAGACGTTCCAATGGACTTCGGAGTGCGAGGAAGCTTTCCAAGGAATCAAGAGGTACTTGTCTTCGGCACCTCTGTTGGTGAAGCCAGTTCCTACTGAACCTTTGTATTTGTATCTGGCTGCAAGTTCATTGGCAGTAGGAATAGTTTTGATGCGTGAGGTTGGGGGTAAGCAGCACCCGTTTTACTATGTGATCCATGCCCTTAGGGACGCAGAAACAAGGTATCCAAACCTTGAGAAGTTTGCCTTTGCTTTGATCATTGCTAGTAGAAAGCTTCGGCAGTACTTCCAAGGTCGGGTAATAGTGGTATACACAGATCAGCCGCTGAAGAAGGTGCTGGGGAAGCCAGAGGTTTCGGGGAGACTTGCTGTGTGGACGATGAAATTATCTCAGTTCTTCATAGAGTACTATCCACGGACAACTATTAAAGGTCAAGCCTTGGCCAATTTTGTGGTAGAATGCTCGTTTTCTGAAGCTGATGGGAGTCTAAACGAAGTGGAGGGATCTACAAAAATGGTGGCTACACTTCAGCAGGCGCACGATTCTTGGACCTTATATGTTGATGGATCTTCTACTTCAGACCTTAGTGGTGCTGGGATCATTCTGAATAGTCCATAGGGATTCAAAGTGCAGCAGGCTATCAGATTTGAATTCAGGGCAACGAATAACGAAGCTGAATACGAGGCGGTGCTAGCAGGGTTGCGTCTGGCCAAAAGTTTGGAAGTTCAGAAGTTGATTATTTACAGTGATTCTCAGCTGGTCATCAAACAAGTTTTGGGGGAATATGAAGCTCGAGGCTCTAAAATGGTTAAGTATCTTGCAGAATACTTCGGCTCATGTGAATTTCAAGGTGTTGGTCGAACTGATAATTCAAACGCCAATGCATTGTCGAAGTTGGCTACTACTAAATCAAGCGCTTTTGACGGGACAGTTTACTTGGAAATCCTGAAACAAGCTAGCATCCAGCATGGGGGAAGTAATGAGTGTGGAGCGGTCTAATTATTGGATAACCCCATACATAAACTATCTAGCAGATGGCGTACTACCTTCAGATCAGATGTTGGCTAAGAAGGTGAAATACAAAAATGCAAACTTCATACTTATTGATGGAGATCTGTATCGAAGGGCTTATTCCTCTCCATTGCTGAAGTGCTTGGTTCCGTCTGAAGCTGAATATACCCTTCGGGAGGTTCATGAAGGTATCTGTGGTGATCACATGGCCGCAAAATTGTTAGCGTATAAAGTGCTTTGTCAGGGTTTTTATTGGCCAATAATTTCAAAGAGGCTACCGATTATGTGAAAAAATACCCGAAATACTAGTTGAATAGTCCGATCCCACATCAGCCACCAGAAGAGCTATATTCGATTTTATCTTCTATACCTTTTGCTGTCTGGGGGGTAGATATACTGGGTCCACTCCCGAAAGCGAAAGGTCAGGTCAGTTTTGTTATAGTAGCAATTGATTATATGACTAAGTGGGTAAAGGCGAAGTCGCTTCGGCTAATCACGGAGCAAGAATGCTTGAAGTTTCTGAAAGAGTCAGTAGTATTTCGATTTGGTATTCCCATGGTCGTAATTTTAGATAATGGACGCCAGTTTATGGGATCAAAATTTGAGGCATTCTTGAAGGAGTTAGGAATTCAGCATCGAAAGACTTCGGTTGCTCATCCACAATCTAATGGGCAAGTTGAGGTGACTAACATAATACTTCTGAATGGGATCAAAAGAAGGCTGGATGACGCCAAAGGAAGATGGCCTGAAGAATTACTTAGCGTGCTATGGGTATACCGAACTACGCCAAGGACTACAACGGGAGACTCCCCATTTAGACTAGCATACCGTTCTGATGCTCTAGTTCCAGTGGAAATTGGGTCTACAAGTCTTCGGGTCAGTCAGTTTAAAGAATTGTATAATGATGAGGGACTCAAAGCCAACTTAGATTTGCTCGAAGAAGTCCGAGAGGCAGCCTTGGTAAAATTGGCTACATATCAACGTCGTGTGGCTAAATACTATAACAAAGGGGTAAAGCTTCGGAGATTCAAAGTTGGGGATTTTGTTCTTCCGGAGGTAGAGGCTTCTACACCTCAGAATATGGGTAAACTCATGCCAAATTGGGAGGGCCCTTATGAAGTCGTTAGCGTACCGAAGCCCGAAACTTACCGGTTGCAAACCTTAGATGGGTCTGAGATTAAGAATACTTGGCACGCTGGAAGGCTCCGCAAATATTTTCAGTAGAGCAAGTGTCAAAGTCTGGAAGTCTGTAACTACTACGACAATTATCAATAAAAATGGCTTTTTTCTCCAATGATGGCTTTTCTTCCTGATAGTTATAAGGTTGGATCCCTTCGACTTTTTTGACAAGTGAAGAGGAAATTTTTTTGGGTTGAACCTGTTCGGCTCTCGGAGAGAACGAGGTTGCCAGCTTGGTATAAGGTTGGATTCCTCGTCTCCTCGTAGCGAAGCGAACTATTGATGGTCCAACCCGTTCGGCTCTCGGAGAGAACGTGGTCACCAGTTATAAGATTGGATCCCTTCGACTTTTTTGACAAGCGAAGAGGAATATTTTTTGGGTTGAACCTGTTCGGCTCTCAGAGAGAACGAGGTTGCCAGCTTGGTATAACGTTGGATTCCTTCGTCTCCTCGTAGCGAAGCGAACTATTGATGGTCCAACTCGTTCGGCTCTCGGAGAGAGCATGGTCACCAGTTATAAGGTTGGATCCCTTCGACTTTTTTGACAAGCGAAGAGAAATATTTTTTGGGTTGAACCTGTTCGGCTCTCGGAGAGAACGAAGTTGCCAACTTGGTATAAGGTTGGATTCCTTCATCTCCTCGTAGCGAAGAGAACTATTGATGGTCCAACCCGTTCGGCTCTCGGAGAGAACGTGGTCACCAGTTATAAGGTTGGATCCCTTCGACTTTTTTGACAAGCGAAGAGGAATATTTTTTGGGTTGAACCTGTTAGGCTCTCGGAGAGAACGAGGTCGCCAGCTTGGTATAAGGTTGGATTCCTTCGTCTCCTCGTAGCGAAGTAAAATATATTTTTGGCTGAACAAGGTTGGATTCCTTCTACCTTAGGATGGCGAAGTGAATATTTTTGGTAAAGATGAATACTATATGGTAGCGGCGGGAAATTCTTTGGCCTTGAATCAGGGTATCGTTCATTTAAAAAAATGGAAACCCTTCTTATTGGATTTATTGGATGATCATGATACTTCCCAAAAATCTAAATTCTTAATTAATGGAGGAATAGTGACGGTATTCTGCCTAAATAATAGACACAGGTAATAAATAATCGGCTCTCGGAGAAGAACGGGATTACCAAATTGATATAAGGCTGGATGACATTACAAGTTCTTCGGAACTAATATTTTTATTGAAAGATCAGTGAATTATTCATTCTAACAATGGCATATAGTACTCTTCGGTAATGAGTAAGTCTCATCTTACATTGTTACTTGATTTTATTTGAAGTGTTAAGCTCAGATTGTATATTATTTAAGTAACAGTATAATTAAAATTGAAAAGGAGTAATAAGGGATAAGCTATATTTCATTAAACATAATAAAGCAATTACATTATCGTTGAAATTTATACAAGTTTATGAAGGATAGATTATCATCGGCGTTACTCCTCGTCTTCGTCTTCAGAAGAATCAAGGAGCAACGGGTTTACAGCAATAGCGGCTAATTTAGCTTTACCGCTGCTTCGGGCTGCCTCATAGCCTTCATAATACATTTGAACTATTTTGTTTGTAAGTTCAGCAGATTTGCAATAGTCAACCTGTATTTGTTTGCGGAGATCCTCGGTAAGTGGGGGGCCGGCTAATTTTAAATCACGAAGCTCTTTTTCGACTTTGCCCCGGAGGTCAAGGTGTCGCTCTTCCGATTTTTTGGCTTCGAATACGGATAGGGTTAGGTTTCGGTTATGTTGAATTAACTGCTCGTTAGCCCCTTGCAAGTCTTTGTTTTGTTGGGCAGTTGCTTGTTGAAGGGCTTCAGAAGCGGTTAATTGTTCTTTTAATTTGAGGAGGTCATTCTGAAGACCCTTGGAGTTGAAAAGAGTATTCTCATGCTCGCTTCTCTCTTTGGCCAGGGCAGACCTAAGGATGGCATTTTATCTTCGGGCCGCCTCTTCTTCGGCTTCGGCTTCTTTATATCTTTGGTAAAGACGCCCGAAGATCCCGTTCGCCTGCAATTATTTCAAATTAGGAGAAAAGTTATACGAGGAAATTTATGTATAAAAATGATAAGTAATGAATTACTTACTCGGGCCTGATTAGCTAGGCCTTCTTCCATCAGATCCGAAATAGAACTGTTGCCGAACCGATGGTTGTCTGTGTCCAGAACGAAAGAGTTGTAGAGGTGCAGAGGGAATTCCTCGTTCTGGTCAGGCCACAGGCTGGGCAATCGAGACGCTCCAGACGTCGATCCGAAGTAAGGAGGGGTTGATCGTTGAGGAGAAGGTATTGTTTGATTGGGTGGAGGAAGGTCGGAATTTATTGGAAGGTCGACCAGTGGGATCGATTGGTTATCAGAAGAAGTTTTTCTCTTTCGTTTAAGTGGAGAACTGGCCTCGGCTTCTTCTTCATCAGCTGGTTGGTCAAGTTCTGTGCGAGGAACCCTCAGATCTTTGGCAGTGAGGGGGACGACTTTGGCTTTTCTCTTTTTTGTATGGAGGATCTTTGTACGTTCGGTAATAGGCATGCCAAGAAGACTTTCGTTGAGGGTGGGCACAAGTGCAAGTTTTGGTTTCTTGACAGCCTTCTTCTTCAGACGAGGTTGGCTTGCCTCTCCAGTGGTATTGGGTATGGTGGTTTGAACTTCGATTTCTTGAGCCTCAGGGGGATCTTGGGCTGATTCAGCAGAAAGAAACTCCTCCAATTCTTTTCGATCGGAAGAGGTAGGTCTGAAAAGAGACACTGAAAAAATTGAAGGAAATTGTTTTAGGATAGTTATTGAAAGAAATTTCAGAAATTAAACAGGTGTTAGCTTCGGACTTACATTGGTGGTCATACAACCACGCTTGCTTGCTTAGAAGGTTGAAACTCCATTCTTTCAGGGGAAGTTTCTCCATGAGTTTCGTTATCTCTCTTATACGATCCTCGGGAAGATCGCCTAAGTCTGCAGTGGTGTGTGCGGCGGTAGTCCAGTAAGGGATGGAAGAGACTTTGGGTCCTTTGACGAAGAGCCATTTCTCGTACCAGTTTTTGTTACTTGAAGGGGTATCCATCAAAGGGCGTTTCTCGAATCTGGCATTAGGTCTTGGGGCCTGTTTACCTAACACCTTGAAACCCGGTTTGCGAGATTTGCCCGAAGTGAAAAGACTAAAAAATAAATCAATAGAGGGAGAGATCCCTATCTCGCTGCAGAAAGCGATAAATGCAAGGATGTGAATATAAGAGTTAGGAACCAGTTGGGCAAATCCCACTCCCATAAACCCTAGAAGGGTGATAATGAAGGTATGAAGGGGAAAACGAAAACCCTTTTCCAGAAAGGTGAAGGGCATGGCGGTCCAGCCCTCAGGGCGTTGGTACATTCACTTCGTGGAGGTAGGTACTCTCAGTTGATGAGTGTCTGGAAATTGATAACGCACACGGATGGTGTTGATGTCATCCTTTGAAAGAGTAGGGGGGTTATTGGCGATAGGGTGTTGGTGTTCATCCTTGAAATCAAAAGGGGGAATCTCAGGAATAGGAGGGGGAAGACTTTTGCCAGATGAGGGTTTTGGTTTGGGATTCATCTCCAAAATGTTCTGGGTAGTGGTGTTATTAGAGTTTTGGGCAGCCATTGATGACGATTTGCAAAAAGGAAAAATGAAGGAAGGAGAAAGCTAGAATACTTTGAGATTCAAATAAACCGGTAAAGCTATCTAAGTTGGAGGCTTGGGGGTTTTATAATGGTGACCGTTCAGTCATTTTCGAAACCCAAAGGCTGCACATTAAATGGAGGCAATGATAAAGGAGGCTGGCGTCTGTTCTTGGAATTGGAGAAGCCGTCGATTGCTTTTTCGAATTTGAAAGGTTGGCGTGTGTTTCTGAATTTTGGGAATCTGTATCCGGTCATGGGCTTTCTATTGAGTGGGCTTTGCCGAGTCTGTTTGGATTCTTCTTGATGGTTGGACCGAACCCTTATACTCTTTCATCAAACACTCTGTTTAATAAAAGACTAGGGGGCAATGTTGGGCTGTAGAGATTTGGGCCGGTCTAATCTTATTTACTTTGGGCTTTCCGGGTCAAACCCATTTTTACCATTGGAGCATTGGGCTATTGTCTAAATGATTATTCAGATAAAGTTTGGGCTGGAGGTGGTAGTGGAAGACATGTGGCAGTTTGTAGGGGAGTAGCTTATTAGAGAAAGGTTAGCTAAAAAGGGGCTTAGCAGACGGCTGATTGATTAGATGGGCTAAGCTGTTTTAAGCCTCCTTCATTAATGAGGAGTTGACACAATGTTGACTGGGTGGAGAGCAAGGTATGGTAAAGCCTGCATGTAGCCAACTGACGTAAGCATCGGGGGAAAACATGCAAGTTGGTGAGATGATATATGGGTACAGGGCACTACACAAAAAGGAGGTAACATAATATTTTTGCTCTCGAGACACTATAGCACAAAAAACCTCCATTGTTAACCCTTTTTCCGGCCTGTACTTATTTTCACACCGGAGCGATCCCCGGTGGCCCAAGCCGTCGAGATCCGGTGCTGACGTGTTCTTTGTGCAGGGTCAGGTGTGCTTTTTGTGATTGAGGCGCGTAGTGCAATCTTGGCGTTAACAGTGCCAATGGGTCCAGGGCGCAGGCGTGGAGCAAAAGGAGCCAAGACGAAGAGTGAGTTGAAGTTGGGGGATCTTGTTCTAGCCACGGTCAAGGGGCATCCTGCATGGCCTGCTAAGGTTTTTCTTCTCTTTTGATTCTCCAGTGCAGGAATTTCTTGCTCAATTTTTGTTTGATTTTGTGGGGTCAAGATTTGCGGCGGAGATAAATTTATTTCTTCAAATTTGGTCATACCAGTAGAGAAGAACCAATGGGTTTGTAGATATAGACGTCATGTGGCTATTGTTTCCAAAGGCACAAAAAAATTAATCACGGGGACCACTGCGAAAATATCATGCGGAAATATCACTTTACGTAGGGAAAATATCAACTCTCATTCTACAAAATAGATCTTTTGTATGCATAATAATATAAAATAATAGTACAATATTCTACTATTTAATTAAAAATAAATATAGAGTACATATATATATATAATATTATCTTTATGATAGCTGTCTAAAAGTCCAAAATCGTGTATCCATCTATTCATTCATTATGATTGGGAGAGAGAAACACAGAGGTTACTGCAACTACTTGTCATATTTGTTACTCAATCATCACCAACGCCGAGCCATTCAACAAGTCCACTCCCAATTAATCACAACCAACTCCATCTCACACAACTTGATTAATTTTCTACTCCGCCAATACTCTCTTGGTGATTTTCCCCAAGATGCTTTCTCACTCTACAAACACGTTCTGCACCAAAACCAACCCATCTTCTTTGATAGCTTTTCCTTCTCTTTCCTCATCAAATCCTGCGCTAACTCACAAGATTCCACCACTGGTTCACAGATCCATTCTCTCACTACAAAGTCCGGGTTTGGAATTCACGTTTATGTGCAAACTGCTTTGGTTAATATGTATGTGGTTTGTGGGTCTTTGGGTGAAGCGAAGAAAGTGTTTGAGGAAATGCCGGATAGGAATTCTGTTTCCTGGAATGTTTTGATTACTGGTTTGACGAAATGGGGCGAAGTTAGCCAGGCCCGGGCTCTGTTTGATGTGATGCCTGATAAGAATGTTGTTTCTTGGACCGGTATCATTGATGGGTATGCGCGGATGAACCAAGCTGATGAAGCTTTGTCTTTGTTTAGGCGAATGATGCGTGAGGGTATTAAGCATAGTGAGCTAACGATGCTAGTGATTTTTCCGGCCATTTGGAATATTGGGTGTCTTGAACTTTGCCAAAGTATTCATGCATATGGAGAAAAAAGTGGGTTTAATGTGTCCGATATTCGTGTTACCAATTCACTTATAGATGCCTATGCGAAATGTGGTAGTGTAGAGAGTGCTTCGAAATTTTTTGAGTGCATATCGGAGGAAAGAAAGAATTTGGTTTCCTGGACATCAATTATCTCTGGGTGTGCAATGTATGGGATGACAAAAGAAGCTGTTGATAATTTTGAAGAGATGAAAAATGTGGGGTTTAAGCCTAATGGAATAACGTTCTTGAGTATTCTTAATGCTTGTAGTCATGGAGGTTTAGTTGATGAAGGGCTCAATTTTTTCAGAAACATGGTCAACGAGTGTGGCATTGTGCCAAATATTAAGCATTATGGTTGCTTGGTTGACATGCTAGGGAGAGCTGGGAGGCTTGAAGAGGCAGAGAATATGGCTATGGATATTCCTACTGAGATGGTTAGTGATGTTATTTGGAGAACTCTGCTGGGTGCTTGTAGCTTTCATGGTAACGCTGAGATGGGAGAACGAGTTTTAGGTAAGATATTGAAG
Source organism: Panax stipuleanatus (assembly GCA_020205555.1). Classification (NCBI taxonomy): domain Eukaryota; kingdom Viridiplantae; phylum Streptophyta; class Magnoliopsida; order Apiales; family Araliaceae; genus Panax; species Panax stipuleanatus. The sequence continues at coordinate 114,888,105 of CM035119.1, read as the reverse complement.
ATGGAAAGGGAATCTGCTGGTGACTATGTGCTTTTGTCCAACATATTTGTTGGTGTTGGTAGGTATGCAGATTCTGAAAGGGTGAGGAGAGTGATGGATGAGCGGAATGCCTCCAAAGTTCCCGGTCATAGTTTGATTTGACTTGCACAGAGTAAGTTTTATCACATTGTTGTATGTGAATCTAGTTTATACTTCATACTAACCGAAGAACCATTGGTCATTTTTATCATTTTATACTCTGTTGTCAATAAAAAAAATAAGATTTACTTGGGAAAAAAGAAAGAGGATTCAGTGCAAAGGCAGACAAGAAGCCCGGCAAATGAAATTGACCCAAACAAAACAAGTGAAAAAAAACCTAACACCCTTGAATCTTGATGGAGAACACCCCTCTGCTATCTATGTAAATCAAACAAAGACACCCATGAAAATCACCAATTGCAGAGGACCACCAGTCACAATGAGGCATAAAAGATTATGTGGTAGTATATTTTGGGAGTCTTTTGTGACTGTAGAGGTGTCGGGCTTTGAAATAGGTACTTTTGTCAGGGAGATTTTGACTGCGTTTGGTAGCTTAAGTACAATATTGAAGGCATTGCAGTACTCTTAAAGATGTCAATTCTACTTGTGAACATTTATAGCAAGTTTGATTTTTTCTATTTAAAAAAAACTAAAAGAGCTAGGTGAAGCTTTTCAGTGCCTAGCAAAAACTGATGATGAGCAAGTGAAAAGTCACTCGACCTGGCCATTTGAGCTATCTAGACTCTAGACAGACTGATAAATCTCAGAGGAACCAAATTTAGAAGAGAATAAATTGCCCTTATTTTAACTTTATTAGGATTAGGGGGTCTAAAGATTCCTTTGTAGAGTCTGAAAGTTGTGGTCATCTATACCAGAGAAGATCATTATGCCAGTAAGAGCTCCTTTAAGATGCAGCCTGTTTTCTTTTTCTTTTTCTGTTTTTGTTTTTGTGCTTTTTCCTTTTCACCTACTTAAAAGTATGGTAAGTATCTGATCCAAGATCTCTTTGGCCTGCAAATTCTTTTCCTGCAGATTTCAATTGATTAATATTATATTTTGGTTATTAATGGTATGTGTGAATATGGGCTAGAATTAATAATGGTGGCACCATAATTGAAAACTTTAAGCCAATTTTCTCCATTTCCAGAACTTGGTCTATGCTCCCAAACACATCGTAACCTTATTGTCAAATATATTTTCAAAGATGGTGTACAAGCTGTAAATTACTGAATTTCTCGGGCATATTTGTTTATTTCATTTAGTCTACAAGTAAAATTCTGTACTCGGCATTCAGGATGTTTGAAATTGTATATATCTTGTTTCTATATTTGTTGCGGAAAATACTGAAGGTACTGCATGCTATCAACTAAATGCCGTTTCACTTCAGTTTGAACGACGGATAAGAAGAGAAAGCCATTGGACAACCAAATCTCCAGAATCAATCACTCCAGACAGAATTGATATGGGCAGCTATGAAGATTGTGTAAGGTGTGTAAAATTTTGATTTTCTTTTAGGTCATGGTTTTTTTTAGAATATGCATGAACATATATAAATATAGCAAAGCCAAGTCTTACATAGAGGATTACACCCAGAAATAAAACCATATACTGGAACTTAAAGTACATAAACAAAATCAACTATTACAAAGAAAATTAATGGCCCTCCTGGCCAAAAGATGACCTGCTTGCACCTCTTTCCGCCGAGCTTTATTACTCATCAGACATTTATTTATATGTTAAGCTCAACCACTTGGTTTAGATGCCTCACATAATGGAACACGAAATCAAGCTGATACCAAGGTTGGCAATGTTTAGTGCTCTCTCAAATATTTCTAATGCCTCCCTCCATGGGATAAAATTCTGAAAGCATGTTGATTCAAATTAACATGGTACTAAATAGTACTACTGCATTAGCATAATCATGCATTTCCTTACACTCATAATGGAAGTTCTTGAATTGAAGAAATAAAAATTTAGTACTCACATCAGTATTTGTATGTGTAGGAACAATCGCATTTAGTACTCACATCAGTATTTCTTTTTGTCTTTCTGCTTCTAGAATGGTTTGTCTTAATTAAATTATACTACTGTAAGATTTTCTTGGACATGTAAAACTGTCAATTACACATTAATTGTTGGTCTTGACTATCTGAATTTAGGGTAATTATGTTTCTAAATCTTGGTTTTATGTTATTGATAATAGTTTATTTTTAGATGTGCATTATATTTACTTGATTTGTTGAGATTTTGCAGAATTATGATTCATTACTGGTATGTGTTTAATTTTTCTATAGGGTCTTCTTTGGGATTTTCAGTTTACCTAATTCTTGTGGTTTGAAATACATACCTAGCACACTGGCATACCCTTTGGTAATTTCTTGCATTTAGTCCTACTTATAGGCTCTCTATATTTTGTCATATTGGTTATTCCTATAACTATAATCAGATATTTAATATGGATATTGGGAGCTGTCGTTTACACTCCTAAATTTACCTCACTTTCACTTTACAAATTCAAACACTTAGTACAGTAGTAAGCAAGGATCGATCCCACAGAGAGTGATTTATTTTATATTTATCCTATGATTTCTAATTAAAGAGGATTTTGAATTGATTAACTAAATTAACAAAAATAAACTAATAAGAATTAACAATGAATAAAAAGTTTTAGTTCTTTAGTTCAGTATTACCTTTCCACAATTATGGAGTAATCAAGTTTTACAGTATTTACCCTTCAATGAAACTATTAGCCCTAGATAGCAATAAACTCTGTTACCTGAAATTCTCCTTAGATCGTCACTGTATGAAACAAGTTCTTCACCAGATTTTAACTGTAATACAACCTAGAACAAGCTCTCTAGATTTAATATGACAGAAGCATTAAGAAATAGAGAATTAGGCTAATCCAAACAACAAACACATAAGCTCGATTTGTTTAACTTGTTTCATGATAACCTTAGCAATATACAAAAGTTTGTCCACAATTACTATCACTAATTTACTACTTGTGATGAAGATAAAAATCAATTACACGTAATACCAATCTTAATCTAGCAGATGATATCAATTCATTAATTTAATCCTGCAGAAACCAAATTAGTAGATTGAATAACATACAAGAAGTTAAAGTAGATTATCAGAATAAATCTCATGCAAGAAGGAATAAATAAAGTAAACTTGATCAAACCGTTAATTATGAATAAGGTTCAACATCTCTTCAGAGCTGAATTGAAAGTATTAGCCCATGTTTTCAATGTTGTAGATGATAGAATATAGAATATGATTGAATGGTAGAATGAATAATACCCTGACTATTACATCTATTTATAGTGCTAGACAAAGTCCTAAATCCTATAAGAGCTAGAAATCCAAATCCTAAAAGGAATTACAAATCATAATTAGTTTCCATAAAGAAATAGAATCTAATAAGGAAATAAAATCTCAGTCCAAAGTAATCCTAATTCTAATAGCAATATCAATCCAAATCCATGTAGAAAGATGCCAAAATCTGCTTTTAGAAACTTTCCAAAAATACAAGATTTTCAAATTTTCTTTTTCTCTTCAATTCAGCTCCAAATCAACTTGTTTCCATCCTTTTAGCTTTAATTCACCTGAAAACAATAAATAACTTATTAAGCTCATATACACATGAAACATGCAATAGAACCAAACGTAAAGGAATAAAAAATCATGAATTTTGTGTACTTATCAGATATAGTCCTCCATACTCATTCCGTTCTAAATCTCTATAAAGGTCAAAGTGATATTACTGTTAGGAATAAAGCTCTGCCAATTTCATGTTCAGCACCTCCTAAAGGCAATGGTGTGTGCAATAAATTCCAGCTAATAATAGTAGTTATCAGGCTTATTAATGCCTAAAAGATCTCTTGTTTGATTCCTCTAATTATTATATTTTTTTCTAGTTTGTGACGGTATAATATATTTTTTTCTCTTTGCACCAATTCTTAGCATTTACTGGAGTAGAGATCAATAATTAACGGCATACTGACCAAGGAACTTATTGAACCTACTGTCAAAACTGGCCTCTCATTGCAGCGAATTTAACATGGTAAACTGGTGTAGATAAGTCTTCAACTAATTATTTTGTAGTATACTTTTATCCGGTGAACAAATAAATAGATGAAGTGATGCTATCCGCCAATGTGGTAGTGACATATTTTTCTGGAATTTGAATTTGTTTTTAAAAAAATTGATACCATTAACACGTTACACTTTTAAACGAATCAAAAAGTTGTATCTTTTGTGTATAGCTCCATCATTCCCAGTACCTTGTTTATCTCTCCTCCAAAAAAAGAGCTATCCAGTTCAACTTGGCTGCACATTACTAGTATTATTTTAAAATAGATGAACGTGTTTATATTTAAATTGACCTAGAACTGCACCTGAAATTGTCCTATCCTATTGACCAGTTGATCTTTAATGCTGTTTTGAATTTTATTCTTAGGAGTATTTACTAAGCATCAAATTTTGTAGTTCTCTAATTTGTTAGGTTGCATTTGAAGTTGCGTCATGTTAAATAATAATCAAGTGCTTGTTTTTAACTGAATAATTTGGATAGTTTCAAGTTTAACTTATGCACAAAGTTTCACATTGTTTATTACAGTAAGTTATGGGCTATAACTTGTTAATTTTTAACACATGAACATGTTGGTCACATGAATTAGTCAATCTGCCAAACTCTTGTTCTGTACATTTAAATGAAACTTCAGAAGTACATGCAAAATTATATTCATGACTATATGGTAGATTATATGGAACCTCCTTCGAGACTATCCTGTTTGGATTCAATAAAATGAAGGCTTGTGTCTTATGCTAGCTTCGGTGATGGTGTGCATTTATTAGTATGACTCTCTGCAAGACTGCAACTGCATGCCCTTCATCCTAATTTTCACATTTGTGGAGTTTCCTTTTATTTCTATGCTTATGTCATATCTTAGAAGTTTTACTATAGTAGGCTAGGAAAATAGAAATTAAACATGAAAACTTTGATATTTGTTAGTTAATTTCTCCGATTCTGGTAGTTAGAAACAGAGAATGCAATATATCATACCTACTTGTATTTTTACTAGCTTCTGAATTCAGGAATTTATAGAATGTAGTATTTTAAATATTGCCTACTGAAAGCTTATTTATAACAAAGCTCATCCCATAATGAAAACATTGTTCTTGCCCTTTACTATTCCAATTTTTAGTTCAGCCTAATTGTAAGAAACTATCTAATTGTTAGAAACTATTTAATTATAATTCCCATCCTTCGCAGGAGCAAATTAAAGTTTTCCATCTCTTAGATTGTTCCTCCAATAATCTGCTTCTCATTGTCATCTAACTTGTTTAATGAATAGCTAGCCTACATATGTTCTGGTCATGATTTGGTTGTAATTTGCCTTATAAATGCATTATAATAGTTGGCTCTGTTTACTGTATACAAACTGTAATTGGGAGTTAATTAATGGTCTAGTGCTGTTTTGTTAATGTTTGGTCTTAGTTGGCAATCCTAATGGATAACAGCTTTTCTTTTTAGTTTCTTTTTTTCCCCTAAGGTATGTAGTTTGTCATATCCGTCTTATTTCCACTTAGTGATCCAGCAAGTGAAACAAAATTTGCCCGACTTAAAATTAAATGGAATGCAAATGGAAAAAATTGGAAATACATTTATGCTACGTTTAGATTGTGTTTGGTTGCTCCATTGAGATGGATGAATCATTTCCCTCCCTCTCAAATTAATGAATTTGATTCTTTGGGGAGGGTAAGGAATGATTCATTACAGCGGAATGGAATGAAGCATTCCAATGTCTATTCCATTACGGGCTTAAACTAAAATAAATGTATGCGTAGAGTTGGTTACCTGCACGCAAGTTGCAAAGGTAAACACTGAAAAATAAAAGATAAAATTAAGAGAGAATTCAATTGCATCAAAGAATAAAAAATTCTAATAGACTGGATTTACTTGGAATATTAATATGATTTCGAATCAACAAGTTATATGAACTTTGTGTGTGTTTGTGTGTATGTGTTTGTGTGGTAGACTGTTTAGGACAATTCTAGTAGTTGCAAGTGGCATTTATTAGGGTCGCATCCTGAACACTTATAATATCTAATTATGCACATTAAACTTAATGAAGGTCACAGACTCACAATGGAGAATGAGAGTGCCAGGGGAAAATTTCAACTTTTGGATGCCATTGCAACTAGAACAATTATTTGACTCTATGCAGGTTTTCAATTTAGTTAATGACATCAGCTCCTACTATGATCTTGAATCATATTACAAGTACATATACTTGTCCTTTTAACATTAGCAATTTTAAAGTCCGATGAGGCATGTCAAATTGTCGATTGGGATTTAAGTATAGCATTACAACAGTATTTTCGGATGTCTTTATTGTTTAATTGTACTCTTTTGTATAGGTCTTGCAATATATGATACGACGCAGTATATTCGAACTCCAATCAATACAATATGCATGGGTCAAGCTGCATCAATGGGTTCTCTTCTCTTAGCAGCTGGAGCGAAGGGTGAGAGGCGATCTCTCCCTAATGCAACTACTATGATTCATCAGCCTTTGGGTGGGTATAGTGGACAGGCTAAAGATATGACCATTCACACCAAACAAATTGTTCGGGTTTGGGATGCACTAAATGCATTGTATTCAAAGCATACAGGACAGTCTGTAGACGTAATTCAGAAGAACATGGATCGGGATTATTTTATGACCCCAGAAGAGGCAAAGGAATTTGGGATAATTGATGAGGTAATAGATCAGAGGCCAATGGCTCTAGTCACTGATGCTGTTGGGAACGAAGGCAAAAATAAAGCTTCAAATTAGGGTCTGAAGGTAAGAAATGTTGCTCTTTCTCGTTCTCCCCCTCTCAATTTTGGATGCCATATTTGCCTTTTATTGTCTCAAATTCTCAATGGACTTATTCTGTGACCTTTATTTATGAGTTTAGATAATGTACATTGTTTCAAAGTCAACTCGAATTATTTTTTTGTATCATGATTAAATACTCTGCCGTCATTTTTGCAAGATGAATTAAAATTTGCTTCTGTGATATTTAGTTCAATCATGTATTGAAGATTATATTATCTCTGCGTGTTACATTTGAGGGAAGTTGGTTTATGATTGTGTCTCCAATTTCCACGACTTTGGGGCTTCTTATACAGTTAAATGTATTTGTCGCAATATTGTGGTAGCATAAGGCTGCTTCTACTATCCCTGTTTACTGTCCAACTAATCTGTAGTTGTCTAACAGCAGATTACTGTCTGACATTCATTGTGACGTGATTTCTTAAGCCGTCTTAAATAAAAGTATTATACAAAGATTTATTAGCTAAGCTCCTTTGGATCTTCTTCTAATTAATTAGACTTGCCAACTTTTGAAACTCTATAGGTTAAGAAGCTACATAATGTCCCAGTCCTATTCTAATTAATTTTCATGCCAAGTTTTGACAGCGTAAGGCTTCATATATCCAAACCAAGGTTAATAAAGTTTGGGATTATTTTTTTGGGGTTCAATCTTAATGCTGACTTGAACAATAGATGGTGAGTTTTGAATTAAGTTCGTTCATCTAGGTAAACAAAATTCCCACAAAAGGAACGCTGTAGTATTGAAAAGATTCAATTTGTACTTGAACGATATGTCGATATATTTAAGGTAACATTCGGCTTCCAACAAATAAAGGGGCACCCATCAAATCATTTATCCAAAGTCTTCTTACACCAGTCTGAAGGGAAAGAGAAGCTGTTACCAAATTCACTTTGATACCACAATGGTCTGGACCTTGAGGTCATTAGTTGCAATATCCTCAGCAGCTTCTGAGGTACTAATAAGCCGTCTTTCAGTCTATCAACAGCCAAGCGCTCGTTTCTATGTGAACAATTATGTTGTTTCTCTGAACTTATTTTTTTCTCCCTAGTCTAGATGGTTGTCTTAATTTGGAATAGGTTCCATCTGTTGTCAGCCTGGTGCTGGCAACTAAAAACCGTGTTGTAATCTGTTTTTGCTATTTTTTAAAGACTATTAGAAGTCACATAGTCTGGTATCATTCTGTGATCAATTATCTTATGAAAATTCAGCTTTGGATTGTAATCGTAAAATAGCACTACAACGCCGAAGTCAACTTCATGTACTTTAACTGCAGTATCTACTATGAGCGTCACTCTCTTTTGTCCAAATTCCTAACTCCCATCAATAATATTCCATCCTTTTGTTTCTTCCCTTCCTTTTTTGGACAATCATTGCAGTATTAATTTTGAGTTATTATTCAGCGTCTTTCTTCTAAGATTAACTACTTAGTATGTCATTCTGTTGCAGTTATTTCAGGTTTTGGACTGGTGTTGGACTGACTTGCTTGAAGGCATTTGTTCGTTGAGTAGGAGCAACTTGGAAGAATGAAGCGGCTGTAATTTTCCTTCTATAAATCAAGTTATGACTTTTGGTGGGTTTTTATAATGAATTTTTGTGAACAAGCTTAGTTATTTTTGGATCTCTTTCCCTCGTGGCAGGTATTTTATGATCCGTCAGACTTGTTCTTGTCATTTCAACAGGAATTGTATGTGCAAAGTGAACTTGCATGATGTTACTGATTTGGTATTAATGTTGTCACTATTTAATTATTTATTCCGAAGAAAATAAAAGAGAAGAATTTATGTCTACAAATCCTGCACCTTCACCCCTCACAATGGTATAATAGTTTTTCTGTATTTTGAACACTGGAACTTCAATGAATAAGTCTTGATTATGCAAGATCAAAAGTTAGTTTTCTGATGATAAGCATCAAGCGAAAGATTGTTCAGAAAATTTGATCTTATCAAGTGCGATAGGAATGTACTTCATCGGTTTCATATTATTTAATCATTGTTGACAAAAGATTTTTAAACTCAAAATTAGTATAGATTTTTTAAAATTTTTATCAGATGAATATTATAAATTATTTAAAAATTATTACTCATTGTATATTTTATTGTTTCATAATTTTTATGGAGTTATTTTAATTTTTAATTCAAAAATATCTTAAATTGACTTTCAAAAGTCGATAATAATTATATAGTTTGAAACGAATGGAGTATATACTAATAACAAAATAATAAATTTGACAATTACAAGCTTAAATTCAATGAGCTCTGTGTTTACTTTATAATAGCAATTTATTATTTATTTTCTCCGATAAAGTTGTAAAATAAACTAAACACCTCTGTCTTCGCATTTGCTCGACTAAAAGTTCGATTCGAACTCGACTCAAAATATAAATGATTCAAATATGAGCACATTTTAAAGTTTGAAAAAGCACTTGAAGCTCTTCAAATTGTAATTTTCTATTGATACACGGATCATATTCGTTCCAAAAGTTCAAACCGCTCAAACTCAATTTGAGATCGTGCTCGATTCAGTAGTTAAACGAGTCTCAATCAAACCTTATTTATTTCATACTTGATAAATTTTGAGAACCAAATCTGAAAAACTTAATACTCCTCGACTCGGTTCATTTATATTCCTACCAGTGATACATACAATTCTAGTTCTTAATAGTTAAAAAACTAACAAATTTAATTTAATTTTAGAATAAAATATGTCTGTTTTTTAATGAACTATTAATATATTTCCTCCATTTCATAAAAAAGCACACTTATAAAAAGAAAATTTTATTCAATTGTTATTTTCGCATTGGAACCCATCTTACTAAATTAATTCTAATTGAGACTAATTTGCCCTCAATATAATTCACAGTTGTTCTCTCTACATCTAAGGATGTAAATAAATTGAGTCGAGTAAAGTATTGAGTTGCTCATATTTGGTTTACAAAATTTATCAAGTATAAAATAAAGTTTTTTTGAGACTCGTTTAGCTATCGAGTTGAGTACGATCTCGAATCGAGCCGAACAGTTTGAACTTTTCTAACAAATATGATTTGAGTATTAATAAAAAATTGTTATTTGAGGAGGTTCAAGCAATTTATCAAACTTTAAAATTTGATCATATTTGAATCATTTATATTTCGAGTCGAACTTGAATCGAACCGAACTGTTTACTCATTTTACAGTCTTATTTCCGTCCTCCTGCAACTAATTTTCTTACTACCGTTCACCATTAATTCAAACAAACCACACCCAAATCCATTACTAACCCTTCATTCTTTTTCAAACCTTGATATAGTTAATTTGATTTTCAAGTAAAGGTCTTCCAACAAGATGTAATTCCAAAAGGTCTACCTCTTCGCTAAAATTGAACCCATATTCCATCAAAGTTTCATTTAGTTGGTTGTAGTTTGAGTTGAAGATCAAAATAGATGAAGGCAATGATTACAGAGAAGAAAACAGAGTAAGAAACCAACAAATAAGATGATCCATTTGTGTCTCCAAAATCAACATATACTCCCATCTCTAAAATGAATAATGCTATAAACACAAACTATTTTATAAATATTTTACAAATTTTTGATGTGACATACTCTATATCAGTTTGTTATGTGGGGCCGAAGACTATATTGAAGCAATTTATTGATCAATATGCTAATATGAAGTATGTCACATCAACAGTTTGTAAAATATTTGTAGAATAGTTTGTGTATGTAGCATTACTCCTCCAAAATTAGAAAGCTATATTGGGATTAACCCAACAATACAACCCAATACCTAACAGAAGTGGCATAATTTCCACCGACTCAAAGATAAACATAATTGAAGGGGTGATCTGTGCTGGGTTAGATGGTTTGTCGTGATCGGAAGAGGCTGACAAGAGTAACAATGCAAGGTAGAAAGAGGCAGCCGAAAGAGTAAGGGGCTGTTTGATATGCTCTTAATAGAGCTGAATGATTCAATATCTGACCGAAAAGTGATTCAGACTGTTTGATAGGAATATATAATGGTCTGAATTAGCTTGAATTAATCTGACCGAATTAGCTAGGATTTCCTACCTGAATCGGTAAGAGACCAGCTGAATAACTTTTTTACTTGTATTGTCCCTTCAAATTTAATTGATTTCATTTTTTGTTTCTTTCTCCATGTCATACTCGTTTTGCTCCACCGCTGTGTTGCTTCCATCAATAATTAATTAAAAATAATATATATATATATATATATATATATAAAATTAAAAATAATATGGACATATGATAATAATATCAAATTAAGTAAAAATAATTGACTCATTGAAATTAATGTAATTTTATTATTATGTTAACGTATTTGTTTAACTCGTTACATTTCTTATTTTCTATGAAACTTGGGTTAAAATTATTTGAATTATTCAATACTTTGTTTGATAATTTGTTTGAATTAATTATTTTTATTTGTTGTACAATGAATATTTTATTTAATTTTTTTAAATACGTCTAGACAAAATTATATACTTATCCAGCATAGTTTAGAGGGGTAAAATAGTAAAAGACAGTTATTCAGATGTTTCGGACGTATCAATTATCAAACAACTTTTTTCGTTCACTTTCAGATTCAGATTCAGCTCATTCAGATTCAGATTCAGATTCAGATTCATTCAGTTTTTATCAAACAACCCCTAAGAATGATTATAAGGAGGTAACACAAAAATATCTTCGTTGTCAGAATTAGAGATGGGAAATTCAAGAAAACCGGTCCCCATGGAACAACCGACAATTTTGTGTGGATGGTGGGGGTGAATATTTGCGACGGAGATAAATTTAGTTTTTAAAATTTGGTACAAGGAGAGAAACAATGAATGAGTTTGTTTCCAAAGGTAAATTAGACAAAAATGAATTAATCATGGGGACCACTGCGAAAATATAACTTTACCTAACGAAAATAAGAATTCTCATTCTACAAAATAGATATTTTTTATGCATAATAATATAAAATAATACAATATTTTATTATTTAATTAAAAATAAATATAGAGTACATATATATATATATATATATATATATATATATATATATATATACTATCTCCGTCCCATAATAAGTGCTTTTTTAGCTTAAATTACACATACCAATACACAAGTTAAAATGACAAAAATATCCTTAATATACTTTGTTTGTTTTGTTTGAGACTTTTTTATTGCATTTTGGTCTTTCTTTCTCTTTTTTTAACTTTTCAACTTTTCAATAAATACCATTGGTTGCATAAGGGCACATATAAAAAAATATTGTAAAAATTGTATTGAAATCCTAACACATCACTTATTTTAAAAAAAAATATTAAGCTTAAAAAAGCATTTATTGTGAAACGGAGATAGTATTATTTTTATGACCCACTTCCTAAAAATCCAAAATCATATATTCATCTATCCATTCATTATGATTGGGAGAGAGAAACACAGGCCTTAATGCAACTACTTGTCATATTTGTTACCCAATCATCACCAACGCCGAGCCATTCAACAAATTCACTCCCAATTAATCACAACCAATTCCATCTCACACAACTTGATTAATTTTCTACTCTGCCAATAATCTCTTGGTGATTTTCCCCAAGATGTTTTCTCACTCTACAAAAACCTTCAGCACTAAAACCAACCCATCTTCTTCGATAGCTTTTCATTCTCTTTCCTCATCAAATCACGCGCTAACTCGCAAGATTCCACCATTAGTTATCAGAACCATTCTCTCACTACAAAGTCCGGGTTTGAAATTCACGTTTATGTACAAACTGCTTTGGTTAATATGTATGTGGTTTGTGGGTCTTTGGGTGAAGCGAAAAAAGTGTTTATGAAATGCCAAACAGGAATTTTGTTACATGGAATGTTTTAATTACTGGTTAGAATTTTGTCCACACAACCCATTTTGAGTCGTCAAAATAGATGGTATAAAATTCAAATACAAATTTTTATATTCTAACTATTAAATTATCGTACAAAATATGACCACACAAACTGTGAGTTTCAATACAAATATTGTGTTGGATATAATACGAAAATATTCACACTCAAATTAAGTTCTCATTACGATTATTGACACACTATTTTACAACATAGTGAAGACTTCTATCATAACTATCTGGGATCATTACTCAACTCCCCGACTTGTCCCAGCTACACTTTCATTTCCTGAGAAGAACAATGGAACCAAAAGGAAAAGGGTGAGCTTAACTAGCACAGTAAATAATATTATGACTATGATATAAAGAATGAATCTAGTGAGATCAAGGATAAATATTAAAGATTTATAATTTTATTTATCCAGAGTTCAAGAATGTTCAAATTGTCAATATGAAGATCAAAACATGGATTCAATTTCAAGAATAAGATTCATAAAAGATAACTTGGACAAAATTTTTTTTTTAATTTCGTTGTGAATAATATTTATGAATAGTACCGTATGAATAGTACCCCGGATGAATAGTATTCTGACATAAAAAGATTAAAATTTAATAAGAAAGTTCAGACCAATATTCCAGTAAAATGATATTAGATGAATCGCAAACATTAAGAAATTTCTAATCATTTTAGGAATTATAGAAGCAATATTTACCATAGTAAGTTTAGATTTAGGAATATGAAATGAAATAATATACGAAACTACAAATAGATTTTTACCTGTCATGCGGTAATCCGGGTAGACAGATCATTTTCACAACTTAATAAAAAATGAATATGAAGGATTATTCACCAGGCATGCGGTAGTCCGCGTAGACAGGTTATTCTCATAGATTAATAATGAATAGAATAACCACCCTTATAAGTATAAAGTAATATCACGTACGAATATGAAAACAAATGATATTACATACGAGTATGTAATAAGTGATATCCTTTACGAATATTTGAAAGAAAATAATATCCTTTACCTTAATAAAAGACTAGATACTGCAATAGTGTAGTAGCAAAATTTTGTGTTGGTGGTGTGTGCTTGCTTCTCGAATACTCTTCTTCTTTCTCTCTTATTCTCTCTCTATAATTTCTCTCTCTAAAGCTTTAGTGAATTGGTGAGAAAGAAGGAAGAAATGAGCTTATATTTATAGAAGAATTCTAGCTTGGCCTTTGCAATGTGAAGAGGCAAGTGGCTTGACACCTGTAATGTGAAAAGGTAAGTGGTTTGACGCCTATAATGTAAAAAGGTAAGTGGTTTGACGCCTGTAAAGTGAATAGGCAAGTGGTTTGATGTTTGGTAAAGACAAATACTATTGGCGAAAGTGATTCTTAGATGATGACCTATAGGTCCCAAACTTACAAAATGCCACATATCACCATTATTTTCTTCGAGTGTCGACAACTTCTTCTTATTGTTATGTTATTCATCACATAATTAATCAACGCTTTTTAATCCTTCAATAATTATTCACAATTAATATTATAGATTCATCATATTGACAACCAGATCATTCCTAGGAAAGAGGGGGCTTTTTGATAAGAATTTTTCCTTATTGGCGTGCAATTAGATAACATAACCCCTTTTTTTGATAAAATTTCTTAGATATTGCCAATAATGCTAATCAGTAATATAATTTCAATAATATGAGTTACTATGTCGTGACAATTATTGATTTAATAATATAAAATATTGTGCAAATGGTACTTTAACAATTATTGAATCAATAATATGAGATACTATGCAGCAACTACTGTGGCAATTATTGAATACTGAGTGACTTCTTACGTAAGAATCAATAATCAGAGATATTGTGCAATATCGTGTGCTACTGTGTAGCAACGCGTATTATTGTACTTTTATCATCAGATATTTCAACAGTTTAACGGTAAAAATTTTACCGTTATTTTAATAAAAAGGTTATTTTTGTCGCTTTCTATATCCGACAGTTATTCCGTTATGGGGTCTACCAATGATTGCGTCGTCGTACGAAAATTTTTCGACAAAAAAAATATTCCCTGACCAAATGAATATTTCCCGACAAAATAAATATTTTATGACAACTTGCTTACTTTATAAAATTTACACATATCACCCATAACTATAGCATTTATTAAATTATCACCTTACAATTTAGAATAATATTTAGAGAAAATTAAATCTTTATTCATAAAAAATTTGGGTCTTACAACCTCCCCTCCTTATGAAATTTCGCCCTTGAAATTGATATACGTACTTGGCATTTCAAGGAGGTGAGGATACATTGCTTTCATTTCAGATTCTAACTCCAAGGTCATTTTCTCAATATCATGGTTTTTTTATAAAATTTTAACTTGAGGTATAACCTTTGAGGGTAGAATTGATAGTAGTGTGCATACAAGCCAATCATGTATGATGATAAAACACATACTTTGTAAATAATTTTATTTATTTATTAATAAAATATTTATTTAAGGCATTTAATTATCTAAATGGTGCTGTTTTTAATAATATGTAAATAACCCATAGTTTTAAGCAATGATTTTAGAATCATGATGAGATCATGCTAATGAGATCTAAATTCTTAGAAAACTTAAAAACTAAAATAGTTCCCAATTGTGGGATTACTAAAATGGGGATTAGTAAATTCGGATAGATTGATACATATGTTGCTTGCTTATTGGATGAGGATGACTGATCTCATGGCCATTTGTGTGGAGATACTAAAGCAAGTATGTAGGTGCTTATTGGAGAATAAGTTCACTGAACGTGACTCGCTATAGAATACCTAATGGAGTTTTACTCGCCTGTCAATAGGAATTCCTAATGTGATAGTAGTACAAGTGATCCTTGGACTTGAGATCATCATAGTATCTTGTATGTAACAAATTATACTTTGACTTATTCCTTAAGGCCTTTTAAGGCATATATAAGGTATGCTTGGGTATAATGAGTTGCATATGGAGATAATGTATGATCAATAAAGAATCTACTACCTCTAGTAAAAGAGAAGATATGTCCTATGTGATTCGTTAAATGACAACCCAGGAATCATTGGCCAAGGTAGAATGAAATTAGAAAGAGGTTTCTAATTTGCATTATTTGAAGTTATGCGTTTTCTAATCGAAATACATATGATTAAATAAATTAAGACTTGACAGTAAATCTATGTCTTATATTTAATTGAGACATTGTATGGTGGAAGGATTGAATTGTACGGCAACTATTAACTCACAGGTTCTTTTATGATTAATGTTGAAATCTATATTATTTGAAAAGTCATTGATCGCTAGGGAGGCTTATCCCTATTGTAGAATAAATATTATTTATTTAAATAGATTATTATTTTAATTTATTTATTTAAATAAGATTAGAATTGTTCTAATTGATTTATTCACAACCGGTTTAATATAGAGAACCTAAAGGGTCACACCATAAAAGGAAGAAGAATTATTTAAGAAGAAAATAACATGATAGTAATAATGCATTAAGTGTAATTAATTTAAACTATGGTGATAGAATAAATTAAATAGCTTAATGTTTATTATTTAATATTTTAGAAATATTAAATATAAATTAATAAGAGGAGTCTTATTAATATTATTATTATTATTATTTTAATTCTAAAAAAGTTTAAGAATTAATATAATATCAGTACTCTCTCTCAATCCTAATAAGATTAGGATATAAATTAATTAAAAGTGTTTAATTAATTAATTAATTAAAAATCTATTCTAATTAGATTAGGAGGGTTAACCTAATATTTATATAAGAGAGTCTTATATCAGAAATATGGTACGTGAATTTTTTCAAAGGTTGGGAGTACACATATTCTATAGAGATAGAAACAAGGGTTAAGCCAATAACCCATTTTTCTGAGTTCTTCATCTTCCTTGGTGGATCACCTTTAGAGACCAAACATTTGGGTGGCTGACATTGATCAAGAGAAGGAGCCACTACAGAGGAATCAAAGGAGTAGAACTTGTACCTGAGGAAGCTTGGATCTTCAAATATATAATTCCATCCTCTCCTTTTATGTATTGACTGATAATTGATGCACAAGAAAGATCATGGTTAAGGGTTTGTAAGAAAATTTTAAAATTTAATTTTTCATCCCTTCCGTTGCGTTTATGTAATTTGATTGCATGCTTATATTTCTAGCAAACCCAACAAGAATATGTTCCTTCTTATCCAAGATCTTGACAGGTATCTCCTCATACGTTAAATCTTCTGCTATCTCGTCTAGTTCTAATTCAATAATGTGTTTTGGGCCTTTCACATATTTACGTAGCATAGATATATGAAAAACGTTATGAACACGAGACATGTTTGGCGGTAAGGCGAGTCTATAGGCCACAGTTCCTACTCGATCGAGGATTTCAAATGGACCAATAAATCATAGGTTAAGTTTTCATCTCTTTTCGAATCTCGTAAATCCTTTCCATGGAGCAATACGTAACAATACATGGTCTTCGACATTGAATTCCACGTCCCTTCGATGAAGATTAGCATAACTCTTTTGTCGTCTTGTGCTGTTTGTATACATTATCGGATCATTTGAATCTTTTTCGTAGTCATGTGTACCAACTCTGGTCCCAACAAGGTTGCTTCACCCACCTTATTCCAACATACTGGAGAATGACATTTTCGTCTATACAACGCGTCGAATGGAGCCATGCCTATACTTGCTTGATAACTGTTGTTGTAGGAGAATTTCACCAATGGTAAGTACTTATCCCAATTTTTTTTGAAGTCTAGAACACAGAGTCCCAATAGATATTCCAGATTTTGAATAGTTCTTTCCGATTTCCCGTCCGTCTGAGGATGATATGCAGAACTGAATCGTAAATCGGTGCCCATAGCTTTCTGCAAGCTGACCCAAAATTATGAAGTGAATCTAGGGTCTCGATCAGAAACTATGGATACTGGCATACCATGCAGTATTACAATCTCATTTATGTACATATGAGCAAGACGTTCAAGTGAGTAAGTTTCTCTTATAGGCAAGAAATGAGTAGACTTAGGTAATTTATCGACAATGACCCAAATTGCATCTATGCCTTGAGAAACCTTGGGAAGACCCATAACGAAATCCATGTTGATGTGTTTCCACTTCCATTCTGGGATTTCAAGTGGTTACAATGGACCTTTTGGCAATTGATGCTCTGCCTTGACACGTTGACACGTTTAACCCCTTGAGACAAACACTGCGATCTCTCTCTTCATATTGCTTCACCAAAATGTATGTCGAAGATCACAATATATTTTGTTACTTCCAGGATGGATTGCAAACGGTGTGTTGTGTGCTTCCATCAAAATTTTTATACTTCAAATCAGAGTCGTTAGGAACACAAATTCTGGAGTTGACTCGAAGTATTCCTTCTTCGTCGATTCTTGCTTCTAGAATAGCACCTTCTTGTACTTTCTTCTTCATACTCATCAGCTTCGGGTATGTAGTTTGAGGGGCTTTAACTTTATCAATTAAAGCTGGTTCTACGCGTATATTTGCCATCTTCACGTGGATCCCTAGAGTCTTTAACTCTATCTACATCCTTTGTAAGTCATATAAAATGGATCTTTGTGTTGACAGCATCACACACGTTCTCGCATATGATCTTCTACTCAATGAGTCAGCTACCACGTTTGCTTTTCTGGTATGGTATTGGATGGTATGGTCGTAATCTTTCAACAGCTCAAGCCTACGTCGTTGCCGCATATTGAGTTTGTTGGGAATTGCATATTCAAATTTGATGTTGAAAGTAATTAAATGTGCATGTATTATCCAATGATGTAAAGTCCTTATTAGAACATATGTACAAGGACTTAGATTAAAGATCAAAATTGTTAAGTCAATCTGAGTTGAACGATTATTATTCTGTAAAATAATGTGTAATAGAAAGATCAAGCTTGTTAGGTTGATCTCTTGAATTGTAATAGATAGGCCTAAACAGATTCTAGTTTGTCGTGCCAGCCAAGAGATTGCAGAAGCCAAGACAAGAATCATAGTGTGACGAGGAAGGCTTTCTCGAAATCGTAGTTTGTCAAGGAAGCCACTTTCGAAATTTTAGAGACAGTCTGCCGAGAGTGCCTGCCGAGCCAAGTCAAGAATCGTAGTCTTTTCTTGGAATCGTGGAGTCTACAAGTCGTTGCAAGTAAAGATCGTAGTCAGTCAAGTCCTTTAAAGCAAAAGTAGAATCATATAGTACTCTATGATTCTCATCAATTAAGCTATCCAGGCTGGATCGTTTACAAGCACTCTCCAACACACAACGATCGTAGTGAGAAGACAAAGATTGCAGTGCTTCTTTAGTTAGCATCAGGAGTATCAAGATTCGCCTATCTGATGAAAGAGGATGTCTAACAGTGAGGACTGACATATGAACGTTGACATTTCGGGAATCCTAATGCTCTAATAAATATCCTTAGTTTGAATCAAAGAAACGTAAGGGAAAAGAAAAGGTGACTTCCAACTGTCTGCTGAAAGTAACTTTTCAGGTGTTAGATGAGAAAGCAGTCTGCAGTGTCAGGCAAGTCAGAAAGCAGTGCACCATATTCCCAGAAAGTCAACATCAAGTGATCAGAACATTTGGAACATTAAATGCTCAAACGGAAGCCTTTCAACGGGAAGAGTTTAAAGGCTCCTACATAAGGCAAACAGATTGAAGATTTTAGACTAAGCAAGAACGCACAAATCTCAAGAACATCTCAAAGCCAAGCTCTATGATCCAAAGGAAATATCTTGCTTTGTTACTCAGTTCTTCAAAACTTATGCTTAAGGCAACTGAGTAGCACCACAACGAACAAAACTCTCATTACAGTGTATTCCAAGTCTGCTGGGCTTGAAGAGTTCTTAGTGAGCTAGAAATTCCAAGTCTGCTGGACTTGAAGAGTTCTTAGTGAACTAGAAGTTCCAAGGCTGCTGGTCTTGAAGGAATCTTAGTGATGCAAAGTTGTACTGATATCCTTAGTGGATTTCTTACTCGTGGAGTAGAAGAGTGGATTAGGAGTCTTGAGTGCTCTGAACCACTTAAAACAAATGTGTCATTTACATTCTATTATTCACTAACTGCCATATCTGCCATAACTTCTATAACTGCTATTCGAACTATAAACTTGATTTTATCTTAAGGGGAGCAATCAAATCATATAATTCGTTGTGGTTAATTAATTATTTAATTAACAAATCTAATAAGTTATTTTTGAAAAGTAAAAGTTTTAAAACATCTATTCAACCCCCCATTCTAGATAACTATTGTGCCTTCGGGAACTAACAATTGGTATCAGATCAGGTTCTCTCAACTAAAGCCTACAAAGCTTGAGTAGATCAATGACACACATTATAAGCGAGCCTAAGGTTGGTGGAGGCAGCAAGCCACCAATGTGCAACAAAGATAAATTTTCCAACTGGAAAGTTTGAATGCAAGCTTATATGGATTCAATAGATGATGATCTATTTGAAACCGTAATGAGTGGGCCCTACATTTCTACAAAGCTTGCACCAACTCCTGAAGATCCAAATCGAATACAGATAAAGATCAAATCAGATTGGACTGACAATGAGAGGAAATCTGTCCAACTGGACAAGAAGGCCAAGAACATTCTATTCCAGTCCTTAAAAGATGATCTGTTTGAGAACGTGGTCAACAGCAAAACTGCAAAGGAATTTTGGGAAGCATTACTCATCATGCATAAACGAACTGAAGAAGTTAGATAGAACAAGTAATCTCTACTTACTCAACAGTATGAAATGTTCACTCACGTACCAGGAGAGAACATTACTTCCACTTATGAAAGATTCAATATACTGCTCAACTCTCTCCGAGCCTTCGGAAAGATCTATCTAAATAAAGATCTTATCATCAAATTCATGAGGGCTTTACCAAGCAAGTGGGATGCAAAAACCACTACCATTAGAGAATCAAAGAATCTTCATGAGATGACAGTACAACAGCTCTATGGCAACCTTCTCACCTATGAACTTGAGATGACTCAACGAGCAGAAACTCTATCAGAAGGAAGAAAGAAGAACAAAGGAGTTGCTCTTAAGGAAACAGAAGCCACCTCCAAAGCTCGATGACTATGAAGAAGACGATGATGAAGATATTGCTATGCTTGTCAGAAGACTCAAAAGGTTCATGCATAAAGGCAGAAGCAATAGACCTAAAAGATTCAACAACAACAGCAATCAAGAGCAGAACAACGACCTATGCTACAACTGCAAGAAGCCAGGCCACTTCATTGCAAACTGCAATAAACCTCTTAGAGAAGAGCTGAAGAGGAAATCAAATCCAAAGAGAGAATTCAAAGGCTACAAGAAGTTTCACAAGAAACACAAAGGACTTATAGCTGGAGGATCATGGAGTGACTCAAACAACGACACAAACTCTGAGTCAGGAGAAGATGAAGAACCTCAAATAGCCAACCTATGTTTGATGGCCAAAGAAGTCAAAAACAAGAAGAGCACTGACCATCATGAAATAAGTATTGATGAGGTATTTGATTTCAACTCTCCTGATGTAGATATTGATGATTTAAGAACTGCATTACATGATATAACTTCTGATCTGCATCAATACATGAAATGGTTCAGAGTTCTGTCAAAAGATTATTCTCTTCTTCAACAAGAGAAAAAGAAAGTTCAAGTAGAACTGGAGACAGCTCTACTCAGCACTTCCTCTCTCTCAGATCTTGAAGCTGAGAATAAAAGCTTAAGACAGACCAATGAACTCAATGCACAAAGAGAGTTAAATCTAACTTCTAAAATTGAGGAACTAGAAAAGACAATCCTAATGTGGAACAGGTCTTCTTCATCTATGGACTCCCTGATCTCTAGTCAAAGAATTTCATCTGACAAACTAGGTCTAGGTTTTGGGGATTCTACCTCAGAACCATGTGTGAAAAAATCATTGAAAACTAACATTAGTAGTGCTTCAAATCTCAATAGAAGCATTACATTTGTGAAATCCACACAGAGTGAAGATCCAATGCATCCTTGCTTTTCTGATCAAAGTAATGTCCCTAGACATAACGGATCTCATACTGGTATGGGATTCAGAAAAATCAAGAGTAAATCAAGTACTACTTTCCAACCTCGAAGTATCGTGGAGTTAAATAAAGCAGGGTCCACGAACCAAACAGGAAAGAATCATAGAGTTGAGGTTCACTCTACAAAATCCCTGAATCACAAAGCAGCATGGAAAAAGAAGAATCAGCATAAGGAAAAAGCTACAAAGTATCCACACACGTCCATGTCGAGAAAGAATCCACACACACACACAAGCATGAATCATACTAGATGTTTTGTATGTGATAGGTATGGTCACAAGGCTGCAGCATGCTATTATAATCCTTTGTACTATAGACCTAAAGTCAAACAGATTTGGGTCCCCAAGGGAACTAACATAGTAGGACCCAAGCAAGTCTGGGTACCAAAATGAAAGCTTAATCTTACTGCAGGAATAGAGCTCCACTGTAACAGCCTGGTACCTTGATAGTGGATGGTCACGGCACATGACTGGAAGTAAAGCTCTCCTGTCTAACTTCAAAGAGAAGGAGGATCCTATAGTCAACTTTTGAGATAATGGATCTGGCAAGACTAGAGGATATGGCTCAGCTGGAAATGGTGCAGTGTCCTTCAGCAAAGTAGCTTATGTGGAAGGACTGAAGCACAATCTCCTGAGTATCAGCTAACTGTGCGACAAAGGTCATCAAGTCACCTTTCTCAAAAATCAATGTCAAGTCAGAGATCTGAAGACTTCTTCTCTAAAGCTTACTGGAACCAAAGAGGGAAATGTCTATGTTGTCAATCTTGCTAAACTAAGTTCCGATGAGACAATATGCTTTCTTGCCAAAGCCTTCGAAGAAATGAGCTGGCTGTGGCACAGAAGACTATCTCATCTTAACTTCAAGAGCATGTCGAAACTAGCCTCCAAAGATCTAGTAGCAGGCTTACCTATACTCAACTTCATCAAAGAAAGACCGTGCAACGCTTGTCAACTCGAAAAGCAGACAAGGAGCTCATTCAAAGGCAAAGCAGTCAACTCTAATGATAAGCCCCTACAATTACTTCACATGGATCTTTTTGGGCCTATTCCAACTGTAAGCCTTGGAGGGAAGAGATACTCACTGGTGATAGTGGATGACTACACCAGATTCACATGGGTATTCTTTCTAAGTTCAAAGGATGAAACGAGCTCCTAACTTATCAAGATGTTTAAGCTAGTGGTGAATGAGAAAGGAGAGAAGATTAAGACCATTAGAAGTGATCATGGAAGAGAATTCAACTTCTTTGAGATGGGTCAGTTCTGTGCAGATAATGGCATCAGTCACAACTTCTCAGCTCCAAGAACTCCACAGCAAAATGGAGTAGCTGAAAGATAGAATAGAACTCTAATTGAGGCCGGGAGAACTCTACTAGCAGTAGCTCATCTACCTGAATACTTTTGGGCAGAAGCTATCAACACTGCTTGCTACACTTAGAACAGGTCTCTTGTTCACTCTACACTTAAGAAGACTCCCTACGAGCTGTGGAAATAAAGAAAGCCAAACGAAGGTAATTTTTTTATATATTCGGTTGTGCTTGCTACATTCTCGACGATGGAAAATAGTATCTGACTAAGTTCCAACTGAAGTCAGATGTAGATCTCTTTCTTGGAAACGCCACAGATAGCAAAGCCTACAGAGTGTTCAATAAGAAGACCCTAAGTGTTGAAGTCTCTATTCACATCATTTTTGATGAAACAGACATAGACAAGTCTGTACCACTCAACACTGCGATCGTCGAGCCAGACACTACGATTGAAGTGGTCGATCCCAACACCACGATCGCAGGCCCAGAAACTGAAATCGTGGAGCCAGAAGAAGAGACCGTGGAAGGCACTTCACCAGACAATGAACCTCTGCAACAAGAAGTAGAAGTCAATCTTGAAGTATTCAGACAAGAAGGCACCAGTACAGATGTTCCAACAGGAAGCAGATGGGCAAGAGATCACACCCAAGACTTGATTATTGGAGATTCAAATGCAAGAATCAAGGCAAGATCTGCTACCCAAAATGAGTATTTTTATCTGAGCTTTCTGTCCCAAATGGAACCTAAGAAGATAGAGGATTCCTTGGAAGATTCGAGCTGGATAAAAGCTATGCAAGAGGAGCTGAATCAATTTAAAAGAAGCAAAGTATGGAGATTAGTTCCTAGACCAAGGAATCACCCAGTCATCGGCACTAAATGGGTTTTTAGAAATAAGATGGATGAAGATGGGGTGATCACAAGGAACAAAGCAAGACTGGTGGCCAAAGGTTACTCTCAAGAAAAAGGCATCGACTACGACGAGACCTTTGCACCTGTTGCCAGACTAGAAGTAATCAGAATATTTCTTATTTTTGTTGCTCACTTGAAGTTCAAAGTCTTCCAAATGGATGTCAAGAGTGCATTTCTGAATGGAGAACTTCAAGAAGAAGTCTATGTGGAACAATCTCCTGGTTTTATTAATCCAACTCTCTCTAATTATGTCTATAGATTAGATAAAGCCTTATATGGACTTAAACAAACACCTAGAGCATGGCATGAAACTCTAACAAACTTTCTTATTGAAAATGGATTCACTAGAGGTAGAGTAGGCACCACACTATTCCTTAGAAAGCACAAAGAAAAAGTTGTGTTGGTACAAATATATGTAGATGACATTATCTTTGGTTCTACTGATGAAAATTTATGCAAGAGATTTCCCAAGCTTATGTAGAGTAAATTCGAAATGAGCATGATGGGTGAGCTGATTCTTCCTTGGACTTCAAGTAAAGCAGACTAATGAAGGTATCTTCATTAACCAAGACAAGTACATCAAAGACTTACATAAAAAGTATGGCATGGAATCAGCTTCCCCCATGAAAACTCCAATTGCACCAACAACTAAGCTTGACAAAGATGAGAAAGGTAAATGTATTGATATTACTCAATACAGAGGTATAATAGGCTCTCTCCTGTACTTAACAGCCAGTAGACCAGACATTATGTTTGCTACTCGTATCTGTGCTAGATTTCAAGCTAATTCTAAGGAATCACACTTAACAACTGTAAAAAGGATTTTCAGGCATCTCAAAGGCACACCTCACTTGGGACTTTGGTATCCTAAGGAGTCCTCCTTTGAATTGATATGATATTCAGATGCTGATTTTGCAGGTTGCAAAATTGATAGAAAAAGTACAAGTGGCACATGTCAATTGCTAGGAAACAGATTTGTGTCCTGATTTAGCAAGAAGCAAAACTCAGTATCAACCTCAACAGCAGAAGCTGAATACATTGCAGCTGGCAGCTGTTGTGCTCAAATTATATGGATAAAAAATCAGCTAGCAAACTATGGGTTTGACTTCAAATCTATACATGTTCATTGTGATAACACAAGTGCTATAACAATAACTTATAACCCTGTTAATCATTCTAGGACAAAGCATATAGAAATAAGATACCATTTCATTAGGGATCATGTTCAAAATGAAACTATTTCTTTACAGTATATCCCAACTGAAAATCAACTTGCTGATGTCTTCACAAAACCTTTAGACGAATCCAGATTTAATAAGCTGATAAGTGAGTTAGGAATGATAAATTTACAACAATTCTATGCTCTAGTTGGTACTAACTATGCAAATAAAAGGCTATGTCAAAATTGTAGAGATGACAGAGTGAGACAACGATCGTGGAGTAGTCTCAACAATCGTAGTCCTCAAGAGGGAAATACTAGCTCAGGGGGAGCTAAGGGCAACTTAGTCTTTTTCATACTTTCAAAAATTGTGGATCCTTTCAGAATTAGACACGTGCCCCACTCCGCAAAAAGTGAAAAGGGAAGTTATAAATACTTTTGAAAAGTCATTTCGACAGTTTCACCTCTGAATTTCAAAAGCTTTTTTTCTCTCTCTCTCTCAAAAACCATAGGCTGAGAAATCAAGCACACTCAGTTAATCTTGTTCATTTCAGGAAAATCACAGAAAGCAATGGCATCTTCGACTGTAATCTTTGGCTATCAACTGTGCTTCAACGAGTTCAAAACTATCGACCCACAGTTTCACAAGATCTTATCTCTGCTAAAGAAAGAAGGACTTCAGGAAGCTCTCAGCACCTGCACGAAGATTTATCCAAAGTTGGTGAAGGAGTTCTACAACAATGGAGTCTATGAGAACGACGCCCTTACAACTAAGGTCAAGAACGTACTGATTGGGCTCGAAGTTGCAAAAATAAACCTGGCTTTAGGGTCTAAATCTAAGGGCCTTACATCTCTGGGCTTCATCGACTTCCATGAAGGATTGAAAAAGATGCATCACAAGAAGAATCAAGATGTGAAGGGCTACAAAAAGAAAGAGTTTCCCCAGAAGTACGAATTTCTGGCTGACATTATTGGGAAGTGCATTTGTTGCAAGAGCTCTGGTTATGACTCTGTCAACGAAGTTCAACTAAAGCTTATGACAACAATCTATTTCAAAGCTCTACTAAACTATGGGGCTCTTCTCATGGGATAGATTGGGAAATGGATTCTTAGCTCTAAGAAGGCAAAGAGCACAGGTAAGATGCTCTTCGGAAGATTCATCAACATTATTCTCCAATCTGCTCTGGGAGACAAAATTGGAGCATAGGAAGGTGAAGCCATCAACCCAAACAGGATGATGACCCAGCAACTCTTCGAGAATTGGAAGAGGAATCCTGCAGAGAATGTGAAGATGATGTTATCTAAGTCTAGTGAAAGAACTGGAGATGTGAAGAAATCTTGTCTACAGGGAAACCTGTCTGTGGTTAAGGAAGTAGAAGAAGAAGAAGTGAATTAGAAACCCTCTACTCTGGTCAGAAAGAGCAAGAGGAAGAAGAAACTGAAGGAGATTGTTCAGATGGCAGAAGAACCTCAAGGATCAACAACTGATGTACCCCAAGGGTCTAATACTGAAGTTCTTGGTCACTCATCTCTAAGGGAACTCTCCCTGGAAGTGACCGTATCTCCAGAACAAGTTTTGAAGAAGAAGAAGAAGAAGCAACATGAAGAAAAAGTTGAAGAAAGTACAGTGCTTCATAAGAAAGGGAAACATAATCAACAATTAAATAAGTCTTCACTCACTGCGATCGTGGAGTCCTCAAACTCGCCGATCGTAGAGTCCAGACTATTCATCAATCCTAAAGAGAATGCTACAACAACTTCATAGCCTGAATAGACAATTATTGCTGAAGCTGAAGAGACTGCTGAGCCTGATCTTAGAAGAATGAGGAGAAGGCTAGTCAAGAGGGTTGACCTTGAGCTGAAGAAAGCTATACTGAAGATTAAGGAAGAAGAAAGAAGAAATGTTGCTGAACAAAGAACCAAGTCTCCAAACTTTGGTTCTCACAATGAGTCCTTGGATTAAACCAGGATCATTGAAGCAGTAATAGCTACCCTCAACAGTGCAGTAAGTCCTACTGCATCTGATCAAGCCAATGTCCATGCTGAGAAGCAACCAGAAGATAATGAGGAAAGTTAAGCTCATATTAAGGGGGAGATTTTTGAAATCCCTGAGCCAGTTAGTGCTCCAGCTAAGGGGGAGCAATCAGAAACTATTCATGAAGCCCCCTCTGCCCCTCAAGAAATTGAAGATCTTGGAGATGCAAAAATGGAAGGTGTTGAAGTTGAAAGGGAAGATGCTGAAATGGTGGATATGATGAAGATTTCTAATGAAGGTGATGAAGAAGGTGAAAGAGAAGAAGAGGAAGAAGAAGTTGAGATTATTGCAGAGTTCAAGAGTGAAGAAAAGAGCGTCAACTACAATCAAATGTTCTCCTACCTACCAATGATGTCATTTCATAGAGCTCTAATTCTCAACACTTGGGATCACATGTTCTGGGCATTCAAAGTATATCCAGCAATATATGTGCTAGCCCATGGATTCCCAAGCAATCGCACGTTTTCTCAAAAGCTGATCATGAACCATTCTTCTTCAGAAACTGAGCAAGAGGTACACTTCATTCCTACTTCTTTCAAGATAAATCACTCCCTTTCACCAAATTTCTACCAGTTTGATGAATTGCCAAAGAGGATGGAAGTTGTTCTTAACCCACTAAATCAATTTCCAGTTATAGAGTCCCAAAACTTTGTAACTGATGAACCAAATGACCAAACTTCTATCATAATACCATTTTCTTTCAACTCTGTGAATGATTCCACGGTCGTCGAGCAACAACCTGACACCACGACCAACAGTCCACCTACCCAAATTGCAGAGTCATACAACCAAAACCCTAAAATAGTCCCCTCTCTTATACACCAAACCTCAATGCCTCTAACTCAATCTGACATTCCCTCATCTTCAAACCATGAATACTTTGACCTGGCTCTTGCTCTCTCAAGCATGCCAAGTGAGCACATTACGATATCCTCTCCTGATCTTCAGAAAATCGTTGATCATCTCTCGTCCATTCCCACCAAAGATGAGCTTTCTAAAGTCTCAAAAAGGGTGGTTCAAGAAATGTAAGAAAATCTTGAAGCTCACTCCCTTGTGATTCATCAACGCTTCAGCAATATGATTAAATCTACCAACACTTTGCCTGACAACTTGGGGTCTGATCTCCCTAAGAGACTAAGGGAGATCATAAAGGAGATGGTTGAAAGTCTAAAGGAAAGGGATTAACTTCACTTTCAGTCTTCAAACAAGCACAAGGAAATAGTCCTCCTCCTTCAAAAGACTCAAGAAATCTCAGAATAAGAATATTGCCGACCCAATCCAAAACCTGAGTTCCTCCCTACGTGAGTTCAAAGAGTATTCCTTAACTAAGATAAGGCAGACAGATAATGCCTTGGCCATGATGCATCAACAGAGAGCAGATACTGATGCTATGGTACAAGAGAATCGAAATGATATTGCCCAGTCGCGCTCTCAAATGCACGAACTAGTGCAAGGAATGAATCGTCTATCACAAGATATTCGAACCCTGGATGTTGACATAAAGGGGGAGAATACTGGGGAGAAAGGCACAGAGAAAAACAAAGGGAAACAAGCAGCACAGTCTTCTAGGAACAATCCTCGGAATCAGCCTCCTACACGACAGCCACGCAATCAGCCTCAACGAACAGAGCAGCGCCAACCAATTTTAATGGTAACCCCTCTGAGGAGCCAAGGCCCAACATCTTTTAGCTCACAAGGTGTAACTCACACTGGCTTGAACATGCCCATTAGAGATCCTTCCTTTATGAATAGACATGATCAAAATGAAAATCTCAGTCTAAGTGAGCCAGAAGAGATTGCAAGGCTAGATGAAGCCAGCAGGAAAAGGAGAGCTGAAGAATATGCTAATCCTCCAAGGTGCAAGAAGCCAAGAAGATATAAGATAAGTTTCCATTGATTTTTATTGATGTAACTGTTATGAATTGTAATACCCGTTTTAAAACATTAATAAATTCATGCTTATTCTCTAGAATTTCAGTTGCTCACTGAAACATTAAGTCATATTTATCTTTTAGCATCTTGCATTAGAAATTAATGATATGATGCAAATCTACTTGGTTATGTCAACGTTAAATAGGGGGAGATTTTTGGGAATTGTATATTCAAATTTGATGTTGGAAGTAATTAAATGTGTATGTATTATCCAATGCTGTAAAGTCCTTATTAGAACATATGTACAAGGACTTAGATTAAAGATCAAAATTGTTAAGTTAATCTGAGCTGAACGATTATCATTCTGTAAATTAATGTGTAATAGAAAGATCAAGCTTGTTAGGTTGATCTCTTGAATTATAATAGATATGCCTAAACAGTTCTAGGCTGTCGTGCCAGCCAAGAGATTGCAGAAGCCAAGATAAGAATCGTAGTGTGACGAGGAAGGCTCTCTCAGAATCGTAGTTTGTCAAGGAAGCCACTTTCAAAATCGTAGAGACAGTCTGCCGAGTGCCTGTTGAGCCAAGTCAAGAATCGCAGTCTTTTCTTGGAATCGTGGAGTCTACAAGTCGTTACAAGTAAAGATCGTGGTCAGTCAAGTCCTTTAAAGCAAAAGCAGAATCGTAGAGTACTCTACGATTCTTATCAGTTAAGATATCCAGACTGAATCGCTTATAAGCACTCTCCAACACACAACGATCGTAGTGAGAAGACAACGATCGCAATGCTTCTTCAGTTAGCATCAGAAGTATCAAGATTCACCTATCTGATGAAAAAGGATGTCTAACAGTGAGGACTGACATATGAACGTTGACATTTCGGGAATCCCAATGCTCTAACAAATATCCTTAGTTTGAATCAAAGAAACGTGAGGGAAAAGAAAAGGTAACTTCCAACTGTCTGCTGAAAGTAACTTTTCAGGTGTTATTGGGTATTTTCTACGCGCAACACGCAAGTGTACGTGGTCAACAAGTAATATAATGATAAATCAAATATCAATCCCACAGAGACAGTAATTTTATTTAATCAAACAAGTACCAACTTTATAATATCTCATCTTTATCAAACTAACAATTTAAAGATGTTTTTTTTATAACTAAACACTACTTAAACCAATCGCGACACTAAATCAAGATTTTCACATGTTTGAGAGAATTAAGCCTATAACTTCACTTATTATTTTATTTCAGATAATATCTTTTTCTCCAGTTTATTTCAATTACCCCAGATTATTAATCAAGAACACTAACGCAAATAAAACCACCTCACGATGTATAATATCGATACTCACTCACAACCACAAATGATAGATTCAAGCAAGACACCCTAATTAACTAATTCACTATATCTCTATGTGAATTACAATTAAAGAGAGTTTAATATCAAGTTCGCTATACGATTACATATGGCATAAAGGCATATTTCTATCCTAAACACGAATCATAATTTTCATCTACGCAGAAATCACGAACATATGTCACTATGGCTAGTTCTAATCCTATATGTCCTTTCTCAAGTTCATAAGGGATAATAGATAATTGTTGATCAGACAATTATATAAATTAAGCACACATAGCAAATAATCTGGGAATAACATCCATAAACTGAATTTAAGAATAATTAATCTTCCATTATATAATAAGATCCGTCATAGGCTTAAACAGGAAATTAGTTCATACTGAATGAATAAAAACCCATAATCCTCATCATAGAAAACATTACGAATACAAGATATAAAGAAAAACAGATGATAGAATCCAGAATTGTATCACCAATCTTCGCTCCAATGCTACATTCTTCATATTCACCTGATGATTCAATTCTTCGTCTAAGTTCAATTCTTCAATTAGGGCTTCTCGATCTGTCTAAGCATACCTATAGCAGCCTTATAATGTGTCTTTTATACTTTCCCAGCCGCAACTCAAATTAAACATCTTTTTTTCCACAATCCTAGTCGAAAGAAACAGGATTTTTCTGTTATTTTTCTGCCGTAGGACCGCCCCGGCGGTATTTTTACCTTTGTCATACCCGCCCCGGCGGCAATCCACTTTCCAGCATGCTCATTTTTTGCACCCCCGCCCCAGCGGGGGTTTTAGCCTGGAGATGCCCGCCCCAGCGGGGTTACTCTTTCACCTAAAAATCTGCAATGTTGCCCTTTACTTCCTGGTTTCTCGTCAACTCCACTCCTGCACAAAATAACACAAAACCAAAATAACTTGAAGTAAGCAAGAAACAAGCTATAACGGATATCAATTCGTTGGTATAAACCCAACTTATCAAATACCCCCAAACTTGAGACTTTGCTTGCCCTCAAGCAAAACAATGCATATGCAATATTAATACAATGCATGCAACCGTCAGATAGCAACAAGATAACCATACAGCCTCAGAGAATTCACAAAGATATAAACAATAGATCCAACTAGAAACATATCTGCACATCAGACCAATCAATGAATCAATACCCGTCAACACCTTTGCAGTGTGTGTGTGCTTAACAAGAATAACCATCAACTCAGATCAAATATATCACATAAGACGCGTCTTAGAATGAAATCACAATTCTAACTCAAGAAACCGCGTAATCAAAGTAAAGTGGATTCAATTAAACATAAACTAAGTCAAAAGTCAATATGGGATATTTTTTATCCCTATTTATTCACGGGGAAATTTTGCTCGCTTTCCTGTATCTTTAATTTACTCATGACTGTGCAATGTTTAATTTCCTTAGGCTCTTCAGTGATACCCATATAGCGAGCTTTCGACCAACGACTCCCAAACCGGATGGCTTTAGAGCGCTGGGTGTAAAGACATCCCCTAGGGGGCGTACTTACTCGAGTACCAAAGGCCACGAAACTAAACTAGTCATAGTGTTTATTCATATATTTCTATTTTTTTCTTTTCACACATTTTTCAACTTCTTTTTTTTTCTTTCAATTTTTTTCTTTTCAGATAACTTAGGTTTCAGTCCAATCTTAGTCACTCTACCAGTTTATTTAATTTCCATCATTAAACTCAGATTTCTATTCCAAACAACAATTATGTGACTATTCAAACTAAGTTGACCACATTATTGCCTATCGTGCTAACCGATTGCAAAGGTATTAAACAGGTAAGGACTCATGTAAAGGTCTGAAAGTATGTCAATATCCTCATTCTCATTACTGTTTATGTTTTTATGTAAGTCCAGTCTCATCACTGGCTAAGGTTATCTCTGACCACTGACATACTGACTCATACAATACTAATTAACAACTCTTTTTAGGTTTTTTTTTCAATATTTAATAAGCATACAAATTCTAACTATACTATCCTAAAATTAATAACTAAATGCAAGTCTTAACAATTTTATGAAACATAGAATACACCCCCAAACTTTAACAGAGCAATGTCCTCATTGATCAAAATATAAAGCAATTAAAGTGTTGAGGACTTCCCTGCGGTATCAAGTATCCTCCTCAAAGTCAGAGTAAGGAGGTGGTGGATATGCAGGTAGTGGCTGTGGAGTCGGGAACTGGAACGGCTCAGCCGATGTGTTGAGTCTAGCCAAAGCGTCAGCGACCGCGGCATTGAAGTGATTCTACGTGGTGAACATGTGATCTTGCCGCGCCACTAACCTGTCAACCAATCGGCGATGCTCATCTAGTTGTTGCTGAGTAGCTGGAGTTTGAGAAATAGTGGTGCCCTCGTTTTGTATTGGTGGGTCCCCCTCTGTCGTCTCCTCATTTGGCTCCTCCCTAGTCATAGTCGCTGCTCTCTGTGTCGCCTTGGCGGATGGGAAGATGAAACCTAGCTCGCGGGGGTGTGGTGGTGGTACCGGCCATCTGTCAACCGAGCTATCATCCTTGTATCAAGCAACTGGAGAGGCTGCTGAGTCTGCTCCTTAGCCATCCACCTGACATTTATACAATGACACAGTCTTATGATCAAGGATGGGTGTGGCAGTCCGCTCAAGAACAACCCTCTCAGACACCGACGGATTGAAAAATTGAGGATGAGGCCTATGTCGATGTCTTTGTCCTTGAAGATAGCATACAGGAGCGAAATTTTCTCCTTAGTGATCTCACTTGTATGTGTCGATGGTAGGAGTTTGGCACACAAGAAGGAATACCAAACTTTTCCATATTGGCTTAGACTGGAGCTCATGATTATTATTCCCCCTTTCTTTCCTCTGAACCATGCAGTACCTGGTTTGCAAATCTGTGCTAGGATCTTATCATAGTTCAGGCCCCTATCGATCATCTGCTGATATTAACACATGTTTGGTCATTGTATATTGTAGTAATCAGCAATGGCCGTGGGACTGAAGTCCACCATTTTGCCCCGAACGAACGCCTGGAATGGCTGCGCATCCTCGGTGTTCGCATAAAATTCTTTCACGACTGCCACCATCGCTGCGTCGGGCTGATCGGTAAACGTTTCCTAACCCTGCTCTTCAATTTGGAGAGCCATCTCCCCATCAGTCGGATCGGGCCTGAGTTCCCGCTTAGGAGTGAGCTTCTTTGATGCTAAGTAGTCAAACCGATCGGCGGTGGTTTCACTTCAGAATTTGGCCCGATCAAAGGCTCTAGATGGTGCTGACAAGCTCTCCCCTTTCTGTCTCTTCGGTGCTCGTGGAGGCATGGAGTTTGATTTAGCAAAACAAGACTTTTGTTGAAGATTTTGGGTGAGGTGTTCTGTCAAACACTTGGTGGGTAAGGGAATTCTAGGGTTTTGTTGGTGATGTTTAGCTCTTCAATTTCCCCCAAATTTATCTTTCAATCAGCCCAAAACAAGCAATGTATATCCAGGCATCACCACTCCTCAATAACAGTTCTATATTGCTCCTTCACTAAAAAGTCCCAATATTTAACCCGAAAGACAAAAATTGGACTGCTATACCTTGATTGGAGGTGATGTATGAACAGTTGATGATGAAGGATTAGTGTAGTCGGGATGGAGATGGTTGTTGGTTAAACTCACTTTGGATTAAGGGTCGGATAGGAGGAGCTTTGGCGTTGGTAGTAGTATTCAGTAGCCAAGAGTCTCGTTGATGTATTTAGAAGTGTTGGAATCTATAGCCGAAAGATAGTTTTAAAAATAGAATTTGCGATAACAAGCCGGGGCGGGCATGTTTATGCTTGAGACCCCCGCCGGGGCTGGGTGTATGCAAGGATTCAAGTTGGGAAGCCCGTCGGGGCGGCTGTATTTGGTCTTGCAGGCACGTCGGGGCGGGGGATATGCAGGGATTCAGACTGGAGAGCCCGCGGGGCAGGTGAAAATGAACTGAAACACCCGCCGGGGCGGGGGGTATACAAATTTTCTGACTTGACATTCCTTCATTCTCCTTCCTGTTGAACTCCTTGAATAGCCTACCCTGGTTCCCTTATTGAATTCCTCTTGAATTTTGGCTTGAATGTGTGTTGTACTTGGCCCATCCCTGCATAAATAAACTTTGATTGTTAGACATGCATTCTTAAGACTCAATTAATACTAAGTTACGAAATGACTCTAATTAATCTACTTAGATATAATATAAATTAACATGAAGGATGGGTTGCCTCCATCGAGCGTTTGATTTTCAGTCTTTCAGCTTGACTACTCCCTGTATTCAGTTTGGCTCGGCCAAGTCGATCGTTGTTTCCTACTATCGACGTCTCCGCCCCAGTAATACTTTAATCGTTGACCGTTGACTTTAAATGTTTCGGTCGACTCCTTGTTGTGTAGTTCAACGGCGCCATGTGGAAACACTGTCTTTATTGTAAACAGACCTGACCATCTTGATTTCAGTTTTTCGAGAAATAATTTCAATCGAGAGTTGAATAGCAATACTGATTGACCCCGTTCAAACTTTCGGTCTAATATTTTATGATCATGCCACTTCTTAACCTTTTCTTTGTACAACTTCGCATTTTCATACGCCTGCAGGCGAAATTCATCTAGTTCGTTGAGTTGCAACAACCGCTTCTCACCTGCTGCTGATAGATCGAAATTCAACTTCTTGATTGCCCAATAAGCTCTGTGCTCGAGTTCTACCGGTAGGTGACATGCTTTCCCGTAGACAAGCTGATAGGGAGACATGCCTATCGGAGTCTTGTAAGCGGTCCGATATGCCCACAAAGCATCGTCTAACTTCACTGACCAGTCCTTTCGATTCGGATTGACAACTTTTTCCAATATTCTCTTGACGTCCCGGTTAGACACCTCCGTTTGTCCACTCGTTTAAGGGTGGTAGGCTGTGGCAATCCGGTGTTTGACCCCATACTTTACCAAAAGAGCCATGAAGTATATGTTGCAAAAGTGGCTCCCTTCATCACTAATGACTGCTCTTGGGGTTCCGAACCGAGTGAATATATTCTTTTGCAAGAACCTTAAAACCACTTTGGCATTGTTTGTCGGTAACGCCACAGCCTCCACCCCTTTTGAGACGTAATCGACAGCCAAGAGGATGTACAGATTACTGAATGACGACGAAAATGGCCCCATGAAATCGATCCCACATATATCAAAAATCTCTACTTCCAAGATCATATTTAGTGGCATTTCGTTCTTCTTTGAAATATTCCCCACTCTCTAACATCGGTTGCAGTTTTTCACGCACTGATGTACGTCTCTGAACAACGTGGGCCAAAAGAACCCTAATTGAAAAACTTTTGCAGCTGTTCGCTCACTCTTATAGTGTCCCCCGTATGGTGATGTGTGACATGCCTGTAGGATGCTCTCCACTTTACTTTCTGGTATACATCGCCGGATCATTTTATCAGCACACTGGCGGAATAGATATGGTTCGTCCCACATATTCCACTTTACATCATGTAGAAATTTTCTCTTTTGGTGGTGAGTTAAGTCTGGTGGGAGGATGTTACTGACCAAGTAATTAGCAAAATCTGCGTACCACGAAAACTCGTCGTCTATCAAAAATAGCTACTCGTCAAGAAAGGACTCATTTATTGCTAACTTGTCTGTTTCGTCCAGCTGTGGGTTTTCAAGCCTTGATAGATGGTCGGCCACCTGGTTTTCTATCCTCTTTCTGTCCTTTATTTCTAAGTCAAATTCTTGCGGGAGAAGAACCTAGCGAATAAGCCTTGGCTTTGTGTCCTTTTTTTCAACTAAATAACGGATCGTCGAATGGTCTGTGTACACCACCACCTTTGTTCCCACCAAGTACGATCGAAACTTGTCAAATGCATACACAACTGCAAGTAGTTCCTTTTTCGTGGTTGTGTAGTTCAACTGTGCATTTGTGAAAGTCTTGCTCGCATAGTAGATGGCATGAAAGATTTTATCCTGTCTTTGTCCAAGTACTGCTCCAACTGCAAAATCACTCGTGTCACACATGAGTTCAAATGGCTTGGTCCAATCAGGTGCTATGATTATTGGGGTCGTGGTTAACTTCTTCTTTAATTGCTCAAAGGCCACTCGACAGTCTTCATCAAATTCGAATGGGACATCCTTTTCTAATAGACTGCAGAGTGGCTTGGTGATCTTCGAAAAATCCTTGATAAACCGTCTGTAGAATCCGGCATGACCGAGAAAACTCCGAATACCCTTTACCGATGTAGGCGGCGACAGATTTTTAATTGTTTTTAGTTTTGCTCGGTCGACTTCCAACCCTTTTCCAAAAACTTTGTGGCCAAGAATTATCCCCTCTTAAACCATAAAGTGGCACTTCTCCCAGTTGAGCACTAGGTTCGTTTCCACACATCTTTTCAATACCAAGACCAGGTTCTCGAGGCACCTATCAAACGATTCCCCAAATACTGAGAAATCTTCCATAAAAACCTCAATACTTATCTCCACTATTTCTGAGAATATCGCCATCTTGCACCGCTAAAATGTCGCCGGTGTATTACACAGCCCAAATGACATTCTTCTGAAAGCAAAAGTGCCATATGGGCATGTGAATGTTATCTTCTCCTGATCTTCAGGTGCGATGACGATTTGGTTATACCCGGAGTATCCATCCAACAAGCAGTAGTACTCGTGGCCAGCTAGTCTGTCCAACATCTGGTCAATGAATGGCAAGGGGAAATGATCCTTTCTAGTTGCCTTATTCAGTCTTCTATAATCCATGCAGACTCTCCAGCCGGTCACTGTTCTTGTCGGTATCAGTTCATTATTCTCATTTTTCACCACTGTCATACCACCCTTTTTCGGTACACATTGGACCGGGCTCACCCATGCACTGTCTAAAATTAGGTAGATGATTCCCGCATCCAACCATTTCAAGATCTCTTTCTTGACAACTTCTTTCATTATAGGGTTGAGCTGCCTCTGTTGCTCTATGGTCGGTTTGTTATCCTCCTCCATCAAAATCTTGTGCATACAGAATGATGGGCTAATTCCTTTAATGTCAGCGATTGTCCAGCCAATAGCAGATTTATATTCCCTCAACACTCTTAATAGCTTACTTTCCTACATTTGATTAAGGGAAGATGCAATAATCACAAGTAAAGTAGATGAATTGCCTAAATACGCATACCTGAGGTGATTGGGTAAGGGCTTTAGTTCAAGTTTAGGTTGTTCTTGGAGAGATGGCTTCATTTTTTCTGAGGAAGCTTCTGTGGTTTCCAAAGGTTCAAATGGTGGTTTGAACCAATTCAATCTCGGGTGAGCCTCTAACAGTTACAAATATTCTATTATTTCTGCATCCCCTTCATCACAATCTTCCATCAATGCTAATTCTAGTGGGTCGGTATTAAGTATCCGAAGTTGTTCCTCATCCACCACTGTGTCTATTATATCCACCCGGTAACACTCCTCATCTTCCTCGGGAAACTTCATGGCCTTGAATACATTGAAGGTGACTTCTTGATCTTGTACCCTTATGGTCAACTCCCCTTTTTGAACGTCAATGAGAGTCCTGCCTGTAGCCATGAATGGTCTCCCAAGGATTATTAGAATGTCCTTATCTTCTTCATAGTCGAGGATGATGAAGTCCGCTGGAAAGAGTAATTTATCCACTTTTACCAAGAGTCCTCGACAATTACCCTTGGATAAGTGACTGATCTGTCTGCCAACTGTAGAGAGATGTTGGTAGGTTTAGGTGCTGGTAACCCTAGCTGATTATAGACTGATAATGGCATCAGGTTTATACTGGCACCTAAATATCATAGGCATTTGTTAAAAACCAAACTCCCTATAGTGCATGGAATGGTGAAACTACCCGGATCCTTCAACTTCGGTGAAAGCTTCTTTTGCAGAATCGCACTACACTCCTTTGTCAGTGCCACACTTTCGAAGTCCTCTAGTTTCTTTTTCTTCGACAGAATATCCTTCATGAACTTTGCATAACTGGGCATCTGCTCTAATGCCTCTGCAAACGAAATATTTATGTGCAGCTTCTTGAACACTTCCAGGAATTTTGTGAACTGTTGTTGTAATTTCTGTTTGTGGAGCCTTTGTGGATATGGCGGTGGAGGGTAGACTATCGGTGTAATTACTTATTTTTCTTCCGCAGGTTTTTCTCCTGCTTCCCTTTCCACTGTTTGTTCCCTATTAAGCTCGACTTGCACTTTGGTTAATGGCTTCTCCAACTCCTGCTCAGCTAATTGTTTTCCACTCCGGAGTGTAACAGCTTGACATTGCTCATGCCCTCCCTTCGGAATTCTTCTCTGTGTCACTTGGCAAATCTCCTTGGGGTCGGTTATTCATTGCACTTGCTATCTGTCCCATTTGAATTGATTGATTCTTCATTTCCGCCACTAGAGCTTTCATCGCCACTTCATTTTCTGTTCTGACTCTGGCTATAGCCTCTTCCCAACCTAGCTTTTCCTCCTGTCGTGGTGCTGCTGATAGTAGTGTGCATATAAGCCAATCATGTATGATGATAAAGCACATACTTTGTAAACAATCTTATTTATTTATTAATAAAATATTCATCTAAGGCATATAATTATCTACATGGTGCTGTTTTTATAATATGTAAATAACCCATAGTTTTAAGCAATGCTTTTAGAATCATGATGAGATCATGATAATGAGATCTAAATTCTTAGAAAGCTTAAAAACTAAAATAGTTTCCAATTGTGGGATTACTAAAATTGGGATTAGTAAATTCGGATAGATTGGTACATATGTTGCTTGCTCATTGGATGAGGATGACTGATCTCATGGTCATTTGTGTGGAGACACTAAAGAAAGTATGTAGGTGCTTATTGGAGAATAAGTTCACTGAACGTGACTCGCTATGGAATACCTAATGAAGTTTTACTCGCCTGTCAATAGGAATTCCTAATGTGATAGTAGTACAAGTGATCCTTGGACTTGAGATCATCATAGTATCTTGTATGTAACAAATTATACTTTGACTAATTCCTTAAGGCCTTTTAAGGCATATATAGGATATGCTTGGGTATATTGAGTTACATATGGAGATAATGAATGATCAATAAAGAATCTACCACCTCTAGTAAAATAGGAGATATGTCCTATGTGATTCGTTAAATGACAACCCAGGAATCCTTGGCCAAGGTAGAATGAAATTAGAAAGAGGTTTCTAATTTGCATTATTTGGAGTTGTGCATTTTCTAATCGAAATACATATGATTAAATAAATTAAGACTTGACAGTAAATCCATGTCTTATATTTAATTGGGACATTGTATGGTGGAAGGATTGAATTGTACGGTAACTATTAACTCACAGGTTCTTTTATGATTAATGTTAAAATCTATATTATCTGGAAAGTCGTTGATCGCTAGGGAGGCTTATCCCTATTGTAGAATAAATGTTATTTATTTAAATAGATTATTAGTTTAATTTATTTATTTAAATAAGATTAGAATTGTTCTAATTGATTTATTCATAACCGGTTTAATATGGAGAACCTAAAGGGTCACACCATAAAAGGAAGAAGAATTATTTAAGAAGAAAATGGCATGATAGTAATAATGCATTAAGTATAATTAATTTAATCTATGGTGATAGAATAAATTAAATAGCTTAATGTTTATTATTTAATATTTTAGAAATATTAAATATAAATTAATAAGAGGAGTCTTATTAATATTATTATTATTATTATTATTATTATTTTAATTCTAAAGGAGTTTAGGAATTAATATAATATCAGTACTCTCTCTCAATCCTAATAAAGATTAGGATATAAATTAATTAAAAGTATTTAATTAATTAAATAAAACCCTATTCTAATTGGATTAGGAGGGTTAACCTAATATCTATATAAGAGAGTCTTATATCAGAAATAAGGTACGTGAATTTTTCCAAGAGTTGGGAGTACACATATTCTATAGAGATAGAAACAAGGGTTAAGCCAATAATCCATCTTCTTGAGTTCTTCATCTTCCTTGGTGGATCACTGTTAGAGGCCAAACAATTGGGTGGCTGACATTGATTAAGGGAAGGAGCCACTAAAGAGGAATCAAAAGAATCAAAGGAGTAGAACTTGTACCTGAGGAAGCTTGGATCTTCAAAGGTATAATTCCATGTTCTCTCTTTTCTGTTATTGATAACTAGCACAAAGTATGATCATGGTTATGGGTTTGTATAA
Source organism: Panax stipuleanatus (assembly GCA_020205555.1). Taxonomy (NCBI): domain Eukaryota; kingdom Viridiplantae; phylum Streptophyta; class Magnoliopsida; order Apiales; family Araliaceae; genus Panax; species Panax stipuleanatus. Next base: position 114,847,431 of record CM035119.1, on the reverse strand, counting down.
ATTTTTAAAAACCTAGTTTTTGCGTTTCTGCCCTATTTATGTGATTTGATTGCATGATTGCGTTACGTACAAACCCAACAATGGTATCAGAGCCTAACTTTGTGCTAATTATCAATTTTATAATTCCATGTATGAATTGATGTGAGAATTGGATCGTTTTTCTGGACAAAAATCGTTTTCTGCAAGTTTTTGCGACGAACGTCGCAGATGCGCAGTTGCCCAGTGCATTACTGGCGCAGCTGCGCCGATCTGCAAAAACTGCTGCTTCAGGCTACCTGCGCAGCTGCCCAGTTCATTACTGGCGCAGCTGCGGCGGTACCTGGACAGACCCTGAAAATTGGTTTTAATTAATTAAGTAAACCGTTTATTTAATTGATAAAGTTTTAAAATAAAGAAGTTTATTTTATCTGAAATATGATTTCAGAATGCTAAAATTAAAGGAGTTTAATTTGGATTTATTTTTGATTAAAATAAAAGAGTTTATTTTGTTTCAAAAATAAAATTTAGCAAAACTTTTGTCCATTAAATAACATCGATCCATATATGGAATAGCATTGTTATTCATGAGATGAATGGATATTTATTTATGCATATGTTGATGTGTATGATAATAAATGGGGTTGATTATGGACTATGACCAATGTGATTGTTTTTTATTTTGGATGAATGCTTGAATGCATGGGTTTTATAAAATGGGGTCTGCGTACCTCGTCTTCTCTTGTTTTATTCTCGGTGTAAAATTCTATCTCCCTCTTATGTACTTCCCCTTGACTGCTGATCAAGGTTTTTATTTAATTAAAAATAGTTTATGTAATAGAGATAGTTAGAATTATCTTGAAGAAACTGGAGACCAAGGAGCAAGGAACGCGTGAAGACCCATTTGTATGGAGCTAGGGTTTAAATGTAATAGTTATATTTAAATTTAAATTCTTGTACTCCTAGGTTTGACCTTTTGGTTCACTTGGTGGCTCTAGTGAACCAATATAGAATAAAAGTCCATAATCAATCCAGGTAGAATATAGTATTCTATATTGCATGCTAAATATTATATATATTATATTTTATGTAAACATGCTTCGCATGTTTAATAAAATGACGTGTATTTTATATATATATATATATATATATATATATATATATATATGTGTGTGTGTGTGTGTGTGTGTGTGTGTGTGTGTGCATGTGCACTTAACAAGATGAGACAAATAATAACAAACCCCTCAAAGAAATAATATTAAGTCTGAAGCGTTCAAATGATAATTGGAATATCGAACGTCGCCTTCTAGCATGATTAATTAATAGAGTATTAAATATTTAATATGAGTTTGTTGTGCTATCCACAAGGCGAGTATTGAATATTTAAGATGTTAATTAATCACATTTGATGCTTATCAAGAAAATTGAACGATCTAGTCTTGTTGTGCTATCCACAAGGACGATTTTTTTTTTTTTTGAATTTATGGAAGTGCTAGGCTGGACTTAACTTAAATCATTTTAGTTCGGATGTGCACACACATGACTATTATGATTTAAAAGGCAAAATAAAAGGAGTTACATGGTGATGTAATTGACAAGAGTTGTCTACCTATTTATTTGTATATCGCTTGTTGTGCTATCCACAAGGTTATATACATTTGAAATAGGATCCTTAATCTCACTAGCAAATCTTTAATTCGATGTTGTCGAACTATATAAGTGAGGGTAATATAGTTTGATGAAAATAGTGGGATATACCAATTTAAAATAAAGACCTAAATTTATTTTGGTATGCAAAGTTAATAAAATGAATGTTTGCTAAAATGTTGTCTTTTCACATGCAGAATTTTAAAAATGTCAAAATCACTAATCTCACTACGAAGCATACTTGATGCAAATAAGCTTACCGGCCCGAATTATGAGGACTGGCTAATAAATCTGAGAATTGTTCTCACTGCTGAAAATATTTCTTATGTCCTAAATTCCATTATCCCTGAATCTGTTTCAGAAACAGCCTCTGAGGAAGAGATTGCCACTTTCAATAGGTGGCAAGATGATGCATCTGTGGCTCAATGCATCATGCTCGCATCCATGAATAACGAGCTTCAGCGTCAGCACGAAAAAATGGATGCTCCTGCTATGCTGCTTCACCTCAAGGAGTTGTATGGTGAACAGAGTAGGACTGCTAGATATGAGATATCTAAGGAGCTCTTCCGATCTCGGATGACCGAGGGCACTGCCGTCGAGACTCATGTTCTGAAGGTAATCAATTTGATTGAATGCCTTGGACAGCTTGGGTTCGTCATGGATGGGGAGTTGAGTCAAGACTTGGTCTTGCAGTCACTCCCTGAGACCTTCTCGCAGTTTGTGGTTAATTTTCACATGAATAAGCTAGATGTCATCTTGCCTGAGCTGCTTAACATGCTGAAAACTGCAGAAGGTCACTTCTCATCCAAGAAGAACCATGTCTTGATGGTGAATTCTTCCAATAAAAGGAAGAGGCCCAAGGTGTCTTTTGAAAAGAAGAAATCTAAGAAGGCTAAGGGAAAAGGGAAAGAAAAGGAGCAAAAGAAACCTGAACCAGCTAAAGGAATGTGCTTTCATTGCAATGAGCCGGGACATTGGAAGCGGAACTGCAAGAAGTTTCTAGTAGAGAAGAAGCTTGGAGAAGATTCGACTTCCAATCAAGGTTTGTTTATGATTGAAATTAATTTTTCTGAAAGTCATAATTCTACTTGGGTATTGGATACCGGCTGTGGTTCTCACATATCTAATACTGTGCAGGGACTGGTCAGAAATAGAAAGTTGAACAAAGATGAGGTGATCCTACGAGTAGGAAATGGAACAAAAGTTGCTGCATTAGCTATAGGAACTTATTGTTTAGCAATGCCTTCGGGCAAATCCATTTATCTTAATAACTGTTATTATGTTCCGAATATTATTAAAAACATTATTTCAATTTCTGTATTGGATATGGAAGGTTTTGACGTTATTATAAAGAACAATGGTTGTTCTATTTATAAAGACGATGCTTTATATGGTATTGGAAATTTACGAAATGGACTTTATACACTTGACTTACAAGAAAATATATTTCAAATTGAACAAATTAAGAAAAGGAAAAGAGATGATATTAATTATACCTATATGTGGCAATGTAGACTCGGTCATATCAATGAAACAAGATTATCCAAGTTGCATAAAGATGGGCTCCTCGAGCTATCTGATTATGAATCATATCCAACTTGTGAAGCTTGTCTCATGGGTAAAATGACTAAATCTCCTTTTAGTAGAAAAGGAGAGAGAGTTACAGAATTGTTGGCATTGATTCACACAGACGTTTGTGGACCTATGACAACAAGTGCACGGGGTGGGTATTCTTATTTTATTACTTTCACTGATGATCACTCAAGATTTGGATATGTGTATTTAATGAAATACAAATCAGAATCATTTGAAAAGTTCAAAAAGTTCAGAAGTGAAGTAGAGAAACAAACGGGCAAGAGTATTAAGATACTTCGATCAGATCGAGATGGAGAATACTTAAGCAGTGAGTTTCTCAATTGTCTCAGAGAAAATGGTATAATCTCACAATGGACTCCTCCAGGTACACCACAGTTAAATGGAGTATCTGAAAGGAGAAATCGAACACTGTTGGATATGGTTCGATCCATGATGAGTTTTACCGACCTTCCAATTTCCTTCTGGGGATATGCCCTAGAAACGGCTGCATACCTACTTAACAAGGTACCTACCAAATCCGCCCCAAAGACTCTATATGAGATGTGGAAAGGGAGGAAACCAAATCTTAAGCATGTTAAGACTTGGGGTTGTCCAACTTATGTCAAAAAGTTTGAAAATGATAAGCTACAGACTAAATCCGATAAGTGTAGATTTGTGGGATACCCTAAAAAAAACGTAGGGTATTATTTCTATCATCCAACTGATCAAAAGGTGTTTGTTGCGAAACATGCTACCTTCTTGGAGAAAGAGTTTATCCATGAAGGGGTCAGTGGGAGTAAGATATATCTTGAAGAAGTTCAAGAACCACAAGTTACCACGGACCAAAGTCAAGTACCTAACCAAGTAGAAGAACCTACTGTACCACACCCTGTTCGTAAATCTGGAAGAGTACCGCAGATACCTGAGAGGTATGGATTCTTTATAGAGGATGACGATGAGGTACACATCATGAATGATGATCCATTGAATTACGAACAGGCTATGAGTAATAAAGACTCAGGGAAATGGCTTGAAGCCATGAAATCCGAAATGGACTCCATGTATGAAAACAAAGTATGGACTTTGGTTTCACCACCTGAAGGTATTAAACCTATTGGGTGTAAATGGGTTTTTAAGAAAAAGACTGGAGCAGACGGAAAGGTAGAGACCTATAAGGCCCGACTGGTTGTAAAAGGTTTCAAACAAAGACAAGGAGTTGACTATGATGAAACCTTCTCACCAGTAGCCATGCTCAAGTCCATTCGGATTTTGCTTGCGATTGCAGCTTACAACGACTATGAGATCTGGCAGATGGACTTGAAAACGGCCTTCCTCAATGGAAAACTTGAGGAGGATGTGTATATGACACAGCCAGACAGATTTATCTCAAAATTTGGAACAAATCAAGTTTGTAAGCTACAACGATCCATTTATGGGTTGAAGCAAGCTTCTCGTAGATGGAACATTCGTTTTGATGAGACAATCAAAGAGTTTGATTTTATCAAAAACGAGGATGAACCTTGTGTATACAAGAAGGTTAGTGGGAGCGCAGTATCATTCCTTGTATTATATGTTGATGATATATTACTGATAGGGAATGACATTCCTATGTTACAATCCATTAAAATCTGGTTATCTAAAAACTTCTCCATGAAGGACTCGGGTGAAGTATCCTATATTTTGGGGATAAAGATCTATAGAGATAGATCTAAAAGGATGCTCAGCTTATCCCAAGGAACGTACATTGATACGATGCTAAAGAGGTTTAGCATGGAAGATTCCAAAAGAGGTCTCATGCCGATGAGCCATGGAATAAATCTCTCCAAGAAACAGGCCCCAAAGACACCTGAGGAGAGAGACCGTATGAGTAAGATCCCTTATGCTTCTACAATAGGATCTATCATGTACGGTATGATATGTACTAGACAGGATGTTGCTCACGCACTTAGTGTAACAAGCAGATACCAGTCGAATCCAGGAGAAGAGCACTGGAAGGCAGTGAAAAATATCCTAAAGTACTTGAGAAGGACTAAAGATATTTTTCTTGTCTACGGTGGGTCTGAATTAAAACTCGAGGAATTCATGGACTCAAGTTTTCACACAGACCAAGATGACAGTAAATCTATTTCAGGGTATGTGTTTACCTTGAACGGAGGTGCAGTGAGTTGGAAGAGTTCCAAGCAGCAAACAGTTGCTGATTCAGTGACAGAGGCAGAGTATATAGCTGCAAGTGAAGCTGCAAAGGAAGCTGTTTGGATGAAGAAGTTCATAACTGAACTTGGTGTGGTTCCTAGCATCGGAGAAGCAGTTCCCGTATACTGTGACAACACCGGAGCGGTTGCACAGGCTAAGGAACCCAGGTCTCATCAGAAATCTAAACACATGTTGCGACGATTTCACTTAATCAGGGAGATAATTGAAATAGGAGACATCACCTTGGAGCGTGTGGACTCTCAAGACAATATTGCAGATCCATTTACTAAAGCTCTAACACAACAGCAGTTTGATCGTCACTTAGAGAAGATGGGTATGAAATACCATGGCGATTGGCTTTAGTGCAAGTGGGAGATTGATAGTAGTGTGCATACAAGCCAATCATGTATGATGATAAAGCACATACTTTGTAAACAATCTTATTTATTTATTAATAAAATATTCATTTAAGGCATATAATTATCTACATGGTGCTGTTTTTATAATATGTAAATAACCCATAGTTTTAAGCAATGCTTTTAGAATCATGATGAGATCATGATAATGAGATCTAAATTCTTAGAAAGCTTAAAAACTAAAATAGTTCCCAATTGTGGGATTACTAAAATAGGGATTAGTAAATCCGGATAGATTGGTACATATGTTGCTTGCTCATTAGATGAGGATGACTGATCTCATGGTCATTTGTGTGGAGACACTAAAGAAAGTATGTAGGTGCTTATTGGAGAATAAGTTCACTGAACGTGACTCGCTATGGAATACCTAATGGAGTTTTACTCGCCTGTCAATAGGAATTCCTAATGTGATAGTAGTACAAGTGATCCTTGGACTTGAGAGCATCATAGTATGTAACAAATTATACTTTGACTAATTCCTTAAGGCCTTTTAAGGCATATATAGGGTATGCTTGGGTATAATGAGTTACATATGGAGATAATGAATGATCAATAAAGAATCTACCACCTCTAGTAAAATAGGAGATATGTCATATGTGATTCGTTAAATGACAACCCAGGAATCCTTGGCCAAGGTAGAATGAAATTAGAAAGAGGTTTCTAATTTGCATTATTTGGAGTTGTGCATTTTCTAATCGAAATACATATGATTAAATAAATTAAGACTTGACAGTAAATTCATGTCTTATATTTAATTGGGACATTGTATGGTGGAAGGATTGAATTGTACGGTAACTACTAACTCACAGGTTCTTTTATGATTAATGTTGAAATCTATATTATCTGGAAAGTCGTTGATCGCTAGGGAGGCTTATCCCTATTGTAGAATAAATGTTATTTATTTAAATAGATTATTAGTTTAATTTATTTATTTAAATAAGATTAGAATTGTTCTAATTGATTTATTCATAACCAGTTTAATATGGAGAACCTAAAGGGTCACACCATAAAAGGAAGAAGAATTATTTAAGAAGAAAATGGCATGATAGTAATAATGCATTAAGTATAATTAATTTAATCTATGGTGATAGAATAAATTAAATAGCTTAATATTTATTATTTAATATTTTAGAAATATTAAATATAAATTAATAAGAGGAGTCTTATTAATATTATTATTATTATTATTATTATTATTTTAATTCTAAAGGAGTTTAGGAATTAATATAATATCAGTACTCTCTCTCAATCCTAATAAAGATTAGGATATAAATTAATTAAAATTATTTAATTAATTAAATAAAACCCTATTCTAATTGGATTAGGAGGGTTAACCTAATATCTATATAAGAGAGTCTTATATCAGAAATAAGGTACGTGAATTTTTCCAAGAGTTGGGAGTACACATATTCTATAGAGATAGAAACAAGGGTTAAGCCAATAACCCATCTTCTTGAGTTCTTCATCTTCCTTGGTGGATCACCGTTAGAGGTCAAACAATTGGGTGGCTGACATTGATCAAGGGAAGGAGCCACTAAAGAGGAATCAAAAGAATCAAAGGAGTAGAACTTGTACCTGAGGAAGCTTGGATCTTCAAAGGTATAATTCCATGTTCTCTCTTTTCTGTTATTGATAACTAGCACAAAGCATGATCATGGTTATGAGTTTGTATAAATTTTTGAAAACCTAATTTTTGCGCTTTTGCCCTATTTATGTGATTTGATTGCATGATTGCGTTACGTACAAACCCAACAACTGCCTGTTGCTGTTGATTTTGAAAACCAGGAGGGTATGCTTGTCGTGGAGCCTCCTGCTGGTTCTGAGTTTGGTTGTTGCTCCATGAAAAGTTTGGATGGTTCCTATTCCCCTGATTGTATGTATTCTGGTATGTGTTGGCTGGTCTGTTATAGTTACCCACAAACTAAACTGAAGCTAGGTTAATTGCACACTATTCTGTCGGGTGTTCCCCTGCACATTGTTCACATATGACTGCTACTTTTTGCATGTTTCCCCTTTGCAAAGTTTCCATACTCTTTTGTAATGCTGATAGTTGTGCCAATATGGCTGTTAAAGTATCCACTTGCAGAACACCTGCTGCTGTGGGCTGAGTCAATCTTTCAGTCGGCCATTGATAACCATTTGAAGCCATCGTTTCTATCAATGCCCATCCGTCCTCAAATTTCCTCGTCAGAAAAGCTCCTTGTGAAGCTGCATCGATGCTAGACCGTATCTGACTCGATACTCTATTGTAAAAATTACTCATCTGCATCCAAGGTGGGAATCAGTGATGTGGGCACTTCCTCAACAGCTCCTTGTAACTTTCCCATGCTTCATAAAGTGGCTCCCCATGGTACTGTGCAAACGAAGATATCTCCGTCCTCATCTTATGTGTCTTCGATGGTGGGAAGAACTTGGCCAAAACTTTCTGTGCTAGATCATTCCATGTAGTGATTGACCCCGGTGGTTCAAAATGTAGCCAAGCCTTCGCCTTGTCTCTGAGCGAGAAGGGAAATAACCTCAACTTGAGCGCATCGTCTGACACTCCGTTGCACTTGAAAGTGTCGCAGATTTCTATGAAAGTGAAGATATGATCATTCGGATCATCATTCGGAAGACCCACAAACTGACAAGTATTCTGCACCATCTGTATTGTCCCAGGCTTAATTTTGAAATTATTTGCATTGATCGCTGGCCTAGCTATACTCGAGTGAATTTCTGAGATCTTTGGTATAGCATAATCCTTCACTGGTTTGTCTTCCTGTTCAGCCATGTTTGTTCTGGGTGTTTCAAATTCTACTCGATTCTTTGCAATCCACTTAGTTAGCTTCTGAAACCGTTTGTCAATGTCGCCCTCAAACCGCAACAACTCTGGCTTCTTTGATCTAGTTTGCATGCACTAATCGAATATACCTGAAATAACCAGACAAACACAAATAAGAATATATATATATATATATATATATATATGTTTAATTAAAACTGATCTACTTAAATCGATATTGTAAGTAATAAACACAATTACTGTCCCCAGCAACGGCGCCAAAAACTTATTGGGTATTTTCTACGCGCAACACGCAAGTGTACGTGGTCAACAAGTAATATAATGATAAATCAGATATCGATCCCACAGAGACAATAATTTCTATTTAATCAAACAAGTATCAACTTTATAATATCTCAGCTTTATCAAACTAACAATTTAAAGATGTTTTTTTTATAACTAAACACTACTTAAACTAATCGCGACACTAAATCAAGATTTTCACATGTTTGAGAGAATTAAGCCTATAACTTCACTTATTATTTTATTTTAGATAATATCCTTTTCTCCAGTTTATTTTAATTACCCCAGACTATTAATCAAGAACACTAACGCAGATAAAACCACCTCACGATGCATAATATCCATACTCACTCACATCCACAAATGATAGATTCAAACAAGACACCCTAATTAACTAATTCACTATATCTTTATGTGAATTACAATTAAAGAGAGTTTAATATCAAGTTCTCTATACGATTACATATGGCGTAAAGGCATATTTCTATCCTAAACACGAATCATAATTTCCATCTACGCAGAAATCACGAACATATGTCACAATGGCTAGTTCTAATCCTATATGTCCTTTCTCAAGTTCATAAGGGATAACAGATAATTTTTGATTAGACAATTATATAAATTAAGCACACACATAGCAAATAATCTGGGAATAACATCCATAAACTGAATTTAAGAATAATTAATCTTTCATTACATAATAAGATCCGCCATAGGCTTAAACAGGAAATTAGTTCATACTGAATGAATAAAAACCCATAATCCTCATCATAGAAAATATTACGAATACAAGATATAAAGAAAAATAGATGATAGAATCCAGAATTGTATCACCAATCTTAGCTCCAATCCTGCGTTCTTCACATTCACCTGAGGATTCAATTCTTCGTCCAAGTTCAATTCTTTAATTAGGGCTTCTCGATCTATCTAAGCATACCTATAGCAGCCTTATATTGTGTCTTTTATACTGTCCTAGCCGCAACACAAATTAAACATCTTTTTTTCCACAATCCTAGTCGAAACAGGATTTTTTTGTTATTTTTCTGCCTTAGGCCCACCCCGACGACAATCCACTTTCCAGCATGCTCATTTTGCACCGCCAAGAGAAGCCCTCCCCAATGGGGGTACTCTTTCACCGAAAAATCTACAATGTTGCCCTTTACTTCCTGGTTTCTCGTCAACTCCACTCCTGCACAAAATAACACAAAACCAGGTAAAATGCTACTAAAATAACTTGAAGTAAGCAAGAAACAAGCTATAACAGATATCAATTCGTTGGTATAAACCCAACTTATCAGGTGTTAGGTGAGAAAGCAGTCTGCAGTGTCAGGCAAGTAAAAAAGCAGTGCACCATATTCCCAGAAAGTTAACATCAAGTACTCAGACGTCTGGAACATTAAATGCTTAAACAGAAGCCTTTCAACGAGAAGATTTCAAAGGCTCCTACATAAGGCAAACAGATTGAAGATTTCAGACTAAGCAAGAACGCACAAATCTCAAGAACATCTCAAAGCCAAACTCTACGATCCAAAAGAAATATCTTGCTTCGCTACTCAGTTCTTCATAACTTATGCTTAAGACATTTGAGTAGCACCACAGTGAACAAAACTCTCATTACAGTGTATTCCAAGTCTTCTGGGCTTGAAGAGTTCTTAGTGAACTAGAAGTTCCAAGTCTGCTGGACTTGAAGAGTTCTTAGTGAACTAGAAGTTCCAAGGCTGCTGGTCTTGAAGGAATCTTTGTGATTCAAAGTTGTACCGATATCCTTAGTGGATTTCCTACTCGTGGAGTAGAAGAGTGGATTAGGAGTCTTGAGTGCTCTGAACCACTTAAAACAACTGTGTCATTTACATTCTGTTATGCACTAACTTCCATATCTGCCATAACTGCTATAACTGTTATTCGAACTATAAACTTGATTTTATCTTAAGGGGAACAATCAAATCATATATTCCGCTGTGGTTAATTAATTATTTAATTAACAAATCTGATAAGTTATTTTTGAAAAGAAAGTTTTAAAATATCTATTCAACCCCCCCCCCCCCTTCTAGATAACTATTGTGCCTCCAGGAACTAACAGAGTTCCTTTTGGGTGGAGAAATATTTGAGGCTTTTATAATCTGTATATATCTCCACTTTCTCCCCATACAGGTACTGTCTCCATATCTTTAGCGAGAAAATGACTGCTGCCAACTCTAGATCATGAGTAGGATAATTTCTCTCATATTCTTTGAGTTGTCGTGAGGCATAGGCTATGACTTTCCCATGTTGCATGAGAACACATCCTAAACCTTTACCTAAAGCGTCGCTGTAGATGACAAATTCCTCCGAGCCTGATGGTATTGTCAGAACAGGTGCTGAGAAGAGTCTCCTCTTGAGTTCTTGGAAGTTCTTCTCACATTCCTCGCTCCATCCTAATTTTGTATCTTTTCGAGTCAGCTGAGTTAATGGAGTGGCGATTCAAGAAAATCCTTCCACGAATCTCCAATAATAACCAGCTAAACCCAGAAAGCTACGTATTTGAGTTATTGACTTAGGTTGCTCCCAACTTTGTATTATTTCAATCTTCATTGGGTCAACTGATATTCCATGTTTCGATATCACATGCCCAAGGAATGCTACTTTCTCAAGCCAGAACTCGCATTTCTTTAACTTGACATATAGCTTGTTTTCATGAAGCTTTTGGAGTATCAGCCTCAAGTGTTGCTCATGATCTTCACGGCTTTTGGAGTAAATGAGGATGTCATCAATAAAGACAACCACAAAATGATCCAAATATTCCTTGAATACTCTGTTCATCATATCCATGAAGGCAGCAGAAGCATTAGTCAAACCAAAAGACATGACTAGGAATTCGTAATGCCCGTACCGAGTTCTGAAAGCAGTCTTTGGAATGTCATCAGTTTTAATCTTTAACTGGTGATATCCGGAACGAAGATCTATCTTTGAGAAGAATTTAGCACCTTGAAACTGGTCAAACAAGTCATCAATGCGAGGTAACGGGTACCTATTTTTTATGGTGACATGGTTCAACTCCCGATAGTCAATGAAAAGTCGCATACTCTTGTCTTTCTTCTTTACGAATAAAACAAGAGCACCCCAAGGCGATGTACTAGGATGAATGAAACTAATGTCTAACAACTCCTGTAGTTGGGTTTTTAACTCCTGAATTTCAATAGGAGCCATTCGATATGAGGTTTTGGAAATAGGTTTTGTTCCGGGTTCAAGGTCAATACAAAATTCGATTTCACGTTTTAGGGGTAGGCCAAGAAGTTCTTCGAAAATACATCAAGGAATTTATTAACAACAGAAATATCATTCAAATCTGATGTATTTTTGTTTAAATCCGTGACATGGGCTACGAAAGCTTGACATCCGTTTTTCAATAAATGAATGACTTTATGGCTTGAAATGACAGTGATTGATTTTAATGGTTTGAAATGACAGTGATTGATTTTATTGACGAATTACAGGTTTCAAACCTCTCAAAACTTTCGTGTCATTCGTTCCTCATTATCCATCAAATGGGATGCAAACCAGGATAATTCCACAAACTTGGCCTCGTATTGTGATACAGTCATATTGGTCTGTTCTAGTTTTACGAATTCCACTTCCTTCATATGACGAATACTTTCTGGAAAATACTTGTCGTTGAACAATTCCTGGAACTTCACCCAAGACATCTTAAGTGCGGAAATATGAGTATATTTTACAGATTCCCACCAGTAATATACCTCTTCACGCAACATAAAGGTGGCGAAGGGGACTTTTTGCTCCTCGATGCATCCCAGGACATCAAATATTTTGGTGATCTGCTTAATCCAAGCTTCTGCCTTGAGTGACTCTGGTTTCCCCAAAAACTCCGGCGGTCCCAACTCCTTGAATTGCTTAGCAGTGACCAGCCGTGAGTTACCATTGTTTCCACCTGTATTTTGAACAAGAGTCTCTCTCGTCTGGTTTTGCATGAATTGTAGAAAGCTCTTAAACACCCCATCGTTCATCATTTAGTCGGTGGTGTTGTTTACAGGAGGATTATTACCTTCCTGATGCACATTATCAAGGTTATTGATTGGCAGTGTCTCAATGGTCTCATATGTTCCATTGTTTATCTTCAGATTTTCAGATGTCATTCTCAAATACTGACCCAAAATAAGGGTTAATTAAAGAAATTAGCATGCCACCTATTATTCCTATATTCTGATCGACCAATTAAATAACCAATAAGCTTAGGTAGGACACACTAGCGAAGGATATTACTCGTCTCTCCCCTCCTAGTTCTAGTCTCAGATCTCTGCCAGAGACCATATCCCTAAGCTCTGATACCAACTATGACACCCCCAAAATAGGTCTACATAACCCATTTTGAGTCGCCAAAATACATGGTACAAAATTCAAATACAAATCTTTCTATTCCAACTATTAAACTGTCGTACAAAATACCACCACACAAACTGTGAGTTTCAATACAAATATTGTGTTGGATATAATACGAAAATATCCACACTCAAATTAAGTCCTCATTACGATTATTGACACTATTTTACAACATAGTGAAGACTTCTATCACAACTATCTCAAATCATTACTCCATTCCCCGACTAGTCCCAGCTACACTTTCATTTCCTGAGAAAAACAATGGAACCAAAAGGAAAATGGTGAGCTCAACTAGCCAGTAAAGAATATTATAACTATGATATTAAGAATGAATCTATGAGATCAAGGATAAATATTAGAGATTTGTAATTGCATTTATCCAGAGTTCAAGAATGTCCAAATTATCAACATGAAGATCAAAATATGGATTCAATTTCAAGAATAATATTCATAAAAGATAACTTGGACAAAGAAAAGAAAATTTAATTTCGTTGTGAATAGTACGTATGAATAGTACCGTATAAATAGTACTCCGACATGAAAAGATTAAAATTTAATAAAAAAGTTCAGACCAATATTCCAGTAAAATGATATTAGATGAATCGCAAACATTAAGAAATGTTTAATCATTTTAGGAATTATAGAAGCAATACTTATCATAATAAGTTTAGATTTAGGAATATGAAATGAAATAATATACGAAACTACAAATAGATTTTCACCCGTCATGCGGTAATCCGCGTAGACAGATCATTTCCACAACTTAATAAAGAATGAATACGAAGGGTTATTCACCAGGCATGCAATAATCTGCGTAGAAAGATTATTCCCAGAGATTAATAATGAATAGAATAACAACCCTTATAAGTATAAAGTAATATCACGTATGAATATGAAAGCAAATGATATTACATACGAGTATGTAATAAGTGATCCTTTACGAATATTGAAAAAAAAATATCTTTTACCTTAATAAAAGACTAGATACTGCAATAGTGTAGTAGCAGAACTTTGTGTTGGTGGTGTGTGCTTGCTTCTCGATTGCTCTTCTTCTTTCTCTCTTATTCTCTCTCTAAAGCTTTAGTGAATTGGTGAGAAAGAAGGAAGAAATGAGCTTCTATTTATAGAAGAATTCTAGCTTGGCCTTTGCAATATGAAGAGGCAAGTGGCTTGATGCTTGTAATGTGAAAAGGTAAGTGGTTTGACGCCTGTAATGTGAAAAGGTAAGTTGTTTGACTCCTGTAATGTGAAAAGGCAAGTGGTTTGACGTCTGGTAAAGGCAAGTACTATTGGCAAAAGTGACTCTTAGATGTTGACCTATGGGTCCCAAACTTATAAAATGCCACATATCACCATTATTTCCTTCGAGTGTCGGCAACTTCTTCTAATGGTTATGTTAGTCATCACATAATTAATCAACGCTTTTTAATCCTTCAATAATTATTCACAATTAATATTATAGATTCACAATATTGACAACCAGATCGTTCCCACGAAAAAAGGGGCTTTCCAATAAGGATTTCTCCTTATTGGCGCGCAATTAGATAACCTAACCCTTTCCTCGACAGAACTTTTTAGACATTGCCGATAATGCTAATCAATAATATCATTTCAATAATATGAGTTACTATGTCGTGACAATTATTGATTTAATAATATAAAATATTGTGCAGATGGTACTATAACAATTATTGAATCAATAATATGAGATACTATGCAGCAACTACTGTGACAATTATTGAATTTTGAGTAACTTTTTAGGTAAGAATCAATAGTCAGAGATACTGTGCAATACCGTGTGCTACTATGCAACAATGCGTATTACTGTACTTTTATCACCGGGTATTTCAACAGTTTAACGGTAAAAGTTTTGCCGTATTTTTATAAAAAGATTATTTTTGTCGCTTTCTATATCCGATAGTTATACCGTTGTGGGGTCCACCAATGATTGCGCCGTCGTACGAATATTTTCCGACAAAAAGAATATTTCCCGACCAAACGAATATTTTATGACAACTTGCTTACTTTGTAAAGTTTGCACATATCACCCATAATTATAGCATTTATTAAATTATCACCTTACTATTTAGAATAATATTTAGAGAATATTATTTAGAATAATTATAACATTTATTAAATCTTTAATTATTCATAAAATGTTAGGGTCTTACACAAACACCCCTACTATCTATCACCAACAAGGCTAGTTTCCTTTTCTACCTTTTCATCATTGTTATCTAGCTCAATCCGTGTCTAAGTCCCTTTGCATATAAACTTTTAACTTTCTCCTAAACACTAACCCAGAACTGAAGAGGGAGATAAATACTAATAAGCAAAAATTGTAGAATTAAAAAAGAATACATGTAACACCCCCTTTTCAAAATAGAAAGAGAGGTTACGCACAAAACATAACAAAACAAAATGAAAGCTCTAAACCACAAAAGAATAGTCTTTATAACCAATAAATATCAAAAGGGCAAACTAGAATAAAGGTCAAACTGGCCCAAACCATAATCTGAAATAATTATTACAACTCCGAACAAACTAAGGTATCACAACCTAAACAAAATATATCTAAATCATTTGGATAAAAGGGAGCTCTCGTCACACTTGCCCCTTATCCCCCTGATTACCTGCCGGAAGAAAAACACAGCATGAGCCAAATGCCCAGTACGGATATAGAGTACAAAAAAGAGAACTGAGATAACTAACTCAATAAATGAACTGAACTGTAACGAACAAAACTAATACAACGAAATAATAGGCTGAATCAAATGGTTGGGTGTTATTTCATACCGAGCTCAAAATAAAATAGAAATATACCTTGCCACGCAGGCAAGTCAAATAATGCCACACAGACAAGTCACATACATTGGACCGTGAATCCAAATGTATGTAAAATCGAAAGGCATGTTTGGCACAAACATCGCCACTCCGCAGAACAAAACAAAACAAAATACTAGGGTCGACCCATACGCCTCCCACAACAAAACACCAAATGGCCAACTCCCACCGTAGCACAAAACGGAGATGCCGTGGACTGATCACACCGCCACGGAAGGTGTCATACCTCGGTGCCAAGAGGACATACCTATGGTACCCCCATAGGTGATTATAGCTCAGGTACACCCTACAGTATATTCTAACAAAAATACCATGTCACAACACATGCGACATAATACCAACAAAAGGGTTCTATACGTACATGTTGAACCAAATCAAATCATAACCTCAATGTCTCAAAAAGAAAGTAACAACATGTACCGCTCTATAATTATCAAAAATAAATACTAAATACGATAACTTAATTCAAAGAGTACAAATTTGAGTCATATGAAACAACTCCAAAATGAAACTATTATATGAATTTCACAAGAAACAACTATGTGAAATAATAGGGAATTTCTAAATAAGGAACAAAACGAATAAATCAAATTTAACAAGAGTATCACTGAAATAGTACTGAATCCGTACTTGGATTAAGCAATGTAATACCCAAAATTTTATATTCCAACCTTGACTCGCTAAATTCCTTCCGTTCGAACTAATTAAACAAAATAATAAATTAAGTACAATTAGTGAATTATTGCTATTATTAGTATTATTATCATTAATATAATTATTATATTCTATGAAGTTTAGTGATTCCACCATTTCCTGCCATATGCTTAAATTCACTAACACGCCTTCCGGATCTAAATTATATATATATAGAACTCATGTTCCAAATCAATTATAATACTAAAAAAATTCGTACCAAACAAAACCATTTTAAAGTCATCATATGATAACTTCTTTATTTTATAAAAAGAAAAACCCCATGACCTCCGTTCCACAAAATAAAGCAATCTGACAAAAATCTACACAGCAACAACAATAAAAAGGTTTGGTGGAAAAGTACATATATACATATAGTATATATATATATATATAGAACATATATATATATATATAGTATAGCAGTACGAATATATATATATATATATATATATATATATATATATAGTACATATATATATAGTAGCATTACGAGTATATATATAGTACATATATATATAGTAGCAGTAGCCTCCGTTCCAAACAAATTCCAAACAAAGAATTGGTGTATATATATATTTATATATATATATATATATATATATATATATATATATATATATATTACCTGCTTAATTTCTCTTCTCCTTTTTCTTTTCCTCCGATCCCCACTACTGCGAAAGTCACAGCCGCCTCTTGCTACTATTCCTCTTTTCCACAGTTACGTATAAAGTGTATGCGGGTTTAATTAGGTTTAGTTATTTATTTATTAATATGTTTTTATTAATTCTCCTAATCATAATAGGATTAATATTAACCACATATAAATTAAACCCAATTACTTTTAAAGCCCAATTTTACCAAATTAATTTATCCATCATTCAGTAATATTTATTAGCCCAATTAAATTAAATGACTAGTTGACCCAAATAAAAAATAAAATCCAATTAACATATTTAAAACAAAATTTTAAATATTATTTATTTATTTATTTATTTTTCGGCTATTACATCACCTACCCCTTAAAAAAGATTCCGTCCCCGAAATCAAAAGAAAATAACGAACTTAATTATCTAAAATGTAGCGCCCCCAAATTCGGGTCCCCAGAACCTCGGACCTACATCATTTCTATAACTATTGCGAAAGATATAAACATAAATTATTTATACAATAACTTATTACAACATAATTCCCAAGGTCTGTAACCTTAACTTAATACCTTCCTTCAATATCCTATACGACATACCATGTCATTTGCATTCAATACTATTACAAGTTTAACCTGCATCCAAATCCAATTCTGGAGTTTGTCTTTGTCTTTGCCTGTATCCGAAGTTTCATCTAAATCTGAAAGTTTTATCATGATATAGCAAGGGTGAGCAACAAGTTTGCCCAACAAGTTTAAATACAACAACGATATATCATGATTGAAAAGAATAATAAGCTGCAAACTTTCAACAATATAAGAATTATGAAAGAACATGAATCAATAATGATGAATAGCCAATAATGAACATGAATAAATTCAACTGAATAATATGGTAATGAAGGTGATCAGCCTTTCATACCTGATGAACATATACAATATGCACTAAGTGTGAATCAATAATCAGTATAGATGTGAATAATCAACAATGATTAATCACGAACATGCTTTATAATAACAACTCGAGTTTGAATTAGGAAACTTGACTGAATCGTCAATTACTGCTACACAATTTAAGTTAATCGCTTTATTGAAAAGACCTATCAGTTATAAGATTCATCTTTCAATTAGCATAACATACCTTATAAATAAACTATCTAACATTTAAATATATAGTCAAATATTAGATAACCTTAATACTATACATATACACAAGTCTAAACCTAGCACACATCGAGTCTTTAATAATATTCAATATAGTATACTGAGTGGTTTCCCATAAACAACTAACAAATTAGTTTCCGTCTCGTCTACACTGTTTTCACAGTGAGTTGGATCGGTTACTAATTCGTATATACCTTCCCCATATGAAGGAGACGTTTAGCCCAGCTACTACATATCAACCATTAAAGAGTATGATTGCACTACCTTAGACTTAATACTTACTCGTTCATTTATAAGTTATTATTATAACTCGGTAAACTATTTAAGAATTCAGAAGACTTAATATTTCATTTCAGAAAACTGAAACCAAACTGTCTTCCCTTCCTAACCTTTTCAGTTTTCATTTCAGCAAGCTGAAACCAAACTGTTTCCTTTTCCTGACATTTCAGTTTCTATTTTAGCAAGCTGAAATCAAACTGTTTTCTTAACATTTTCAGTTTCCAACCCGAAATGTTCATTTCAGGAAGCTGAAATTCCTTTTTTATGAAAATACCAAAACAACATATTATTTTCCATTCTTTATCCAAACACATATACATATATTTCATACACAAAAACTATTTTTCTGGAATTTTTCAACTCCCTTAAGTATTTTTCAAAAATCCGCTTCTAGTTAATTCCTTAAGAAAATAACTACCGCACGCTTAACTCCAAAAATTTCCAACTCTTTGCGGGATCTTATACATGTTATCGTGACCTTACAGTTTAAATTTCGTGGCCATCGGAGTTATACAACTCCGTTTATAGCGATTTTCGTCCGAAAAACCCAAATATTGAAATAGTCATAATTTGCTCAATTTAAGTCGGAATGAGCTCATTTTTGGACACAAGCTAGTTTATCCTATATAATTTAGTCCCAAAAGATTGGATTTTATTACATTTATTAAGTGGATGAAACTGCCCTTAGAAATCCCGAACAGCCTACTTTTTGGCTATTTTCAGTTTTGGCGTCCTTTACTAATTTTAGTCCACACGAAAATCTGTAACTCCTTTTTCAGTGATTCCACTTGAAAACGTTAGAAGACTTATATATCTAACTCTAAAAATTGACCACACTCAAAAATTCAAAATAGAATGAGAGATATGGTTATTTCCATTTGATACTTCATTTTTATAAAAATCTGATTTTCAATACTTAGTGATTTTTATGAAATCTTCCATATCCTCACCTAATAACCAACATAATCCATCATCAAACATCATAACACAAACTAATACCAAATATATTCATGGATCTATCATGATCCATGATCTCATACCTCAAATAATCATCAAACGCAAGATAAACACAATCAAGCTAAGAAAATTTAGGATTTTCTTACTTTTGAAAAATCTTATTCCCATTTCTTAGTTTAAATCCAACTTTTGATCTATCAAAGGGTTAGATCTAAAATTGAAACACTATTAATCACAAAGATCCAAGATTTTTGAACCTCAAAATCATAACTTCACAAAAATAAAAACTTAAATCAAATCAAAGAGAAATTAAACTACATAGGTATAGATTTCTTATACCTTAGCTTGTTCCTTCCTCTCCCTCTTCCTAATACTTGAGTAGAGATCTATGGAATACCAAAACCCACCTTCTCTCCTCTCCTCCCTCTTGGACGAAATCTCCACACTCTCTCCCTCTCTCTCGTTCTTATTTTTCTAAGTTATACAAATGAGAGGAAAGAGAAAGTGAAATGCTTTTGTTGTTTTATATAAATGAAGAGATATATTGTATATCTCTTATTATTATTCATATACTCTTACTCCTCCTCTCTCTTTCTCATCATGAAAAGCTTGCTTACACTCCTTGGTTAACTTGTAAGGTTGGAGAAAAGATCAGAATAAAACCAATGCTTGACACCTTGCAAAGTTGCTCACCGACTAAAGCACCTAATCATTACATACATCTCCCTTGCTCCTCCTCCCCCAAAATTTCGGCCAAGAAGGCCTTCTTGGCCCAAATTGGGCCCAAATAGCTTACTTAATGTCCCATATGTCCCCTCCCACTTGAGCTAAAAGTTGGGCCACTCTTTTAATGTTTTGGGCTAGCAATTTTAATTCTTTGGGCTTGCAAATCAACATAGTTTCCTACTATTTAATTTTATACTTATTCAATGACTTAAATACTCTTCCTCGAGTGGGCTAAGCTTAGGCCAAGCTTGGGCTCTCACTTAATTTCTTTTGGGCCTTCCCTTAATTCCTTTGGGCTTGAACCTTTTTCTTAATTTACTTACTAACTAAAATGCACTTGGGCTTCCACTCATAATTAAATTGTGCCACCATAATATTTGTCACATACTTGATATATATTGGGTTAACTTAACAACTTAATTGCTATTAAATCAAATTATCTATAAGTCCAATGCTTAATAAAATAATTGGGCTACACAAATAATTCCTTGGGCCACAAAATCAACTTAGTTCCATACTCTTAATTTTTATCCATTCTCCATCATTTAATTAGGGTTTCATTACACGCCTTTGTAAATAAATTCCTTACACATAAATCTTTAATTCCATAACCCAATTAGACTTGCTTTACTTAGGTTATAAAATTAATTATTTAAGATGTACAAAATAAATCTCTTAGAGTATTTCATTACTCTACCTAACTTATATAATAAGTTATATTTCTTTATTCTTATTCAAATAGTAAACCTTATAGGTTCTTCTTAAAAAATTTAAATTCACCAAAATCCTTCACAAAAATGTCAAATCCATACACTTATTTTCCATCTAGGTCTATTATTTAACCTTAATTTAATCATTTAAGATTTTAATAAATTATCTAAATTCTCGGGTTGTCACAAAAAAGATGCAGATACTCCACTCGGATAGACTCCTCCATCTCTCATGCAACTTCTCGCTCCGAATGGTTTCTCCACAAAACCTTGACGAACGGGATTGTCTTCCTCCTTATAACCCACTCTTGCCGATCCAAAATTGCCTCGGCTTGCTCAACACAAGTAAGATCATCACGAACCTTATCAAACGGATATTGCACCACATGCAACGGATAATATTGATAACTTCTCAACACCGACACATGGAACATATTGTGCACAGGAGCTAGCTATGAAGGCAAAGCTAACCGATATAAAACTTCACCAACTCTCTCCAAAATCTCAAATGGACCAATATAACGTGGACTAAGCTTCCCTTTCAAACCAAATCGTCGAATGCCCTTCCAAGGAGAAACTTTTAGAAACACATGCTCACCAGGTTCAAACTCTAAAGCCCTCCTATACTTATCAGCATAACTCTTCTTCCGTGATCGAGCCGACTTCAATTTCTCCTTAGCCACCGCTACCTTCTCCGTAGTGATTTGAACTAACTCAGGCCCTTCTATGGCTCTCTCGCCAACCTCATCCCAACAAGTTGGTGCCCGACACTTCCTACCATACAACGCCTCAAACGGAGCCATCCCAATACTTGCATGCCAACTATTGTTATACGCAAACTCAACTAGGCTCAAATAGTCATCCCAATTACCTGAACACTTAAGTGCACAAGACCTCAACATGTCCTTCAACGTTTGAATAGTCCGCTAAGACTGCCCATCGGTCTGCTGATGGAAAGAAGTACTAAAGTTGAGCCGAGTACCCCAAGCTCGTTGAAACCCTTTCCAGAACCGTGAAGTGAATCGTGGGTCCCGATCCAAAATAATAGACACTGGAGTACCATGAAGTCTAACAATCTCCTACTGAAAGATCTTTGCCAACCTATCCACCGAGTAACCCTCATGGATAGCCAAGAAATGTGCCGATTTGGTCAACCGATCCACCACAACCCAAATGGCATCATTTTTCCTAAAAGTCTTCGGCAAACCAGTCAAAAAATCCATCGTGATATCCTCCCATTTCCAAACTGAAATGTCTAACTGTTGCAACAAGCCACTAGCTCGTTGATGTTCTATCTTCACTTGTTGACAAGTGAAGCACTTCCCAACATATTCAGCCACATCTCGTTTCATCCCATTCCACCAAAAAATTTCCTTCAAATCCCTGTACATCTTTGTAGAACCTGGATGAATAGAAAATGGCGAACTATGAGCCTCCGCCAAAACCGCATCCCGAATGATTGGATCAGACGGTACACACAACCGCTCACCCAACCAAATCACACCATGGTCATCAATACGAAAGTCGGGCTGCTTGCCCTCCTCCAGATTCTGCGTCATACTCCACAATTCCCCATCTTCCTTTTGAGCGTCTTTAACCCTCGAAATAAGAGAAGGCTCCACTCTCATACTGCCAAATGCCCATCTGAACCTTGGACATACAACTCCAACTCTAGTCGCTCCATATCCGAAATAAGCTGAGGTTGTGTAATAAGAGCTGCTACATTTCCTGAACTCTTTCGACTAAGAGCATCTGCAACCACATTTGCCTTCCCAGGGTGATACTGAATCATCGCATCATAATCTTTTAGAAGCTCCAACCAATGCCTCTGCCTCATGTTAAGCTCCTTTTGAGTGAAAATATATTTAAGACTTTTGTGATCAGTGAAGATATCACAAGTCTCTCTATACAAATAATGCCTCCAAATCTTTAGGGCAAAGATCACCGCTGCCAACTCCAAATCATGCGTGGGGTAATTCACCTCGTAAGGTTTTAGCTGTCTAGAAGCATAAGCAATCACCTTACCGTGTTGCATCAAAACACACCCCAAGCCTTTCTTAGAAGCATCACTATAAATCTGGTAACCTCCTATCCCCGACGATAATGTAAGTATAGGAGCTGTCATAAGTCGTTTCTTCAACTCCTCAAAACTCTTCTCACGCTCCTCATTCCACTCAAACTTCGTGCCCTTT
Organism: Panax stipuleanatus; assembly: GCA_020205555.1. Lineage (NCBI taxonomy): Eukaryota > Viridiplantae > Streptophyta > Magnoliopsida > Apiales > Araliaceae > Panax > Panax stipuleanatus. Next base: position 114,823,975 of record CM035119.1, on the reverse strand, counting down.
TTCATCAACTGAGTCAACGGTAAGGCAAGCAAAGAGAATCCTTCCCCAAATATCCTATAGTACCCTGCCAAACCCAAGAAACTCCTAATCGCTGTCGCAGTAGTAGGTCTCGACCATTTAGTGATAGCCTCAACCTTCGTAGTATCCACCTTCATGCCTTCAGCAGAAACAACGTGGCCCAAAAATGCAACCTGCACCAACCAAAACTTGCATTTAGGGAATTTAGCATACAATTTCTCTTTATGCAAAATTTCCAACACTGTTCGAAGATGCTCCTCATGTTCCTCCCTAGACTTGGAGTAAACCAAAATGTCATCAATAAAGACAATAACATATTGGTCCAAGTACTCCTTAAACACCCGATTCATCAAATCCATAAACACCGCCGGAGCGTTAATCAACCCGAATGGCATCACCAGAAACTCGTAATGCCCATATCGAGTATGAAAAGCTGTCTTAGAGATATCCTCATCTCTTACCCTCAACTGATGATAGCCCGACCTCAAGTCTATCTTCGAAAAATACTTCGCCCCCTGAAGTTGGTCAAACAAGTCTTCAATCCTCGGCAATGGATACCGATTCCTGATGGTAATCTTGTTCAACTCCCTGTAGTCTATGCACAACCTCATAGACCCATCTTTCTTCTTCACAAACAAAACCAGAGCACCCCACGACGAAACACTCGGTCGAATCACACCACGATCTAACAACTCTTGCAACTGCTCCTTCAACTCCTGCAACTCCAGTGGTGCCATCCGATACGGCGCCTTAGAGATAGGCCCCGCACCATGAACAAGCTTAATAGTAAACTCAACTTCCCACTGCGATGGCAACCCTGACAACTCCTCAGGAAACACATCTGGAAAGTCACGAACAACTGAAATATCCTCAATACAAGAATTACCCTTAGAGGTATCTTTCACATAAGCCAAATACCCCTCACAACACTTTGCCACTAACTTTCCCGCCTTCAAAGCTGAAATCAACTTCACCACTCTACTCAGCTGTGAACCCTGAAACACGAATTCTGGAGACTTCACATCTCCAAATATAACATTCCTCGCCTGGCAGTCGATGGTGGCCTGGTGCTTATCCAACCAGTCCATCCCGAGAATAACATCGAAATCGTGCATACACATTGGAAGAAGATTTGCCCTACGAATCTTATCTCCAAAACTGATCGGACACCCTCGATACAAATCAGAGATAATAACAGAAGTCCCCATCGGGGTAGCAATAGACATAACAGAATCTAAAGACTGAGATGGCACACCAAGGTGCCTAATAAAAAACTGAGCAACAACAGAATGAGTAGAACCCGTATCAAATAAAATAGAAGCCTCACGATCGCCAACTAAAAGAGTGCTAAAAATAGTACCTGGCGCACCTGCCGCCTGATTATATGTCAAGGCAAACACCCGACCATCCTGACGCTGACCTCCATTGCCACCATTATCAACGCCTCCACCGTTACCACGTGGCCCGGTACAATCTCTAGCCATATGACCCATCTGTCCACACAAGAAGCATGCACCGGTAACTCTATGACACTGTCTCCTCGGATGATTAGCCCCACACATAGCACAAGGAACTATCGGAATAAAATTTGGGTTACCCCCACCAGCTGGTCCCGGATATCGACCCCTGCTGACGATTCTGTCCTTGCTGGCGATTTTGACCATACCAAGGTAGCTGAAGCTGACGATTCTGCCCTTGTTGAGGTATCTGCTGATTACCCCTATTCTGATTATGGCCACGCCACTGCCCCTGCTGGACACCACGATTTCTGTTCCACTGACCACCTTGATTTCTCCCATGCTAATTCGAAGCTTGACCCTGCTGGTCATCTCTGTCCCTCTTTCGACTCCCTTCCGGTTTGGAAGACTGAAAGTCCTTCCGCTCCATCTCAATGTTCTTGGTCGCATTAGCCATAGCCGATACATCCGCAAATTTGGTGTTAATGAGATGTTGGCGATACCTATAATAAATTCGCCACTTGAACTTCTCCGCATGTTCCGCTGCAGTCCCTACAGAGGTTCCAGCAAAACCTGTCAACCTGGTGAACCTCGTCATGAAATCTGTGATGGACTCATCATCTTTCTGCCGAATAGACAGATACTCTCTAGCATAGGCCTCTGTAGCAGCAGCTGGGAAGTACTGCAGATAAAAGACCTCACAAAACTCTGCCCAATGAAGTGTCTCAACATACCCATCACCCTTTGTTGCTTTCATCGCTTTCCACCACCTCTGTGTATCCCCCTCTAGCTTGTAAGCAGCAAGCAACACTCTCTGATTATCTGAGCACCCCAAAACATCAAATATCTTCTCTAAATGTGCAATCCAATTCTTCGCATCAATTGGAGTCGGAGCAGAACTGAATGAATGTGACTTCTGCTTCTGAAACCTCTCAAACCATACATACATTAGAACCACCTGCAGATCAAGACCATTCGCATTCCCTTCCTCTTCGTTTGCCTGTGGACCATTATTTCCCGAGCTCCCCTGCTCAAGAATTTCTGGCGGCTGCTGCATTGCCTATACAACCTGTGCCACCAACTGCGGTAAAGCCTGATTAACCGCCTGATTCACCAAGGTAGCCAATTGAGCATTAATCTGATCGTTAGGTTGCTCATTGGGCTGACCATCACCTGTTCCCCTATTGTTACCTCGCCTCCCAGCAACTAGTGAATCTACGAGCCATCTAAGAAAGAGATTAACGAATATAAGTAAAACGGATTAAAGACCGATTCGAATATAGCTGAACAAAAAATCAAACTGAATAAAACCTAACCCAGAAGTCTACCCATAACTCATAGGTCAAACCTAAATAGGTTTTCTACAAGAAAGAGCCTAAGCTCAGATACCAACTCTGTAACACCCCCTTTCCAACATAGAAGGAGATGTTACGCACAAAACATAACAAAACAAAACGAAAGCTCTAAACCACAAAAGAATAGTCTTTATAACCAATAAATATCAAAAGGGCAAACCAGAATATATGCCAAACTAGCCCAAACCATAATCTGAAATAATTATTACAACTCCGAACAAACTAAAGTATCACAACCTAAACAGAATATATCTAAATCATTTGGATAAAAGGGACCTCTCGTCACACTTGCCCCTGATCTTCCTGATTACCTGCCGGAAGAAAAACACAGCGTGAGCCAAATGTCCAGTACGGATATAGAGTACAAAATAGAGAACTGAGATAACTAACTCAATAAATGAACTAAACTGTAACGAACAAAACTAATACAACGAAATAATAGGCTGAATCAAATGATTGGGTGTTATTTCATATAGAGCTCAAAATAAAATAGAAATATACCTTGCCACACAGGCAAGTCAAATAATGCCACACAGGTAAGTCACACACATTGGACCGCGAATCCAAATGTATGTAAAATCAGAAGGCGTGTTTGGAACAAACATCGTCACTCCGCAGAACAAAACAAAACAAAATACTAGGGTCGACCCATACGCCTCCCACAACAAAACACCAAATGACCAACTCCCACCGAAGCACAAAACTGAGACGCCGTAGACTGATCACACCGCCACGGAAGGTGTCATACCTCGGTGCCAAGAGGACATGCCTGTGGTACCCCCACAGGTGGTTATAGCTCAGGTATACCCTACAGTATATTCTAACAAAAATACCATGTCACAACACATGTGACATAATACCAACAAAAAGGTTCTATACGTATATGTTGAACCAAATCAAATCATAACCTCAATGTCTCAAAAAGAAAGTAACAACATGTACCGCTCTACAATTATCAAAAATAAATACTAAACACGATAACTTAATTCAAAGAGTACAAATTCGAGTCATATGAAACAACTCCAAAATGAAACTATTATATGAATTTCACAAGAAACAACTATGTTAAATAATAACGAATTTTGAAATAAGGAACAAAACGAATAAATCAAATTTAACAAGAGTATCGCTGAAATAGTACGGAATCCGTACTTGGATTAAACAATGTAATACCCAAAATTTTATATTCCAACCTTGACTCGTTAAATTCCTTCCGTTCGAACTAATTAAACAAAATAATAAATTAAGTACAATTAGTGAATTATTGCTATTATTAGTATTATTATCATTATTATAATTATTATATTCTATGAAGTTTAGTGATTCCACCATTTCCTGCCATATGCTTAAATTCACTAACACACTTTCCAGATCTAAATTATATATATATAGAACTCATGTTCCAAATCAATTATAATACTAAAAAATTTCGTACCAAACAAAACCATTTTAAAGTCATCATATGATAACTTCTTTATTTTATAAATAAAAAAACCCCATGACTTCCGTTCCACAAAATAAAGCAATCTGACAAAAATCTACACAACAACAATAAAAAGATTTGGTGGAAAAGTACATATATACATATATATAACATATATATATATATAGTATAGCAGTACGAAAATATATATATATATATATATATATATATATATATATATAGTACCATTACAAATATATATATAGTACATATATATATATAGTAGCAGTAGCCTCCGTTCCAAACAAATTTCAAACAAAGAATTGATTTATATATATATATATATATATATATATATATATATATATATATATATATTACCTGCTTAATTTCTCTTCTCCTTTTTCTTTTCCTCCGATCCCCACTACTACGAAAGCCACAGCCGCCTCTTGCTACTATTCCTCTTTTCCACAGTTACGCATAAAGTGTATGCGGGTTTAATTAGGTTTAGTTATTTAATTATTAATATGTTTTTATTAATTCTCCCAATCATAATAGGATTAATATTACCCACATATAAATTAAACCCAATTACTTTTAAAGCCCAATTTTACCAAATTAATTTATCCATCATTCAGTAATATTTATTAGCCCAATTAAATTAAATGACTAGTTGACCCAAATAAAAAACAAAATCCAATTAACATATTTAAAACAAAATTTTAAATATTATTTATTTATTTATTTATTTTTCGGCTATTACAATACACATTAACTAAACAAATGAAATTACCATGAAATTTGATTTCTCTGCAAATTGCGCTGTTTTGGCGAGAATTAGTGGAAGACATGCTCAATCCAATCAATTAATGTATGAACACCCAAATTAAACTGGCTTACTTCAGTGATTTGTCGCATTCCTTGTTGTTGTTGCAAGATGACTCTGTTCCTCGTAAAGCGTTCGATTCGATGGTTGTTTCTAAAGAAGCATTGGTTTATTTGAGATTGGGGGATAGGGTTTCTGATTTCTCTACTTCGTCGGCCATCGGTATAGCCTCAAGTCTTCAAAATTTGGTTGATAGTGAAAGAATCGGGAAGAGAGGGCTGAGGAGGAAGAAGGCTGTGAGTGAGAGGAGAGGATAAGAGAGGAGAGGGAGAGGGAGAGGCAGAGGCAGAGGCAGAGGGAGAGAAATTAGACATACTGACATGAAATTGTGCCATACTAGATTGCCAAGATAACAGACTAGCAAATTTGGAGTTTATTGCAGGGAAATTTTACTTGGAAGAAGAAAGTCTATGGTTCCGTCACACTTGAAAACAGAGTTTACCAAAAAATAAAAACTGAAGATGATAGTATGAGGCAGTGTTAGAAGTATTGTAAAACTGGAGATGATAGTATGAGACAGTGTTAAAAGTATTGTATGCTGCAGATCAATATCGCAAGCAGTAGGCAGACTTGGCTTGCCCAACACGACCATCTGCACCAGATAGAGAATAGACCTCCCTCACTTTAACCGCATTCCCAACTTGCACAGCCAAGGAGTTTGGTGACTTCAGTGTCTTCAGAATATCAGACTTGTTCATTTCCAAATGCACTCTAGTTACATTCGCAGTATTCCGGCTAGTATGAGAAGAAGGGTTAGTATGTCAGCAAGTAAACATTAGGATGGAGTGTGAAGAAAGATAAAGAGATAATGAAGTTAAATTAGAGAAAGATCGACCAATGCATATAAAAATGATAGCATTATGCAAGCATTAGAAAACAGTACAAATGTTGGAGTGAGTTGAGATAAACTCCTCGTTTGCACCAAGGATGAAAAAGATGATAAATAACATACATGATGCTTGTAAATCCAACCCTTGATAGTACTGGTCCCCTGCTGTGATTGTCTCATTGGAATCTACAATTATTTCCCAAGCCATGTATGTAAGTAGCAGAAATTGATACTACTATATGATAACAAGTAACAAGCAAAGAGCTAAGGTACATATATGATTTCCTTACATATGTGAAATAGTTTCCATGGTGATTGTGTGCTCCTAAGGTATATGATGCTCCCTCATAATTACCCAAGTATTGATTCGTGTTTGGCAGGCTTGACTTTATGTGTGAGGCAGGAATTGGAGTAGGAAGAAGGGGGAGCGGAAAGAATGGAGGTGCAAGAACATCCCAGTTGGAAGTATATAAAGATTGTGGCGAGTGCTGTGTCATCTGCCAACTCTTGCTGCGTTCTTCTTTACTCTGAGCAACAGCCACATAGAGAGACCTTCCATCAACAACAGTTCCTAACAAAACCAGATTCAAATTTGACAATTAAGAGAGAGCACCACTTGCTTACACATGGGTCAGAGGGAATTACAAGACATTTAGCTTGCCATTAAGTGATTTGGAGCCTTCTTTGCTTCTTCTGGATTACAGAAGCTTACAAAGCCAAATCCTTTTCTGAACCCATTATCATGGCGTATTATTTTGGCTGAAGTCACCTCTCCAAAAGCACTGAATATTTCTTCTAATTTTTCGTCGTCAATGAATAAGTTGATCTTACAACTTCTTCCCCTCAGCTAAGAAGTAGTCAAAGCTCTTCATCTAATGCAACTAAGCAGTAGTTAAAGCACCAATGAAAGTTAAGAATATATGGACCTTTATTAAATCATAAATCTAGCATCCATAAATGACAAAAGATCTCAGTTTGTAAAGGATAAAAGGAAAGAGAAGAAGAAGGGAATGTAGTCCCTAGGCAGCACATAGTAGAGAAGTCTGGAACATAGAAACCTCAAACAACTAATAAGAACTACAAAATCATGAAGAAAAAAATACTTCTTATCTTTCAATCAGAACTGAAGCTACAAGCAATCAGAAACTTTGCACTATAGAAATATTTATCAAGGAAATAAAGTCAAACAAAATGGAACAGAGATTACACAAGTTTCTTTGGTTGTTATAAGTCATGTGATGCCACTTCCCAGCAGATGAGAAAACCACGAGTAAAAAGGACAGACAACAAAAAGAAAGAATGAAATATATGAAATTAAGATACATACAACGAAGAGGGAAGGAAAGATTAGATTATTTGGTGACAATTAAATAACGCAATTAACCCTAAACGTAATGAAACATCACCAAACAAGAGAATAAAGCATATACTAAATTAACATAAGGCAAGAAGAACCGAGGAACAAAAAGAAAATATGGTAGATGATCTTACAACTTTTTTCCCTCAAGAACAGAATCATGAAGAGCATCAAGGGCCGACTCTTCCGAAACAAATTGAACAAATCCAAAGCCCTTACTCTTCCCATTTTCCTCGGCCACCATGAAGAAAGTATTGCTCCAAATTTGGAGAAAATAGTCTGCAAGCGAGCACTGGTGACCGAGGAGTCAAGGTTCTTCACAAACAGATGGGCAGAGTCGTTCCTGAGCACGGGTGAGAGGATCGACCGTTTTGGTCCCCGATGAGAGGGGCCTCATTTTTTTATTTTATATATATATATATATAGGATTTTGAACATTTAATTGAAGATTTTGGCTCTAGGGATACTAAAAGAAGAAGTATCTTTCAATGAATGTATTCTCATATATTTTGTTGTAATCGAACTTCAAATATATTTTACTGTAGTCGAAGTTCTTATATATTTTATTGTAATCGAACTCTGAAAATGCACTTTTTTAAATACAACTTTTACTTTTTATTTATTTATTTTTACCTTTATTTTTGGGTGAAGATAATGTTTCAAAAATGGTCTGATTTTAATTTTTTACCCTGGGCCGCCAAACGGCTCTGCAGATTGGCAATACCAATCTTTCTAGTAGGAGGGTCTCGCTGACACCACATTATCGTTATGGATTTTTCCTTCAATTCAGTATGGCTTAAGAGAGCCAGAACCTCATAAGTTGATCAGGACTAGACCTCACAATTTAAGTTGAAAATCATATAATTAACTAAAATCATTTGGATTGGGTTGGTTAACTAGTTTTTAAGTGATGGATTGGTTTGGTTTTGAACCTATATTATTATTACAAATATGAGTTGGATCTAGTTTAATTACTTTTGACCCATATTAGTCTATAATAGTTTTTTGCACTTTGAAGAACTAATACATAACATGTATGCATTATTACATTACATTCTTATATAACACATATACATTATATACATATTACATACTTTTATAATTTATACACTTGTAATTATGTATAAAAACTATTTCACTAATTATGAAATTAATCCATAATAAAGTTAACACTTTTAGTGCAACGAACTACTAATTTAAATAATTAATATATCATCCCTTAATTAATTAAAATAACTTATTTAAATTATACAATTTATATTATATAATTAAATGTTATTTCCTCCTTCTCTCCATAAATTATTTTATATTATATTATATAATTTAATTTAATTTCCCCCACCTTACCCCCCACTCCCACACTCACCCCCCCCCACCCCCACCCCCACCCCACGCCCACCCACACCCAAAAAAATAATATTTATTGATTATGTATACACCCCACCTCCTTGCCCCCCGCCACCCCACCCACCCACCCACCCACCCAACCTTCCTAGCTAGATATATGAAGACAGCATGCATATATAAATAGCATCGCATTTGATGTAACATTTGAGTTTTTCAACTAAATTTGGCACATATATAATTCACTTATCAGTTTTATACTTAAATCATGATCATGCATGCATTATTTAAGTGGCCAACTACACCACATTATCATGTGACTCATTATTTTTATTTTTTATTTTTAAATATTTGTGTGCCAACAATTCAACATATTTTTTATTTTTTTATAAAAAAAATGTTTTCAACTTATTTTATATACTACATGCACATATGGTGATCTTATATTAATATACATATGCATGCTACCCCCCCTCCCCCGCCCTACCCCCACGCCGTCCCTCACCCCCACCCCCACCCCCACCCCCACCCCGTCCCTCACCCCCGACCAAAAAAATAATATTTATTAATTATGTATACACCCCGCCCCTACTTCCGCCCCGCACCCCCCACCCCCACCCCCACGCACCAACCACCCACCTACCAAAAAAATATTATTTATTGATTATATTTACACTCCCACGCCTCCCGCTCCACCCACCCACCAAAAAAAATTATTTACTAATTATATATACACTCCAAAAAAATAATTTTTATTTATTATTGTAATAAAATTCTCAATAATTTCATTAATTTTAATTAACATAATAATTATTAATGTAATTTTTTTAAAAAGTGACTATAATCACAAAATTAATGTTTTTAATACTCAAATTAATCACATCAATTAAAAATTTTAGTTTCAAATTTGGGTCTAAAAAATTAAAATAAAACTCTTTTAATATAACAAGAAATTAAGATTTTAGTGAAACTATCATTTGAAAACTAGGTCGATCTAGATTCGACCCATAATCATTTAAATTCAAACCATATAACTCATATTAAATATAGGTAATATGACTTTAGTTCCAAAACCAACCCAAACCTATTTTATGAAATCCAAAACCAACCCAAACTTATTTTTTGCCATATCTAATCAGGACAGAGAAATATCAAATAAACAATTTATCACTTCAAACTGTTAAAACATCATCAATAGTATTAATGGAAAAAAAAAAAACAAACAAACAAACGAACTAACTAAATCCTACATTCAAAGAAATCCAAACACATGAAATTTCTATAATATTTAATCAAATCAATTAACCAACATCCCATTCAACCACAATAAAAGGATTTTGGAGATATTATCCTTCAAATTAGGAAAGGATTTACACAAGGATCATAGAAACCAAAGCTTAAAATGGCATTTTATTTCTTATATTAAAAAAAATCATGTCATACAGGGAAAAGGAAAATTAACTACGACACCAATTAACCAGAGAAGAGAAACAGAGCCCAAGTTTGAACAGACAATCAAACCGAAATACAATTCAGAATCAAGAAAAACCAAGAATGGGAGCATAAAAACATCACAATTTCAATGGTCTCAGTTGTAGAAAAAAAGAAGAAACCCCATTCTTCGTATAAATGTCTTGTTAAATCTGAAGCTAAGGATAAAAATTTGAGCAGGGACTAAAACTGCTTGTGGGTTATTTATATACTTAAATGGATTTATTGATAATGTAAAATTTATTTATTAAAAATAATTAATACATAAAAATACTACCACCATTTAAAACACTCAATACTTCTTCCGTTAAAGTTCTAAAAACTTCCTCCCAATGACAGAAGCCAAAACTATACAACAAGACTAAATCACAAAACATGTAGCTTTACGGCTATACCTATTAACAAGTACACTTTCTCTGTCAAATATAATTTGATTTCACCTAAAATCTTGAAGTACTCAAACATATAAGTATATAAGAATAGGGAATTATGGTGATACCTCTGCATATAGACATACATGTTGAAACATTACTTTATTTAGAGAGAAAATACACGTTGAGATATAACAATATTTCTTAAATTGATACTGAAAGTGTGCTACAACATATACCCAGAGAGTATAGCATTACCGAATGCGCATTATTTTAGAGATCTTATGAGAAAATAGTCGTTGATCAATTAACTTACTGTGTGGAAGACATGAGCCTGTAATAATTCAAGTTTTCAGTATATATTAAAATAAGAATTTTTTGAATAAATTTTTATTTTTAATATATATACACTGCAATGAATATGTGATACCGGATATGTGAATACGTGCGATGTAATGCGTATGTAAGTATGATAAATATATGAATATATATTTATTGTATAATTTGTTACGAGCTAATTTTTCGCGAAAAGGTAATTAGGTAAGGATAATTTCTAATATTAAAAATTATTAGAAAATATGCTTTAAGAAAGTGGTATTAAAAATTATTAGAAAATATGCTTTAAGTATTCGAAACTGAACAGTTTTTGAAATCCAAAGCGAGGTTTATGCAAACGGAGTTAAAAACTCAATATTTGACATAAGTAAGCTATGTATAGGTATAAGACCTACAAATAGCATGTCTATCTACGAGCTATGCAAATAAGGCTTAATTTGGTATTGCGGGTGAAGTGTATATACAAAAGCATAGATTTACCTTATGAATACATAAAATTGAAAAAATACTGATATGTGGACATGTTAAGTATGGAAAGCCATTATAAATGCAAAACAAAGTCTAAGTTACTCGCGAAAGCGAAGTTAAGCTGTAAATGCGCAAAGAAAAGCACAGATGCACTATATAGCTATAAATTTACATATAGATACATATTAAGTCTATAAATACATTGTAACAGGTGTATAGACCGTAAATGCAATGTATTGACATTTTAAAAACTAGGTTGAAACTTTTTGCTAGTTTGAGGCCATAATAAGCTAAAACCTCAAAAATTCTACAGAAATGTGAAAGTTTTTCCAAAACAAGCATATAAAAGTGTTGTTATGACTTATGTGAATGTTTATAGATATACAAGCTATGTGACATGAATATGTGGCTAATTTATGTATAAATGTGTACATAACTGTGTAGGATATGTGAAGTGAAGTGAAGTTAAATTAGAATTTATATTGGTAGTCACCGAACGAGGCAAGTTTCTTAACTCTACTTTTTCATTGTGTAAGTATGCTGAACTTGTTTACTTTAAGCAAGTGTTTTGCAATTATTTACGTATAACGCAAAGTAATATAAGTTTCTATTCCAATCAGCTTCGAAAAATGGTTGAGATAATATCTTGTTTACTAGATGAAATTCAGTTTACATGTAAATTTTGAAAGCCGTCTAAGCCACTTGTTTCGGCTAGACACAAGATTTAATTATTTCAATTCTTTTACATTAAGTCTTGAAATCTTATTGAGATTAGATAAAGATGTCCAACTAAATTGTTTTGGTTTGAACTCAAATCTGAGCAGAACATCCCTGAATTGGAAATTTTTTATTTGCACCGAGGTGGTGATGATGAACGCGAATGTCGTTCCTATAACTAGTGTTGATCAACACAGGGCATAACGAGCTGATCACCCACCGTGCCCGTGAGTCAGACGGTTTGCAGATGAATTTCTGTTAAAACCTTTTCGAACTTGAAAATAAAAGTTCATGGTATAATGACCGCTCAACATCTATAGTCAATACACCGTTTCAAAAATATAAACGATTTGATATGTTATTCAGAATTATTTCAGTTTTTTCACAACTATTGATTCATTGTAGAAGTATACTCACAGAAAGCATTTAATCCTTTTATACAATTTTCATTAATTGTTATTACTTGCTGAGCAATTGAATGCTCATTCTTGCTTTGAACTTAAATGTTTTTAGCTAAGCAAGATCGAACAGAAGGGTCTGGCAAAGATAAGGGTAAAGGAAAGCTGAATGAGTTGTTGGAAGACGTTACTTGTGATAGCTAGAGTTTTGTAATGCAATAATATATTATATATCATGTAATGAAGTACTTAAAAGTCTTCGTACCTGGGTATAGACAATTCTGATGCAATACTTTTAATTATTTAATATATTAAACAGCTTGAATGAATGGTATCGTGAAGCACCAAATACGGGTTTTAAGTACCCAGATTTGGGGGCGTCACAACCTGGATCCTCCGCAACACCAACACCACGAGGACTTAATTCGATCTAAAAGCTTCAAAAAGAAATCGAAAAGGCATAAATTGATGGAGAGAACGTCAGTAGAGAGCAATAACGTATACATGTAATAAACAACATAAACCATAGTTGAATAATGTTGTGATGGCGAAATCTTCTCGCGTGAAGTTTGAGAGGGAAAATCTGTGTCTTAAGAAATTTGAGACCATGGGCAAGTGATAGATTTTAAAGCTTGGTGAGAGAGGAGAAGAAGACATTTGAGATTTGGTACCAAATTGTTGACTTATAAGTTATTTTTAAATAAGAGAGCATGGGCAAGTGATAGATTTTAGGAATGACTTATAAATCATTTTTAAATAAGTACCAAATTGCTTATTTATTTTGACTTATAAATTAAAAAATAAGTCATTACCAAATAGCTCAAGAGTAACAAATGACTTATAAGTTGGTCAAACCAACTTATAAGTCATTGTCGAACAAGGCTTAATAATGACCGTTATTTTCAATAAAATTATTTCTCACATAATTTTTCGTCAGAAATAACTTATTTTTCATGGAATAAATTCTGTCAGAAATAATCCTGTCGAAAATATACGTTTTTGTTGTAGTGCAGGTGATACAAATTCAACAAACCTACCAAACCTATCCATATAAAATGGTTGAAACCGGAAGGACTCAAAAAAATGTGAATTGTATCCTGGAAGGATATGTAATATTAATATTTGTTCTATTAGTATTTACAAGCTTGGAACCCGTGCGAGGCACGAACTATCTTTCTTATATATTTTTTGTTTATCAAAACAATTCAATTGTAAGTTCATCTTTTAGATTATATATATATATATATATATATATATATATATATATATTGTGACGCCCCCAAAATAAGTCCACACAACCCATTCTGAGTCAACAAATACATGGTACAGAATCCAAATACAAATCTTTTTATATTAGACTGTCGTGCAAAAATACGACCACACAAACTGTGAGCTTAAATACAAATATTTTGTCGTATGTAATACGAAAATATAAACCCTCAAATTAAGTACTCATTATAATTATTATCACACTATTTTACAAATAGTGAGGACTACTATAGCACTATCTCGGACCATCACTCCATTCGCCGGCTAGTCCCAGCTATATTCTCATTTCCTAAAGAGAACAATGAAAGAAAAGGGTGAGCTCAACTAGCTCAGTAAAGAATATTATGACTAAGATAATGAAGAATAAATTATCGTTAGCCTTCAACAATAATAAATCAGATAAAATATTATGGACAACAAGTTTTATATCAACAATTGCAGCGAAAAATAGCAATCCATTAGAAGAGTTAAGTAGAGAATGATGTCTACTATCTTCTACGATTTAAAAGTCCATTATCAATATTTTATCCCTGTAACACCAATTAATAATTATTTCCAATCAACGAATTATCTATGCACTATTGGCCAAAGATATTCGTTTGTATCACCAGTGGTCATGATCATGCAAAACAACAATCCATCTTTGCACTACGGACCAAAGATAACTTTCATCACAAGCCTTTATCTGTAACACCAAATGTCATGATTATATCAATACACAGTTTTTGGTCATAATCATACCAATCAACAGTTCATCTTTGCACTACGGGCCAAAGATAACTTTCACCATAATTTAAGACTTAGGATGATGAAAAATGATATAAAGAATGAATCAAGTGAGATCAAGGATAAATATTAGAGATTTTTAATTTACTTTATCCAAGTTCAAGAATTGTCAAATTGTCAACATGATAATCAATTGTGGAGTAAAATTCAAGAATGATATTCATATATTAAAAATAATTTGGACAAAAAAGAAACCAATTTTTACCGTGAATAGTATCCCGTATGAATAGTATCCCGACATGAAAATATTAAAATTTGATAAGAAAGTTCAGACTAATATTTTAGTGAAATGATATTAGATGAAGCGCAAAACTCAAGGATATTCTACTAATTTCAGGGATTTTCACCATTTAATAATAAGGTTTTGGAAACAAACAATAATTTCGTATCATAAATGAAGAAATATGAAAGAAAACGATATCCCTTGACGAGTACAAAAGAAATGATATCCCAAACGAGTATGAAAGAATATATGAAACTGCAAATGAATTTTCACCCGTCATGCGGTAATCACAACTTAATAAATAATGAATACGAAGGGTTATTCGTCATGCATGCGGTAGTCCGCGTAGATAGGTTATTCTCAAGAATTAATAAGGAATAGAATGACAACCCTTACGAGTATTGAAAGAAAATAACATTTTTTACCTTATTAGGAGACTAAATCTGACTGGTATAGCAGAGATATTCTTGAGAAAATCTTTCACTATAAGCTACACTCAAAGTATTTTTATACTAGAAAGAAATACGCACAATATTATAGAAGAAGAATACTCTGATTCTGGTGTGATTTTTATTTCTTAACTAAGCATCCTATTTATAGGAGAATGACAGGGCACTATTTAAAAATAATCACGGACGCACAGTGACTGATTAACGAATTTCGTCTAATTTTTTTTTGATTTTTACTATGCAACACTGTGCAATAAAATATTCTAATAAAACAAAAATTTTATATATAATATAATATATTCTAATAAAGCAAACAACTTTATATATATTATAAAAAGTTTTCTGTTTTATTACTATTATAATAATAATAAAACAAAACTGAGATAATTTTCTACCGACGGTTTGAATAATTTGGCACGCAGGGGTCCATGAGATAATAAACCAAACTTACAACAACTCCTCTATTTATAACAAAGATTGAATAAATAACCACCACAAATCATTTATCTTTAATTAACACAATCTTTCAATAATTAGTCATCATTAATATTATAACTCACAATAATGACAACCAGATTGTTCACAGGAAAGAGGGGGCTTTTCGATAAGGATTTCTCTTTACTGGAGCGCAATTAAATAACCTAACCCCTTTTCTTGACAGAATTTTCTAGACATTGCCAATAATGCTAACTAATAATATTAAATAATATGAGTAACTGTGTCGTGATAATTATTGATTTAATAATATAAAATATTATGCAGATGATACTGTGACAATAATTGAATCAATAATATAAGATACTATGCAGCAACTACTGTGGCAATTATTGAATGAAACTGAGTGACTTCTTACGTAAGCATCAATAATTAGAGATATTGTGCAACACCGTGTGCTACTGTGTAATATCGCGTACCACTGTGGAACAATGCGTATTACTGTACTTTTCTCACCGGGTATTTCAACAGTTTAACGGTAAAAGTGTTGCTATTATTTTTTATAAAAATGTTATTTTAATCGCTTTCTTTATCCGACAATTATTTCGTTGTGGAGTCCACCCAGGGGCGGAGGGGGGGGGGGGGGCAGCCGAAAAAATTAGTATGTAGTAGGTATGTGGGTGGGTCCAACTTAAAATCCGGCAATAGCGGGGGGTCCGGGGAGCTCTGCGTACACTGAAAAGAAGAAGGAAGGGGAAGAAGAAGAAAAAAAAGAAATTAAAAAAATATATAACTTTATAATTAAGTAGCCTACACATAATATAAATACTGACATATTAATAAATTTTATCCGTTTGTAATTTTAAAATGGTCAAAGAAATGAATCTCTAATTTAAAAAGGAAGAAGTACTAATTTACCTAGATTTTTTGCATCTTTTTGACACTTTTGAAGGCAGGTTGTCTAACAAACTTTATTATATAATCTATCTATTTTGCAAGAGAAAAAAAGAGAGTCCCATTTATAAATTTTGCAAACACTAACTACTTTTCATTTTATATATGTATAATTTTTAAAATAATAAGGTGTTCATTCATTAATAATGACATTATATACATGAATATAACTAAGTGATAGGACTTATTTATTTTTAAACGAAAGGAGTAATTATGTTATTTAAAAATAATAATTACTTCGTTTCACAAAAAAAAACTTCATTTATAAAATTTATCAATATTAAATATGTATTTTTGTTCTATATCTATCTCAAGTGAATAAGTTGTTAGGTTAACATTAACCACACTATATTAAAATATAATGATAATTTATACTCATCACTACAAAAATAATTATTTTTATACTCTTTTTAAAAAGAGTAATGGACGTGTTTGATCTTTTTAATATTTTTTTATTTGTGAAACGAAGTAAATAACAGAGGAGGTCTGTATATTGGAGGGTCTGGTAGAAACAGAAGAGGAGAGGAGAGAAGAGAGCCGCCGCTGCTGCCGCCGGTCGTCGCGCCGACGTCCGCCCGCCGGACACCCCGGCTTAAAATCTCTGGCTCCGCCACTGGGTCCACCAATGATTGAGCCGTCATACGAATATTTTCAGACCAAACGAATATTCCCCAACACAACGAATATTTTATGACAACTTACTTACTTTGTAAAATTTTCACATATCACCCTTAACTTTAACCATTTATTAATTTAACCATTTACTGAATAAAATAATAATTATAAGAAAAATTTAATACTTTTATTTTATAAAATTCGGAGTCTTACATATATCATGTATATATATGACGTTAATGTTTTTATGACTTTTCTCTTACTTTATTGTGACATTCATGCATTTATAGATATCAAATTATAATTATATTCATTGAATTTGAACATGTATTATTATAATTATATAATTTGTATTTGAAAATTATAAGTTGATGTCCTATTTACCCTTGAAATGACCTAACCAAATTAATTTTGATAGAATCTCCTTTTACTTGTTATATAATTTTATTGATTTATCTAATTTTTTTTTATACAATTGTAATTATTGCAACTATTTAAAAGATATTACTAATTACTCATTGAAATGAGATTATTAGTAAATTGTACAATGTTAACTGAGGAATATGCTATTATTTATTATTAAAAAAATGTTACACATTATATAATTATAAATGATGTGTAAAAATAAAGATAAAATCAATAAATAGATATAAGATCATACAATTTATTAGCCTGTTTATTTAAATCATTATACAATTATTCATAAACTCTATAAATAATTTTGATTCCTTAAAAAAGGAGTTCCAATTACAAAATTTGAGAATATTAAAATGATAATGTATACCCTAAATAGTAAATTATATTAGTGTAGTAGATTGGTTTAATAAAAACTATGACGACAAACTTGAGCATATACGTCATTTTGTACAACAATTATCACTACCAAGAAAATGAGAATATTCTTGCGAGGGAATAATGAAAAAAAGAAGAAGCAATGATTATATAGTTATTAGCGAATGAAACATTCTTCACAATTTATTTTTTACTTTCGCAATGCCTAGAAGGGCTTGAAGTTGAAGCAGACGTTGAGACGATAAAAAAAATAGTTGTTGTTGCCATTTTTACGGTGAAATTTTGCAAATAAAAATATTATCTACGAAGGAATTATTACTCGCTATATTGTATTTTGAGTGTTTTTGCAAGAGATAAATCTGCCACTATTTTGCAGAAAATAAATTTCGTAGAATTAATTGTGAAAAATATTTTCTTTAGAAATACTAAAATATTAGTCATCCGTTCTACAAAAAGAATTTTATTGTGTTTGTTCTTTGTTAATTTATGACATCCTAAATTTTAAATTTTAAACGCAAATTTATAAGTTTATCTGAATAACAATTTTATTTTTAATTTTTTTCCTAAGTGTTTAGAAATATCACCTACATTATTAATTAAAAATAAATAAACTTAGAATATTTTAAAAAACAATTAGTCATTCAAAAAGAGAGGAAGCTATTAAAATAGTTATCATAAGAGAAGGGTAAATAGAAGTTAAGTAAGCCTAATTTCATTCCCAGAATTTTTCTCATAAAGCAATACTTGGACCCATACACCCCAAATTTCACTCAAGCCTAAGGTAGTTTTTTGTACTCGTGGTTTCTCCCTCTTCTATAATCACGATGTCCCTTTGCTATAGCTTCTTCGCATGAGATTCTCGATTCTTATCTATTTGTAAGTAGTCTAAATCTATTCTCATATTTGGATTTTTAGGATGTTTAACATAATTTTTCATTATGAATATTTTTTGAATGTAATCCGGTGCTTAGCTAGAATTCGTTTGAATTTTATCTCAAGATTGATGGTTTTAATGGACTTTTGTGGTAGTAGTTTTATTCAGTTTCTGTCGTTTTAAGCAATTTCTATTGATTGGGGGTTCATGTATACAAACCCCATAAGGATGGATATAAACTGTTATGCATTCAAGGTGTTTGAGGAAATGCCACTAAGTGAAAGACACAAAATTATTCGAGTTGGGCCTTATATATGGTTCTGAAGATCTTAGGCTTATGAATTTGATTTAGATCATTGTTAACATTGATGGTTAAAGAGATTAATTCTCAAAGTTAAAACTTTAATTTGGTTTGCTATATTTTAGTGAAATATGTACTGAGTAGCATATTCGTGGTTTTGTGTTAATTATTTAATCACACCTATACTGCATATTGTCCAAAATTATCTATTACAATTACTAATTTGTTAAGTGATAAGAGAGGCCAAGTCATTCATAGCATAAATACATTTTCACGCTTAATAATCACCGTATAGACTTTACTGTGCCTCTGCTGCCATAATGTTCCAATGTTGTGTTTGCAAGTAAATTTTAATGGTGACAAGTGTATATTTTGTCAGTAGATTATTAATATTCTGCAGACTGTTTTTTGGAATTTAGCCAGGATTTGGATCCAATGACTTCATCAATCGAATATCGTTGCACAACAGCTGGTACATACCATTAAAGCTTGTTTACTATTGTTTGGTTTGTTTAAACATAGTTTAAAGCTCCAGGTTTTTTATGATCATTACATGTGTGCTCCTCCACAGTTTCTTTGTGGCCTTAACTTTAGCTTGGGCAAAATAAAAAAAACTTAGCTTGGAGAACATGAAAATTTGGGTTAGGACAAAGAGTAACATCGTAGTTTTATAGCTGCATGTTTTTTGTGAGCATGATAGTGTATTTTTCTATTTATGTATTTATCTCAGGCTTTGTTTACTACGTCCTGATTAACTAATTTAACCATTTTGGTTTTGTATAAAAATATCAAAAACCATATTTTATGGATAGATTATTAGAACTTTGAATTTTAATATGCCATAAGTGTTTGAATTCGGTTCTCTTTTTAGCGTTAATTAATTTGAGATCAGTTGTAATCTAACTTCCTTTAGTATTGATATCTTGACTTCGAACCGGTTGCTAATTAAGAAGTTTAATTCATTGACATGATTAATCTCAGGATTTGGTGTGCCAAGCGATGTGGGGAATTTCAGAGCTAGTAATAGGACTAATATAGAAGCCAGTTCTAAAATCAGCAGATTGAGTAGTTATATGACCTTCTCATCTGCGCCATCTTCTTGCTCAAGGTTCATGCCTCCGATCACTGAAAATGGAAACGATAACGTAGGAACTAGCAGCCAACAGAATGGGCACTTGGGGAGTGGACAGAATGGACAACAACCTAGTGGGTGCTATCTCCCCAACAGTCATAGCGATTCTACCTCGAATAACTTTAAAAGAAACAGAGACAGTGAAGTGAAGATGTTTTCCAACTTGAATGGATTTGACTCTCAGGTATTTCTCAGAATAATTTGTGTCTAAGTTTTCTTTTTATAGCTTATGATTCTCTCAGTCACTAAATATAACCTTTATTTCCGTATCAGAATAGGGATTCCAAACATTATAGTTCCTATTTAGTTCACCAGCTGAGCTTGCCAAACACCTTTACCGAGATGCCACAATTGAGAATTTTTGGCAGTTTCAACAAGACTCCAACTCCTTGTAAGATCCGGGCCAAAAGAGGTTTTGCCACTCACCCATGAAGCATTGCAGAGAGGGTAAAGTCTAAATAATCTAATCCCAATTGCTTTTAATCCTTCCAGTGCTTGATTATCTTGGTCATCGAGAAACTTTTTGACCATCACATAGCGCTAATTTCTTCATGTTCATGAACCTAACATAATTATTTAAATTGCTGTTATGATTTACAGGTGAGACGAACATGTATTAGTGAAAGATTGAAAAAGCTGCAAAATCTCTTCCCAAATATGGACAAGGTAATTTTCAAACTATCACGATCATAAGATAAAAAAAAACTAACAAACTATCACGATCATGCACTATTTTTCTTTTAGAAGTCATGAGAATTTACATATTTTTTGTCCATTGACATCAAGCAAATACAACTGATATGTTAGATTTGGCCGTTGAGTGCATTAAAAACCTCCAGAAAGAAGTGCATGTATACCTAAAAACCCCTCTCATTCAAGCTCATACGAATCACCAACAAGCCTCTCTTTTCCCTCATCAAGTATATTCTTTTTTGTGTAGACTCTCAATGAGATTCGAGCTAAGTGTATATGTTCAAGTAAAAAAATACAAACAAATCCTACTGTATGACCTGCTTTGTGTAAAGATTATTAGATGTTGGAGAAGGATCGAAATTTAAAAGGCTGTTTAGATTTTTAATGTTACAAGTTGTGTTTATTTTTAAGGCGGTTTAGATTCAAGTGAATTTGCATTTGAGCATGTCATCAAGAAGCTCATAGAATTCAATTTTGTTAACAGGAAAACTGGTTGGGGAACAGAGGGAGTTTGATGCTGTGATTGCTTTAGAGGTAGTGTATCCTTATGGTGATTTAATTTTTGTGTGTCTGCTTTATCTAACTCTTCTGGAAAATGTATTTGTTATTGCTCACAGTTTTTCATTCCTTTCTTCTCATGCACTGGTAATCATGAGCATGTCCATAATTGTTTGTATTTAATTAGGTCTTTGCACACGTAGCAGAACCTGTTGAATTCTGCAAATCCCTGCCAGCATTAATCGTTTCTCATGGAGCCACTGTGATCTCAACAATCAATCGTTCCATGAGATCTTATGCAACTGCCATCATCGCAGCATAATACATTCTCCATTTGGTAATATATTTCCTTTCTCTTGATATTTTTATGGGATAAATAATGGTCTATTATATACTCCATATACTTTTGATTTGCGGAGTATTTGTTATCAACACCCTCCGAAGCATCTTGGTATTTGTTAATCCATTGTCAACCTGGTCATCATCCGGACACGTTGTAGACACATTGCATTTTTCCTGCAAATATTTCATGCCAGATAATATTTTTAATTAATAGATTTTGAAATATGATATATGAAATATGATATGAATTAAGAAGTGTACTCTCTCTCTCTCTATATATATATATATATATGATTTATGTTTCCTAATTTCTTTGTACTTTACTTGTTTATTTCTAATATTTTCAACATGTTTCATTAAGCTCTTTATAGGTATATTGAAGCTAGTAAAGCTCGGTTTAATAAGTATGAAGGTCTTCATCCAGATTCTTCAGTAGCACAGACTGTTCTTTTATATGCTTTTGAGAACATATTGAAAATGATATATCCTTTCATACCTTACGTGACTGAAGAATTGGGCAGGTTTAGATAGTTGATTGTAAAGATGATGAATGATCGATCATGTACTGGATGATTTATTTAGTTAGTAATATTTGAGTTTTTTTGTATTTCGACTATAGTTTGTTATGGGATCATTGAGCTACAATTTATTTTGCTTGTAAAATAATTTTCATATTCGTTACATAACAGGATTGTCAATAATAGATTTGGCAATGGTACAATCAAAATCTATTTCATTACCAAATGACAATGTATAGTGTTGCTAATCGACGACAACTTTCGTTGCTCTCGAAAAATAATCAGTATCGAACATTATCGTTGTTAATTGATCATAATTATCCAGAAAAAGAACAAAGACAACGAATAATTTCGTTGCAAATTAATATATGACCAGTTTATTATGTACATTTAGCAACGAACATCGTTGTCAAAAAATATACAATCAGCAACGAAAACCAGTTAAGGTAATAATTTTCATATTGTGTAGCAACGACAAATATCGTTGACAAATGTGTATCAAACGCAACAAATTTTATTTTGATTGGTAAAAAAAAGATTCTTTTCTTGCCAATTAGAAGGATTTTGCAACGAAACTAGCTTTTCAATAACAATTTCTTAATAAAATTGCTACAAAATATTTCGTTGCAAAATGATCTATGATTGTACATGAAAACAAACTTTCGTTGCGAAATATCACTTTTTGCAACGAAAAAAATATTCGTTGCTAAATAATTAACAACGCTCATTGCGCAACGAATGGTCCAACGACCGAAAAATCGTTGCAAATGACCTTTGGCAACGAAATTTCGCACCTTTAGCAACGAAAATCGTTTGTTACAAAATCACTATTTTTTTGTAGTATATGCAATTTAAAAGAGAATGGCCATGAAAATGTTAATAAGGGAACTATATAGTTCAAAACCCAAATTTGAGTTCGGAATAGGATTTTGAAATGCGGACTGTTCGGTTGAGTCCAGGACGTCAAAATTAGTGAAAATAGACTATAAACACAAAATATGTCAAGGTTAACTTTTTTCAAACTCGGAATTTAGAAATGAATTTGAAGAAATAAATATTTCTATGACGTTGAGAACGTCGACTTTAGTAGGAATCAACTGTATAAATGAAAAAGTTGATGTTCGAAGTAATCGGGGCCAAAACAAGTTAGTAGTTAAACCTAGTTTACGAGCCCGAGTGTGTGGCCAAATGGGAGAGTCCAAGAGAGGGGTTATTAAAACCCAAACATAAGCTCATTGAAAGCCCTAGCAATCCCTGTAAAAGGCCCAAGTCAAATTCCAATGAGTGGCCCAAATGATAGAGATGATGACATAATTAAACATGAATTTGGACTATGATGCAATAAAGGAAGAAAATAAAACAAAAATGGAAGGAAAAAGGGGGGGCAAATACCCGGCCATGGAGGGCCCCACATGAGGAGAAATTTTGACCAAGAGGTGGGCCCCACTTGTGGAAAATTTTAGCCAATAAGTGGGCCCCACTTGGGAGAAAAATGTAGCCAAAAGGTTTTTTTCCTTTCCTTTATACATTCCTTCACTCAATGTCTAAAAGTCCATCATAGCAACAAGTTATTTAGTCAATCCATAAAAGAATGGAGTGAGGAGAATATTGAGAAGCTAGAAGCGCTCGGATTGTGCAAGGAGAAAGGAAGAATGCGAAACAAAAGCTTATTCTACCTAAGTGTTCTACCATTAACCAAGAAAGTCACCCAACACTTATTCATTTGTTGCTAAGAAAGAAAGTAAACCTTGAGAGCTCAAGAGGGAGAGAGAACCACGAATTTGGAGAGTGGAGAAGAATGAGAGAAGAGCTTTGAAGCAAGCTTGCAAGGAGAAGAAGAGAAAGGATGAAAGCTAAGCAAAAAAGTATAAAACTCTAAACCCTAACTTTAAATCTATAAGCTTATATTATATTCTCGATTGATTGTTGTGGGAGGATTGTTTTTATGGAGGATCATGGTGGATTCTATGGTGTGCGGATGGTTATGATGGAATATATATGCTTGCTAATGTGTTATATGCATGAAAAATCAAGAGAACATGAAAGCTTTCCTAGAAAACATAAAAGTTGGATAAACTGTTTTTCCTAAAAACAGAACTTGAAATTTGAACAAGTATAACTCTCAGCCTATTTCGAATTTTTAAGTGTGGTCAAGTTATGGAGATATATATACGAGTCCTTTAAACACTCCAACTAGAATTTCTGGAAAATACTTTGTAGATTTTTTTGTGGACAGTTTCTACCAAAACATGTCATATTGCAAAAATTGTCAAAACCTCCTATCCAGATTTTCCCGTGGACTGTTTAGTCCACTTAAACTTTGAAATAAACTCAGGCCTTTTGGGACATGAAACTATATGGTATAACGAAACTCATGTCCGAAAATGAACGTATTCCGACTTCAGACGAGTGAGATATGACCAATTTAATATTAGAATTTTTCTGACAAAAACTGCTATAACTTGAGTTCTACAACTCTGATGGTCACAAAATTTAAACTGGAAGTTCATGTTAATATTTATGAGATACTGACCAAATTTGGTGATTTTTTGAATTAAGTACGATATAGAAAAATTTTCTCAGTTACGAACTAAAAATAGCCATTTCTAAAAAATTATAATAAAAATATTTTGAAGTATGTGGGGCCAGAAGAGAAAAAAATAATAATAAAGTGGTTAAGAAGGGTTTTATGAAGAAGATATGATTCAGGAAATTACGAAAAAATGGAGTTTAGGGTTACCGGGAAACGCATTAAGTAGTTTACCGATTGTAGCTATATACTATTTGATAACTGATAAGTTAATTCTATAAATCCTTATGGATGATGTTGGGTTATCAATTGAAGGAAGAAATTATGGATGTAAATGATGTCGATGATGAACTACGGACGTAAATGATGTCGATGATGAACTACGGACCGGGAAAAGTTTTTCAGAACTTGTGCTTATATGTTATGTGTAAATTTTATCTAATATGTGGAATTCATGTGAGCTTGTCTTAATTTGCACTTTGTGCAACGATGTGTTAATTGTTGTTGATATTTATTTGATGGTTTAAGATAAAATGTTCTATGTGAATTTTATGAATTAACATTAGGAATCATATTTAAATGCAAAGCATGAGGCATGAATATATGTCAAGAATGAGAAACATGAAACATGTAGAAATGCAAACATGAAGAAGGTAAAGTATGTCTAAAATGTGAATTATGTGTACTTGGTTATCTGTTAAACTTGATGAGCAATGTAGTTGCTCACTCTTACTTTAAATGAACAATTACAGTTAAGTTGCAAACTTTGAAGGTCTCTGTTAGTGATAAGTAGGTTTTATACCTACTTATTGGATATCAACTTGCGATGATTATGGCTTAAACTCAAGCACTTTATTGTCTTTTAATGCATTTTATCTTTGTTTTGTATATCTTAGTCAGGAAATTCAAAAGGGCATGGAATGGCATAATTAAGGCATAGAATGGCATGATAATGGACAAAATGGCATGGACTTGGCAACAAGGCAAGATGGCTTTGCATGAAGATGGCATGAGGTGAGGGCATGAACAAATGGCCTCAAAGCAGCAGAGTGAAGGAGCAAGAAGCAAGAGAAGAAGCAACAATGAAAGCAACACAGCACTAGATGCACCAGCAGAAGTTTTAAGCCCACGCGGCCGGGCCAGGATAGCAAAGGGAGGCAGCGCGCCCGCGCCGAAGTGCAGACCAGAGAATCCTCTGGATATTAGCGCGCCCGCGCCTCAATTGTACTATGGGGCCGCGCGGCCGCGCCGGTCTTGGCTGATGACTTTGTATTTCCTTATTTCGACTGGGTGTATTAATATAAGGGTGTTGTGTATTGAACGGTGGGACTTATCACTCATCAGACTTATCACTCATCAGACTTATCATTTATTACAAGTTCCTATTTTTTAGGGTTTAGAGAGCTTGAGGGGTTTTGGGGAGCTTAACTTCTTCCCCCTTCGTGTTCTAGTAGATTTCTTTTCTAGGGCTCACTTTGGAGCTTATTTGTGGTCTAAACTTGAGCTTGCTAGCATTCTATTGGAAGGGGAACCACAAGATTTGCACTCTCTATATCTCTATTATCTTACTTTCATAGTTGCTTCAATGCTTGGCTTAAATTCCATAATGGTTGGTGGTTCAGAGAAGACCTAACTACCATTATGGGATTCTAATGAATCTTATTGCTTAGTCTAGGTTTTCATGCCTCTTTGAGATGTATGATTGAATATATATGGTTTGCCTAGCATGGTTGTATTGAATATATAGATGCTTGATCACCATCTACTGTAATAGTTTATATAAAATTGAAAGAGAGTATAAACTTAGATTTTGCCATGCTAGCATATGTTCGTAAAATTTGCAAATGATGAATTTTATGTTTCGCTATCCGGATAGAAATATACCGGCTTGCCATATGTAGCCAATAGGGAGCTTGAACTTAAATCGATTTTGCTTGTAAATTTCATAGACATATAGTGATTTAGGCTTTATCGATGTTCATGTGATTTCTATCTCTTTTGTGGATATTATGTGATATGGATTTGGTTTATTGAAAAATAGCATTTTCTCACATTCGTGCTCCCGGCTAGCATTCCTAAGTAATCAATCATACTCGACATGAGGTATGTAATCTAGACGATGTAATAGGTGAAGTTAGGATCCCATATTTCTCTAATTTGAATCCCTTGTCTGTTAATTAGTTAAGTTTACTTTAAAATCAGTCTAGTTATTAAGTCACACTTTAATACTCGTTTGAGCAGCTGAAGATAACTATAGAATTGTTGCATGATAGTTTAAACCTAATTCCTTTTCTCCGTGGGAATGATATCGATTTATCACTTTATTACTTGTCGACTGTGTATGCTTGCACGAATCTGTGCCCATTTTGTTAACACCGAAACGGTGCAACAAGTTTTTGGCGCCGTTGCCGGGGACTAGTTGTTAGTTTATTACTATTGACATCAGTTTTTGTTAGATTTGTCTGACTTGAACAAATCTCTTCTTATCTCATTTCTAATTTTATCTTTATTTGTGTTTCAGGTACTTGTGGTTAGTTTATGCACACTCGATCAACCAATCCTGAGTTGGTGCCTCTACAAGAGAACATTAACGGCAGAGCTTGGCGAGCAAACACTAGAAATACTAACCCACAAGAGGAACCTGAACAACGAGAGCAAATGGCGGCCGAAGAACAGAGAGCCAACAATAGAGCATTGAAGGACTATTCAATACCGAAGATCACTGATCTGCAGTCCAGTATAGTCCGGCCAGCGATAGCTGCAAACACTTTTGAGATCAAACTAGGGACACTTCAAATGGTTCAGAACACAGTCCAGTTTGGGGGTGCAGCTACAGAGGATCCAAATGAGCATATCTTGAGCTTTATTGAGATATGCGACACATTCAAATTCAACAACGTGTCGGATGATGCAGTGAAAATTCGATTATTCCTATTCACCTCGAGGGATAAGGCGAATAGTTGGTTACATTCACTGCCATTAGAATCAATCACTACTTGGGAGGACTTAGCTCAAAAGTTCCTCGCCAAATTCTTTCCCATGGCCAAGACAGCTCAGATGAGGAGTGCCCTGTCTCAGTTTGCACAACAACAAGGGGAATCTTTATATGACGCATGGGAACGATACAAGGAAATGCTCAGGAAATGCCCGCATCACGGAATGCCAGATTGGATGGTAATTAGTTCATTTTATAATGGTTTGGGATAGCAGTCGAGGCCAATCATCGATGTCGCATCGGGAGGAGCTCTGTGGGCCAAGGACTATCCGACAGCCTATGACCTAATTGAGACTATGGCGGCCAATGAATATCAGAATCCGACATCCAGAATGTCACAACCAAAAGTGGCGGGAGTCTTGGATGTGGATGTCGTCACAGCCCTTTCAGCTCAGATGGCAGCAATGTCAAAGAAGATAGACTCTATGACTGAAAATAGAGTTCAGTAAGTTTCTTTTGTATGTGAGTTGTGTGCCGGAGCACACCCGACAGATCAATGTGCCATCACTACAGTGTTAGTGCAGTTCGTCAGCAACTATCAGAAGCCTCAGAATCAGTTTCCAAACTCCTACCATCCAAACAATCAAAACCATCCTAATTTCAGTTGGAGCAACAATCAAAATGCTCAACAGCCTCAACCACCTCAACAACAAACTCAATACCAACCTCCTCCACAACAACAACCATACCAAAGTGCCCAACAGTCCCAATATCAACCCTACCAACCAAAATCTCAGCCACAACAATCTCAGCAGCAGTATGCCCCGAGACAGTCACATCCACCCGGATTTCATCAACCACAACATCAACATAATCCAGCTCCTAGTCAACAATCAGAGGAGAGAGCTGAGATAGAAGAACTTAAGTTGATGGTTAAGAGTTAAGCGGTGTCTCTTAAGACATTGGAGACTCAAATTGGCCAAATGGCCAATGCAGTCCTGAATAGACCGCAAGGAACTCTTCTAAGCAGTACGGAAATAAATTCAGGGAGAAGAGATGGCAAGGAGCAATGCCAAGAAATCACATTAAGGTCTGGGAAACAGATTGCTGAACCAGAGGCTGGCGCAGCCGCGCCCCAGGAAGACCAAAACCTGGTGCGGGCGAGCCCAAGTGCAGAAAATCCTGAGGTAGTTTTGGAAGATGGGAAGGATGGGGGCAATACAATTGAGCCAGAAAAGGAGAAACCTATTGAGAAAACCCATATACCACCACAAGTGATATATCCTCCTGCACCATACCTACAGAGGATTCAGAAGTAGAAATTGGATAAACAGTTCGCCAAGTTTTTGGAGGTATTCAAGAAACTGCAAATCAATATTCCCTTTGCCGAAGCTTTGGAACAAATGCCGAGCTACACAAAGTTTATGAAGGGGATACTGTCAAGGAAGAAGAGGCTAGATGACTATGAAACAGTGGCCTTGACAGAGAAATGCAGTGCGGTTTTACAGCGAAAACTACCTCCAAAGCTTAAGGATCCAGGGAGCTTTACAATACCTTGTTCTATTGGGGAGTTGTCCTTCAACAAGTGTCTATGTGACTTGGGGGAAAGTATTAATTTGATGCCACTATCGGTGTTCACTCAATTGGGATTGCCGGCTCCTAAGCCGACAAACATATCTTTGCAGCTAGCCGATAGATCCATCACCTACCCCAGAGGCATTGTTGAAGATGTGTTGGTAAAGGTGGATAAGTTCATATTCCCTGTAGAATTTATCATCCTGGACTTCGAAGAAGACAAGAACATTCCAATTATTCTGGGGAGACCATTTCTAGCCACCGGGAGAACACTCATAGATGTACAAAAGGGAGAATTGAGTATGAGGGTTCAAGACCAAGAGGTGACGTTCAATGTCTTCAAGGTTATGATGTTTCCCACATATGAAGAAGACTGTTTTAGAATTGATACTGTCAACAGGATACTGCAGGAGGAGACTGAACAATTGCTGAGTATGGATCCATTGGAGTGCTCTTCTGGGAGAATCCGATATGGAGGAGACATATGTGGTGGAATGCATACAAATTCTGAATATGGTGCCTCAGATGTGAAAGTTTAAAATTC
The DNA here is from genome assembly GCA_020205555.1 of Panax stipuleanatus. Taxonomy (NCBI): domain Eukaryota; kingdom Viridiplantae; phylum Streptophyta; class Magnoliopsida; order Apiales; family Araliaceae; genus Panax; species Panax stipuleanatus. The sequence continues at coordinate 114,794,060 of CM035119.1, read as the reverse complement.
CAATCGAACCACTTGGACAGACTAGGGAGTTATCAGAGCGACTAAAGCCTTTTCTAGAGGTGGCCCCCACACTTGACCTGAAACCTCTTCTGGATCACTTGAGATATGCTTATCTGGGAGAATCTTCTACGTTGCCGGTTATTATTGCCTCTGCTCTATCATCCGATCAGGAGAGCAAATTGTTGCGGGTCTTAAGAGATTTTAAATCAGTTATTGGGTGGACCATAGCTGACATAAAGGGGATCAACCCTTCCTATTGCATGCATAAAATACTCTTAGAGGATGAAAGCAAGCCATCAATAGAGCAGCAAAGAAGATTGAACCCGATTATAAAAGAGGTTATCAAAAAAGAGATCCTTAAGTGGTTAGATGCTGGAATAATTTATCCAATTTTAGACAGCTCTTGGGTGAGCCCGGTGCAGTGCGTCCCAAAGAAGGGAGGCATGACAGTCGTGACTAATGAAAATAATGAGCTTATACCTACCAGGACAGTTACGGGATAGAGAGTTTGCATGGACTATCACAGACTGAATAAAGCTACAAGGAAAGATCATTTTCCTCTCCCGTTCATTGATCAGATGCTGGATAGGCTGGCAAGACACGACTATTATTGCCTCCTAGACAGTTACTCTGGGTATAATCAGATTGTCATAGCCCCCGAGGACCAAAAGAGGACCACCTTCACGTGCCCATACGGTACATTTGCATTTAGAAGGATGTCTTTCGGGCTATGCAATGCTCCCGCCACATTCCAAAGATGCATGATGGCTATATTTTCTGACATGGTTGAACACAATGTAGAGGCCTTCATGGACGATTTCTCTGTCTTTGGGGACTCTGTCGACATTTGTTTAGAGAATCTGGTATTGGTGTTAAGGAGATGTGTTGAGACTAACCTCGTTCTGAACTGGGAGAAGTGCTCTTTTATGGTACATAAAGGTATTATTCTAGGCCACAAAGTTTTTAGAAAAGGTCTAGAGGTGGACAAGGCTAAATTGGAGACCATTGAAAGTCTACCGCCACCATCCTCAGTAAAGGGAGTTCGTAGTTTTCTCAGGCATGCAGGCTTCTACCAGCGTTTCATCAAAGACTTCTCGAAGATTACTAAGCCTTTGTGCAGTTTACTCGAGAAGGACGTCCCGTTCAAATTCAACGAGGAATGCCGGGTAGCCTTTGAACACTTGAAAAAGAAATTGACTACGGCTCCCGTCATTACAGCACCAGACTGGTCTCTCCCCTTCAAATTGATGTGTGACGCAAGTGACTTCGCCGTGGGGGTGGTATTGGGACAACGCAGGGATAAGGTCTTTCATGTGATCTATTATGCAAGCAAAATCCTGACAAATGCCCAGTTAAACTACACCACCACTGAGAGGGAAATTCTTGCAGTGGTATATGCTTTTGACAAATTCAGGTCATATTTGATTGGCACAAAGGTAATTGTATACACAGATCATGCTATGATCAGATACCTGATTTCAAAGAAGGATGCTAAACCTCGACTCATTCGGTGGATGCTTCTTCTCTAAGAGTTTGACTTAGAAATTAAAGACAGAAAAGGGACCGAGAACCAAATGGCTGACCACTTATCTAGACTGGAAAATTCGGGGATGGATAGAAACGACAAAGTGATGATCAATGAGTCCTTCCCGGACGAGCAGTTGTTCGTGGTGCAAGGCGAGATGCCCTGGTTTGTGGATTTTGCGAACTTCTTAGTGAGCAATATTATCCCGTCTGACTTCACTAGAGCCCAAAAGAAGAAGTTTCTACACGATGCTCGATGGTATAGTTGGGATGAGCCGTACTTATTTAGACAGTACGTTGATATGATGATTAGGCGGTGCGTCCCTGAGAGCGAAATGGAAAGCATATTGCGAGATTGCCACTCATCTGTTTATGGAGGCCATTATGGGGGTGTGAGGACAGCCGCCAAAGTGCTACAGGCCGATTTTTATTGGCCAACACTATTTAAAGATGCTCATAACTTGTCCAGAGCTGTGACCGTTGTCAGCGCGTGGGTAACATATCCAAAAGAAATGAGATGCCTCTGAATATGATCTTGGAAGTCGAAATCTTTGACATCTGGGGGATAGACTTCACGGGGCCTTTTGTCTCTTCTTGTGGAAATTTATACATCTTGCTGGCGGTTGATTATGTGTCCAAATGGGTAGAGGTAGCAGCCTTACCAACCAATGATGCTCGGGTGGTCTTAAGTTTTCTTCAGAAAAGCATATTCACACGCTTCGGGACACCTAGAGCCATCATCAGTGATGAAGGAACACACTTCTACAATCGTCAGTTTTATGCGTTTTTGGCCAAATATGGGGTGAATCACCGTATTGCAATGGCATACCATCCCCAAACAAATGGCCAGGATGAGGTATCTAATCGTGAGGTAAAGCGGATATTGGAAAAGATTGTGAATCTCACGAGAAAGGATTGGTCTATCAAGCTCGACGATGCTGTGTGGGCCTATAGGACTGCTTACAAAACACCACTGGGTATGTCGCTATATCAGCTTATGTATGGGAAGGCCTGCCACCTCCCCATGGAGCTCGAACACAAGGCCTACTGGGCTATAAAAAAGTTAAATTTTGATTTAAAGGCTGCAGGGGAAAAAAGACTTCTCTAGCTTAATGAGCTTGACGAATTCAGATTGCAAGCTTACGAGAACTTAAAGCTATATAAGGAGAAGGTCAAAAGGTGGCACGATAGGAAAGTCATGGAAAGAACCTTTGAGCCGAGGCAAGCAGTGTTACTGTGTAACTCTCATCTCAGGCTCTTTCCGGGAAAGCTAAAATCACGATGGTCGGGCCCCTTCATAGTGAAAACTGTGTTCCCTCATGGCGCAGTGGAAATTTTTGACCAATATCCAGACAAGCCCTTCAAGGTGAACGAACAAAGATTAAAGCACTATTATGGCGGCGGGGTAAATCGAGAGAAGGTCGCCTCGATTCTTTCCACTACTTGATCGATTCAGACAGAGTCTAGCTTATGGACTATAAACAAGCGCTCGATGGGAGACACCCCATCATCTCTCTTCTCCCTCATATTTAATTCTTGCATCATAATCTCTATTTCTCCCTTATGTTTAATTCTGGTTACTTATCTCTCTATATCTCCCTCCCCCTGTTTAATTCTAATCATTTGGAAATTTTTTTAAAATTTTTGGACAGTTGTGGTATTAGGATGCTCTTTGCCTATATTTTTGGACATTAGGCATTGTTGCATCTATGTTTGGGAACTTAGAGATTATTGCCTATATTTTTGAACTTAGGCATCATTGCACATATTTTTGGTGTTGGAAGCTCATTGAATATATTTTTGACGTGTTAGCATATTGCATATAAGTTCTTATAGCAATTTTTTGGGAATTCACATAGATATGATTCACTTACATAGCATTACTAAGGATTTAATAGTACATACATCGTACATATGCATTTTTGATTATGAAATCAAGTTATACATAATTTTTTCTTGCTATATGTGCAGGTAAGGCAAGTGTTTAAAGTTGCTTCTTGTGCCTTCATATCATTGCTGCAGAAGGCAAAAGAAAAATTTTGGCTGGGCTCAGGGCAGCGCGGCCGCGCTAACCTCAATGCATAACCCGGCGCGCCCGCGCTAATTTCCAGAAAATCCTGAGAATGACCTTGACCCGTGCTGCCGCGCCCCATATAGAGCTTAAGCAGGCACGCCCGCACCCGACCCCAGACAGACGCCTATTTTAATTTAACACAACCGTTCCAAGCCCTAAGTTTATTTCTATTCTAATAACCATTCTCTCAAACGCACAAACTTCTCTTCTCTGAGAATATCATCCCATGACCCTCTCCTTCTCCAAATCCTACTCTCTACAAACCAAGCCCTAATTCCATTGCAATACACAACCTCTCCATCTCTTCATCATATACACCTAGCCTAATCTCCTATACCATCACTCTCCAACGAATTTTGGCACAGTTAGGATTCGAATTTTTAGAGATTGCAAGTTGGGGGAATTTTGTTCAAGCAAGGGTTTGCTTTGCGTTTTGCTGAGAATCAGTTTGGGGGTATATTGCATGTTCATCATCAAGGGGTTTACAACCAATTTTCTAAAAATATCAATGGGTCCTAAACGTGCACGATCTGCCGCTCCTGTATCGCCCGCTCGCAGTGACCAGGACGACGACATCACAGTGGATTTGACTAAATTTGTTAGCATCGAGGCTCAAATCGAGTACTATCGGATAGCGGCCAAAACAGTATTGAAAGAGAGGGGTTTAAAGCCGGCGAAGGAGGACGGCCAGTTGCTTGCTATGATCCGCGAGATGGGTGGCAAGGGGTTTGTGCAACATCACCGCATGTACCGTTGGCTCTCGTTCGTGAGTTTTATGCCAATGCCAAGGTAACACAGAGTGGCCGGTCTTTTGTCCGAGGCTATACCATTAATTATCGCCCAGCGGCGATCCGAGTGGTGTTATGTTTACCTCCACCCCCGGCTGGATAGGTGAATTGGGTCGAAGCGGATAGGTTTGAAACTAACCTTGACCAGTTGCTCCGTGATTTGTGTGCATTAGGCACAGTGTGGAAAATTAAGAAGGATACTACTGATGAGTATACCACTTTCCCTGCATCTGGTCTCAACAAATATGCCAAGGCATGAAATCTGTTCCTCTGTGCTAGCTTGATGCCATCCATGCACCAGCATGAGATTACAGTCGAGAGGGCTATCATATTGTGGGGGATCATCACGGGGAAATACATTGATGTCGGCCATCTGATTCACCAAAGCATGTTGCGTTTTATGAGAGGTAGCACCACAGGGTCCATTCCACATGCATCCATAGTGTCCCATCTCTGTGCTGAGGCAGGGCTTGACTGGGACGATGAGCAGATCCAAATGCCGAGTGGGGACGTCAATCATGCCACCATTAAAAAGTTTGAAGATTGGTCTGGGGGCATAGCACATCCACGGGGCAAAGGATTTATCTTGTCGGCCCCTACAACAGTTCCTCCACCGCAGCCCGCATCAACCGCAGTTCTTCCACCTCCAGCATAAGGGCACAGGATCGCCAGTTTTGTCGATTAGAGTGGAGAATGGATGCACTCCACGGGAACTTTGCAACCTTCGCAGATGGCATGTCCCGTGCACTGGCTGAGGCGTTCGCTCAGCAATGAAAGATGCTGGAGTGGCCTACCTTTGGTTCCGCTATGCCATACCCGCCACCAGACTCACCACCCGAGGAGGATGGCCATGCCGATGAATAGGGGAGTTTTCTTGACCCTTTACCTTCAATGGGGACATTGAATATTTCAAGTTTGGGGGTATTGGGTGTTATTAGTAGTAGTTGCATATATTAGTAGTAGTTGCATATAGTGTTAATTGCATATAGTTTTTTGCATAGCAGTTGCATTCTAGTTAAATTTTGCATAGAATTTTTTCAGTTTTATTTTATTTTGTTTATTTAGTTGTGTTTAATTTCATTGCATTGCATAATCCCATATGTTTAGCCTGTTGAATTCCAGTCTAGCCAATGATGACATTGAGATATGATAGATTTTTAAACTCTGTTAGTAGCTTAAGCTCAGTTATATTTTTATACATGATGTAATTTGTACCTGCTTCTTTGATGTCACCGGATAGCATAGTTTTGTCTTTAATTGCTTATTGGTTAGATTAGTGCATGCTTGTCTTTTAAGGGGGAATAATTTTATTTTTTAATTGCTAGAATTGTGTAATAAAAGCAATAATGACCTTAACAACACTGGAATACAAGTTTGAGGGAAAACTTTGGGTATGCATGCTAAGTATAAAAAGAAAGAAAAAGAAAAAGATAAGAAAGTTTAATGTGAAAAAAAAATAAATAAATAAACACCTTGGCTAGCTAAGTCTTGTGGCCTTTGATACTCGAGCAAGTACGCCCGAGGGGATTGTCTCCACACAAAGCGCCCTAAGGCCTTTATGGTTTGGGAGTCGTTGGTCGAAAGCTCGATAAATGGGTATCATTGAAAAGCCTAAGAGGGCTTAGCATTGCACAGTCGGGTGTTACCGCGGGAAATGTGCGAATATCGCCCCCGTGTGTGAATAAAAGTATAATAAGCCCTTGTTGCACCTTAGCTTGTATCTATGTGTTGGTTTGGTCATTGTTTTGTATAAATGAAAAATTCTGGACTTAAAACCTCAATTTTCCTTCCTTAGAAGTATAGCATGTGGAATCTTTATCTCTGTCAAACTTGTTTATGACATTGCACACACACACCATAGCTTAGTAACAGGTTGTGACTTGCAGTTTGTATGTCTTTATAACTGTAGCTTGAGCTATTACTTTGTTCATTGTCTTGTTATTTCCCTGAGGCGATTCTTATTGGAATTCATAACATGGCTGATACTTCGGGATTCATTTTCATGCAGTTTAGTTGCATATCATGTAGTTTACATTTGTGTTTGTTACTTGAGGGCAAGCAATAGTTCAAGTTTGGGGGTATTTGATAAGAAGGTTTTATACCTACTTATTGGATATCAACTTGCTATGATTATGGCTTAAACTCAAGCACTTTATTGTCTTTTAATGCGTTTTATCTTTGTTTTGCATATCTTAGTCAGGAAACTCAAAAGGGCATGGAATGGCATAATTAAGGCATGGAATGGCATGATAATGGACAAAATGGCATGGACTTGGCAACAAGGCAAGATAGCTTTGCATGAAGATGGCATGAGGTGAGGGAATGAATAAAGGGCCTCAAAGCAGCAGAGTGAAGGAGCAAGAAGCAAGAGAAGAAGCAACAATGAAAGCAGCACAACACCAGATACACCAGCAGAAGTTTTAAGCCCACTCGGCCGTGCTAGGATAGCAAAGGGAGGCAGCGCGCCCGCGCGAAAGTGCAAACCAGAGAATCCTCTGGATATTAGCGCGCCCGCGCCCCAATTATACTATGGGGCCGCGTGGACGCGCCTGTCTTGGCTGATGACTTTGTATTTTCTTACTTCGGCTGTGTGTATTAATATAAGGGTGTTGTGTATTGAACGGCGGGACTTATCACTCATCAGACTTATCACTCATCAGACTTATCATTTATTACAAGTTCCTATTTTTTAGGGTTTAGAGAGCTTAAGGGGTTTTGGGGAGCTTAACTTCTTCCTGCTTCTTGTTCTAGTAGATTTCTTTTATAGGGCTCACTTTGGAGCTTGTTTGTGGTCTAAACTTGAGCTTGCTAGCATTCTATTGGAAGGGGAACCACAAGTTTTCACTCTCTATATCTCTATTCTCTTACTTTCATAGTTGCTTCAATGCTTGGCTTAAATCCCATAATGGTTTGTGGTTTAGAGAAGACCTAACTACCATTATGGGATTCTAATGAATCTTATTGCTTAGTCTAGGTTTTCATGCCTCTTTGAGATGTATGATTGAATATATATGGTTTGCCTAGCATGGTTGTGTTGAATATATAGATGCTTTATCACCATCTACTATAATAGTTTATATGGAATTGAAAGAGGAAGTATAAACTTAGATTTTGCCATGCTAGCATATGTTCGTAAAATTTGCAAATGATGAATTTTATGTTTCGCTATCCGGATAGAAATATACCGGCTTGCCATATATTGTAGAAGTTGTATCCAATAGGGAGCTTGCACTTAAATCGATTTTGCTTGTAAATTGCATAGGAATATAGTGATTTAGGCTTTATCGATGTTCATGTGATTTCTATCTCTTTTGTGGATATTATGTGATATGGATTTGGTTTATTGAAAAATAGCCTTTTCTCACATTCGTGCTCCCGGCTAGCATTCCTAAGTAATCAATCATACTCGACATGAGGTATGTAATCTAGATGATGCAATAGGTGAAGTTAGGATCCCATATTTCTCTAATTTGAATCCCTTGTCTGTTAATTAGTTAAGTTTACTTTAAAATCAGTCTAGTTATTAAGTCACACTTTAATACTCGTTTGAGCAGCTGAAGATAACTATAGAATTGTTGCATGATAGTTTAAACCTAATTCCTTTTCTCCGTGGGAATGATCTTGATTTATCACTTTATTACTTGTCGACTGTGTACGCTCGTGTCTGTGCCCATTTTGTTAACATCGAAACTGTGCAACAGTTAGGAATATGCATGAGAATGTTATTCCTCTTATATAAGATTTGATTATGTACTTAATGAATGAATATGCAAATATGTCTGCATTGATGAAAGCTGTAAAGCCCTTAGTAGATGATAGACAATATGTACAAGGACTTAGATTGTTAAGATCAAATGTGTTAGGTTAATCCTACATGAATGAACAGCCTTGTGAAGTCCTTCAAAAGATTACAATGTACGAGGACTATGAATAGAAAGATCAAGCTTGTTAGGTTGATCTTATAAAATGTAATAGATAGGCTCGTCTGATCATAGTGCACTACACCATCCATCATAGTCTGTAAATATAGCCTCTCTCGGAGTTGCAGTCTGTCAAGAAGGTCACTCTCGAGATAGTAGAGACTGTCTGTCGAGCGCCTGCCAAGCCAAGTCAAGAATCGCAGGCTTCACTCTAAATTGTGGAGTCTACATATCGTAACCCAAGGCAGAATCGTAGTCTGACAAGCCAGTCAAGAGATTGCAGATGTCAAGGCAGAAATCGTAGTCTATCATATGAACTACTCTCAGAATTGTAGACTACACTTGGAGTCATAAAGTCTATAGATCGCCAATGGGCAGAATCGTAGTCTAGAGAACCAGAGCCAAATCGTAGTCAGTTAAGTGCTCACAATGCTAAGGAAGAATCATAGAGCACTTTACAATTCTCAACAGATGAGCAACTCTGAAGTGCATACAAAGATCTCATTCTGTGTTAAGAGTAGTCAAGTTTCTTCAAGCAACAAGCAAAGAGAAGATCAAAGCACCAACTCTATCAGCAAAGCTGATTGAGAAGTGAAGAGCCATTAAGGAGAAGTCTTCTATAAGCGCTCATCAGAAGATAACGATTGTAGTGTCTGTTAAATAAACAGAAGACAACGATCGTAGTGTTGACTACAACGATCGTGGTGTTTTCCAACTAGCAGCAGAGACTGAAAATAGCACTTACAGAGATAATGGCCAACCTACAGAGGACAGACGAAAAGGATTGTCTATGCTCAGCTTCACCTTGAAGAGTGAACAAGAGATCACAGGGCAGAAAGTTGAGGAAGCTGAGCATGACTAATCGGAAGAGTCTTGTAAACCAAAGGGCCAGAACAATCAGCCAAGTTATCAGTTCCTAATGCGATTCAAGGCAAGCAGATTCTTAGAACATACTGCAAGAGCTAGGTGCAAGATGGTTCTACATCGTCAACTCACAGAGCACTCTCAGAATCGTAGTGTTGTCAAAGTCAGTCAACTTGCAACTTCCACAGACAAACTACGACCAAGCACATGAAAGTCAGCATCAGAATCGTAGAGCTCGTGTGTCTGATTATGGAGACTTAGCAATGTTTCAATATGAAGACTAACAAACAAACGTTGCTGATTGAGAATACCGATGCAGTCACCAACATCCTTGGTCTGAATCAAGGAAACAAAAAGGAGAAATAAAGGTGATAACCAACCTGACTATTGAAAGTGACATTTCAGAAGTGTTAGGTGGAACAGTAGACTGCTGTGTCAGGAAAGTCAAAAAGGAGCTGTCACATCAACTCAGCATGTCTACATCAAATAACTCAGAATCTTTGAAGCTTTTCAAATAGCTCCCAATGGCTATATTCCAACGGGAAGCTGATGAATGGATATATAATAGCTAAAGCTTCAAAGGAGAAGAGTTGTTGACTCGGAGTGAGTCCTACTGAGCTTAACAGAGTAGAAGTCTCAGTGACAGTGGGACTACCATAGAAGGAGTGAATCACATCTGATGAGAGTCTTTAACTACTAAAGGCTTCACTCAACATGAAAGAGTATGCCAATAGAGTAGAATCTGAGTTGAGAGCCGGAAGGCCAAGAAGATAAGAACTAGAGTGGAAGATCAGAAAGCAGACCTCCTGAGCCACTCTACGGTTCACCATGAACAACCTGAGCTGAAGAGAAGTAGATGCAGATCAGAATCTGCATATAAGACAACCAGTGTTTAAAGGCTTCTAAGTACCAGAAGAAGTCTACCTAATATGCAAGACTTAGCAGTTCCTTAGTGGAGATAATGTGTTGTGTTGAAATCAGATGAAGTCAAGCATCAACAACAAAGATCAGCTGCACCAAGGAGATGAATAAGACTACTAAGTACACTAGGATGTCAAGATTAATGAACATCTTAGCAGTCCATCAGTTGGGATCAAGTCTCAATGCTGATTGCCATACGATCACAAGAAGCTGCTAAGTACCAGAAGATGATCAAGCTGAATGTCATCTTAGCAGCTCAACGACAACAACAAACAAACAAACAACCAGGTCCTGAGGGGTCCTTGTCTTCGTGACTAAATCAAAGTCAAGTCTGCTGGGCTTGCTGAGTACCAAAGGGTACAAGAGATTCTAAGTCTGCTGGGCTTAGTCTACAGTTTCCAAGTCTGCTGGACTTGAAGAGTTCTTAGTGAACTAGAGTTCCAAGGCTGCTGGCCTTGAAGGAATCTTAGTGATTCAGAGTTACCCTTTTCATTAGTGGAATCCCTGCTTATTGAAGCAGAAGAGTGGAGTAGGAGCATTTAGTCTCTGAACCACTTAAAACCCCTGGTGTCATTTACCTTATGTTATTTATATTCTGCACTATAACTGCTATAACTACTTACAACTAATCTAACATTAGAACTATGTTTAACAAGATATTCTTGAAGGGGATCTTAACTTATTTTGCTGTGCATTAATATGATTCTTCTATTTGTCATATGCTAATTACTTAGCAAGATCAAAGAAAAGGAAAAAGCTTTTAAAAATTAAAAAGGATCTATTCAACCCCCCTTCTAGATCTCTTGTGTACCTCTGAGAACTAACAATTGGTATCAAAGAAGGTTCTCATGATGTATCCAAAAGCTAACGCTTTGAGTTTGGTCCGCGGCACTAATAAGTTCTAAACTTAGTAATAGTGGTAAGTCACTTCTGAATGAAGATGAGCACACAAGTTGAAAATTGTATGTATAGGTAAATATGCATATACACCTGAAGCTATCCAGATTGGTCCCTGTCCTTAAATACAATTGCAATCAGTCCAATCGCTGCCCATAGTCAATCAGCAGTCTGCAACTGATTAATGGGAAGTCAAGATGCAGGAAGAGCAAAGAATCTTACGTCCACTGTTCTGAAAGATGAAATGCCTATACATGCTATGAGATGCTTATATAGAGGAGAAAGGAGAATTCTTCAAATATGTATTTGGCTAAATCCATGAATCTGAACCTTGAGGTTCGAGGGCGTCAAAAAATTCAAGTTGCTAAGACTTTCCTATGATCATAACTCCAAGACTCTGTATGATTGATCTAAGGCCATATGGAGCAACAAATGTTGTCAGTATTGATAATATAAAGGTGTGCACAATAATGCCTCATATCATTATGCAAATAAATAGGACAACTAACTGTCAAGAAACTGACAGTGTCAAGGTATGAATCATCATCACTATATACATACATCATATGACATCACCTTATGTGCTATAACAGTATTCTATCAAAAGATCATTTTCTTCCTAAAAAGGGAAAAGAGAGAAAGTACATTTGAGATTGGAAACTATTTGCTGAAATTTTTTCTCTCCACCCATGTTTTAAGTTGAAAATAAATTTTTGAAAGAAATCTGATATATGCCTTAAGTAAATTACAATCTAAGAAGTTTAAGTTGCTCGGCCTTTGCTAATGGGTTGGTATATTTGTAAATTTATACAAACCAATGATTTGTGTTTTTGATAAAAACATAGAATGCGATTAACATTAAATGTGTATCTAGAAGGTTCTTGGAAACTGGTCAACTCCATGAACCAACAAAATGCAAATAATTAATAGAGTTGATCCTCACTCTGAATATTCAAAATTTGTGAACATAGCAAAAAACAAAGGGTGTAACAACCAAAGAAAAGGATTATCATATCAAAAATGTTTAATTATACACACACTCACGATCATGCATTATAACTGTCATTATATCTAAAATTGATGTTTGTATGAATATGATTGTTGATGCTTATATGGTGAAAATCCAAAAAGTATGAGGAACTAGGGTGTTTGAGAAAACTAACCTAGCAGGACCCAAATAGCCATGGGTACCAAAATAGAAAATCATTTAACCTGCAGGTACTTGGTCTATCTGACCTAACTGAGGAAAATTGAAGCACGTGAATTCAGTCACAAAGCCACTACCAGCTACAAGTTCAAAGATCCCCCAGTAATGCTCTCATTCAAGGTCATCCAAGGCTAGAGCTTACTCCTGAAGATTTGCTGAGTCCTTAAGGATGAAGATCTCATGAGCTTAAATGGATTCCAAAATCCTTAGTATGATCATCATGATACTTCAAAAGGAAGCTGGCTATTCATGTCAAGAAGTAAGAGACTTTCCATGCTTATCCATGCAAAGCATATCATCTCAAAAGGAACATCAAGGAAGATCATATCAAGGGATCATCAACCAATGGTGATGAAGTATGAATCATAGAAGTAAAACTCTACGAGTACATAAGATGCTAAAGTCTGAATGATAGAAACTACGTTCGTAGTGTCTAGTCAGCAAATCGTGGAGTAACCAGTTCTAAAGAAAATACTCTATGATCAAATGGAGCTGATTCAACCATGAAGATTCCAGCTAGAAAGAGATATGAAAGGCAATCTTACTTATGTATGAATAAAAGAGTAGCCCATCTTTCGCTAAGATGATAGTATCAACTATGATGGAGCAGTAATCTGATAAGTCTAGCAGCGCTCAAATTGAAAAAGGAGCACAGTGAAGCAAATCTTTTAGATCTCCTAAACAATGAAGGTAGCTATACTTGATGACAAGGGAAGAGCAACTGAAGATATGGAGGTGGTGAAGATTAAGAAGAAGAAGAAGTGGGGTTCTTGCTAAAAGTTCAGAGATAAGCTCAGAAGACATGTCAACCTCTCTTACATATCTACTGACCACTCCACGAAGAACCAGTTCACTTCTGTTAAGTTCCTAAAACAGAAGCTTATCCAAATAGCCACATCCCAGTTATAGAGTCCCAAAACATTGTGGCTGATGGACCAAATAAATCTTCATCCCTAGTAGTAACATCCCAAAATGTGCTACTGATAACCATATCAGCCAACTACCTTGTTCGTAGAGTACCTACAATCAAACTCCAGATTGTGGATTAAGAGTGTGCTGACTCAACAATCGCAGTCTACAAACACCTCTCCAATACACTCCTGACCATACATATTAATGATCCAAAAGCACCTCATTCTCTCTTACTTGAATATACCAACATCAAAGTATATTCAAAGTTGGTAAGTAAACTCCATGGCAGAGAAACCCACTATGATGACATTGTTACCACCAAGTCTAAGCAGTCCTTCTTCTGATAAGCGCCTCAGAGACAAACCTAGCCCTAAGTTTTATACTAAGAGGCCAGCCCTTTCTGAGCTACCTTAACCCAGAAGAAGTGCTGATATAGAATGCATCGCAAGAACCTCTGCAGACGTATATAGTAGCCCCTCAGAAGAATTCAAGCTGCTGATAAATCATGCAACTCTCAGCTGGAGATTAATAAAGAATCATCTACTGAAGCATGGCAAGACGACGATCGTCGAGTAGACAAAGAAATCGTGGAGTACTAAACTATGTCATCAGGCTACTCCACGAACAGAAGAAGTCAACAGTCAACTAAAGGGAAGTCAAATCTGAAAACCTGATCTGAAATGAGAAGTTATAGATAGTGACATATCGTGTACTTACACCTGTCCTATTGAAAAGTAGAGGGAACAGTTATAAAGGAAAATTCCAATCTGTGGCAGTTACACTTATAAGAAACTATCGAAAAGCTGCAAGTCTCTCTAGTCCATCTTCCCTCTTTGAACCCAAAACCCTAAACACCTTCCAAAAGCCTAAATCTCTCAAACCTCTAGCCATACTCAAATCGCCCTCAAGAACCCCCTACAATACTCCTAAAATCAAACACCCATATATTCCTAACCCTTCAAATGGAAGATTGACGTGTCGTCACGGGAATTCAACACGGCTCTAAGAGATTCAAAAAAATCAGAAAAGAAGTTCAGGGACATTCTAGATCTCGTCAAGAATGCTGTGTTTTCTGAATGCCTTGAATTGAACACCCTGATCTATGCCGACCTGCTGAAGGAGTTCTATTCAAATGTAACGATAGATTCTGAGCTTCTATCTATAAAGGTCAAAGGATTAAACTTGAAGATACGAGCATCAGACATCAATTAATGTCTAGGATTTCCTGACCAGGGTCTGAAAAATCTCGAAGAAGTCGACATTAAAGAAGGAAAAAGGGTAATGTGCCACAAGAGAAACCCAAATCTGAAAGACATGAAGAAGAAGGAGTTTCCTAAGGAGTTTGAGTTTCTTGCTGAGATTACAGGGAAGTGTATATTGAGCAAAGATACTGCACATGATACTGTGAGCGATCTACAACTGAGAATCATGTCTGCTATTATCTTGAAGTAGTAAATCAACTTTGGAGTGGTACTGTTCGACCTAATGTCCAGATGGCTAGAAAAGGCAGAGAAGAAGAAGTCAACAGATAAACCTCTCACAAAGGTTTTCCATGGGAGATTCTTGAGCATCATCTTGAAGAAGAAACTGAAGAATAAGATAATGGATGATGAGGGAGAACCCCCTTAATATTCACAAAGTGATGTCTCCAAAGCTGTTTGACAACTGGAAGAAAAATCCCATGGAGAATAAGAAGCTGAAGACGTCTGGCAGCAGCAGTAAGGGCAATACGAAGAAGAGGAAGGAAAGCAATATAAAGGATGAGCTCTCTCACTTTGATGATTCCAAAGCTCTAGAGTCCACTTCTGTAAAACCATCCAAGAAGAGAGCCAAGGTTGTGAGAAAATCACCAGAGATCCCCCCAAGAAGTCCTTCTGCTGATAAAGAGGAATCAAAATCAGAAGAAGAAGAAGCACCTGGATCTCCTATTGCTGAACCCCCAAGAAGAAGAAGGAGCAATCGACTACTTCTCATACCAGGCCTCAAGAAGAAAGAAGGATATTCAGTAAAGATCATTGATCTAAGTGATGATGATGATGATGATGAGCCTAAAACTATAGAAGAAGATATAAAGGGCAAAAGGAGGATGATTTTTGACAGCTCCAACAGTGATGAAAGTGAAAAGACTGCAAATGGATCTGAATCAGAAGAGGAAGATGAAACTGAAGCTAAGGAGATTTTAAAAACTGTAGAGCAAGGAATAACTAGTGAGTCTATGAAAACTAGTTCAGTAGAGGATGATGGAAATGGAGATCATATGCAGGAATCTAATGATGAGTCAGTTGAAATGAGCTTGCACCAGTCTGACTCTAAATCAGCAAATGAAGGAATGGAAGCAGACTCAAGCTCTAAAGATCAGGGATAATTAGACTATCATGTCCTTTTTCCTGGAAATGTTCGAAGAAGATTAGTGGTGGAAGTCTTTGATGAACCACAAGGTGTGCTACCAGGCAGATGGGTAAACTATGGGAATGAATGACTCAGTGTGGTAAGGATGTCCACAGCCGATCTGCTCCAAAGTTTTCAAGACATGGACTTGGACCTTACAACGGTGCTGTATGATTCTGAGAATCATCTGATAAAGTGGTTCTACCCTTGGATGCCATGGTTGAAGGCCTACACTACTGGAGATAAAAGCTACATCAGCTGGTGTTACTCACACTTTCCTAATCTAGAGCTGATCTCGCAAAACTTTCCATGGGTTAAGACATTCCCAACCAAGCTGATCAGAGACCAACCTCACTTCAAAGTCTATCGTCAGGCCAGTAACATCTACATTCCCTAATATCTTCTAGAAAGCTTAGATGATGGAAAGATCACATCAAAGTCTACGATCGTAGAGTCCTTACACTCTACCATTGCCAGTGATCAAGCTTACCCTGACAAGTCAAACTCTGCTTCTACATTCCTCTTTGATATCCCATCTTCCTCCAACAATAACTGGTATTCAAATCTCTTTGAGATTCTCACTACCTTTGAAAATATATCTAAAAGTGAGAAATATGATGTCCAACCAGCTGCTCAAATTCTTCAAGATCAAGAGTTACTGAAAAACTCTGAAGAATTGGTTGAGAAATTCTCTTATATTGCTAAAGAAGCTAAGAGCATGACATGAGGAGAAAACAGTCAGTTCAACAGAAAGCTTCAAGCAACTATCTCAGATATATCTCTCAAGCTTCAACAGAGAGACCAAGTCTATCTGAAATCTATAAGGGATCAAAGGAGAGAAGCTCTGCAATTTCAGAAGAAAAAATTAGAATCTATTTTGTCTCTCTCTGAGAAAATAGACACTCTTAACTAGTCTCTTTCCCTAAAGCTAGAGCTCGACTAACAGGAACTCAAGATTGAAGTTGGTAACACATCTCACCTGATTGAGCAGCTTATGTCCACTGTTCAGCATCTCTCTTAAGTGATTGATGACAAAAATGGGGAGAAAAAGAGGTACTCAAAGAGACGAATGAAGATAGAGGAGAAGAGCCAAAGCAGAAGAGCAAAGGAGATGAAAGGAAAGCAGAAGAAGAAAGTAATGGAGTCATCATCCGAGGGGGAGCCAAAGCAAGATGAATTCATGAAGACAAGATCTAAGGGGGTGACAAATGAAGATGAAGCAAAGCCAAAAGAAGATGAAGTAATGAAGCAATCATCTGAGGGGGAGCAGAAACTAGAAGAACAAACAGATGAGTAGCAGCAACAGAAAGAGCATCCAAAAGACATATAAAGAGCAGATAATGAAAAAGAGAATATACATCTCTAATTGTAATAGTATGTTCTGGATCTAGGACTTAGATTGCCATATCATTTGTAAGATAAATTCTCATTAATGACATTCATATTATCTGTTCTAGTAATACAACAACTCACTGTATATTAAGATTCGTTCATCTCATACATATGCATTTAATATTTTTTTCATAATCAAATAGGGGGAGATTGTTAGGAATATGCATGAGAATGTTATTCCTCTTATATAAGATTTGATTATGTACTTAATGGATGAATATGCAAATATGTCTGCATTGATGAAAGCTGTAAAGTCCTTAGTAGATGATAGACAATATGTACAAGGACTTAGATTGAAAAGATCAAATGTGTTAGGTTGATCCTACATGAATGAACAGCCTTGTGAAGTCCTTCAAAAGATTACAATGTACAAGGACTATGAATAGAAAGATCAAGCTTGTTAGGTTAATCTTATAAAATGTAATAGATAGGCTCGTCTGATCATAGTGCACTGCACCATCCACCGTAGTTTGTAAAGATAGCCTCTCTCGGAGTCGCAGTCTGTCAAGAAGATCACTCTCGAGATCGTAGAGACTATCTGCCGAGCGCCTGCCAAGCCAAGTCAAGAATCATAGGCTTCACTCTAAATTATGGAGTCTACATATCGTAACCCAAGGCAGAATCGTAGTTTGACAAGCCAGTCAAGAGATTGCAGATGTCAAGGCAGAAATCGTAGTCTGTCATATAAATTACTCTTAGAATCGTAGACTACACTCGGAGTCGTAGAGTCTACAGATTGCCAATGGGCAGAATCGTAGTCTAGAGAACCAGAGCCAAATCGTAGTCAGTCAAGTACTCACAATGCTAAGGAAGAATCGTAGAGCACTCTACGATTCTCAACAGATGAGCAACCCTAAAGTGCATACGAAGATCTCATTCTATGTTAAGAGTAGTCAAGTTTCAGAATGCAGTCTACTTGAAGAATATCAAAGAGCATTCTCTGAATGGCCTGTAAGCAAATAGAAGATTAAAGCACCAACTCTATCAGCAAAGCTGATTGAGAAGTGAAGAGCCATTAAGGAGAAGTCTTTTATAAGCGCTCATCAGAAGATAACGATTATAGTGTCGATTAAACAAACAGAAGACAACGATCGTAGTGTTGACTACAACGATCGTGGTGTTTTCCAACTAGCAGCAGAGACTAATAAAGCACTTACAGAGATAATGGCCAACCTACAGAGGACAGACGAAAGGATTGTCTATGCTCAGCTTCACCATGAAGAGTGAATAAGAGATCATAGGGCAGAAAGTTGAGGAAGCTGAGCATGACTAATCGAAAGAGTCTTGTAAACCAAAGGGCCAGAACAGTCAGCCAAGTTATCAGTTCCTGATGCGAGTCAAGGCAAACAGATTCTTATAACAGATTGCAAGAGCTAAGTGCAAGATGGTTCTACATCGTCAACTCACAGAGCACTCTCAGAATCATAGAGTTGTCAAAGTCAGTCAACTTGCAACTTCCATAGACAAACTACGACCAAGCACATGAAAGTCAGCATCAGAATCGTAGAGCTCGTTTGTCTGATTATTGAGACTCAAAAATGTCTCAATATGAAGACTAATAAACAAACGTTGTTGATTGAGAGTACCGATGCACTCACCAACATCCTTGGTCTGAATCAAGGAAACAAAAATGAGAAATAAAGGTAACTACCAACCTGACTACTGAAAGTGACATTTCAAAAGTGTTAGGTGGAACAGTAGACTGCTATGTCAGGAAAGTCAAAAAGGAGTTGTCATGTCAACTCAGCATGTCTACATCAAAGAACTCAGAATCTTTGAAGCTTTTCAAATAGCTCCCAACGGCTATATTCCAACGGGAAACTGATGAATGGATATATAACAGTTGAAGCTTCAAAGGAGAAGAGTTGTTGACTTAGTGTGAGTCCTACTGAGCTTAATAGAGTAAAAGTCTCAGTGATCGTGCGACTACCATAGAAGGAGTGAAGCACATCTGATGAGAGTCTTTAACTACTAAAGGCTTCACTCAACACGAAGGAGTATGCCAACAGAGTTGCATCTGAGCTGAGAGCCGAAAGGCCAAGAAGACAAGAACTAGAGTGGAATATTAGAAAACAGACCTCCAGAGCCACTCTAAGTTTCACCTTGAACAACCTGAGCTGAAGAGACGTAGATGCAGAGCAGAATCTGCACACAAGACAACCAGTGTTTAGAGCAGAACGCAGAACAGAAATCTCACAAGGATATATACATGGTTCAACCCTTAAACCTCTAGTCTAGCGGCCTACATCCACGTCCAATACCAAAAGGTATTGGAGACTCACTTTATTAAAATAATATTCAACAAATTATAGAAAAACTCCCTGTTACAACGAAGCTCGATTTAGACTTGGACACCTCTGCCCCCTTGCACCTCTGTAACTCCTCTCACCTCTAAGACTTTGATACTTTTGTTGTACAGATTGAATATTATAACCCCCCCCCCAAGAAAACCTAGACTTTTACCAGGTTACAAAATATATTATAAGATTACAAAGACCTTCCAATTGACAAGAATATAAGAGATGATAAAACAGAACTGGAATTAGACTTGTATAAAGGTTTTTCAGAATGTATTCAGCAGTGAGTTTTTAGCTTCCAGTGTAGTCTCTTCTTTTTGCCGTGCAGACTGTGTGTGTATATATATATATATATATATATATATAATAAACAAGCAACGTCTATTTCCAATTTGTTAGCAATAAAATCTCAAAATAATCTCAACCTTCTGTTATATCTAACAGATAAGATATATATATATACACACACACACACACACATATATATATATATATATATATATATATATATATAATAGCTTAATATATATGAATATGAAATACGCTGCTTTGATGGAGTCAAAGAGATATTCAAAGTCTAGCTGATAGAGTCCAAATAACCTTGATAGCATGTTTCCTTAAAAGTCTGCTCTATCAACTTTGAACCAGATTCCTTAACTAGTCAATCTCCTTAAAACACTCCAATTCAAATTTGAATTGGTTTAATAGCCAAACAGATTTAGATATAACAGCAAAACAAATATTAAAAGATATTTCTGAGTTATATCAGTTTCTATAAAGTACTGTAACACATGGCAAATAAAACTAACATGTATTAGCACATATTAGAATAATATATAACACTCCAACCTGCATTAAAACTCTTTTGGGCTAGAAAGAGGTTTAACACACTTCCAGGTAATCTTAAGTGAATCAAATGAATTGGGCCACCATACAAAGCAACAAATTATAACCCATTATAAAATCAGCCCATAATATAATCCATTTAAACCATTATATAGCCTTCATGCAAAAACATATTTGACTAACATAACCCAAATAGATTATAAACCCCAAACAGATTATAAACCAATACAAAATCAATTAAGCCCATATATGCATTGTCATCACTAAAATCACAAAGTATATATACTAACATTTTCCCCCTTTTTGATAATGACAATATATTAACCTTTATGAACAACACACCCCCCCTAAATAAATGGCTCCCCCTTAATTTATGCATATTATGAATAAAAGATTTCATAGATTGATATCCCTCTTGATTCAAATAGCTAAAACAAATAATACCTATAATTATAGAAAAATTCAAACAGATATATCCACATAATATATCTATATCTTAACTTCAAATTTAAATTCAACTTATCCAACAGATTCAAATGCCCAATAGTTAAATTCAAAGATAATAGATAATCCCAAAATAGATTTCAATGTTATCGAATCCCAAAACATAATGTTATCAAAATCCAAATAGTTATCAAAATCTAACTAGATAAACCAAAAACATATTTTCAAAACAAACATAGTAGTGCAGATCCAATCCAAACCTTTGGTAGCAGCTCCAAATCCCCAAAAATATCTCCCCCTTTGACACCATCAAAAAGGAGAGATTAACCTTCTTCTTGAACAATTTCAAACATCCCATCTTCAATCTTTTTGGTAAGTGACTTAAACTGAACATCTAAGGAGTCAACGCTTTCAGTAACAGTGAGTACTCTATCTGATAAGGAGTTGAGTGAAGTTAAAAAATTATTCATGAATTCAAGCATTGTATCGAACTTGGAATTCATATCATTAACAAGATGATAAAGTTCAGAATTTTGGGAAACAGGAGGAATTGGAATAGAGTAAGGAGTAGAAGAATGGGATGGAGAAGTAGTAGGGGCGATAGGATCAGGAATAGTTTCTTCTATATTCCAAGACAAAACATTGTCAACCCCAATTTTGAGTTTTGAATTGGCAAAAACCAATTCATCAATCACTTCAGTCAACTGAAAAACTTCTTCATGTTCAAAAGATATATCAAAATGAGCAAATATTTTTGTCAAAAAGCCACCATATAGAAGACATTTAGATTTGGTTTGAATACAACTTTCCATATGATTTATCATTAACAGGGCACAATTAAATTTTGTGTTGGATAAAATAAGAGCTGACAATATCAAATCTTGATAAGTCATTTCTGACCTACCACCAATTCGAGGGACAAGATTAGCACGAATATTTTTATGAATGACACTGTTTAGTGGTGTGGTCTCAAGAACTGTTGGCAAAGATACAAATTCAACTGTTGGTCAGTCTTTAACAATCCTTAATTGTTGCAAAATAGATAGATTTTCAAATTTCAGTGGCCCTTTAAGAGTGAATGGGGAAGTCTAGAACAGAGAATATCAAATAGAACACCCAACATAGCAGAGTCAATGGAAATT
Source organism: Panax stipuleanatus (assembly GCA_020205555.1). Taxonomy (NCBI): domain Eukaryota; kingdom Viridiplantae; phylum Streptophyta; class Magnoliopsida; order Apiales; family Araliaceae; genus Panax; species Panax stipuleanatus. Next base: position 114,772,444 of record CM035119.1, on the reverse strand, counting down.
GTTTTGTTTTGAACAAAGGAATGAATTCGATTATTCGTGACACTCATATTGCCATAAAATTGCTTAATCAACATGGGATAGGCAGAGTTTGAGGGAAATAATAAAGTAGACAACCCAAGTTTTTCAAACAGATCATTTACCCCAATATTTTGAAATATAATCGGGTCTACAGGTTTGCCATATATAATCGGTTTATTAATCAGCAATTTCTCAAATCGAGTGGCAAATCTAGAGGATCGAAAGACAATAGAGGTATCACGAGTTCTAGGAACATGATGAGAGGAATCAGGGATACTCACAGTGACATGGGCTTTATCCTTGGTTGAATTTTTGGTTCGTTTCATCTTCTTTGACGAAGCACCCAAATTGGATGCCAATTTGGAGAGGTTCCAGTTCAGCCTTCGTTCATCTCTAGGTCCCTTGGATGAAGACGTCACCCCTTGATGAGCTGGCTCTTGGGATGCCACATCTGTCGCCTTGGGTCATTGTACAGGCTGTTGTCCGATATTGAAGGTAAAATCCCCCTTGTTTTAGCCATAGCCTACAGCCAAATATTCACCTTCTATAATGGACAAGGCAACTAACATTTATTTTTTGCTGTGCTAAGCCATAAGACTTTGACCTAAAAATTCACAAGCTCCGCTTGTGCTTTTTCTATTAACTTGGCAACCTGCATAATCTGTATCTGAATAACCAATCAGTTCAAAGTTAGGAGATACAGGATAGTATATACCAAAATTAATTGTACCAGATAAATATTTAAATATTCCTTTTACTGCTTTAAGATGAGATTCTTTCGGTTGAGCTTGAAATTAAGCACAAAGGCATACACTATACATAATATCCGGCCTTGATGCAGTTAAATAAAGTAAACAACCAATCATACCTCGATACATTGCTACTTCAACATCTTTACCTGTAGCATCTGCAGTTAGCTTGATGGTAAAGCTCATTAGTGTTGACTTTGGTTTGGTATTTTCAAAACCAAATCTTTTCAATAACTCCTTTACATACTTTGATTGGTGAATGTGAACCCCTTCATTTGATTGTTTGATTTGAAGCCCTAAGAAATAGTTTAACTCACCCATAAGGCTTATATCAAACTCATTATGCATACATTGGGAAAACCACTCACACAAAGAGTTAGTTGTAGCTCCAAAAATTATATCATCCACATAAATCTGAACAATTAATAAGTATTTATTTTTTATTTTAACAAAAAGAGTAGAACTAATTTTACCGCGATTAAAACCATTGTCTAATAAAAATTTGCTTAATCTTTCTTACCAAGCTCTTGGTGCTTGTTTTAATCCATACAAAGCCTTTTTCAATTTAAATACACGATGTGGATATTTTTCATGTTCAAATCCGGGTGGTTGCTTAACATACACTTCTTCATTTAGTAACCATTTAAAAAGGCACTTTTCACATCCATTTGATATAATTTAAATTATCTAAAACATGCATAGGCTAATAAAATTCTTATTGCTTCCAACCTTGCAACAGGGGCAAAGGTTTCTTCATAGTCTATTCCTTCCTGTTGATTGTAGCCTTGAGCTACTAATCTGGCTTTGTTTCTTGTTATAATACCATTTTCATCTAATTTATTTGTACCAATAATAGATGCATTTTTAGGAGGCTTAACAAGATCCCATTCCTGACACCGTTCAAATTAGTTTAACTCTTCTTGCATGGCGATTGTCCAATTCTCATCTTGAATTGCTTCCTTGGTGCTTTTAGGTTCAACTTGTGAAAGAAAGGCTGAAAATGCACAATAATTCCTTGCTTTCGTTCTTATGTTCATTCAAGTATTAGGATCACCTATGATCAGGTTTAGAGGCTAATTTCTCACAGTTATGGATGATTTAGGTAGCCTGGCATTAGACATTTGTTCGACAGGTTCGGGCTCTAGCATGTCATGTTCTTCATCTGACTGTTTATTTGATTTTTCTTCTAAATCGGACGATCCTGGCTGTCTGTTTGCAGGTGTGCATATCTATATTTTTTGCTAAAACGGACGGTTCAGGCTGTCTGATTTCATCTGTTTTCCTTCTGCTTCGGACGGCTTAGGTTGTTCAGATTTAGCAATTTGGGTTCCACGATTCAGATTGTTATTTCCTACAGAATCCTCATCTTTTGACAGATCATGGTTAAATTCATCAAATATTACATGCACAGACTCTTTAACCTTTGACTTGTCAAGATTATAAACCCTATATGCCTTACTATGCACTGAATAACCAAGAAAAATAGCTTCAATTGATTTTGCATCAAAATTTCCAAGATTACCATTAATATTTAAAACAAAACATTTAGCACCAAACACTTTAAAATAATTAATATTAGGAATCCTCTTGTTTAGTAACTCATATGGTGTTTTCAATAATATGGGTCTAATCAATACTCTATTTAGAATGTAACATGTAGTATCTTTTAGGCAGTTTACTTTCTTGAAGTAAAGTTCTTGCAGTTTCTTGGAGAGTACAATTTTTGCGTTCCACCACACCATTTTGTTGAGGTGTTCTTGGTACAGAAAACTCATGTGTAACACCTTTCTCACTGCAATATGGTGTAAAGTCTTTTCCAAATTCTCCACCATGGTCACTCCGTATACCAATTAGCTTGAGGTTGTGTTTTGTTTCAACATTCTTTATAAGCTTTTCAAATTCTGCAAAAGCTTGATCTTTAGTTTTCAAAAATAAAACTCATGTAAATCTTGAAAAATCATATACAATCACAAAGGCATAATGATTATTTCCTAAGCTAGAATATCTCTCGGGTCCAAATAAATCAAGATGAAATAATTGAAGAGGTAAAGAAGTTGATACCTGATTTTTGCTTGTAAATGAATTTCTTGTTTGTTTACCTAACTGACATGCATTACAAATACCTGTTGTGACAACTCAAAAATTTATAAGATCTTAAATGATTAAAATAAAGGATAAAGAATAAAACCTAGATGAGAATTTGAGGATTTAATTGAAAATTTTAAGTAAAACCTATATGGTTTACTATTTGAATGAGAATAGAAAAAAATATGGGTTACAAAATTTCTAAACCCTAGAAATAAATTTATATGTACTTGAAGGAATATTAAGGATAAGGTACTACGATACCTATAAAGTTTGGTGACCTAATATGTAAATTAAGTATTTGAATTAAATAACCTCAAGTGTTATCTTTATTTAATTGTCCTAGTATTTTAACTATATGCTAGTGACCTAATCTAAGAGATTTATGAAATATGTCAAAACCTATTAGATTATCTTGTATGATTATGTGAATGTTTATAACTTATTAAGCCAATTAGGGCTATTAAGTTAAAACAAAAGTGAAATATGTTTTGACTTATGAGAATTATGTACGTGATTAAATAAATATATATTATATAATGTGTATACATTTATTTTGTATATAAAGAGAATTAAGAATAAAGTTATGTAATCTAATACATATATTAGGTATGGTAATTAAATAACCTAAGGAATTATAATATGAGAGAATGTTAGTATTTAAAAATATATACTAACCCTAAAAGAATTATTTTATACATCTCAATTAATTAATTTTATAACCTAAGTAAATCAAGTCTAATTGGGTTTATGTAAGTGAAATAACATTATTGATTGATAAGAATATGTAAATATCAATAATGATGAGCATTAGTTCAAGAGATAATAAATTTAATAGACTAACAAGGGTAAGTAATTTAAACAAGCCCAGTTGTTTATTTAAGCATTGGACTTGTAGGTAAATTAATTTAAGAACAACTAAATTGTTGAACTAGCCCAATATTAGATATAAAGGGCAAGTATACTAATGACACAATCAATTGGTGGTGGAGGCCCAAGTCCATTTTAATTAGTAAGCAATCGAAGAAAAATTGCAAGCCCAAAAGAAATTAATCAAAGCCCAAACTCTTAGCCCAATTGAGTGAGGACTTATTGGACCTTTAATAAGCTAATTAAGTATTAAAAAGAAAACAAATTTGGGCTAGAGATAGCCAAATTTGGCCCAAGCAAGGAAAAAAGAGAGAGGAGTGATGAATATAATGATGACATGACTTTAGTTAGTGAACAACCCACTTAGGTGTCATCTCCTTAGTTAGCTTTATCATTTTACTAAACTTACAAGTTAACCCAAGAGAGCAAGCAACCTTTAGTGTGCAAGCAAGCTAACATGATGACTAAGAGAGAGTAAGAGTGTGGGAGATTAAAATTAGATATACCAAATATATCTATTAACCCACCAAAACTAAATAATATTTCCTTTCTTTTCTCTTTCCTCTCATTCTTTCTAAGCTAGCAAAATAAAGCAACCAAGAGAGAGAAAGGGGAGAGTTCGGCCATCACATAGATAGGAGAGAGAGGAAGAATTCTTGTGGTTTCATAAGTTCCTAATCAATCTTAGGAAGAAGAGAGAAGAACCAAACTAAGGTATAAAGATTTCTACTTATATAGTCTAATTTCTTTTTATTTGATTTGATTTTTGAAAAGTTATGATCTTGAGGTTTAAAACCTTAGATCTATGTGTTTATAAGTGTTTCATGTTTAGATCTAACCCTTTTAAGGATCAAAAGTTGGATTTAAAGCATGAAATAGAAACTAGGTTTTTCAAAAGTTAGAAAACCTAATTTTTTCTTAGCCTTGATTGTGTTTAATCTTGTGTTTGGTGATGTTTGATGAAATAGATCATAGATCATCCATGAGTATAGGATGTATTGGTATGTATTATGATGATTTATGATGGGTAAAGTTTGATTAATCAAAAGATTTAGAAAGTTTTCTTACAAAACACAAAGGATTGAAAAATAGATTTTTTGAGAAAACGCAATATGAAATTAAAACAACCATATCTCTCATTATAATTTGAATTTTTGAGTGTGGTCAATTTCTAGAGTTAGATCTATGAGTCTTCTAACAGATCCAAGTGGAATCATTGAAAAATTCCTTATAGAGTTTCGTGTGGACTATTTTTAGCAAAGGAAGCAAAATCTAAAAATCGACAATGAGCAATCTGCCCAAAACTGTTAGGGGCAGTTTTGGCAACTTAAGTAATGAAATAAATTCCAATCTTTTGGGATATAAAAATATATGATATAAAGTAGCTCCTATCCGAAAATGAGCTTATTTTGACTTAAATTGACCAAGTTATGGTCATTTTAATATTTGGACTGTTCCGACAAAAACCGCTATAACCAGAGTTCTATAACTCCGATGGCCACGAAATTTAAACAGGAAGTTTACGTTAATACGTGTAAGATCCTGCCAAGAGCTGAGAATTGTTGGAGTTAATCATGATGTAGCTAATTTCTTAAGCTACGAACTAAAATCGAATTTTTGAAAAATACTAAGGAGAATTGAAAATTTCCAAAAAAATTGTTTTTGTGTATGAAATATATGTATATATGTGTGGACAAAGGATAGGAAAATAATACGATGATTTGATATTTTCGTAAAAAGGGTATTTCAGCTTGCCGAATTGAACAATTCAGGTTGCTGAAATGGAAACTGAAAATATTAGGAAGGGAAGACAGTTTGATTTGGCTTGGTGAAATAATGTATTCAGTTTGCTGAAACAACTTACTGAGTTATAATAAGAACTTATAATTGTTAAGTCTAAGGTAGTGCAGTTGTACTCTTTAATGGTTAATGTATAGTAGCTGGGCTAAACGATTCCTTCAGGGAGCGGAGGTATATACGAATTAGCAACCGATCTAACTCGCTGTGAAAATAGTGTAGACGAGTCAGAAACTAATTTATTGGTTGTTTGTGAAAAACCACTCAGTATACTATATTGAATACTATTAAAGACTCGATGTGTGCTAGGGTTAGACTTGTGTATACATATGGTATTAAGGTTATCTAATATTTGACTATGTGGTTAAGTGTTAGGTAGTTTACTTATAAAGCAATAGTATTATGGGATAAGGTATGTTATGCTAATTGAAAGATCAATCTTATAATTGATAGGTCTTTTCAATAAAGAGATTAAATTAAATTACATAGCAGTAATCGACGGTGCAGACAAGTTTCCTAACTCAAACTCGAGTTATTATTTTTCAAGCATGGTCGTAGATAATTATTGTTGATTATTCAACATCTAAGATTATTATTGAATATTCGCATTTATTGCAAGTTTTCCTTAACTCAAACTTGAGTTATACTTTCAAAGTATGTTAGTGAATAATTATTGTTGATTATTCACATCTATGCTGATTATTGATTCGCACTTAGTGCATATTGCATATGTTCATCAGGTATAAAAGGCTGATCACCTTCATTACCATAAGGTTCAGTTAAAGTTGTTTATGGTCCTTGTTGACATTAAACATTATTGATTCAGTCACTCAATTATTGACATTATGACTCATACGTTTTTACAATTATTATATTGTTAAAAATTCGAAAGCTTATTCTTTCTTTCAATCATGATATATCTTCATTGTATTTAAACTTTCTGAGCAAAGTAGTTGCTCACCCTTGCTATATCATGATAACAAATTTCAGATTAAGACGAAGGCTCGAAGAAAGACAAAGGCAAAGACAAATTCTATGATTAGATTCTATGCATCTATAACTATTAGTTATCTGATATAAATCATATATGTAAACCTTTGTAGTTACTTAAGGTATGTATTCAGTTAAGGTTAATAGACCTTGAAAAATGTTATAGAATCATGTGAAATAAACAATTTATGTTTATATATTCCGCATTAGTTTATAGAATATGTATGAAGATGAAGTACCGTAACATACCAGGTCCGAGGTTCTTGGGACCCGAATTTGGGGGCGTCACACTTGTCTTCTCATATTTTAGCATTGGCAATCCTTTGACAAGGTTCTTGGCAAC